>OX451739.1:1343412008-1344612008 GCA_948472305.1 Vicia faba | reverse complement strand
CATTGATATATATTTTCAAAAGACAAACACCTTTGTATATATTCAAACAAGAATCATTACAAAGGTTGCCTAGACAATGCCTTTTTTTCAAAGCATTTTCAAAACCACACACACAAAGCACCATTTCAAACATTTGAAAAGCAAAAGCAAGTGATCTAAACAAGTAACTAAGAGCCCATGGATAACCATGGATGAAAAGGGTACTTGCACCTTCCCTTTTCATAATCTACCCTCCGAACCTAAGAAAACATATCAAAGGTCTTTCCTGTTATTTTTGACCTTTCCTTTGGATAAAATAAAAAGTCGGTGGCAACTCTTGCTAAACCGAAACATTTGCAAACACAAACGCAAAACCTCAAGTCAGTTCTCCCACCGTATCACAGATGGCTTCTCTGGCTATAATCAGATAAGGATGGCTCCCGAAGACATGGATAAGACTACTTTCGTTATGCAATGGGGCACCTTTTGCTACAAGGTCATGTCGTTTAGGTTGAAGAATGCACGGGCAACATATCAAAGGGCTATGGTAGCCTTGTTTCATGACACGATACATCATGAAATTGAGGTATATGTGGATGATATGATTTTCGGATCACAAACTAAAGAGGAACATCTCGATCACCTATACAAGCTATTTGAAAGACTGAAAAAGTACAAGTTGAGGTTGAACCCTAACAAATGCACATTTGGTGTACGATTTGGAAAGCTTCTAGGTTTTGTTGTCAGCAGTAAAGGCATTAAAGTTGATCTTGCCAAGGTAAAGGCCATCCAAGAAATTCCAGTCCCCCACTCTGAAAAGGAAGTTAGAGGATTCTTGGGTCGTCTCAATTACATTTCCTGTTTCATATCTCACTTGACTGCTACTTGTGAGCCAATCTTAAAACTCTTGAAAAAAGATCAAGTAGTCAGATGGAATGATGAATGCCAAACTGCCTTCGACAAAATCAAAGAATATCGGCAAGAACCTCCTATTCTCATGCCTCCAGTTGAAGGGAGACCCTTAATCATGTACTTGGAAGTACTAGAGAACTCTATGGGGTGTGTTTTGGGCCAACATGACGAGTCTGGCCAAAAAGAGCGTGCTATTTATTACTTGAGCAAAAAGTTTACTGACTGTGAAACCAAATATTCACTGCTCGAGAAAACTTGTTGCGCTCTGGCATGGGCTGCTCGCTGGCTAAGACAATATATGTTGACCCATACCACTTTGTTGATTTCTAAAATGGACCCAATCAAGTACATCTTCGAGAAACCTGCTCTTTCCGGACGGATAGCCAGATGGCAAATGATCTTGACTGAGTATGACATTCAATACACCATGCAAAAGGCCATTGAAGGAAGCATACTAGAAGATCATTTGGCCCATCAAGCTATCAATGATTATCAGTCTATGAACTTTGACTTCTCGGATGAGAACATCATGCTGGTGACTGACTGTGCAAAACCTGGACCGTATGACGGACCCGAACAAGGATCCCGATGGACTATGGTCTTCAATGGGGCTTCCAACGCCTTGGGTAATAGAATTGGTGCTGTGATCATATCCCCTGAAGGTTGCCACACTCCATTCACTTCCAGACTATGCTTCGATTGCACTAACAATATGGCCGAGTATGAAGCATGCATTTTAGGTCTGAAGACCGCCGTTAATTTGAGGATCAAGAATTTGAATGTGTTTGGGGATTCCGCTCTAGTGATTAGCCAAATAAAAGGAGATTGGGACACTAAACATCCTAATCTCATCCCTTACAAAGAACTTGTTCTATTCTTGATTCCCTACTTTGAAGAGATCACCTTTGAACACTTCCCTAGGGAAGAAAATCAGTTGGCTGATGCTTTGGCAACCATGTCTTCAATGTTCAAGGTCAGATGGGACAACGAAGCCCCTATGATTACAATAGAATGATTCGACGAACCTGTGCACCGTTGTAAGCTTGACACTGACACAGAAAAGCCATGGTACCATAAGGTGATGAGATATCTTGAAACATAAGAGTACCCCGAGGGAGCATCTATCAATGACAGAAAGTTCTTACGAAGATTTTCATCCAAATTCTTCCTAAGCAACATAATATTGTACAAGCGCAACCATGACTCTACTCTACTCCGATGCATGGACAAGAAGGAGGCAGGGGAAATTATGGAAGACATGCACTATGGTCTCTTTGGCACTCACTCAAGCGTACATATGATGGCCAAGAAGATCCTAAGAGCTGGCTACTATTGGTCAATAATGGAGATTGATTGCCATAAATATTCAAGAAATTTCCATAAATGCCAAATCTATGCTGACAAGGTCCATGTGCCTCCTATCCCTCTGATCGTCATGACCGCTCCATGGCCATTTTCAATGTGGGGCATTGACATGATTGGGGAGATTCCTCCAATGGACATCGCTTCATTCTTGTCACTATAGACTATTTCACCAAATGGGTCGAAGCCGCCTCGTTTGCCTCAGTCACCCAGAATGTGGTAGCCATATTCTTCAAGTATAACCTCACCTGCCGCTATGGGATCCCCGAAAGGATCATCACCGACAATGGGACTAACCTCAACAATGCTATGATTACCGAACTTTGTATTCAATTCAAGATCAAGCATCACAATTCTTCTCCATATAGACCTAAAATGAATGGTGCAGTTGAAGCGGCCAACAAAAACATTAAGAAGATTGTGCAGAAGATGGAAGTAACCTATAAGGACTGGAATGAGATGCTACCGTTTTCTCTTCATGGCTACCACACTTCAGCTAGAACATTAACTGGGGCAACTCCCTTTTCCTTAGTCTATGGCATGGAAGCTGTTTTGCCAGTGGAAGTTCAGATTCTCTCACTAAGGATTATGAATGAGGCAGGCCTAGGTGAAGACGAGTGCATTTAGACAAGGTTGGATCAATTGAACTTAATCGATGAAAAACGACTGGCTACTGTTTGTCATGGTCAAACATACCAAAAACGTATGATCAAGGCTTTCAACAAAAAGATCAAGCCTCGAGTATATCAAGCTGGTGACTTGGTGATAAAGCGCATCATTCTGCCTAAGGATACTCCAGAGGAAAATGGACTCCCACCTATGAAGGGCCATTTGTTGTCAAGAGAGTGTTCTCTAGAGGTGCCATGCTGCTGACTACCATGGATGGTGAAGACTTCCCTTATCCTATAAACACGAACATAATTAAAAAATACTACGCATGAAGGACCCGCTAGGTTGACACACCTAGGCAAAAATAAGGGCATCCCGATAAACCAAGAGGTTTGGGAAAAAAATTAGGGATATATCCAAAAGATTGTACACCCAGCAAGTTGAAAACCCGAAAGGGAGACTTGGGTAAAAATGGGTATCCTGGTGGGTTGAAAACTCGAAAGGGCGGTCCAGGCAAAAGTTAAGGATATAGAGCGCATGACTATGTCTCATGGAATCACCACAATCAACTTTATCACCAAGGTCCAAGTTCAAACGGTCTAAGATCAATCAAATCAACTTCTGTCAACGGAAAAGGACATTCGAAGACATTGGAGCAATAGTAGAGTTGGAGTGCAATGAGATAATTTTCACATGGTTATTTATTTTTGTTTTCAATCTTTGTTTTCCTTTCGACGATTTCCTCTTACTAGGATCTCCGTATCTTTGAAAAAAAAAGCCTATTCATGGGCAAAATATCAATACAAATATATTTTAAAGTGCAAAATTTCTATTTTTGTTTTGAGTGCAAGGTTGTCCAATGACTAAAATTGAACGAACATATGCATATGAACATAATTAAAACTATTTGGCACATGTGCTCTGCTAAGCAGCAAGCATCTCTTTAATGTATATGGAATACCCCCACAAAGTTATTTCATTAGAATTATCCCCACAAAGACGGCTACTATAAACCATTACTCAACAGAGTTACCCACAAAGTCTCCTTGCGCAGGTTAATCTCCAACCAGAGTCTCAATCTCTTGGCAACTCTCTCCCTAGCTAAGTTGATCCTGCAAGTAGGAGCCTTATGGATCTCTTCCTCAAAGAACTCACCTCGTCAGCAGTTCATCAAGTATTCATTAACAAGGTTTATTTCCCCAACATATAACAATCAGCAAATTCCCCCAGCATAGCCTATCTTCCCTAGGTTAGTCTCTTATCCCCAACATAGTCTATTCTCCCAAGATGAGTCTATCTTCCCCGACTGAGTCCATGCTCCCCAACTTGAGTTTTCCTTTCAGACTATTACAAATCAAAGGGCCACTACCCCTAATCCCCAGTAAAGTCATCAACAAAACCTTTACTATCTCCAAAAGATACTATGAAGCATGGACCCGACCAAATATTAGTACAATTTCCAAAATGCTATGAAGCTTGGACCCAACCAGATAATAGTACAACTTTCAAATACTATGAAACCTGGACCCGACCAGATAATAGTCTAACTCTTCAAAATATAGAAGAACCTGGACTCAACCAAACCAGGGTTTAACTTCTTTTCCCCATTAGAGTTTGCCTCTACCTCAGCAAGTTACTGTGAAACCTGGATCCGACTAGATATCAGTTTTCAACTTCATCTTTTCAAGTAAGTTATTGTGAAGCCTGGACCCGACCGGATAGCAATTCCCCTCAGAAGTTCGTTATGAAACCTGGATCCAACCAGATAACAACTAAATTCTAAGCAGATTACTATAAAGCCTAGACCCGACCAGATATCAGTTCAACTCTATCTCTTCAGACAAGCTTTTTGCAAAGCTTGGACCCGACTAGATAGCAACTAACTTCATCCACCTCAAAATCTGTGAAGCCTGGATCATACCAGATATCAGTTTTCAATTTCATCTTTTCAAGCAAGATACTATGAAGCCTAGACCAGACCAGATAATAGTATAATTTTTCAAAAACTATGAAGCCTGGACCCGACCAGATAGTAGTTACCACTTCAAGTTACTAGGAAGCCTGGACCCGACCAGATATCAGTTTAACTTCATCCTTTCTAGCAAGTTACTGCAAAGCCTGGAATCCGACCAAATAATAATTAACTTCCTTATCCATAGCACGTTGTTGTGAAACTGGGAATCCAACTAAATAACATCCTAACTTCACACTCCCCAAGAAATTTTCTGCGAAGCCTGGAATCCGACCAAATAACATTTAATTTATTCTACCCCAGTAAGTTATTGTGAAATTTGGATCCAACCAGTTAGCAGTTGACCTCCTCATCCTCAACAAATTATTGTGAAGCCTGGATCCGACCAGATAGCAGCTAACATTCAAGAGATATTCCCCAGTGGAAGCATCCTTTCAACAAAGTTTGAAGATATGTATACTCTCCATACCCATTAGTAATCCGGGATTCAATTTCCCAGAATTCCTCAGCAGTAGTCAGGGATTTATCTTCCCGGACAAACATGCATCCCACATTCATACATCATAGCATATACATACAAAATGCATTCAACATAATACCATATCTTGCGAACGTCATGCATACATCTACATTTTACTAACTCTTTTTCCTCACAGGTAAAACATCAGGTTTTAGTATAAATAGACCAAAGATTTGTACTGATACTTCCTCCAGTATCTACCATCATTCCTCCAAATTGCATCTGTAAGCCCATTCCCAATACATCTTCGAGTGTAAATTTCTAGGCACTCTAGTATTCAATCATCTTCCACCTTCAAGTCACGAACGGCGGATCTGGCAATCTAAATCTTCAGGTTTAAGAAGATTGAATAGGGGCAGTTGTTGTACCCTAAAATTTATCCTCTCATTTCTCAAAGGATCATCCTGGACCCTCAAGTTTGCTTCTATCAAGTTTCAAGTCTTGGATGACAATTTTCCAAGAAAGTCATTCACAAGGGCAAATTAGTCAATTGCACGTTGAAAAGTCAAACTTTGACTTTTGGATCAAAGTCAAGTTTCAAGAATCATATTTCATCAAGGCATAAAGTTTGTTTCATCAAGAAAATCAAAGGTCAAGATTATGTTGAAAAAGTCAAAAATCTAAATACTTAAATTTTTTTCTAAGTGTTTAAGAAATATGATAAATTCAGAACTTCTGGCCAGATTATCACCATGATGCAAGTTGATTCTGGAAGAACTTCCAACACAAGAGTTGTAGATCTAAATGAGATCTAAAACATTGAAGAACAGAACCTCTTCTAGAAATGCTTGGATTCAAAGTTATACGTCTTCAAAGACACATCCCTGAAATTTAAACACTTAGTAAATTCTGAACATTTTCAAATCAGAATTTGGTTACAATTTCTGGACCAATTTTCACGTAAGTTCAGTCAGAATTTGCAAGAGTAATTCAAAGAGGGCTTACAAAGCGTGTTATAAGATTTCTGGAAAGTCTGAGAACTCACTCAGAATATGCTGGAGCAAAGTGATTCAAAGATCAGAAGTTGGATGCTTATTCTAAGTTACGCTGATGCTGAACTTCTGACCCAGAATTAAGCTATGATGCATAATCTCATATTGCAGGATTCCTGGTTTGATAAATCTCATCATCATTTAATGCTCACAACCACTTTTGATTTTTTATCCAAAAGATTTCCCCACGTGTGAGATAGAAGTACTACTGCTATCCTTGAAAAGAAAACTTTTGCACAAGTTTATGCTGGGCCCATCCTTTGCTTTTGCCTCTGAGGGTACTTTTCCTTAATTCATGCTTACAAATCCAGCTTAGGAACGGCTAAAAGCTGCTAACCACCATACTTGTTTAACTTGCTTCAAGAATAAGTCAACGCCCTAACATGATGGTTGTACTCTTGATTTCTCCAAGCTACAAGATCCTTTCCTATAAATTTCACTTTATTGGCACCTGTAAAGAGGTAAAAAAATTGAAAATAAAAGCCTTGAAACCTTGCTAAAATCTCCCAAGAACTTAAAACTGCAGCCCAAATAAAAAACTTGCTAGTTTTTGATTCTTGCATTTAAATTCCAATTTTCCTCAAGTGTTTCTTGACCAAATCATCAACACAGTTTCTGATATACATTTAGAAACAATCCCAACTTCTGTTTTCATACTGCAATTCCATCTCCACCAACTTCCATTTTAAAATCAGAACCTTGATTCTTGGCTATTCCTGAATTTCTACCCATTCATAGCCAAAGTTAAAGATTGTTCCAGTCTGCTGAGCAGGTGAGGAAGCTGATCAGAACATCACAAGCAATCAGAACCAGGCTTTAGCTCACATGACGTTTTCCAGCTGCAAGGTAAGATTCTGCTGACTCTCATCATATTACTTAGGCATTGTTAGACTTGCATATCCAAAAATACAATGTAGACATCCTGACTCTGATTCTGTACATATTCACAAATTTCATGTATTTTTTTTGCCTAAGTAGAGAGAATTTCAATTCATAACTTCTTGAGGAAATTAAGATTTAGAATTAGGACCAGTAAAATACATGCTTGCTTTTGATTTACAGTCCTGGTATTTTTTATGTTTCCGAAACTATGATGAAACTTTCCATAACTGCTATGTGTGCATTTTCTGTTTTGTTGAGAAATTACTAAGTTGCAGATGCTCTGACTGGCATGGAAAAGGAGATGAAGTTCATCACCATAACTTACTTTGTGTTATATGTTTATGTTTTTTCTTCTAACACCGGATGTATAGCCACCCCAGAGATAGAGAGCGCATGCATAAAACATTAGTGCCAAAGGTCCCGAGTTCTAACCCCAGAAACACCTTTTTCCATGTTTTTATTTCCTGACATTTTTACCCCATTAGTTGGATCAGAACTTCTAGGTCAATTTCCTTTAGTTGTTTGTCAAAATTGTGATCCTAGACCAGAACTTCTAGACATCCCCATCCAAAAGTATTGACACCTTACATACTCATTATCAGAACTTCTAGGTTTCCCACTACTTCAGAACTTCCAGACTCCTTCAGCAATCAGAACTTCTAAGCTTTCCTTCATTCCCAGACTCAGAACTTCTGACCTTCCCCATTTCTGCTAACATGTAAGTTCTGATTTTTGCAGCGCATCAGAGTCAAAGTTTCTGCCTTCTTTTTCTGTCCCTTTCAGCCACGTGCTGATTCTGAACCCTTTTCCTCTTATTATTTTATTTTATCTTTAATAATCAAAACACCAAAAATATTTTTATAATCACATACTTTGTTTTATCTCTTTTAAAACCAAAAGATCAAAATATTTTCTTAAGCAAACTTACTTCTTCCCTTAACAAAAATCAAACAAAAATCATTTCTTTTTCCATTTACATTTGTACATTATATTTACAATTCTTGTACATTATTCAATATGGTTATAATAGATAATTAGGTTTAATTTTCTTGCAATCCCCATTTATAAATTTGTATACCCCTCCCCTAATGATGTAATAGCGTAGTAATTTTTACTTTCTGCAATTTATCGCTTTCATATAAATTTTAGTAATTAGGGTTTTGTATGGCAAGACTAAAACAAACAAGTAGAAAACTCTAATTCAAGACAAACAATGCATCTAAATCAAACACACTTGCACCCTTGCACCTTAGGGTAATTCCACTTTGTTGCCTTACAAAAATGGTCATGTTATGCATGTGGGGTATCTTAGTAAAAACAAATAAAAAACACAAGATCATAGTCCCACGATGACGCTACAAAATGTTGTCTTTCAAAATGATCTTAGTCCCTTAAAGATAAATGCTAAGATATCTCACAATATTTCTATGATGACTATACGATGACCCACGCCCGTCCCTTTTACATCCAAAGATAAGGCTTCTTACCAATCAATGGTGAGATAGAAATATCAAAGGAAAGGAAGAAATGAACAAAGACTTTTGAGTAGGTAGATTGTTCCTAGTTGCTTGCTCATTTTCAAAACAAACACCAACACTTTCAAAACAAACACCTTCAAAACATTTTCCAAACATGAAATATTTTCAAAAGCCCAACACTTTGTATACGTTCTTACGAACGAGAACTATTACAAAGTTTGCCTAAACGAAAGCGCCTTTTCAAAAGACTTTCAAAAACCACACAAAGCACATTTTCAAACAAAAGCAAGTGATCTAGTAAGAAACTAAGAGCCCATAGATAACTATGGATGAAAAGGGTGCTAATACCTTACCTTTTCATAATCTACCCCCCGAACTCAAGAAATAATCTCAAAGATCTTTCCTGTTCTTTTCAGCCTTTCCTTTTGGATAAAAGAAAATTTGGTGGCGACTCTTGCTAACCGCAACATTTGCGATTAAACACAAAACACCCAAGTCAATTCTCCCACCGTATCACAATGTCATTATTCAAATGCCAGACTTTTTCTTAAGCCGCTCTGGAATTCAATATTATTCAAGTTTATTCAAGAATCCAAGATTTACAACAAGGCATCCTTTTTTTTATTTAAAAGTGAATTTGAATATATTTTACAAGTCTCCAAGTCTTAAAATTCAAATCACAAATGGAAACCGCAATGTTACAAAAGTCTCAATAATACAAAATTCCTAAAGAATTGATTTTTCGTCATCTTCAAGTCTTCATCAAGCACTTCAGGCCGCTCTTCATCATTTTTCTCCATTGTCCAAATTGCTCGTACATGTAACAAAAGAAATAAAAAGTTATCTAACATGTGAAAATTCAAGAACTGATTGTTAAGAGTTTTTATCTCATCATTAGAGTTTTCATTTTGGAATCAGAAATTAAAAAGGTTTTTTAATCATGGTTTATCTCCTCCTACTTTTGCAAATCACAAAAAAAGTGTGGATTTTTTGGTTCACAAACAGGGAAAAGAAATGTGCAAAGCTACAAGCCAAACAACACTGCTAAACAGCAGGCAGCAGCACAGCCCAAGGCAGCACGAAAATAGCAGAACAAATAGCAAAGGCAAAACTCAAAATAACACAAAACAACAAGTAGTGCGAAAACGTGTAACAACAGCAGCAGCAGCAACCAGCGGCTGCAAGTCAACAGTGCAGCAAGCAAAAACAAACAAGGCAACAACAATTCAAATACAGCAGGCTAACAAATAGCCAAAATCCCATGTCATCATTTTCCTAATCTATGCAAACCCTTCAGAAATTTTGACAAAGCAAAATTGCTTTATATCATAAAAAGATGAAGAGGGAAATAGATAGGGTCAGGAAGATATCACCTAAGCATATAACAATCCTAAAACTGTCAAAACCAGCTTGCATTAACTGCTGGAAAGAAACCTGTACAAAACAGGTCAAAATACTATGTTAAAAAAAACATACAAAAAAATAATCAGTAAACTAAATATTTACTCACCTCTAACCACCAACGAAAACCGATTAACCCCCTCTACACCTCAATCGCTTCACCACCGCAAACCATCCACCACCAACACCGCACTCTCAAAGTTGTAATGGAAAGAAATTTGGAAAGGAGAGATAGAACGATAGAGCTGAACGAAGAGAGAGGTTAAACTGAAACAAAATTTTCTTTTTTGTTTTCGCTATGAGAATCATGAGACCAAGAGAGTGAGAGTTTTCGGAAGAGAGTGTTACCGAGAGAAAAGGAGGAATCGGTTTGAGAGGCACGGTTGTTTTTGGAAGTAAGAAGCTCGCGGTTTACAGAGAGAGACGATGATTAAGAGGGAGAGGAAGTGATTGTTAGGTTTCACCCAGTTTTTCCTTTTACAGTAAAAAACAAGAACAAGTGACATTGGTTGTTCCTCTTTGCCTTTCCCAATAATAATAATAAAAGCTTTTCCCTTTCCAAGACTAAAAAATAACGGTGCCTCTGTGCCTAGGGTTACGAAACCCTTTCCCTTTCCTTCCCAGAACCGGGTTTGGGCCTGCTCTATTTGGCATGTGATATGGTGGGAGAACTGACTTGGATGTTTTACATTTGATTGCAAATGTTGCGGTTAGCAAGAGTCGCCACCGACTTTTCTTTTATCCAAAAGGAAAGGTGAAAAATCACAGGAAAGACCTTTGAGATTATTTCTTGAGTTTGGGGGGTAGATTATGAAAATGGAAGGTATTAGCACCCTTTTCATCCATGGTTTTCCATGGGCTTTTAGTTACTTTCTAGATCCCTTGCTTTTTTTTGAAATTCTGCTTTGTGTGGTTTTTTGAAAGTATTTTGTAAAGAGGCCATTGTTTAGGCAATCTTTGTAATGATTCTCGTTCGTAAGAATGTATACAAAGATGTTGGTCTTTTGAAAATCTTTTCAAGTTTTATAACTTGTTTTGAAAGTGTAAGTGTTTATTTTTGAAAATAGAAAGGATGTTTGTTTTGAAATGGAGCAAGTAATTAGGAGCATTCTACCTACTCAAAAGTCTTTCTTGTTCATTTTCTTTTCCTTTGACATTGTTGTCTTACCATTAATTTGATAAGCAACCCTATCTTTGGATGTAAACGGCACGAGCGTGAGTCATCATATAACTATGATTAGCAATGTTGCAAGGTATCTTAGAATTCTTTTTGAGGGACTAAGATCATTTGTAAGGCAACTTAGATAGCGTCATCGAGGGACTATGATCTTGTATTTGCTTGTTTTTGCTAATATACCTTTTGTGATACGGTGGCCAGAACTGGACTGTTTTGAAATGCTGGTTTGTGTTTTGTGTTTGTGTTCACAAAATGTCGCGGTAAGCAAGAGTCGCCACCGACTTTTATTTTATCCAACAAGGAAAGGAAAAAAGCACAGAAAATTCCTTTTTCGAGATATTTCTGAGTACGGGGGGTAGATTATAGAAAGGGAAGGTATTAGCACCCTTTCTATCCGTAGTTATCTACGGGCTCTTAGGTACTTGCTCATCATTTTAAAAATTGTTTTCTTTGTGTTTGTGTGCTTTGAAAAAGTTTTTGTTTTGACTTCGATTTAACTCTTGCTTTTGTCTTCAAGAGTGTAATGAAGTGTTTTTGAAAACTTGTTTGTAAAGGAGTGTAAGTGTGAGAAAAATTTGTTTTGATTGAGCAAATACTTAAGAACTAATCTACCTACTCGAAAAAAGAATCGTTCTGTATTCGTTTCCTTTAGACAGTACTATCCCGCTATTAGTGAGTAGGTAGCACCGTCGTTGGAGTTTGAGGGTCAATTTGAAAAGGGACGTACGGTCACTAAAGTAATGTTAGGACGTCTTAGTAATAACCCTAATGTCTTAGATCAATTATCCAAGGAAACAATATCTGAGGCAACCTTTCCGAGGCAACTTTGATCTTTGGACAAAAGGGCAACCACTAAAGCATCCTATACTTAATGACCATTTACCGAAGGCAACCAAGTGGGAGTGTACCCTAGGAGTACGCATGTGCGAGTGATTCAATTTCAGATTATTTATCTTCGCACATTTTAGGGTTATCTAACTGTTTTAAAATTAATCATACATTCTTGTCATGCATCCTAATATCATACATCTAACAGTTAAATATTTTACGGAATTTAAAGTACGGAAATTAAACTAAGCTATTACAAGGCTTCGGGTATTTACATAGCCAAAAACAAACCCTTGAAAAGTAAATCGGTGAATGTAAATAAAGTCCTAATTAAACTATTATAAACTGTGGGCAGTTACATCAATATGATAAATAATAAAAATAAAGCGCGCGAGAAAAATTAGGACGAATGCGAACTAGGGTTTTGACCCTTCTATCCTAGTTAAAAGAGAAAATGTTTTTGTTGTTTTTTTAATATTTTTTAAAGAAAAATATTAGGTTTAAAAAAAATGTACAAATTAATTAGTGATTAAATTAATTAATAAAAATAATTACATGACCTATTTTTATGTTTTTGATTGTTTTTAAGAAAAGAAAAATAATTAAATTAGAAATAAAACCTATTTGTTCTAATTAATTTTAATTATGTACAAAAAGAAATCAAAGTTATCTAAATTAATAAACCTAATTAAATTAATTAATTTATTGATAAAAAATATACCTAAATCTAATTGGTGAAAAATAATATTTTTTGTGATTTTTTGATAAAAAGAAAATAATTTAATTGGTTAGTAAAATAAATAAATAAATTAAAAGAAATAAAATAAAATAAAGTGGAGAAAGAAATTGGGCCTGAATAGTATTTTTGGGGGGTGCAAACAGCCAGATCTGGGCCCATTAGAGTGAGGTCCACGTTGACCTTCAGTTCTGATGCTATGCATTGACTGTGGCTCATGATGCACCTTCAGATGATGGCCATCAGATTTGGCCATCTGACACTTGGCTGGCTAGATTGGGAGGATGTATGATGGACCCTGGGTTTATACATGCGCTGGAACCTGAAAGGAATTGAGAAAAAAACACAAATGTTGGAGGCAGGGGTCGAACCCCTGACCTCAAGCACTCCCACGCCTTAACACCAACCTGGCTACCACTGGGCCATTCACGTTAGTTGTAATAATAGTGAAAAACAATAATCAAATATTAAAAGGGCACATATGTCAACTTTAGCGTGCGAAATTTTGAACAAGCCAATGGAGGAGTGCCACGCAGTCGTCTCCTTCCTTGGATCCGTTGGTAAAAGTGAAACACTTTTACCTATGGACGTTCATCCGTAGATATAACCCCTTCCATTCTTAAAATCAAGCACAAACATGATAAATAAAAACCAAGGCCATGGTTGAATTCGTCTCGTCCTGCTGAGTTTATTAGTGGCCCTTTCATGGCCTAATTTTGCCTGGATTCAAAAACCCCAAAGCGAGCTATGAAACCCTAACAATGGCACATTCCAATACAGGCTATATAAATGCAATTAATCAATACAGGAAGCTTGCAAATGTTTCATAGATAAAGAATATATCATTATTTCATGCTATCAATGCCTAAATCATGGAATTCGAATTCAAGAAATGTATGGTATCGTGATGGACTTACATAGCTTTTTGGGACTGGAAAGGCGTGGTTCTTGATTTCTTTAGCTTGCTGACACTCCCAGGAATCGATTGGGATAGGCAAAGAGTCTTGTATTGGCCTCTAAGTGCAAATTCGATTCACCACTTTTTCTTGATTTTTTCAGATTTTGTTCTTGCTCATGCGCCTGCCTCTAACCTCTTTTTGAGTCTGCACACCCTCTATATGTATCAAGGAAGGGATTAGGGTTGATAACTACTCTCAATCTTCCTCCATCAATGATTTGGATCTTTGATTTGATTCACTTTGAAAACTTTCCAAAATTGGCCTATTTCAATCTTTTTGTACACACCATGCCTTGATACGAATTTGAATACTTGCTAGCTGTACATTAAGACCTGAATCATGTAAAAAATCTTTAGTTTTCAATACTTTGGATTTTATATGATTTGTTTTGATTTAAATTGAAATAATTCAAATCAAAATCAAAATAAATAATAAAAACATGATAAGGACAAGTGGCAAGGGCTAGAGCTCGTGGACTATGTTTCCAACTAAAAACAAGTGAAAAATAATTGGCTCATTTTGCAAAATTTGAAGTTTTAGGCATGGTTGACTTTTGGCAATTTTGCAAAAAGGGTCAACTTCAACAATGCACAACTTCCTCAATTTTGACTCTTTGGAGGTGTTCTTTGACTTTTTAGAAATCTTGAGATGTCCTCTAATCAACCCTTTTGGTCTCACCTCAATTTGATATTCCATGATCATGTATGAAGCTTTGACAAAAAAATTGTGTTTTTGTTGACTTTTCAAAATGACCTATAATGTCCAAATTCATAATTTCTTGTGAGTGCATATTTTGAACTTGGGAGATGATAATGGTTTGTAGAGAATTGCATCCTATTCAAAATGAGCTTTGGATGGGTCATTTCTCATAAATTATGAGAAAGTTATGCTTGGTCAAAGTTGAGTTGACTTTTCCTACAAAACCCTAATTTAGCAACTTTTGAGTCTTGATGAATTCTGAGCAACCCTTGATGAATCATGATCAACCCTTGATCAAATGATGAAATATACTTCAAAATGAGGATTTTGACCAAAAATCTTGAAGTTTGACTGTATATGGGCCACAATTGACTTTTGCCCTAGCACAGTCGATTTTCAGGCCTTTGAGCAATTGACTGAGCAAACTTCCTCTGCAAGACTTGAAACTTGACATGGATGATCTTGATAACATATTAGGACATTGTTAAGAATTTGGGATCACTTGGACTTAAGTATCTTGATGCAACATGAAACCCTAATTTGAGTTAGACTGCCTTAGGAGAGAGCTTGTTTGGCCAACCCTTGGACTACCTTGAGCAACTTGGGGATCTTTCTTGAAACGTTTTGAGAAATATGGGAGGGCAAATTTTTGGGTACAACAACTTCCCCTGTTTAATTTTCTTAAACCTAAAGATTAGATTGGCTTGTCTGCCTTTCGTGATCTGAAGGTGGAAGATGATTGAACACTAGAGTGCCCAGAAATTTGCACTCGCATGAAGTGGTAATTGTCTTATGATGTCGGGAATGGGCTTAAAGATGCCATCCGAAGGAGTTTCGATCGTATAAGAGATTCCTTAGCGAGAGCTTGTATACCTGTCGTTGAGGAAGATTCCGCTAGGGAAGGCTGATCTTTGTTGAGAGAAATAGAATTTTAGGAGCTTCAGCGTCCGTTATTCTGCTTGTGAGTCATCTCTATTTGAATTTTAGGAACTTCGGTCGTCCGTATTCTACTGAGGAAACATCTCTGTTGAATTTTAGGAACTTCGGTCATCCGTATTCTACTGAGGAATCATCTCTGTTGAATTTTAGGAACTTCGGTCGTTCGTATTCAATTGGGGAATCATTTCTGTTGACATTTAGGAGCTTCGGTCGTCCGTTATTCAACTGAGGAATCATCTCTGATGACATTTAGGAACTTCGGTCGTCCGTTATTCAACTGAGGAATCAT
Source organism: Vicia faba (assembly GCA_948472305.1). Classification (NCBI taxonomy): domain Eukaryota; kingdom Viridiplantae; phylum Streptophyta; class Magnoliopsida; order Fabales; family Fabaceae; genus Vicia; species Vicia faba. The sequence continues at coordinate 1,344,596,274 of OX451739.1, read as the reverse complement.
CTTTGTTGACATTTAGGAGCTTCGGTCGTCCGTTATTCAACTGAGGAATCATCTCTGCTGACATTTAGGAACTTTGGTCGTCCGTTATTCAACCGAGGAATCATCTCTGTTGACATTTAGGAACTTTGGTCGTCCGTTATTCAACTGAGGAGTCATCTCTGCTGACATTTAGGAAATTCGGTCGTTCGTTATTCAACTGAGGAGTCATCTCTGCTGACATTTAGGAACTTCGATCGTCCGTTATTCATCTGAGGAATCATCTCTGCTGACATTTAGGAACTTCGGTCATCCATTATTCAACTGAGGTAAAAGCTTCATAGCTTGAATTTTGTGAGAATTTGATCGTATCCTTCCTGAAAGGTAAAGGTTAGCTGTATGTAATGCATGATATGTATCAGGAAATGATGTTCTCAAAATAAATAAGATTGTGTTGTGTGATGCGTATATGCATGTGTCATGATGTATGGAAATGTGATGTTTTTAGCTGGGGGAAAATAAATCCTAGATTTCTGCTGGAGAAAAGAGTTGAATTCTTCGTTTCCGCTGGGGATAGTGAATGAAGACGTTTGTGAGAATAAACCTACGGGAGAGAATAACTCCGCTGGGGAATAAAATGATGAGGAAATGACTCTGTGGGGAAGACATATTCTGCCGGAGGATCTGTTGATTTGGAGGAGAATAACCTTAGCTGGGGATGAATTACCGTTGCCGACAATGATGAACTCTGTTGGGAATTGAATTTCTGTTTGTGAAAGGAATGAACTCCGCTGGGGATGATTTTCCAGACTCCACTGGGGATAACCTTTTAGCCTCTACTGGGGATAATCCTCCAGCCTCCACTGGGGATAATTTTCCAAACTCTACTGGGGATAATTTTCCAGTACTTATGGTAGATAAACTCTGCTTGGGGAGACTTTTACCGACTCATTCGCGGTTGCGAGCCTCAGTTGGGGAGAATTAACACTACTGTCTTTCTCTTACTCTACGGGGAGTGAATGTACCTTAGTCATATTCTTCAACTAAATCTATCTCTGTACCTAGTGGATAGAGCAACTGTCAGGTCTGGATAATTCTTATTTGCCCCTGTTTCTGATATTATGATTAACCGTCTTTTGTTTCGTATGTAAATATTTATGAACATCAATTATTGTCAAATGCATATATCAAAAATGAACATTGGACGCTCTTGCAAAACAAAACAGAAAAAGAAAAATAATTTTGAAATTTCTTTGTGAAAATGAATTGTATTGATTTTGTAGTCAGCCTGTAAATAGGAGTTTTTGTACAAGAAGCTGACGTCCTAGTAAGAGAACGCCGCCGAACAATAGAGTTTATACAATCTGTGTAAAAGAAAGAAAAACAGCTATGTGAACAATCCCACTGGGTTCCAACTCTGCTATTGCCTTTATATCCTCGAGCATCTCATCACTTTGCTACTCGGTTGAAGGTAGATCAGATTGATTAGCGCTGTTCGAGCCTGATAGTCGATACCGAAGTCTGGTTTCAAGATGATCCAATGAGACATAGTGTTACGCTTTAATCCCTAATTTTTGCCTGGACCGCCCTTTCGGGTTTTCAGTTTTCGACTTGCCGGGTGTACAGTTTTTTTCATTTTCATCCCTTATTTTTGCCCGAACCCTTTTGGTTCGCCGGGAAGCCCTTATTTTCCCCTAGGCCAGTCGGCCTAGTGGGTCTTTGATTATGCGTAGTATTTTTTCACTATGTCTGCATTGACGGGGTGAGGAAGGTCGTCACCATCCATGGTGGTTAGAATCATAGCTCCTCCCGAGAAAATGTTCTTAACCACAAATGGACCTTCGTAAGTAGGGGTCCATTTGCCCCTGGGATCACCTTGTGGTAGGATGATGTGCTTGATCACCAGATCCCCAACTTGATACTCTTTTCGTTTAACTTTCTTGTTAAATTCCTTGATCATCCGCTTTTGATATGTTTGACCATGACAAATAGAAGAAAGTCTCTTTTCATCGATTAAATTCACTTGATCAAGCCGGGTCTGAATCCAGTCATCTCCGCTCAAACCTGCATCCTTCATAATCTGAAGAGAGGGTATCTGAATTTCAATGGGCAAGCTTGCCTCCATGCCATATACCAAGGAATAGGGTGTTTCCCCTGTTGATGTCCGCGCTGAGGTACGGTACCCATGAAGAGCAAATGGTAACATCTCGTGCCAGTCTTTGTATGTCACCGTCATCTTCTGCACAATCTTCTTGATGTTCTTATTAGCCGCTTCAACAGCCCCATTCATCTTCGGCCGGTAAGGAGAAGAGTTGTGATGCTGTATCTTGAACCGCTTGCAGAGCTCGGTGATCATTGTATTATTGAGATTTGTACCATTGTCCGTAATGATCCTCTCTAGTACGCCGTATCGACAGATCAGGTTGTGCCAAATGAACTGTGCCACTAAGTTCTTGGTTACAGTAGTGAAGGAAGCTGCTTCAACCCACTTCATAAAGTAATCAATTGCGACCAGGATAAAACGATGCCCATTGGACGCAGTAGGTATGATCTCACCGATCATGTCGATGCCCCACATTGCAAAAGGCCAAGGTGCTGTCAAGACGTTCAGAGGAACTGGAGGTATATGCACCTTATTAGCATAGACTTGGCACTTATGACAGGTCCGAGAGTGCTGATAAAAATCGGCTTCCATTATGGACCAATAATATCCTGCCCGTAGGATCTTCTTTGCCATGGTGTGTCCATTGGAATGAGTTCCAAAAATACCTTCATGTAACTCTACCATGATCTTTTCAGCCTCGCTTTTGTCCACACATCGTAGTAAGGTGGAATCATGGTTACGCTTGTAAAGGATATCATTAATGATGAAGAACTTCACCGCGAACCTCCTCAGAAACCTCTTATCATTAACAGATGCACCCTTGGGGTATTCCTGAGCCTCAAGATACCTCTTTACTTCGTTAAACCAGGGTTTATCTGCTACCTCTTCAGTCTCAATGTCACAACAATGTGCGGGTTCGTCCAACCTTTCAATGGTAATTTGTGGAGCCTCGTTATCCCACCTGACCTTGAACATAGAAGACATCGTAGCTAGCGCGTCCGCTAACTGATTCTCCTCTCTAGGGAAGTGTTCAAAGGTTATCTCCTCGAAGTGCAGAAGCAACGTCAATACATACTCTTTGTAAGGAATAAGATTTGGGTGTTTCGTATCCCACTCTCCTTTGATCTGACTGATCACGAGAGCGGAATCTCTGAATACACTCAAAAACTTTATCCTTAGGTCAATGGATGCTCGGAGACCCATGATGCATGCTTCATACTCCGCCATGTTTTTGGTGCAGTTAAAACATAATCGGGCGGTGAACGGAGTATGAGAGCCTTCAGGAGATATGATCACGGCGCCAATGCCATTACCCAAAGCATTTGAAGCTCCATCAATGTACATAGACCATCGGGATCCCTCCTCATGTCCTTCATCCGGTCCAGGTGTCTCACAGTCAGTCACCAACATGATGTTCTCATCCGGGAATTCAAAGTTCATGGATTGATAGTCGCCTACAGCTTGATGCGCCAAATGATCTGCCAACACACCTCCCTTGATTGCTTTTTGGGTCGTGTATTAGATGTCATACTTGGTCAAGATCATCTGCCATCTTGCTATTCTTCCGGACAAGGCAGGCTTTTCGAAGATATACTTGATTGGATCCATCTTTGATATCAATAGAGTATTGTGAGTCATCATATATTGTCTCAGTTGGCGAGCAGCCCATGCCAAAGCGCAGCAAGTTTTCTCAAGCAGTGAGTATCGGGTCTCACAGTCGGTAAACTTTTTGCTAAGGTAATAAATAGCATGCTCTTTTCGTCCAGACTCGTTATGCTGCCCCAGTACGCACCCCATTGAACTGTCGAGTACTGTCAAGTATAAGATCAAAGGTCTCCCTTCAACTGGAGGCATCAGAATAGGTGACTCTTGGAGATATTACTTGATCCTTTCGAAAGAGGCTTGACACTCATCATTCCACTTTACCACTTGATCTTTCTTCAGCAGCTTGAAGATTGGTTCACAAGTAGCAGTCAGGTGTGAAATGAATCGGGCAATGTAGTTCAGACGTCCCAAAAAGCCTCTGACTTCTTTTTCTGTTCGGGGAGTTGGCATTTCCTGTATAGACTTCACCTTCGCAGGATCCACTTGAATACCTTTATTACTAACAACGAAACCCAACAATTTACCAGACCTCACTCCGAAGGTGCACTTGTTCGGGTTTAACCTCAGCTTGTACAACTTCAACTTGTCAAATAACTTCTGAAGATGGTCAAGGTGTTATTCCTCAGTCTGGGATCTCGCAATCATGTCATCAACGTATACCTCAATCTCATGATGAATCATGTCGTGGAACAGAGCAACCATGGCGCGCTGATACGTTGCCCCAGCATTCTTCAATTCGAAAGGCATGACTTTGTAACAAAAGGTACCCCACTGCGTGACAAAGGTTATCTTCTCCATGTCTTCGGGAGCCATCTTAATCTGATTGTAACCGAAAAAACCATCCATAAGGAGAAGACCTTATGCTGTGCGGTGTTGTCAACCAGAACATCGATATGAGGCAGAGGGAAATCATCCTTGGGACTCACCCTGTTCAGATCCCTATAGTCAATGCACATACGAACCTTACCATCCTTCTTCGGCACCGGAACCACGTTGGCAACCCACTGCGGGTAATAAGTAACTGCTAGGAAACCGACATCAAAATGTTTCATAACCTCAGCCTTGATTTTCTCAGACATCTCTGGGTGCATTCTTCGAACTTTGTGTTTCACTGGAGGACAATCTTCCTTGGTGGGCAGGCGGTGAACCACAATATCAGTATCCAACCCAGGCATATCTTCATAAGACCAGGAAAAGATCTCAACATAGTCACGCAGCATCTGTATCAACTGTTTCTTAACGCTAGGCTCCAGATTTGCATCGATCTTGACCTCTTTCTTGTCTTCTTCTGTACCCGGATTTACTGTTTCCACTGGCTCTTCATGCGGCTGAATGGCCCTCTCTTCCTGAAATAACAGTCTAGCAAGTTCCCCAGGCACTTCACAATCATCCTCACCTTCGTCTTTGACTTAGTTGATCGAACTTTCAAAGTCATAATTGGCAGTAGCAAAGTCGTTATCAGTGGGATCCAAATTTGATGTAGATCTGTATATGTGAGTGTGTGTAAGCCAAATAGCTGTTTTGCAAGATAGAAAAGAAAAACAAGGAGCACAAAATTTTGTAATGCAAGAAAACGTCCAATGCTTTTATTGATGATATATGGAAATGACATATAATAAGCCCTCAAACAAAGCCACAATGTCTTGGGCAAGGAACCGGGCCGTAAAAGTTTCAAATTGTCTGTTACAAATCCAAAACAAAGGTCTATTACTGTGTAATAAAAGAAATGGGCATGAAGTCCTTTGTCGTCCAATTGCTTAATCCTCCGTCGGTAGTCGGGTAAATCCAGCTGTCAAATTCAGACTCTTCATCATCATTTTCAATTTCATTCACTTCTGGATTAGTGATACGCAAGGGAGGTCTTCCAATCCGCGCATGCCAAATGGCCCTTTGAGCTTCTGCAGTAAAACCCAAACCAAACTTGTCAGTCTTGTGTGCAAAGTCAGGGAGTTGGCCCTAATTCGCACACCCACCTTTCTCAATAACATCCCAGGCATCCTTGAGGGAAGCCATCTTCATTGGAGGATCTTCAGCAACAGTTTCAGTCGACGCCAGAGTATGGGGGACTTCTTTAAAGTTTTGACACGGGGTTTCAATGAACTCCCCATCCATCTCCACATACCGAAAAGAGTTGAGGTGGCTTACCATGTATTCCTCTTCTCCTCGTACTGTAACAATTTTCCCCTTCACTGGATATTTTAACAACTAACGGAGCATAGAAGTTACTGCCCCAGCTTTATGAATCCACGGGCGACCCAACAAACAAGAATATGATGGTCGAATGTCCATCACATAGAACGTAGACGCGAAAGTCTAGGAACCAACCTTAATAGGGACATCCACCTCCCCGTGTACCATCCTTTTGGACCCATCAAAGGCTCTAACCATAATATTACTCGGCTTCAGCACCAACCCTTCACAGTCCAGCCGATCTAATGCTTTCTTGGGTAAAACATTTAACGAGGACCCAATATCCACCAACACGTGGGACAAAGTAGTGCCCCTGCACTCGATTGAAACATGCAGAGTGTCATTGTGATTCCTTCCATTGGTAGTCAAATTTGCGTCAGAGAAACCCAACCCGTTGTCAGTTGTCAAACTAGCCACACAGTCCTTGAATTGATCAGCAGATGTCTCCTGCGGTACATGCGCAGTTTTCAGGAAAGCAATCAGAGCCTTAGAATGGTCTTCTGAGCACAACAATAAAGACAACATAGAGATCTTCGACGAGGTTTTACCCAGCTTCTCTACTACGTTGTAGTCGCTCTTTTTAATGATCTTCAAAATTTTCTCTATCTCCTGCCTAGAGGTTTCAACAATAATCTTCTTCGGTGCCTCCGTTCGGGCAGGCTCACCGGTGATCTCTTTGCCCCGAGCGTCAGATGACTCGGCGACATGGGTAATGATTGGAACATGAACAGGGGCAGTAGCAGATGTACTGGAGGACGGAATGACAATGGGCTTTTGAACAATTGGTGGGGAGATCTCAGGAGAGAAAAGTCTTCCGCTTCGGGTGACCTTGTTAGATTCAACAATATTGCTGACATCAGTATCAACCTCTTCATCCTTCAAGTCTTGTTTAATCCCATGATAATACACATCGGCCCCATAGTGCCATGGGACATCCTTATCCGACGTGTAAGGGATAGGTCCAGGAATAGTAATGATCAATGGAACAACTCTCAGAACATATGTAATTCTAATAGGCTTTCTCGAGGAAGCCTTGGAAGAATTGGCGGAAATGGTGATTATAGAAACATCTTCAACATGAATCAACGGAACCAAAGTTTTCTCAAACAAGATTTCTTTGTTATCCATCAAGCATTGGACACCTGACTTCAATAGATGGCAACCAGTAGGTAGGATGGAACATAGGTGGCAACCTTCACCACATCCCGGAAATAAATCGGCCAATAGTAAGTTCTTCTTTACGGTCATCAATGGAGTAGAACTGTCTTTCACAGAAGTCGCAAATGAATCATCTTCCACAGCATTCACTCCATGCTTGGGCATAGGAGCAGTCATGACATTTGGATTTTCTGGCGCTTCAAACTCAATCTCCTTAGCATCGATCAGATCCTGCACTTTATTCTTCAAAGCCCAGCAGTTATTGGTGTCATACCCTGGGCTATCGGAGTGATAAGCACAACGAGCGTTCGGATTATACAACAATGATGTGGTGTTGGGATTCTTTGGAGCCTCCTTCAGAATCACCAAGTTGGTCTTCAACAATTGCGGCAGAATTTGAGATAGAGTCATACTGAGCCGAGTATACTGCCTTTGCGGTCTCTCCACTCTTTGTTGATTGTTGCGTTGTGGGGCAACAATTGATCTTGATATAACTACCGCATTAACTGCTTGGCGGCGCTCAGATCGGCTTTGGCTCCTCGAGCTATAAATTGCACTAGATTCCTTCTTGAAAGGCTTCTTCTCTGTACTTGACGAAGCACCTTTCTGTATCTTACCACTCTTGATACCGTCCTCAACTCTCTCCCCAGTCATAATCAATTCAGTGAACCCATACGATGAACTACTGATCAAATGATTGAAATACGGACCAGATAAAGTCCCAAGAAACATATCCACCAACTCCCTGTCAGCCAGAGGGGGTTGTACTCTTCCAGTAAGATCTCTCCACTTCTGAGCGTAGTCCTTAAAACCTTTGCTCGCACCCATAGACATACCCTGAAGTTAGGTACGCGTGGGGGCAAGGTCGGCATTATACTGGTATTGCTTGTAAAAAGAAGCAACAAGGTCCTCCCAGTTACGGACGTTAGCTCCTTCCAGTTGATAGAACCATTCAAGTTGAGTCCCTGATAGACTATCTTGAAAGAAATGAACCCAGAGGTTTCTATCAGCAGTATACGGTTGAATCTTTCTAACATACGAGCGGAGGTGTAGCTTTGGGTAGGAGACCCCATCGTACTTAGAAAAGATAGGCGCTTTAAACTTGTGGGGAATCACCACCCCAGATGCCAGACCCAAATCTCCAAAGTCCAACCCAAGTATCTTCTGGATCTCCATTGCGCTTAATCGGTCTTCAAGTTGCTTATACATGTCCTCAGTCAGAGGATACTGGTCTTCATCAAAGTCAGTGTCATTGTCAGAAACCACAGGGCTAGGACCCTTCCTTTCTTCTTGATTCTCTCCCCCTCCAGATGAGTGAGATAAATCAGCTTCTTGTCTCAACCTGTTCCCAAACCTGTGACCCATATTTAGGAGGACCGTCTTCTTCTTCTTCTTCTTCTTCTTCTTCTTCTTCTTGTCTTTCAAGATAAGAGTCTTCAAATCTTGTTGACTCTTGTCCAAGTTCATGAACATCTCCTGGAACTGAGCATTCTGAGCTTGTAGAGCCTTAATTGCTTGATCAGTAGGCGTTTCAGAAGACATGATTGCCGAAATAAATAGCGAAGAAGATGAGAAACTTGTAATGGTACCTGTAATGAGGTTCATGGGAATGGAATGCATATGAAATGATTTCAAAGACTTTAGGGAGATTCAAATTTGTAAACCAAAATAAAACACACTTTATTAGATAAAAACTTGAAACAATGTTTAACAAATGCCTTTAAGGCGTTACAAAAGAAATACTGAAAAGCAAATCTAAACTAGAAACAATAAAAGTCATCAGCGTTCCCATGGTCGTTTTCCTTTCGTGCTGACATAATCGTTGATTGTCCTCTCAGTCTCCAGCTGCCTTGTAAGCTTCAGGATCTTCCGTTCCTGCTCATGATACTTCTCTCTGCAGGTATCCATTTCTTCCCTTACCTGGATCCAAGACCTCTTCAATGCCCCCAGATCAATAGGCATATGAGGATGGAGGATCGTATAAGGAACCCCTTCTTCATCAGCATGCTCCATAATCACCGGCAAGACAGCTTCATATGGCATCCCCAGCTTTTGAGCACGAGCTCGAACCCACTGGGGATATGGTTGCATCGGGGGAGACGTCTTCATTCCTAGCTCATATGGATCAGACCTGTTCACCCTATCCTAGGCTCATATAAATCTGCGGCGATGTCCCTCAACATCCCTCTTGAAGTGAAAGACAATGTCTGGAAGCAGCAACTCATGAGGACCGTCCCTTCGAGCTCGCCCAAACTGTCATAAGGCCAAACAAGGATTATAGGTTATCCCTCCTCTAATTCCAAGCAATGGAACATTGGGGTATTCCCCACATCGATCAATGACAGCTACCTTTTCCATATCTTTAGTACTCCAAAGGATGTCCGTATGAGCAAGGGACATGATTCTATAAGCCCAACCCATACCTTCCTCATTCTTCAATACAAATTTGGGGAGGTGAGAAATAAACCACCTCACCAGCAGCGGGGTACAGCAAATGAGAGTTCCCCTTTTCCGAACGGTACGGGTATAAAGAGCATGCAGAATATCATCCAAGAGTGTAGGCACTGGGTTACGGGACATGAAGATCTTGACTGCGTTCATATCAACAAAAGAATCTGAATTTGGGAACAAAACCAGGCCATAGATGAGAAGATCCAGGATGTCTTCAAATGCTTGAAAGTCGAAACTATCCCAGAACTGTTGAGCCTGATCAATCAAGAACTTAGCCAAGAAACCCTTCTCCCCACTCCGAGTCTCCCAGTTAGATACTACATCAGCCATTGTCAAATGGAGGGCTGAAGCAATATCCTCCAGCCTAGGAGATATCTCCAAACCTGTAAAGGGTGTCTTCTCTAGAATAGATATGCCAAGTAAATCAGAGAACTCCTCAAAAGTAGGGACCAACTGATAGTCTGGGAAGGTGAAACAGTGATGCAACGGGTCAAAGAACTAGAACAAGACGCTCATCATTTGCTCATCCAACTTGGAAGTGACCAGGTTGAGGAGATGACCATGTCTTCTAACAAAGGAAGAAGTATCAGGAACCTTTGTGTTATACCCCAAAATTTTCCCTCTCATTTATCAAGATTTCCCTCACAAGACTTCTTGGACTCAAGACCAATTTAGGGTTTGCTCAGCTCAAGACATCTCCTTGCACTGATAACCTGAAATTAGGGTTTGAGTTTGCACAAGGATTTTTGGACCATCAATGCTTCATGTGACTTTCATACACCATCTTGGACCCCTAAGATTGCTCATACCAAGTTTCAAGCCTTGAATCACATTTTTGCCCAATCAATTGGACAATTGACCTAAAAATCAACTGTATTCAAGGAAAAGTCAACTGTGGCCAATTTACAGTCAAACTTCATAATTTTTGATCCATAACAACATTTTAGACTCATATGTACCATTTGATCAAGTTTGGATCACAACTCCTCAAGAAATTTGATCAGATCATCAAAAGGGCAAAATGGTCAAAATTAGGGTTTTGACTAAGAAAGGGCAATTTCTGATTTTTAACCTAGCCAATCACCAATTGGGTTCAAACATGATTTCAAGGAATCAATGGCATAATCTTGACCTAATTGCATAGTTCAAAATATCTCAAGTACATAGGATTGACAGATGAATTTTCCAATCAACTGATCAAAAGTCAACTATACACTGAAAAGTCAAAATTTGACTTTTTGGTCAAAATCAAGTGCTAAAGGTCATAATTCATCAAGATATGTCAAAATATGAAACTTGTTGACCAAGAAAACTCAATTTGCAAATTAGGGTTTTAATTTGAAATTTTTTCATAACTTAGAAATTTTCTAAGTATGGAAAATTTCTTATTTTTCCCCAACTTTCCACAACTTTTTCACCATGATGCAATTGGATTCAAAGAAAACTTCCAACATGAAAGTTGCAGTCCTCCATGAAATCTACAACTTTGATTCACAAAGTTTTCCAAACAGATGCTTGGATATCAAGTTATGATTTTTTGAATAGGGGTCCATAAACTAAATAACTTAGTGAAATTTTGCCCTAGTTTAGGCAGGTTTTTGACCTAACTTCATGGCAACTTTTCACCTATTTCCAAGAGGTATCTCAAATTACATTTAAAAGATGGATTGTAGAGAATGTTGCAAGCTTTCCAAAATGTCCAAGAACTCTCCAAGATCATTTGTGGTTAGGGAGAATCGAAGATGAGAAAATGGCATTTTGTCACTTTTGTTCAAGCCAATCAAGTTGCAAATCAGATCCTAGCATGCTTGTACCTTGAATTACAGGTCCTAAATCCCTTATACACTCCATAATTAAATGCTAGCTCAGTGGTTAATGGATTTATTTTAACCTTTAAAGTATTATACAAAGAATAATTCCATAAATGGCCAAAATTTCACAATGCCATTTTGATAAAGCAAGCTTTTCCAATTTTATCAGCCTTGAGCCTTGGACTTGTTCTCTTGGTACAGACAATTTCCACAGGAATTAAGCAAAGCATACTGTTGTGCCCCAAAATTTTCCCTCCCATTTTCTTCAAGATTTGCTAAGAGCATGCTTCAAAATCTCTCAAGAGTTGCATAGTCCAATGGCCTCCTAACAGTCAAAATTAGGGTTTTGGTTCTGGCAAAGAAATTGAAGCTTCCAAGGGTCCAAACAAGTCCCACATGCCTACATACATTGTCAAGCATCCATATGCCAAGTTTCAAGACTCACAGCATCAAATTGCACAGTCAAAAACCCTAATTGCTTCACAGTCAACTGCAGGGGCAAAATGGTCATTTGACAGTCAAAAGTCAAAATTTTTGGTCAACATCTTATTTTGAAGCCACAAACATCATCTGATCAGTTCTTGATCATGATTCTCAAAGCATGGCTCAAAAAGTCTCAAGATGCAAAAGTTTCTATTTTTGGACAGTTGAAAAAGTCAACTGCAAATTGACCAAGGCATAACTTCCACATGGTTTATCAGAAAAATTCCATCCAAAGCTCATTTTGAAGAGAATGACATTTCCTACAACTCATCTTCACACTTCAAGTCTAAGAAATGCTCTCACAAAAAGATATCAATCTCAACATTATAGGTCCTTTTCAAAAGTCAACAAAAAAGCACTTTAAGTCAAAGACCATAACTTGAGATTGGTAAATCAAAATGACATGGGACCAAAGACATTGGTTAGAGGACTTCAAGGCCTTTCCAAAATGTCCAAGAACATGATCAAAGATTAATAATTGAGCAAGATATGCCTTGTGGAAGTTGGGAAATTTTTGGGAATTTTGAAAAGTCAACTTTGCTTCAAATGCCTCAAAATTGCTAATGGGCCTCAATTTCTTCCATGAATCATCACCCAAAAGCTATGCACGACCCATTAAGCTAAAAGGGAGTTATTTTCTTATTTTTAATCAATTAATTGAATTTTTAATCCTATTAATTCATTTAATTAAGATTAATTATGAGAAAAATACTAAAACATGTTTTCCAAATCTTTTTGTGCAGCATATTCTCCCATTAAGACCTAAATATTTCGTGTACCACATCAAGGGACAAATCTTCCACAATTGGCAATGATTGGCATGAAAAAGATTTGGAAAAAGATGCTTGAAAATCAAATATCAAAAACATCAATGCATGGATTATGGGCCAGTTTTCTTGACCTAATTCACTCACATGCATATGCACATTGAAAACCTAATGCATTGGACAAGCAAGCTGCACAGAAACTCATAGAACAAGGTTGCACTTTTTTCACAAAATATCAAAAACTGTTTTCATAGTTGCAGTGTGATTCAAAGCTCAAAAAATATTCCAAACGCTTGCTGGGACCTTCCTGAACGTGTCTCAATACCTTTCCAGTCTCCATACTCAAGGAATTGGTAGAACCACGTCGCATTTGTTCATAAAATGTTCATAATCGTGTTTTGATTTCTAGACATTATCCATGCATTTTTATTGTTGATTTATACTAACATGACTGCTCTGAAGCTAATGGTACCACCCAATTGAAGAATGGCTGCCTGTACAATAATCCACCATGAACGCATGTTAGGGTTTCAGAAACCTTGATTTAGGGCTTTACACATATGGAACAATTGGACATTCAAACCAGTACCATTGAGATCGTGACCTTCAAACAAATAGAAACCACCCATCGCGCCCTTTTTCTTTTTGACTATATGCTAATCGCTATTATTGTAGGTCTGGCTTAGTGGGGGTTTAAAACCCCCGCTATCTGTTTTGTAAATACAGGGAAAACGTGAAGAAGATGAACGTGTCTCAGGATGACTGGCTCGTTTGAATTTTTGGCGCGTGGTGTACCATAAGCGTGTTTTTCTCATATATTATTTCCATTCCATAATAATAACAAATGCGTTCAATGGTTCAATTGGCAAATGCGCTGGCTTGCAGGTATTGAGACCTGGGTTCGATTCCCAGGTCCCCCCACTTCTTCATAATATTTTTCTTAAAATGCTTCTATGCAGCGTGCCATCAAAAGACCATCATGTACTCCAAAGCCTGCGCCTGCCAAGTGTCCCAGAGCCTCAATCTGATGGCTATCATGTGAATTCCACCGTGCACGCCAGTCAATGGATCTGCACGTGATCATTGGAAAGTAAAAAAGGGCCAGATTTCTTGGGCCAAATTTCTCAAACACACCTCCAAAATTGGGTCTGAATACCCCATGGGTTTGCACATTTTTTTCTCATTTTATTTTTATTTTGATTTTCTTTCTTGAATTCTTTTAATGGTTTTCTTTAATCTACCAAAATAATTTTCATAAAACCAAAAAAATTAGAAATCATGAAAATAAAAATATGTTTTATTTAATATTTAATGCATTAATATTTTTGTAAATAAATTTTAATAATCAAATTAGTTTAATTTTAGGTCTTCAACTTTAATGTTTTTTTTCTAAATAACTAAAATACATAAAAATTAGGTTTTTTAGCATTTTTATTCTTTTCTCATTAAATAAATTTTCTTATTATTATTATTATTAACCATTAATTAATTTTGTAAACAAACTTGTAATTAAATAATTAGTGTAAATTAGGTTAAAACTTAAACATTTTTTTAATAATTAAAAACAAACTTAGAATTAGGGTTTTATTTAACTTTTAATTTTAATTAATTTTCTTTGTTTTCGTTAAATACAAAAACACAAAAAATAACTTCTTTTCTTATTAAATAACTAATTAGTCTTTTTAATTTCATTTAATTTCTTTAAAGGGTCCAACGCCCTCGCACTCTCGATTCTAATTTATCTTCGCGCGTTTGTCCCTTATTTTCATTTCAAATATTATGTAATTGCCAAAGCTTTGTAATAGTAATTAGGACATTTACTCTCCGCACTTTTATTCAAAATCGGGTCTTTGTTAATTTGGCGATGTATAGACCCGCGCCTTGTAATAGCGTAGGACTTTTATTTTCCGCATTTTTAATTTCCACACCTTTTAACTGCTAATCACATGAAAGAATGAATGGCCCAAATAAAATCAAAGCGTAGCTCACCCAATGCATGACAAGATAAAATATAACTGAAAATGACACACAATTCACACACCACTCCTAGGGTACGCCTCACTGTTGCCTTGCCCCTCGAAACGTGATCGTCGAGTATAAGACGTCTTAGTGAGTCCTTATGTCCATTGATCTAGTTGCCTCGAACAAGTTGCCTCGGAACGGTTGCCTCGGAATAGTTGCCTCGAAACGGTTGCCTCGGAATAAAAAGATCAATGGCATAAGGGTAGCTTCTAAGGTGTCTTACTGTTGCTCGGTGACCACACTGTCCATACAAACGAATTGACCCGAACACCTCCAACGGTGGTGCTACCTACCTCTCAATGGTGGGATGGCACTACCTTAAGGACATTTACACAGCCTAATTACTTAGGGTAGGTAGATGACTCGTAGATACTTGCTCTAATTCAAAAACAAATCAAAACTCTTTTCACACCGACACTTTCAAAAAGTTTTCAAAAACAACTTTTCAAACACTCTTGAGGACCGATACAAGAGTCGAACTGAAATTTTAAACGAAACTTTTTCAAACTCACTCACGATTGAAAAGCAAACAAACATTTTGAAAACACAAATGAGCAAGTATCTAAGAGCCCATGGATAACCATGGATAGAAAGGGTGCTAACACCTTCCCTTTCTATAAATCTACCTCCCGAACCGAGAGATAATCTCATAAGGAATTTTTCTGTGCTTTTGTCCTTTCCATGTTGGAGAAAATAAAAGACGGTGGCGACTCTTGCTTCCGCGACATTTCGCGAACCAGCTTTAAAACAGTCAGTTCCAGATCCACCAATCACAGAACTGGCGACTCTGCTGGGGATACTTAAAGTGAGGTGTACCTTAGGACTAAGATCATTTGTGTTTTCAATTGTCTGAATTGTTTGCTTTATTATTGTGGGTACTGTCTTGGGAGTTCTATAGATCCTAACCCGGATCTGGGGATACCTTCTTAGAAAGTAGCAACAAGGCTGTGAGGGAACTGTGCGGGGTATACCGACCTGGTTGAAGCAGTCTGCTACGTTGATGTGGCACTTTGGTGTGTACCGGTAACCCTTGAGTTCAGTCAAGGAGAGTACGGGGCCTCCGCGTGGTGTCGTGAAGCATCAACTGACCTTAGGAACCTTAATTGAACTATCTTGGCCTCTTTAGGGTAGTGAGATAACTGACTTTGGTGCAGTCCGAGGTTGGTTGATACTCGATACTACACTCAATTGAGGGTTGCTTTCCTGGAATATTTCGGTCGCCAGTTCAGTGGCTAAATCGAAACGATGAACAATGAAAGCAATCCAGTGATATTGGGACCCTTAGAACCCGGTTACTTCTGATAGGACAGGTTGAGCCCACCAACTTTAAGAGGGTAATACCCAGACCCCAGGCTGGCCTAAACTCTAAGGGTTGTGGTGTGACTTGTGTGCCTTATCATGTTTGCCTTTGTAAATATTTGTGGTGTGTTTAATCATAGCATCATGACATCATACAACATCATATGCATTGGCTAACCATTTCAGGGGTTCGAATCTTCATCTTTGTTCTTGTTTTGTAGGACATGGAAACTGTTCGCAGAAAGACTATTCAGATCAGCCTTGTAAGGATTCCTCCTCAGCTTAAGGAGCTTATATCCAGGATTCCCGAGAGCTCTTCATTCAGTGAGAGGCATGGAAGTCTCATCAGCTTGGTCAAAACCAACATTGAGGAAGATATGATAAAGGTCCTGTTCCAGTTCTCTGACCCTCTGCACCACTGTTTTACTTTCTTGGATTATCAACTGGTGCCTACATTGGAAGAGTTCTCCCGGCTTCTGAAGATCCCTATCCTTGATAAACTACCCTACAACGGTACGGAAAAGGAACCCAAGCTTGAAGAGATTGCTAAAGCCTTACACCTACAATCATCTGACCTCAAGGGACATTGGGAAGTTAGAAGTGGTATCAAAGGGTTCTTAGCCAGGTTTCTGTTTGAGAAGGCCCAAGAATGTTGGAACTCCCTTGACCTACAAGCTTTTGAAGAAGTTGTGGCCCTCCTTGTCTATGGTTTGGTATTGTTCCCTAATCCAGATCAGCTTATAGATATCAGTGTTGTCCAGATCTTCATGTCCAGGAATCCTATACCTACGTTGCTTGGGGACATCCTTCACTCATGTTACACTCGAACCATGAGAAAAAGAGGTGTTCTTATGTGTTGCACTCCTCTGCTGGGAAGGTGGTTTATTTCGCACCTTCCACAATCAGTTTTAAAGAACGAGCGGGGTTTGAGATGGTCACAGCGATTGATGACTCTTACACATGCTGATATACATTGGTGCTCTCGGTCCAGAGAGGATGTCACTATCATTGATCGTTGTGGGGAGTACCCTAATGTTCCTTTACTTGGAATCAGAGGAGGCATTACTTACAACCCATGCCTGGCTTGGAGACAGTTTGGTTATGCTCGGAGGGACGGCCCTCATGACATGTTAATTCCTGACATAGTTTTTGACTTCGACAACGATGCACAAGGACTTCGCCAGAGATTTATCAGAGCTTGGAGGATGCCAAGTAGGATAGACAACAAGACCCTGGGGCACAGGAACTCCATCCCATTGGAGCCTTATCTCAAGTGGGTACGAGCCCGCTCCCAGAAGTTAGTAATGCCTTATCCTCATGTTCTCCCTGTGATTAAAGAGCCAGTCTTGGAAGGAGAGGTGTCATACACCATTCAACATCCTGACATGCCCACGTCCTGGGAAGAGATGCAGAAGAGCTGGATCCAGCTTAAGGAAGAACGAAATTCTCTTGAGACCAGTCTACATGCTAGTGAAAAGAAGGTCTTGGAGCTCACCCGCCTATTGCACGAGGAGAGGAATCTCAACACTTACATAGCTCCAAAGAGGATACGTAGTGTCTTTTGGGATTGATTTGCTTTTGTAATGTTGTGCCCACAAGGCTTTGATGTACTAAACAATTATTTCCTTAATGATAACATGTGTTCCTTTTTGTCTACAACAAATTTGAATTTTCGAACCCTTGAATGCATTGCATAAACACAAATCATTCATCATGTGCATAGCAGGTACTCTTCTTTTCAGGTTGCTTACTGTTCTTCGCTGTTTATTTCAGCATCATGAACCCTGAATCATCTACCGAGCTGTCTATCAAGGCCCTTCAGGCGCAGAACGCACAATTTCAGGAGCTGATCATGGGTTTGGCTCAAGGTCAAAAAGAACTGAAGGCTTTGCTCCTGAAGAAGGAGAAGAAGAAGAAGAGAACTGTTCTATTCAACTCGGGCCGGAGATTTGGTAACACACTGCAGAATGAGGAAGCTGGTTCTTCTGTAGGCAAAGACAGTCCCCAGGGGGGAAGGGCTCCAAGTCCGGTGGTCTCTGACAACGAGACTGATTTTAATGAGGAACAGTATCCTCCGGCTGAAGACAGATACAAGCAGTTGGAAGACCGTCTGAACGCCATGGAAATTCAACAAGTGCCTGGTTTGGATTTCGGAGACTTGGGTTTATCTTCTGGTGTGATCATTCCTCACAAGTTTAAAGCACCATCTTTCACCAAGTATGACGGGGCGTCCTGCCCTAAGTTACACCTCAGATCTTATGTGCGGAAGATTCAGCCGTATACAGTGGACAAGAACTTGTGGATCCACTTCTTCCAGGAGAGTCTTTCAGGGACTCATCTCGAATGGTTCTATCAACTGGATGGAACCAAGGTTCGTAACTGGGAGGAGTTGGCTACTGCTTTTTACAAGCAGTATCAATATAATGCCGACCTTGCTCCTACACGTACCCAACTCCAGGGTATGTCGCTAGGATCAGGCGAAGGTTTTAAAGAGTATGTGCAGAAGTGGAGGGATCTGGCTGGCAGGATGCAGCCTCCGTTAACAGACCGTGAGCTAGTGGATATGTTCTTGGGGACCCTCTCCGGGCCATTCTTCAATCATCTTATCGGTAATTCGTCTGCAGGATTTACTGACCTCATCCTGACTGGGGAAAGGATAGAGGCTGGAATGAAGTCCGGAAAAATTCAGAAAGGTGCATCCTCAAGTGTTGAGAAGAAACCTTTTAAGAAGGAGGCCAGTGTTGTGTATGGGCCTAGGAGGCAAGACAAACCAGCGCGCCGCCAATCTGTCAACGCGGTGGTGATTGCAAAGCCTGCTGCCGCTCCTCGGCAAACTAATCAACCAAGGGGTGAAAGACCCAGAAGAGAATTTACCCGGATGAGTATGACCTTGTCACAAATCTTGCCGCAGCTGCTATCCACCAACTTGGTGACTGTCAGGGAGGCCCCGAAGGTTGTGAATACTGCTTCTCCTAAGTATAATCCAAATGCCCGTTGTGCTTATCACTCCGATAGCCCAGGGCATTCTACTGATGACTGCTGGGCCCTGAGGAATAAGGTGCAGGACCTTATTAATGCAAAGGAGATACAACTTGAGGCGCCTGAGAGGCCAAATGTAGTGACTGCTCCTATGCCCCAGCATGGAGTAAATGTCGTTGATGAAGACTTGTATGCCGTTTCTGTGAATGATGTAGCTACTCCTCTGTTGACTGTTAAGAGGAACCTGCTGCTGGCCAGTTTATTTCCGGGTTGTAGCGAGGGTTGCCTTTTGTGTGCTGCTTCCCTTACTGGTTATCCGTTGCTGAAGTTAGGCATCCAAATCCTGATGGATAGCAAGGAGATTTTGTTCAAGAAGACCGCTGTTCCTTTTGTTCCTGTGGAAGAAGTATCCGTCGTTACAATCTTCAACAATCCAATCAAGGCTTCCCCGAGGAAGCCAGTTAAAATCATGACTGTTGCACCCATTGTTATTACTGTTCCGGGGCCTCTCCCCTATGAATCTGATAAGGCTGTCCCATGGCACTATGGGGCATATGTATATGTACTTGGAATAAAGCAAGAGTTCAATACCGGTACCAGCATCAGCAATATCACCGGTCCAGCTAAAGTAACCCGCAGTGGCAGGCTCTTCTCGCCTGACATTGCGCCACCAACTATTCGAAGACCTCTCATAATAACGCCTGCAAGTGCGCCTGTTTCCATTTCTGATCAAGTTGCTTCCCCTGCTGCCGAGTCATCTAATGCTCGGGGCAAAGGGATTGAAGATGAGCCTGCCCGGATGGAGGCACCAAAGTCTGTGAATGTTGAAGCCTCCCAGCAAGAGATGGAGGAAATTCTTAAGATAATCAAGAAGAGAGACTTCAACGTCGTTGAACAGCTGGGGCATACCCCCTCCAAGATCTCTATGCTCTCATTGCTGCTGTGCTCGGAGGCCCATGCTAAGGCCCTAATTTCATTTCTAAAGACGGCCCATGTGCCACAGGAGACATCTGCAGACCAGTTTACTGATTGCGTAGCCAAATTGACAGCTGACAATGGCTTGGGTTTCTCGGATGCTGATCTTACCGCTAAGGGAAAGAACCACAATGACGCCCTGCATGTCTCTATAGAATGCAGGGGCACTACTCTTGCTCACGTGTTGGTGGATACCGGTTCTTCCCTGAATGTGTTGCCCAAGAAGGCCTTAGATAGGTTGGATTGTGAGGGCCTGGAGTTGAAACCTAGCAACATCATTGTCCGAGCCTTTGACGGGTCAAAGAGGATGGTGCATGGAGAAGTAGACATTCCTATTCGTGTTGGTTCCCAAGTCTTTGACTCAATATTCTATGTGATGGATATTCTTCCATCTTATTCCTGTTTACTGGGTCGACCTTGGATTCACAAAGCTGGGGCAGTGACCTCTACCCTACACCAGAAGCTCAAGTACCCTGTCAGAGGGAAGATTGTCACTGTGCAGGGGGAGGAAGAATACATGGTTAGTCATTTGAATTCCTTCCGGTATATTGAGATGGACAGGGAGTTTATTGAAACCCCCTTTCAACATTTTGAAGAGGTACCTCCAACATTGGCAGCGGCAGAAACAGTGGTTGAAGAGGACTTTCCTTTGAAGATGGCTTCCTTGAAGGACGCCCAGGCTGTAATCGAGAAAGGTGAATGTGCTAACTGGGGCAGGCTCCCTGATTTCACTCCTAAAAATGACAAGTTTGGACTGGGTTTTACTGCAAAGGCTCAGAAGGCTGTGCGCAAAGCTAGGATCGGAAGACCTCTTGTGCTCATCACCAATCCAGGAGTGAATGCTGTTGGGGATGAAGACGAAGTGGAAGAATCAGAGTTCGATAGCTGGATCTACCCGACGACTGACGGTGGATTGAACAATTGGACCGCAAAAGATCATACACCTGTTACTTTTGTTACGCAATAATGAATTCCTTTGTTTTTGTTATTTGTAATAAACAATGAATTGAAACTTTATGGCCCGGTGTCTTACCCGGGGCACCGTTGGCTTCATTTGTGAGGGCTTATAACTGTCATTTCCATATATCATGAATAAAGATCTTGGACGTTTTTTCGCATTTCAAATCTTGTGCCCCCTTTCTTTCTTTCTTTCTTTATTGCAAAACAGCTGTATTTACACACACTCACCCATACAGGTTTCAATCCACTCTGGATCTCACTGGTAACGACTCTGCTACTGCCAGTTATGACTTCAAAAATCCGATCAACTTAGCCGAAGACGAAGGTGAAGATGATTGCGAAGTTCCTGGCGAGCTTGCAAGACTGTTACTCCAGGAAGAGAGGGCAATTCAACCACATGAAGAGCCAGTGGAAACGATAAATCTGGGTACTGAGACAGATAGGAAGGAGGTTAAGATTGGTGCCAATCTGGAGCTCAGCGTAAAACAACGGTTGACTCAGATGTTACATGATTATGTGGAGATCTTCGCCTGGTCCTACGAAGACATGCCTGGGTTGGATACCGACATTGTGGTCCATCATTTGCCTACCAAGGAAGACTGCCCTCCGGTTAAGCAAAAGGTCTGCCGTATGCGTCCAGAGATGTCTGAGAAGATCAAAGCTGAGGTTATGAAACAGTTTGATGTCGGGTTTCTTGCAGTGACTTCTTACCCTCAGTGGGTTGCTAATGTGGTTCCGGTACCAAAGAAAGATGGTAAGGTCAGAATGTGTGTTGACTACAGGGATCTGAACAGGGCCAGCCCCAAGGATGACTTCCCCTACCTCACATTGATGTTCTGATTGACAATACTGCTCAGCATAAGGTGTTCTCTTTCATGGATGGATTTTCAGGGTATAATCAAATCAAGATGGCTCCTGAGGACATGGAAAAGACTACCTTTGTTACTCAGTGGGGCACCTTCTGCTACAAGGTCATGCCATTCGGGTTGAAAAACGCTAGGGCAACCTACCAACGTGCCATGGTTGCTTTATTTCATGACATGATCCATCATGAGATTGAAGTGTATGTCGATGATATGATTGCAAGATCCCAAACTGAGGAGGAACACCTTGATCATTTGCAGAAGCTGTTTGACCGTCTGAAACTGTACAAACTGAGGTTGAACTCGAACAAGTGCACCTTCGGGGTTAGATCTGGAAAGTTGCTAGGCTTCGTTGTAAGTGATAAGGGTATTCAAGTGGACCCTGCCAAGGTCAAAGCCATTCAAGAGATGCCAGCTCCCAAGATAGAGAAAGAGGTCAGAGGCTTTCTAGGACGCCTGAATTACATTGCTCGATTCATCTCACACCTAACTGCTACATGTGAACCAATCTTCAAGCTGCTGAAGAAAGATCAGGTAGTACGTTGGAATGATGAATGTCAGGCCGATTTTGACAGAATCAAAGAGTATCTCCAAGAACCACCCATCCTTATGCCACCGGTTGAAGGGAGACCTCTGATACTATACCTGACAGTACTTGACAACTCAATGGGGTGTGTGCTGGGGCAGCATGACGAGTCTGGCCGAAAAGAGCATGCCATTTATTACCTTAGCAAAAAGTTTACCGACTGTGAGACCCGATACTCACTGCTCGAGAAAACTTGCTGCGCTTTGGTATGGGCTGCTCGCCGGCTGAGACAGTATATGCTGACTCACACTACCTTGTTTATTTCAAAGATGGATCCTATAAAGTACATATTTGAAAAGCCTGCTCTGTCTGGAAGAATAGCAAGATGGAAAATGATCTTGACAGAATACGACATCCAGTACACGACTCAGAAAGCTATCAAGGGAAGTGTATTGGCAGACTACTTGGCACACCAGGCAGTAGACGACTATCAGTCAATGAACTTCGAGTTTCCAGACGAGAGTATCATGATAGTGACTGACTGTGAAGTACCTGGACTGGATGAAGGACCTGAGGAAGGTTCCCGATGGTCTATGCACTTTGACGGAGCCTCCAATGCTTTGGGTAACGGTATCGGCGCTGTGATCATATCTCCTCAAGGCACTCATACTCCACTCACTGCCCGACTATGTTTCAACTGCACCAACAACATGGCGGAGTATGAGGCATGCATCATGGGTCTTCAAGCTGCGATTGACTTGAGGATTAAGTTTCTAAGTGTCTTTGGAGATTCCGCTCTCGTGATCAATCAGATCAAAGGCGAGTGGGATACGAAACATCCGAACCTTATTCCTTACAAAGAATGTGTGTTGACATTGATCCCCCATTTCACAGAGATAACTTTTGAACATTTCCCAAGAGAGGAGAATCAGTTGGCGGACGCGTTGGCTACGATGTCTTCCATGTTCAAAGTCAAATGGGATAATGAGGCTCCCCGGGTCATCATCTAGAAAATGGACGAACCGGCATACTGTTGTGATCTTGAGGCTGAAACAGTGACTGAGAAACCCTGGTACCATGAGGTGAAGAGATACTTGGAAGCTCAGGAGTATCCTGAAGGTGCATCTGTCAACGATAAGAAATTTCTGAGAAGGTTCGCAGCAAAGTTCTTCCTCAGCAATGGCATTCTGTACAAGCGAAACCATGATTCGACCTTACTGCGTTGTGTGGATAAGACTGAAGTAGAAAGGATCATGGCGGAGCTGCACGAAGGTACCTTTGGAACGCATTCCAGTGGACATACCATGGCAAAGAAGATCCTTCGGGCAGGATATTTCTGGTCCACCATGGAAGCCGACTGTTACCAACATTCTCGGACATGTCATAAATGCCAGATATATGCTGATAAGGTGCACGTTCCTCTAGTTCCTCTGAATGTCCTGACTGCACCTTGGCCTTTCTCAATGTGGGGAATTGATATGATCGGCGAGATTAAACCCACGACATCCAATGGGCATCGCTTCATCCTGGTAGCGATCGATTACTTCACAAAGTGGGTTGAAGCAGCTTCCTACGCCACTGTAACCAAGAATGTTGTGGCACGGTTCATTCGGCACAATCTGATCTGTCGATACGGCGTCCCAGAAAGGATCATTACGGACAATGGTACCAATCTTAACAACAAGATGATCACTGAGCTCTGCGAGCAATTTAAGATACAACACCACAACTCTTCTCCTTACCGACCGAAGATGAATGGGGATGTAGAAGCAGCGAATAAGAATATCAAGAAAACTGTGCAGAAGATGACAATGACCTATAAAGATTGGCACGAGATGTTACCGTTTGCTCTACATGGGTACCGTACCTCAGCAAGGACGTCAACCGGGGCAACTCCTTTCTGCTTGGTCTACGGCATGGAGGCAGTCTTACCGATCGAAGTGCAGATACCCTCTCTCCGGATAATGAAGGATGCAGATCTGAGCGAAGATGATTGGATCCAGACACGACTTGATCAATTAAACTTAATTGACGAAAAGAGACTAACTGCTATTTGTCATGGTCAGACGTACCAAAAACGGATGATCAGGGCATTTAACAAAAAGGTCAGACCACAAGAGTATCAAGTTGGGGATCTGGTAATCAAACGCATCATCCTTCCTCAGAGTGATCCAAGGGGCAAATGGACCCCCACGTACGAAGGGCCATTTGTGGTTAAACATGTGTTCTCAGGAGGAGCCATGATTCTAACCACCATGGATGGTGACGACCTTCCTCACCCCGCCAATGCAGACATAGTAAAAAGATACTACACATGATAAAAGACCCGCTGGGTTGACATACCTAGGCAAAAATTAGGGCTTCCCGGCAAACCAAAAGGGTTCGGGCAAAATGAGGGATGAAATGAAAAAAATCTGTACAACCGGCAAGTCGAAAACCTGAAAAGGCGGCTTGGGCAAAAATGGGTATCCCGGTGGACTGAAAACCCGAAAGGGCGGTCCAGGCAAAAGTTAGGGATAAAGCGTAATACTATGTCTCATTGGATCACCTTGCATCCAGAATCCGGTATCAACATCAAGTTTAAACGGCATCGATTAATCAGCTTCATCGTCAACTGAGCAGCGAAGTGATGAGACGCTCGAAGATATAAAGGCGAAAGCAGAGTTGGAACCCAGTGGGATTATTCTCTTCACATAGCTGTTTTGTTTTCCTTTTGTACAAATTGTATAAACTCTTTGGTTTGGCGGCGTTCTCTTACTAGGACGTCAGCCTCTTGTACATAAAACGCCTATTTACAGGCAAATTCAAAAATCAATATAAATTCACTTTTCAGCTAAAATTGCCAATTGTTTTTCCTTTTCTGTTTTGTTTTGCGAAGAACGTCCAAGGTTCAATTTGTGATATATGCATTTGACAATAATTTCTAACTCATAAATATTTGCATACGAAACAAAGGATTAATTACAGGTAACATTCGAAACAGGGGCTGTGATCGGTGGACCTGGAACTGACTGTTTAACGCTGGTTCGCGAAATGTCGCGGAAGCAAGAGTCGCCACCGTCTTTTATTTTCTCCAAATGGAAAGGACAAAAGCACAGAAAAATTCCTTAAAGAGATCGCTCTCGGTTCGGGAGGTAGGTTATAGAAAGGGAAGGTGTTAGCACCCTTTCTATCCATGGTTATCCATGGGCTCTTAGATACTTGCTCATTTGTGTTTTCAAACATGTTTGTTTGCTTTTCAATTGTGGGTTTTAAAAAGTTTCTTTGAAAATTCCAGTTCGACTCTTGTATCGGTCCTCAAGAGTGTTTGAAAAATTGCTTTCGAAAGCTTTTTGAAAAGGTGTCGGTGTGAAAAGTATTTTGAATTTTGTTTGAAATTTAGAGCAAGTATCTAGAGTCGTCTACCTACCCTAAGGAATTCGTCTGTGTAGATGTCCTTTAAAGTAGTGCCATCCCACCATTGAGAGGTAGGTAGCACCACCGTTGGAGGGGTTCAGGTCAATTCGAGGTTCAGGACATGGTGATCACCAGAGCAATGGGAAGACACCTTAGAAGCTACCCTCATGCCAGGTTCCCGGATCATGAGGACTTACTAAGACATCCTCTACTCGACGATCACCTTTCGAGGCAAGGCAACAGTGAGGCGTACCCTAGGGGTGGTGTGTGATTTGTGTGTCAGATTCATTTCTTTTATCTTGTTCATGTTATGAGTGAGCTACGCGTTTGTTTTATTAAGACATTCATTCTTGCATGCATTTGTTAACAGTTAAAAATTGCGAGAAATAAAAGTTCTAAAGCTATTACAAAAGGCGCGGGTCCACATCGCCAAAGTTTCCAGAACCCGATTTGACAGAAAAATAAAGAATTAAAGAAAAGTAAAGTGCGAGAAATTAATTACACGGCTTTGGGAGAGATACATAAGTATTACACGAGAAAGAAATAAACACGCGAATTAAATAAGAATTAAAAACGAGGGCGTTGGACCCTTTTTGCAAAATTAAATTAAATGATGAAATTAATTAATTAAAAAAAGAAAAGAAATTGTTTTTGGTATTTTTTGGTATTTTATGATTTTAATGGGAAAAAGAATTAAATGCAATTAAACCTAATTCTACAATTTTTATTTGTTAAGAAAGCATTAAACTTTAACCTAAAATTAAACCTAATTATTTTACATGCAATTTTAATTTATAAAAGTAAATAATATTAAATATTTAATTATTATGGAATAAAAGAAAAAAAAGATAAAAATTAATTAAACCCTAATTCTATAAGTTTTGAGTTTTAGTGAAAAATATTAAGATTAAAAACCTAAATTTAAAACTAAGTGAATTAATGAATTTA
Source organism: Vicia faba (assembly GCA_948472305.1). Lineage (NCBI taxonomy): Eukaryota > Viridiplantae > Streptophyta > Magnoliopsida > Fabales > Fabaceae > Vicia > Vicia faba. Next base: position 1,344,569,761 of record OX451739.1, on the reverse strand, counting down.
TTTACAGAAATACTAAAATAAAAATATTTATTATTTTTTTATCCTTTTCTGATTTTTTTTGGTGTTTTTTATATATTATGAAAATATTGAATTAATAAAAAACAATAATTAAAAGAAAGTGAAAATAATGAAAAAAACAAAGAATAATAAAACTTGCAAACCTAGGGGGTCTGCCCCAAATTGGAGGGTTTTCTTTTAGCAATCTGGGCCCAATGGCCTTTGGCCTTGCTGACTTTTCCATTCACGTACCCAAGCGTTGACTAGAGTTTATCATATTCTTCAGATCCTGGCCCTTGAATTGTTGAGATTGAACGCGTGGCAGGTTTGATTTGGGAGATGCATGGTATGCTTTAGTATTGAAGCTGCATGGGAACGTTAATTGAAAAATAGTATTGAAAGGGGTGAGGACCTGGGGCTCGAACCCAGGTCCTGGAAGTCAACAATATGCCTGCCTGCCACTGAGCCATGTAGTGCGCTTTGTACGTAATACAACAAACAATTAATATCAAATAAAGCAAAAATGTTAGTGGATTTTAGCGCAAATTTTTAAACCAGCCAATTACTGATGGCCACGCATCCTTCTTCTTCCTTGGCTTATTTTTCCTGAAAATACAACAAACATAGGCAACGGTTTTTAAACGTTCCTATAGACACTATATTAGAAAATAGCGAATAGCCCCTGGGGCCTCATAAATTAGGCGCGAGGATTGTTTATTGATCGTCCAATCGTGCTGAATCCATTCATGGTACTATGGTGGTCTAATTTTACCATATTAAGAAACGCCCAATTTGGACCTCCAAGAACCCTAATCTGCATCCATGGTAGAATTATGTATATCGCATGAAAACACAATTAATTTATGTGGTTAGCTTCAGAATCTTATAATGAACACAAATCAAGCATCAAAAATTATGAAAAGTGTATGAATCGAGATGCAAGAGTTTCAAATATTTTCTGTACAGGGTGAGGTCGTGTTACCAATTTAGGGCGTTAGAATGATTGATTTCGATTGGAAAACTCTCCTTAAAGCCTCAGGAAGCTAATGAGATAAAAATCTTGCCTTGAATCGCCCTAGAACTTGGTTTTCAGAATTGAGTTTTCTTGATAAATTTCAAGTTCTCATATGGTGTTTTCTGCGCAGCTTTTTTGGTTCCCAGCATTAGGTCTTGCTTGTTTGTATATGTATGAATGATTTAGGGTTGTTTCTTGTCCAAGGAATCAAAGAATTGATGTATGGATATTTGATTTTTATGGCAAAATATTTTCAAATCTTTTCATGCACATTTGCTCTCAATCATATCCAATCCTTCCCTAATTGATCATGCACGAATTTTGAGTGTCCAATGAGAGTATTTTCTGCACAAAAAGATTTTATTTCATTAGTTTAGCATTTTTTCATATTTTATTTAGTTTAAATGAATTAATTGTAATAAAAAATTCAAATAAATAAATAAAAATAATAAAAAACTTCCCTTTGGGCCAAATGGTCGTGTGCATGTCTTGGATGATGAATTGTGGAAGAAAAAGAGGCCCATTAGCAATTTTAGGTCATTTGAATCAATGTTGACTTTTCAAAATATCCAAAAATTTCCCAACTTCCACAAGGCATAACTTTCTCAATTTTTAAGATTTGCTCATGTTCTTGGACATTTTGGAAAGGTATTTGAGTCCTCTAACCAATGCCTTTGGTCCCATGTCATTTTGATTTACCAATCTCAAGTTATGGCCTTTGACTTAAAGTCCCTTTTTGTTGACTTTTGAAAATGACCTATAATGTTGAAATTGATAACTTTTTGTGAGAGCATTTCTTGGACTTGAAGTGTGAAGAGGAGTTGTAGGAAATGTCTTTCTCTTCAAAATGAGCTTTGGATGGAATTTTTCTGATAATCCATGTGAAAGTTATGCCCTGGTCAATTTACAGTTGACTTTTTCAACTGTCCAAATAAGGAAACTTTTGCATCTTGATGATTTTTGAGCCAGGCTTTGAGAATCATGATCAAGCATTGATCAAATGATGTTTGTGGCTTCAAAATGAGATGTTGACCAAAAATTTGGACTTCTGACTGTCAAATGACCATTTTGCCCCTACAGTTGACTGTAGTGCAATTAGGGTTTTTGATTGTGCAATTTTGTGCTGAAAGTCTTGAAACTTTGTATGAGGATGCTTGACCATGTTTATAGGCATGTGGGACTTGATTGGACCCTTGGAAACTTCATTTTCTTGATCAGAATCAAAACCCTAATCTTGACTGTTAGGAGGCCCTTGAACTGTGCAACCCTTGGGGAACTTTTGAAGCTTTGGACTTGGCAATTCCTGAAGAATATGGGAGGGAAAATTTTGGGGTACAAACGTTGCCCCTGTTCAATCTTCTTAGACCTGAGGATGCAGATTGGCTGACATGCCTTTCGTAATCCGAGGGTGGAAGATGATTGAACACTAGAGTGCCCAGAAATTTGCACTCACATAGTAGCAGTGTGATGGAAATGGGCTTATAGATGCCATTTAGAGGTTGATGAATAGGATGATGGGCTTATAGATGCCATCTGGATGTTGATCGCGTAAGAGATTCCTTAGCGAGAACTTGCGTACGTGCAAAAGAAAAATGAGTACCTGACATGTTGCAGGATCTGGCCTTCAAATGCTTTGTGTAGATATGTCCTGACTGGTTACAGGAATCGGATCTTCGAATTCTTCAGACGTGCCCTGGCGAGATACAGGAATCGAGTCTGGTAATGTTAGTCTTCAACGGATACACCCTGGCAAGATACAGGAATCAGATCTGGTAATGTTAGTCTTCAACGGATACACCCTGGCAAGGTTCAGGTATCGGACCCTCGAACTCTTCAGACACACCCTGGCAAGATACAGGAATCGGATCTGATAATGTTAGTCTTCAACGGATACACCCTGGCAAGATTCAGGCATCGGATCCTCGAACTCTTCAGACACACCCTGGCAAGATACAGGAATCGGATCTGGTAATGTTAGTCTTCAACGGATACACCCTGGCAAGATTCAGGCATCGGATCCTCGAACTCTTCAGACACACCCTGGCAAGATACAGGAATCGGATCTGGTAATGTTAGTCTTCAACGGATACACCCTGGCAAGATTCAGGCATCGGATCCTTGAACTCTTCAGACACACCCTGGCAAGATACAGGAATCGGATCTGGTAATGTTAGTCTTCAACGGATACACTCTGGCAAGATTCAGGCATCGGATCCTCGAACTCTTCAGACACACCCTGGCAAGATACAGGAATCAGATCTGGTAATGTTAGTCTTCAACGGATACACCCTGGCAAGATTCAGGCATCGGATCCTCGAACTCTTCAGACACACCCTGGCAAGATACAGGAATTAGATCTGGTAATGTTAGTCTTCAACGGATACACCCTGGCAAGATTCAGGTATCGGATCCTCGAACTCTTCAGACACACCCTGGCAAGATACAGGAATCGGATCTGGTAATGCTAGTCTTCAACGGATACACCCTGGCAAGATTCAGGTATCGGATCCTCGAACTCTTCAGACACACCCTGGCAAGATACAGGAATCGGATCTGGTAATGCTAGTCTTCAACGGATACACCCTGGCAAGATTCAGGTATCGGATCCTTGAACTCTTCAGACACACCCTGGCAAGATACAAGAATCGGATCTGGTAATGTTAGTCTTCAACGGATACACCCTGGCAAGATTCAGGTATCGGATCCTCGAACTCTTCAGACACACCCTGGCAAGATACAGGAATCGGATCTGGTAATGTTAGTCTTCAACGGATACACCCTGGCAAGATTCAGGCATCGGATCCTCGAACTCTTCAGACACACCCTGGCAAGATACAGAAATCGGATCTGGTAATGTTAGTCTTCAACGGATACACCCTGGCAAGATTCAGGTATCGGATCCTCGAACTCTTCAGACACACCCTGGCAAGATACAGGAATCGGATCTGGTAATGATAGTCTTCAACGGATACACCCTGGCAAGATTCAGGTATCGGATCCTCGAACTCTTCAGACACACCCTGGCAAGATACAGGAATCGGATCTGGTAATGCTAGTCTTCAACGGATACACCCTGGCAAGATTCAGGTATCGGATCCTCGAACTATTCAGACACACCCTGGCAAGATACAGGAATCGGATCTGGTAATGTTAGTCTTCAACTGATACACCCTGGCAAGATTCAGGTATCGGATCCTCGAACTCTTCAGACACACCCTGGCAAGATACAGGAATCGGATCTGGTAATGTTAGTCTTCAACGGATACACCCTGGCAAGATTCAGGTATCGGATCCTCGAACTCTTCAGACACACCCTGGAAAGCTACAGGAATCGGATCTGGAATTTGGTCATCAACAGATACACCCTGGCAAGATTCAGGAATCGGATCTTTGGTTGCGACCATTGATAGTAATCATTTTTGTACTTACTTTTGTCCTGAAAAGACAAGCGTTAGTTGTATGCGATGTCATGTTGTATGAACTGCGGGATGTTCTCTGACTACGTGAGATTGTATGTTCATGATGTGTATATGCATGCTATAATGTATGAAGCTATTTATGAATGTATTTTTCGCCTAGGAAAGTAAATCCTTGACGGGTGCCGGGAAGTCACTCCTGGGCTGATGTTGGAGAATAGGTTTTGCTTCCGCCGGGGATGATAGTTGCAAGAATACCGGTAGGAGAAGATAACTCCGTTGGGGAATAAACTTGGTGAATGGATTACTCTGCAGGGAGCAAAGTACTCTAGCAATCTTGCTGGGAAGCAATGCTCTGTGGGGAGAGAGATACTTTGCTGGAATGTTGATAATAACTTGCTGGGGAGGCCCTTGTTATGTTGGAAGCGTTGATAGACTTCACTGGGGATAAGAAGACTTCGTCGAGAACGATCTTTCCGTGGCTTTTGGATGAGGATAACCCAGTTATATCCTAGTACGGAAAATAACTCTTTAAATAAAACCGGACGACGCGTTCGTGCTCTGCGAGGGATAAGCTTCCAGAATCTACTGGGGATAAGCTTACTGCTTGGGGAGATGGATCCCAACTTTCCTGAGGGAACTGGATTGGAATCTCTTGGGGAAGTTTTGAATTGTACCGAGAAGTAGCTCCATTTGAATGTTTGATATACCGCTGGGGAACAACCTTTAGGCCAAGACTGCTGGGGATGCTTGTGTGCTGCTGGGGAATGTTGATATTTGCTGGAGGATACTCAACTTCCTTAAGATTTGATAACTTTGCTTGAGGAGAGTGCACTGACTTGCTGACTTACTCTCTGGGGAATTGGGATATTTGGTTTTGTTCTTTAGCTGAATTCACCTGGATACCTTGGAGGACAGAACAACTGGATTTCCTGGACGGCTCATTATTGCCCCTGTTTCAGTGGTGGGAGAGGAAGATACCTGTGGAGGTGCTCGATGACTGCCGATTTGACCAATCTTCTTCTGGTAGGCAAGTGACGAGATGACAGGACATAGTCGTACGCTCTGATCCCTAACTTTTGCCTGGACCGCCCTTTCGGGTTTTCAGTCCACCGGGATACCCATTTTTGCCCAAGCCGCCTTTTCAGGTTTTCGACTTGCCGGGTGTACATATTTTTCATTTCATCCCTTATTTTGCCCGAACCCTTTTGGTTCGTCGGGAAGCCCTTATTTTTGCCTAGGTATGTCAACCTAGCGGGTCTTTGATTGTGCGTAGTATCTTTTCGACTATGTCCACGCTCTCAGGATGTAGGGAGTTGCCCCTGTTAGAAGTATTTTGTCATGCCACCACAAGGTATTTGATCAGGCAAGATTCGTTGTTGGAATGCCCCAAGTGATTCAGGCGGAGATTTTCCCCAGGCTTTTTGGCCTTTGAGAGATTCTCCGAATCTTGATTGGATTTCCCCAGATGATGGACCATGCTCATATCATGCCCCTTGATTGGAAGTGCTTCTGTTCATTAGGCGTTCGTCGTGCGAATTTCTATGTTGTTCAAACAAAAAGTCATATGCAAACAAAGTTATGTTAAAAATGCCAAGCTTATGTCTGTCTTGAAGATTTTGAAAATGCATTCTTTTTCATAAAACAAATGGATGTTTGTAAAACGTGATGTCAACTCCGTATTTTACCGTAGGCCTTAAGGAGTCAGGATACCTTTCGTAACAGTATGCTTTCGAACCAACCCATGCTTCAGCTAGGACTTTTAAGGGTTATAACGTGGCCTGGTTCATGGTTCAAGAAACAAAGGATAAAGGCTCAAATTATTTGTACCCACCCGCTCTTCGTGATGTTCTCCAAACCTAAACTCAGTTGATCATACGTTAGACCTTGTTTGAGTCTTTGCTCTAATTTTTTGGTGATGATTCGGATATTGATAACTTATTTTGAATAGGCAGTCCTTCCTTTTTGTTGAGGGTTTGTAAGACCTCTTTCTTTTTGATTTTGCTATCCCTGAATTTTTCCTGAACTGTTTCTTTTGTGATTACAGTCAGCGGGATGCCCCCGTTTTGTAAGTCTCCTTCATAGGTTTTGACTTAATGGGCTTTTTTATTTTGAGAGATATAATGACTGCCTGTCCTTCTTGATTATTCGGAACCATCACCGTCTTTCTTTGTTTTGTAAGGACCTCTTTGGTGCCATTCGTTATGCACTTGGATCAACTGAGAGACTACCCTGCCCCAGGTTATGATTAAGGGTTTTAAATTTCGAAAAGAAAAACTCCTACTTCTTTGCCTCAGAGGGGTTGACGAGGGATTATCTTCCTTATAACTCCAGTGTTTAGGGATTTGAAACAATGCATGTACTTCATCAGCGGGGTCTGTTCAAAAGCATACTGTAAAGATAGTGGTATCGTTTTCGTCATCCTCCCTCAAGAGGCTTAGAATTATTAATTGAGAGTTGATCATCAGAAAAAATATGAAAATAATTTGCGTATAGTGAATACGAATATATTGCTTCAAAACGGACATATGCGATGCATTAATGAAATAACAATGTTTAATAATGAACAAATGTTTGAACAATCAAAAAGAATTACAACTTGAACATTCGAATGAACAAAAGTTTCCTAGTCTCAAGGCTTGTCACTTCAAATGGTGAGCCTTGGAGGGATGGTAGAAAAATTCTGCCTGACCATCTTGTGTGAACTCTAATGCCCCTTCGTCAATCAGGTCCTGGATCTTGTTCTTCAGAGCCCAACACTCATTTGTATCATGTCCCGGACAGGCAGAGTGGTAGGCACACCTTTTATTGGGATCATAAGTAGGATGTGCTGTGTTGGGATTCTGGGGATGAGCCCTTAATGTGATCAAATTCAATCTCAGCAGGCGTTGTAAAGCTTGAAACAACGACATGTTGAGCGGGGTGAATTGCCTCCTGGACTTGTCTGGCTGAAGTCGGTGAGGTTGATGCTGAATTTGTGACACTGGAGCCCTTTGAGGAGCTCTCCCCTTACCTCCTTGTTTCAAAGGTGGCTGAACGATGACTGACTCTTTACCCTTAGACGCTTGCCCCAGTTGGTTACTCTGAAGCAGTTGGTTGATGAGAACACCGAGCTCTTCTTGTCTTTGAGCTAAACCTTGAATAGCAGTCCCCTGCCCCAACATTTGGGCTTTCATTGCATCCATCTCAGCTTGCAGGTGTTTCAGCCGTTCGTCCTCAGCGCTGTTCCTGACCAAAGTCTCCATGAGAAGTGTCCTTAGCTCCTCCTGCCCCTTGGATAGATTCAGGAGGATTTCCCCGAACCGAGTTTCTTGAGTAAGAAGGTCCTGGTTATCTTGTTGGGAAGCCATTGCTGAAATAAACAGCGAGAGAGGTAAGTGACCTGCAACAAGGATACCTGTTATGATGTGTATGTATGCATGCAATGTTTTACAGGACCTCGCGGGATAAACAAGAAGACTGTTAGCATTTGAATTTGTTAGCTTGATTGGAGGAGCCCTATGTTGCTGAGAATCCTTCTTCAAGGGTCAAAAGCTTACCATTCCAGTGGGTCATAGCCCCTGACAACCTTGGCTAGGGCAACCTTCTTCAAGTGTCAAAGCTCACCATATCAAGTGGGTCATAGCCCCTGACTCAAGTCATCAACCTTATTTTTCTTTCCAAACAACCTTGGCTAGGGGAACCTTCTTCAGGAGTCAAAGCTCACCATATCAAGTGGGTCATAGCCCCTGACTACCTTGGCTAGAGAAAATAAATCCTCTTTGCCCCTTGCTGGGATAGTTGATTCACCATAACCTGCATCACAAGCCCTTGAGATCCTTGAAATGGGTTAGGATGTATGCAATGGTATGATGTTATGGTATGCATGGGGTAATGTGAGTAGCCCTGTTATGAGTCCCAATTAAGGACTATAGGCAAAACCTGCAAGAAACTCAGTACACCCTGTTATAAGTCCCAATTAAGGACTACAAACAAAACCTGCAAGAATTTAGTAACCCTGTTATGAGTCCCAATTAAGGACTATAAACAAAACCTGCAAGAATCTTAATAAGCCCTGTCATGGGTCCCAATTAAGGACTATAAATAAAACCTGCAAGTAGTTCATGTGTCAGATAAAGCATGCAAGTAGTCAAGTACGAAGGCACACAAGTCACACAAGAGAAAGCCCTTAGAGTTTAGGCCAGCATGGGGTCTGGGTATTACCCTCTTGAAGTTGGTGGGCTCAACCTGTCCTATTAGAAGTAACCGGGTTCTAAGGGTCCCAATATCACTGGATTGCTTTCATTGTTCATCGTTTCGATTTAGCCACTGAACTGGCGACCGAAATATTCCAGGAAAGCAACCCTCAATTGAGTGTAGTATCGAGTATCAACCAACCTCGGACTGCACCAAAGTCAGTTATCTCACTACCCTAAAGAGGCCAAGATAGTTCAATTAAGGTTCCTAAGGTCTGTTGATGCTTCACGACACCACGCGGAGGCCCCGTACTCTCCTTGACTGAACTCAAGGGTTACCGGTACACACCAAAGTGCCACATCAACGTAGCAGACTGTTTCAACCATGTCGGTATACCCCGCACAGTTCCCTCACAGCCTTGTTGCTACTTTCTAAGAAGGTATCCCCAGATCCGGGTTAGGATCTATAGAACTCCCAAGACAGTCCCACAATTTAAAGCAAACAAGGAAAGCAATTGAAAACACAGTTATGAACTAACCCTAAGGTACACCTCACTTTAAGTTAAGTCCCCAACAGAGTCGCCAGTTCTGTGATCGGTGGACCTGGAACTGACTGTTTAACGCTGGTTCGTGAAATGTCGCGGAAGCAAGAGTCGCCACCGTCTTTTATTTTCTCCAAATGGAAAGGACAAAATCACAGAAAAATTCCTTAAAGAGATCGCTCTCGGTTCGGGAGGTAGGTTATAGAAAGGGAAGGTGTTAGCACCCTTTCTATCCATGGTTATCCATGGGCTCTTAGATACTTGCTCATTTGTGTTTTCAAAAATGTTTGTTTGCTTTTCAATTGTGGGTTTTAAAAAGTTTCTTTGAAAATTCCAGTTCGACTCTTGTATCGGTCCTCAAGAGTGTTTGAAAAATTGCTTTCGAAAGCTTTTTGAAAAGGTGTCGGTGTGAAAAGTATTTTGAATTTTGTTTGAAATTTAGAGCAAGTATCTAGAGTCGTCTACCTACCCTAAGGAATTCGTCTGTGTAGATGTCCTTTAAAGTAGTGCCATCCCACCATTGAGAGGTAGGTAGCACCACCGTTGGAGGGGTTCAGGTCAATTCGAGGTTCGGGACATGGTGATCACCAGAGCAATGGGAAGACACCTTAGAAGCTACCCTCATGCCAGGTTCCCGGATCATGAGGACTTACTAAGACATCCTCTACTCGACGATCACCTTTCGAGGCAAGGCAACAGTGAGGCGTACCCTAGGGGTGGTGTGTGATTTGTGTGTCAGATTCATTTATTTTATCTTGTTCATGTTATGAGTGAGCTACGCGTTTGTTTTATTAAGACATTCATTCTTGCATGCATTTGTTAACAGTTAAAAATTGCGAGAAATAAAAGTTCTAAAGCTATTACAAAAGGCGCGGGTCCACATCGCCAAAGTTTCCAGAACCCGATTTGACAGAAAAATAAAGAATTAAAGAAAAGTAAAGTGCGAGAAATTAATTACACGGCTTTGGGAGAGATACATAAGTATTACACGAGAAAGAAATAAACACGCGAATTAAATAAGAATTAAAAACGAGGGCGTTGGACCCTTTTTGCAAAATTAAATTAAATGATGAAATTAATTAATTAAAAAAAGAAAAGAAATTGTTTTTGGTATTTTTTGGTATTTTATGATTTTAATGGGAAAAAGAATTAAATGCAATTAAACCTAATTCTACAATTTTTATTTGTTAAGAAAGCATTAAACTTTAACCTAAAATTAAACCTAATTATTTTACATGCAATTTTAATTTATAAAAGTAAATAATATTAAATATTTAATTATTATGGAATAAAAGAAAAAAAAGATAAAAATTAATTAAACCCTAATTCTATAAGTTTTGAGTTTTAGTGAAAAATATTAAGATTAAAAACCTAAATTTAAAACTAAGTGAATTAATGAATTTATTTACAGAAATACTAAAATAAAAATATTTATTATTTTTTTATCCTTTTCTGATTTTTTTTGGTGTTTTTTATATATTATGAAAATATTGAATTAATAAAAAACAATAATTAAAAGAAAGTGAAAATAATGAAAAAAACAAAGAATAATAAAACTTGCAAACCTAGGGGGTCTGCCCCAAATTGGAGGGTTTTCTTTTAGCAATATGGGCCCAATGGCCTTTGGCCTTGCTGACTTTTCCATTCACGTACCCAAGCGTTGACTAGAGTTTATCATATTCTTCATATCCTGGCCCTTGAATTGTTGAGATTGAACGCGTGGCAGGTTTGATTTGGGAGATGCATGGTATGCTTTAGTATTGAAGCTGCATGGGAACGTTAATTGAAAAATAGTATTGAAAGGGGTGAGGACCTGGGGCTCGAACCCAGGTCCTGGAAGTCAACAATATGCCTGCCTGCCACTGAGCCATGTAGTGCGCTTTGTACATAATACAACAAACAATTAATATCAAATAAAACAAAAACTTTAGAGGATTTTAGCGCGAATTTTTAAACCAGCCAATTACTGATGGCCACGCATCCTTCTTCTTCCTTGGCTTATTTTTCCTGAAAATACAACAAACATAGGCAACGGTTTTTAAACGTTCCTATAGACACTATATTAGAAAATAGCGAATAGCCCCTGGGGCCTCATAAATTAGGCGCGAGGATTGTTTATTGATCGTCCAATCGTGCTGAATCCATTCATGGTACTATGGTGGTCTAATTTTACCATATTAAGAAACGCCCAATTTGGACCTCCAAGAACCCTAATCTGCATCCATGGTAGAATTATGTATATCGCATGAAAACACAATTAATTTATGTGGTTAGCTTCAGAATCTTATAATGAACACAAATCAAGCATCAAAAATTATGAAAAGTGTATGAATCGAGATGCAAGAGTTTCAAATATTTTCTGTACAGGGTGAGGTCGTGTTACCAATTTAGGGCGTTAGAATGATTGATTTCGATTGGAAAACTCTCCTTAAATCCTCAGGAAGCTAATGAGATAAAAATCTTGCCTTGAATCGCCCTAGAACTTGGTTTTCAGAATTGAGTTTTCTTGATAAATTTCAAGTTCTCATATGGTGTTTTCTGCGCAGCTTTTTTGGTTCCCAGCATTAGGTCTTGCTTGTTTGTATATGTATGAATGATTTAGGGTTGTTTCTTGTCCAAGGAATCAAAGAATTGATGTATGGATATTTGATTTTTATGGCAAAATATTTTCAAATCTTTTCATGCACATTTGCTCTCAATCATATCCAATCCTTCCCTAATTGATCATGCACGAATTTTGAGTATCCAATGAGAGTATTTTCTGCACAAAAAGATTTTATTTCATTAGTTTAGCATTTTTTCATATTTTATTTAGTTTAAATGAATTAATTGTAATAAAAAATTCAAATAAATAAATAAAAATAATAAAAAACTTCCCTTTGGGCCAAATGGTCGTGTGCATGTCTTGGATGATGAATTGTGGAAGAAAAAGAGGCCCATTAGCAATTTTAGGTCATTTGAATCAATGTTGACTTTTTAAAATATCCAAAAATTTCCCAACTTCCACAAGGCATAACTTGCTCAATTTTTAAGATTTGCTCATGTTCTTGGACATTTTGGAAAGTTCTTTGAGTCCTCTAACCAATGCCTTTGGTCCCATGTCATTTTGATTTACCAATCTCAAGTTATGGCCTTTGACTTAAAGTCCCTTTTTGTTGACTTTTGAAAATGACCTATAATGTTGAAATTGATAACTTTTTGTGAGAGCATTTATTGGACTTGAAGTGTGAAGAGGAGTTGTAGGAAATGTCTTTCTCTTCAAAATGAGATTTTGATGGAATTTTTCTGATAATCCATGTGAAAGTTATGCCCTGGTCAATTTACAGTTGACTTTTTCAACTGTCCAAATAAGGAAACTTTTGCATCTTGATGATTTTTGAGCCAGGCTTTGAGAATCATGATCAAGCATTGATCAAATGATGTTTGTGGCTTCAAAATGAGATGTTGACCAAAAATTTGGACTTCTGACTGTCAAATGACCATTTTGCCCCTATAGTTGACTGTAGTGCAATTAGGGTTTTTGACTGTGCAATTTTGTGCTGAAAGTCTTGAAACTTTGTATGAGGATGCTTGACCATGTTTATAGGCATGTGGGACTTGATTGGACCCTTGGAAACTTCATTTTCTTGATCAGAATCAAAACCCTAATCTTGACTGTTAGGAGGCCCTTGAACTGTGCAACCCTTGGGGAACTTTTGAAGCTTTGGACTTGGCAATTCCTGAAGAATATGGGAGGGCAAATTTTGGGGTACAACAGTTGCCCCTGTTCAATCTTCTTAGACCTGAGGATGCAGATTGGCTGACATGCCTTTCGTAATCCGAGGGTGGAAGATGATTGAACACTAGAGTGCCCAGAAATTTGCACTCACATAGTAGCAGTGTGATGGAAATGGGCTTATAGATGCCATTTAGAGGTTGATGAATAGGATGATGGGCTTATGGATACCATCTGGATGTTGATTGCGTAAGAGATTCCTTAGCGAGAACTTGCGTACCTGCAAAAGAAAAATGAGTACCTGACATGTTGCAGGATCTGGCCTTCAAATGCTTTGTGTAGATATGTCCTGACTGGTTACAGGAATCGGATCTTCGAATTCTTCAGACGTGCCCTGGAGAGATACAGGAATCGAGTCTGGTAATGTTAGTCTTCAACGGATACACCCTGGCAAGATACAGGAATCGGATCTGGTAATGTTAGTCTTCAACGGATACACCCTGACAAGGTTCAGGTATCGGACCCTCGAACTCTTCAGACACACCCTGGCAAGATACAGGAATCAGATCTGATAATGTTAGTCTTCAACGGATACACCCTGGCAAGATTCAGGCATCGGATCCTCGAACTCTTCAGACACACCCTGGCAAGATACAGGAATCAGATCTGGTAATGTTAGTCTTCAACGGATACACCCTGGCAAGATTCAGGCATCGGATCCTCGAACTCTTCAGACACAACCTGGCAAGATACAGGAATCGGATCTGGTAATGTTAGTCTTCAACAGATACACCCCGGCAAGATTCAGGCATCGGATCCTCGAACTCTTCAGACACACCCTGGCAAGATACAGGAATCGGATCTGGTAATGTTAGTCTTCAACGGATACACCCTGGCAAGATTCAGGCATCGGATCCTCGAACTCTTCAGACACACCCTGGCAAGATACAGGAATCGGATCTGGTAATGTTAGTCTTCAACGGATATACCCTGGCAAGATTCAGGTATCGGATCCTCGAACTCTTCAGACACACCCTGGCAAGATACAGGAATCGGATCTGGTAATGCTAGTCTTCAACGGATACACCCTGGCAAGATTCAGGTATCGGATCCTCGAACTCTTCAGACACACCCTGGCAAGATACAGGAATCGGATCTGGTAATGTTAGTCTTCAACGGATACACCCTGGCAAGATTCAGGTATCGGATCCTCGAACTCTTCAGACACACCCTGGCAAGATACAGGAATCGGATCTGGTAATGTTAGTCTTCAACGAATACACCCTGGCAAGATTCAGGCATCGGATCCTCGAACTCTTCAGACACACCCTGGCAAGATACAGGAATCAGATCTGGTAATGTTAGTCTTCAACGGATACACCCTGGCAAGATTCAGGTATCGGATCCTCGAACTCTTCAGACACACCCTGGCAAGATACAGGAATCGGATCTGGTAATGCTAGTCTTCAACGGATACACCCTGGCAAGATTCAGGTATCGGATCCTCGAACTCTTCAGACACACCCTGGCAAGATACAGGAATCGGATCTGGTAATGCTAGTCTTCAACGGATACACCCTGGCAAGATTCAGGTATCGGATCCTCGAACTCTTCAGACACACCCTGGCAAGATACAGGAATCGGATCTGGTAATGTTAGTCTTCAACGGATACACCCTGGCAAGATTCAGGTATCGGATCCTCGAACTCTTCAGACACACCCTGGCAAGATACATGAATCAGATCTGGTAATGTTAGTCTTCAACGGATACACCCTGGCAAGATTCAGGTATCGGATCCTCGAACTCCTCAGACACACCCTGGCAAGCTACATGAATCGGATCTGGTATTTGGTCATCAACAGATACACCCTGGAAAGATTCAGGAATCGGATCTTTGGTTGCGACCATTGATAGTAATCATTTTTGTACTTACTTTTGTCCTGAAAAGACAAGCGTTAGTTGTATGCGATGTCATGTTGTATGAACTGCGGGATGTTCTCTGACTACGTGAGATTGTATGTTCATGATGCGTATATGCATGCTATAATGTATGAAGCTATTTATGAATGTATTTTTCGCCTAGGAAAGTAAATCCTTGACGGGTGCCGGGAAGTCACTCATGGGCTGATGTTGGAGAATAGGTTTTGCTTCCGCCGGGGATGATAGTTGCAAGAATACCGGTAGGAGAAGATAACTCCATTGGGGAATAAACTTGGTGAATGGATTACTCTGCGGGGAGCAAAGTACTCTAGCAATCTTGCTGGGAAGCAATGCTCTGTGGGGAGAGAGATACTTTGCTGGAATGTTGATAATAACTTGCTGGGGAGGCCCTTGTTATGTTGGAAGCGTTGATAGACTTCACTGGGGATAAGAAGACTTCGTCGAGAACGATCTTTCCGTGGCTTTTGGCTGAGGATAACCCAGTTATATCCTAGTACGGAAAATAACTCTTTAAATAAAACTGGACGACGCGTTTGTGCTCTGCGAGGGATAAGCTTCCAGAATCTACTGGGGATAAGCTTACTGCTTGGGGAGATGGATCCCAACTTTCCTGAGGGAACTGGATTGGACTCTCTTGGGGAAGTTTTGAATTGTACCGAGAAGTAGCTCCATTTGAACGTTTGATATACCGCCGGGGAACAACCTTTAGGCCAAGACTGCCGGGGATGCTTGTGTGCTGCTGGGGAATGTTGAGATTTGCTGGAGGATACTGAACTTCCTTAAGATTTGATAACTTTGCTTGAGGAGAGTGCACTGACTTGCTGACTTACTCTCTGGGGAATTAGGATATTTGGTTTTGTTCTTTAGCTGAATTCACCTGGATACCTTGGAGGACAGAACAACTGGATTGCCTGGACGGCTCATTATTGCCCCTGTTTCAGTGGTGAGAGAGGAAGATACCTGTGGAGGTGCTCGATGACTGCCGATTTGACTAATCTTCTTCTGGTAGGCAAGTGACGAGATGACAGGACATAGTCGTACGCTCTGATCCCTAACTTTTGCCTGGACCGCCCTTTCGGGTTTTCAGTCCATCGGGATACCCATTTTTGCCCAAGCCACCTTTTCAGGTTTTCGACTTGCCGGGTGTACATATTTTTCATTTCATCCCTTATTTTGCCCGAACCCTTTTGGTTCGTCGGGAAGCCCTTATTTTTGCCTAGGTATGTCAACCTAGCGGGTCTTTGATTGTGCGTAGTATCTTTTCGACTATGTCCACGCTCTCAGGATGTAGGGAGTTGCCCCTGTTAGAAGTATTTTGTCATGCCACCACAAGGTATTTGATCAGGCAAGATTCGTTGTTGGAATGCCCCAAGTGATTCAGGCGGAGATTTTCCCCAGGCTTTTTGGCCTTTGAGAGATTCTCCGAATCTTGATTGGATTGCTCCAGATGATGGACCATGCTCATATCATGCCCCTTGATTGGAAGTGCTTCTGTTCATTAGGCGTTCGTCGTGCGAATTTCTATGCTGTTCAAACAAAAAGTCATATGCAAACAAAGTTATGTTAAAAATGCCAAGCTTATGTCTGTCTTGAAGATTTTGAAAATGCATTCTTTTTCATAAAACAAATGGATGTTTGTAAAACGTGATGTCAACTCCGTATTTTACCGTAGGCCTTAAGGAGTCAGGATACCTTTCGTAACAGTATGCTTTCGAACCAACCCATGTTTCAGCTAGGACTTTTAAGGGTTATAACGTGGCCTGGTTCATGGTTCAAGAAACAAAGGATAAAGGCTCAAATTATTTGTACCCACCCGCTCTTCGTGATGTTCTCCAAACCTAAACTCAGTTGATCATACGTTAGACCTTGTTTGAGTCTTTGCTCTGATTTTTCAGTGTTGATTCGGATATTGATAACTTATTTTGAATAGGCAGTCCTTCCTTTTTGTTGAGGGTTTGTAAGACCTCTTTCTTTTTGATTTTGCTATCCCTGAATTTTTCCTGAACTGTTTCTTTTGTGATTACAGTCAGCGGGATGCCCCCGTTTTGTAAGTCTCCTTCATAGGTTTTGACTTAATGGGCTTTTTTATTTTGAGAGATATAATGACTGCCTGTCCTTCTTGATTATTCGGAACCATCACCGTCTTTCTTTGTTTTGTAAGGACCTCTTTGGTGCCATTCGTTATGCACTTGGATCAACTGAGAGACTACCCTGCCCCAGGTTATGATTAAGGGTTTTAAATTTCGAAAAGAAAAACTCCTACTTCTTTGGCTCAGAGGGGTTGACGAGGGATTATCTTCCTTATAACTCCAGTGTTTAGGGATTTGAAACAATGCATGTACTTCATCAGCGGGGTCTGTTCAAAAGCATACTGTAAAGATAGCGGTATCGTTTTCGTCATCCTCCCTCAAGAGGCTTAGAATTATTAATTGAGAGTTGATCATCAGAAAAAATATGAAAATAATTTGCGTATAGTGAATACGAATATATTGCTTCAAAACGGACATATGCGATGCATTAATGAAATAACAATGTTTAACAAAGAACAAATGTTTGAACAATCAAAAAGAATTACAACTTGAACATTCGAATGAACAAAAGTTTCCTAGTCTCAAGGCTTGTCACTTCAAATGGTGAGCCTTGGAGGGATGGTAGAAAAATTCTGCCTGACCATCTTGTGTGAACTCTAATGCCCCTTCGTCAATCAGGTCCTGGATCTTGTTCTTCAGAGCCCAACACTCATTTGTATCATGTCCCGGACAGGCAGAGTGGTAGGCACACCTTTTATTGGGATCATAAGTAGGATGTGCTGTGTTGGGATTCTGGGGATGAGCCCTTAATGTGATCAAATTCAATCTCAGCAGGCGTTGTAAAGCTTGAAACAGCGACATGTTGAGCGGGGTGAATTGCCTCCTGGACTTGTCTGGCTGAAGCCGGTGAGGTTGATGCTGAATTTGTGACACTGGAGCCCTTTGAGGAGCTCTCCCCTTACCTCCTTGTTTCAAAGGTGGCTGAACGATGACTGACTCTTTACCCTTAGACGCTTGCCCCAGTTGGTTACTCTGAAGCAGTTGGTTGATGAGAACACCGAGCTCTTCTTGTCTTTGAGCTAAACCTTGAATAGCAGTCCCCTGCCCCAACATTTGGGCTTTCATTGCATCCATCTCAGCTTGCAGGTGTTTCAGCCGTTCGTCCTCAGCGCTGTTCCTGACCAAAGTCTCCATGAGAAGTGTCCTTAGCTCCTCCTGCCCCTTGGATAGATTCAGGAGGATTTCCCCGAACCGAGTTTCTTGAGTAAGAAGGTCCTGGTTATCTTGTTGGGAAGCCATTGCTGAAATAAACAGCGAGAGAGGTAAGTGACCTGCAACAAGGATACCTGTTATGATGTGTATGTATGCATGCAATGTTTTCCAGGACCTCGCGGGATAAACAAGAAGACTGTTAGCATTTGAATTTGTTAGCTTGATTGGAGGAGCCCTATGTTGCTGAGAATCCTTCTTCAAGGGTCAAAAGCTTACCATTCCAGTGGGTCATAGCCCCTGACAACCTTGGCTAGGGCAACCTTCTTCAAGTGTCAAAGCTCACCATATCAAGTGGGTCATAGCCCCTGACTCAAGTCATCAACCTTATTTTGCTTTCCAAACAACCTTGGCTAGGGGAACCTTCTTCAGGAGTCAAATCTCACCATATCAAGTGGGTCATAGCCCCTGACTACCTTGGCTAGAGAAAATAAATCCTCTTTGCCCCTTGCTGGGATAGTTGATTCACCATAACCTGCATCACAAGCCCTTGAGATCCTTGAAATGGGTTAGGATGTATGCAATGGTATGATGTTATGGTATGCATGGGGTAATGTGAGTAGCCCTGTTATGAGTCCCAATTAAGGACTATAGGCAAAACCTGCAAGAAACTCAGTACACCCTGTTATAAGTCCCAATTAAGGACTACAAACAAAACCTGCAAGAATTTAGTAACCCTGTTATGAGTCCCAATTAAGGACTATAAACAAAACCTGCAAGAATCTTAATAAGCCCTGTCATGGGTCCCAATTAAGGACTATAAATAAAACCTGCAAGTAGTTCATGTGTCAGATAAAGCATGCAAGTAGTCAAGTACGAAGGCACACAAGTCACACAAGAGAAAGCCCTTAGAGTTTAGGCCAGCATGGGGTCTGGGTATTACCCTCTTGAAGTTGGTGGGCTCAACCTGTCCTATTAGAAGTAACCGGGTTCTAAGGGTCCCAATATCACTGGATTGCTTTCATTGTTCATCGTTTCGATTTAGCCACTGAACTGGCGACCGAAATATTCCAGGAAAGCAACCCTCAATTGAGTGTAGTATCGAGTATCAACCAACCTCGGACTGCACCAAAGTCAGTTATCTCACTACCCTAAAGAGGCCAAGATAGTTCAATTAAGGTTCCTAAGGTCTGTTGATGCTTCACGACACCACGCGGAGGCCCCGTACTCTCCTTGACTGAACTCAAGGGTTACCGGTACACACCAAAGTGCCACATCAACGTAGCAGACTGTTTCAACCATGTCGGTATACCCCGCACAGTTCCCTCACAGCCTTGTTGCTACTTTCTAAGAAGGTATCCCCAGATCCGGGTTAGGATCTATAGAACTCCCAAGACAGTCCCACAATTTAAAGCAAACAAGGAAAGCAATTGAAAACACAGTTATGAACTAACCCTAAGGTACACCTCACTTTAAGTTAAGTCCCCAACAGAGTCGCCAGTTCTGTGATCGGTGGACCTGGAACTGACTGTTTAATGCTGGTTCGCGAAATGTCGCGGAAGCAAGAGTCGCCACCGTCTTTTATTTTCTCCAAATGGAAAGGACAAAATCACAGAAAAATTCCTTAAAGAGATCGCTCTCGGTTCGGGAGGTAGGTTATAGAAAGGGAAGGTGTTAGCACCCTTTCTATCCATGGTTATCCATGGGCTCTTAGATACTTGCTCATTTGTGTTTTCAAAAATGTTTGTTTGCTTTTCAATTGTGGGTTTTAAAAAGTTTCTTTGAAAATTCCAGTTCGACTCTTGTATCGGTCCTCAAGAGTGTTTGAAAAATTGCTTTCGAAAGCTTTTTGAAAAGGTGTCGGTGTGAAAAGTATTTTGAATTTTGTTTGAAATTTAGAGCAAGTATCTAGAGTCGTCTACCTATCCTAAGGAATTCGTATGTGTAGATGTCCTTTAAAGTAGTGCCATCCCACCATTGAGAGGTAGGTAGCACCACCGTTGGAGGGGTTCAGGTCAATTCGAGGTTCGGGACATGGTGATCACCAGAGCAATGGGAAGACACCTTAGAAGCTACCCTCATGCCAGGTTCCCGGATCATGAGGACTTACTAAGACATCCTCTACTCGACGATCACCTTTCGAGGCAAGGCAACAGTGAGGCGTACCCTAGGGGTGGTGTGTGATTTGTGTGTCAGATTCATTTATTTTATCTTGTTCATGTTATGAGTGAGCTACGCGTTTGTTTTATTAAGACATTCATTCTTGCATGCATTTGTTAACAGTTAAAAATTGCGAGAAATAAAAGTTCTAAAGCTATTACAAAAGGCGCGGGTCCACATCGCCAAAGTTTCCAGAACCCGATTTGACAGAAAAATAAAGAATTAAAGAAAAGTAAAGTGCGAGAAATTAATTACACGGCTTTGGGAGAGATACATAAGTATTACACGAGAAAGAAATAAACACGCGAATTAAATAAGAATTAAAAACGAGGGCGTTGGACCCTTTTTGCAAAATTAAATTAAATGATGAAATTAATTAATTAAAAAAAGAAAAGAAATTGTTTTTGGTATTTTATGATTTTAATGGGAAAAAGAATTAAATGCAATTAAACCTAATTCTACAATTTTTATTTGTTAAGAAAGCATTAAACTTTAACCTAAAATTAAACCTAATTATTTTACATGCAATTTTAATTTATAAAAGTAAATAATATTAAATATTTAATTATTATGGAATAAAAGAAAAAAAAGATAAAAATTAATTAAACCCTAATTCTATAAGTTTTGAGTTTTAGTGAAAAATATTAAGATTAAAAACCTAAATTTAAAACTAAGTGTGAAATTCTGGCTGCAGATACTCAATGTCACGTTCAATGTTATGACACCGTATCTGACTTACTATATGACAGTAAATACAAAAGCAATAAAGAACACAGTCAATTGTTTACCCAGTTCAGTGTGCAACAACACCTACTCTGGGGGCTACCAAGCCAGGGAGGAAATCCACTATAAGAGATTTTAATTCAGGAATAAACCAACCAGTTTATCTCCTTCACTTAAGACCTACCCAATGCAATTCCAATCTAAGTACAACTTAAACCTGAGTTCCTACTCACTCCCCCTCAATCACAGCAGTGATACATAAACCAATTTGACTTAAGAATTGATGAAGACACTCTTCAAAGACAAACACTTGATTAAGCTTCACAGCTTTTTAATCAAGCAACACAATCACTCTTGCTTCACAGCTTTGAGTGATGTACACAACTAACTTGACTCTGCTTCACAGCTTTAGTCAAGGAACATTCAAACACTCTTGCTTCAAAGCTTTGAGTGCTACACAGCCCTTACAATAGGAAACCTATTCCAAGTCACTTATCACAATGATAATTGCTTGGAGTACAATAAACAAATCTATACAGATTACAAATGATCTTCTAATCAATAATCAAGGGGTTCCTCTGCAAAACAACAGCTCTGTTGAATATATAGCAGCTGCAACTTCAGTTAGGGTTTCCAAATTCCTAGGGTTAATTCCGTTTGACCTAAAGACCAGGTCACAAGACTTTATTAACCAGGTTAGGGTTGAGCTAGGTTACCCCTCAGAAAACGCAGGATTCTGTTCAGAAAGGACTGATTTATTTCCTGAAAAAACTCAGACTTATCCAATCCTGCAATCCTGTTAGTTCAGAACAGGATGTCATAACATCTGTTATGACATCTAAGAAAACCTGTCTACTGATTTAGCAAAGAGTGATCATTTTGCAAAATGCTCAGATACACACTTATAAACATCAGTACTTCAATTACAATATTTTTCTGCAAAGGTACCTAATGAGTCAGTACAAACTGAACTAGAATGTTATGACATCAGTCATGACATTCACACATACACTTGGGATTTACCAAAAATGCAAGCCAATACCTAAACACCTACAAACTCCCCCTTTGGCAGATTTTTGGCTAAAGACCCTAAACAATCAGAGATGGATAGCAGCATAAATAAGTGACAGCAGAAAAATAGAATGTCAAGTACTAATTAAGTAAGTACCAAAATATTCTCCCCCTCTTTAGCCACAAATGGGCCAAAGATACATGTTCAGAAAATTATACAGTTATCCAAAACAAAATAATAAGATCAGCAGCAGACAACAACAGAATACACTTCCAAACTCAGCAACCAACCAGCAACACCACCAAGCAGCAATCAACCTTCAAGCACTATCATCAAACTCAGAGGAGCTAGTTTCTTCAATGTTGAGCTGTCCTTCAGCTTCTACACCTTCTTCCCTTCTGCTTTCTTCAGCTTCCTCCTTTTCTAGCCTGGCAATTAGAATTTCTAGGGTCCTTTTTCTAGCATCCAGCTCTTTGCAAGTTTCTTTTAAAACAGCTATGACATCTGATGTCTTGGACTGGGTCTTTACAGACGATGTCTCAGCTGATGTTATGACAATGTCTGGAGCATGAGATCCCTGAAACAGTTTGTAGTGCAGGCCAAGGGCAGGAGCTCTTTTGCAGACTGTATCCCTTGCCACAAGGATATCAGGGAATTGTGCAAGGATGATTCCACAAAGGAGGGAGGGAAAGGCAATTGGTCCTTTGACAGCATAACTGCCAGCATGCTTTAAAGTTTGTTCAAAGATGTACCTCCCATAGTCAAAAGCAGTCTTGGTTCCCACAGCATAGATAAATCTCCCCAATCCTGTGGAGATAGTTGATTTGTGATTTGTAGGCACCCAGTTGGCTGCTCCTATTTTATGCAAGATGGCAAATTTCATGCTGAGTTTACTAGCATTCAGCTTCCCTTTCAAGGGCCAGCACTTTACTTGCCTGGCTGTGATGGTTAGACAAACTTCATTGTCAGTTGCCTCTAGATCAGGAGAGTCCTTATTTGTTCTTCCAAGAAACTTGTTGATTTCTGATGGAGAGAACTTGACCCTTCTTCCTCTAACAAACACACTTTTAAAGTCAGCTGACCTTCCATCAACACAATCATTTGACAAGTTCACTACAAACTCCTTAACCAGATTTTCATAACATTTGTTAAACTTTATCACTGTCTTCATTAGCCCAGCATTTTTGATCAGATCCATGATGTCTTTGCACTCCAAGGCATCATTGTTGAGTTCTCTCTCCAAGGCTATTCTCTTTAAGCAAACATACTTCCATCTGTTTGCATTGTCAGGATGATGAAAAGAGATGTTGTCTGTTGGCACTTCAGGCACTCTAGCAATCTTGCTGGAGGGGAGCTTCCTTCTGATGGGAGTTTCTTTAATATCAATCTCAAATTCTGATTCATCATCAGAATCAGAAGTTTCAGGTTCTTTACTTTTCTTAGAGATTGGTTGTCTAGCAGTCTGCACCTGGGCCTTCTTCCCTTTTGTCTGAATACTTTTCTCAGCCATGCCTTCAGCCTTGGATTTCTTAGCATCAGGTTTATCATTCTGACTACTCTTTCTCTTCATCAATCTCCTAGCTATGCTAGGGTTCACATTAGCAATCAGTTCATTATCTGAGTAATCTTCATCCACATCAATGATAGGTGGATCAGCAGCCTTTTCAGAGGGGTTCTGAATGTTGTCTTTTGGTGTCACAACATTCTCAGTGACATCTACATTTTCAGAAACTTCCACATTTGGACTTTCTGATTGATTTAAAGGGATAGAAATCCCCGGTACAGATTGGTTGCCACTCAGTATACTAGTAACCAGCCTAGCAATAGCTTGGTGAACTTGAACTGATCCTTCTCTATTAGGTACAGAAGACGAAGGATGAGAAGAATTACCAGAGGCTGAAGCTTGAGCTCTTCCTGCATGTCTGGTTCTAAGCTTTTTGACTCTGGCTGGGTCAGTTGCCATCTCCCTGAGAGGAGTGACCTCAAGAACTTCAGATTCTATGCATGTAGTGATTGCCCTAGAATCTTGGTCAGATGATGACGATGATGAGGAAGACGAAGTCGCCATGGTTGAAGACGATGTCTGAGACATTTTGATTGACTTTGAGTAATGGTAGCAGTTTGAGAAAAATCTTTGATTTGGAGGAGGAAACAGGTTGCAAGGAACTGAGAGGTAGGAGATAAAAGGGAGTCTCTTCAACTTCTTAAAGCTTTTGAAGGAATTGTGAAAGAATATGATTAACCCACTAAATATAGACTTAATAAAATTAATCCCTTCAACCCTTATTTTAAGCAAAATTAATTGCTATAATTTCTCATGTTGGTGAATACCCAACCCGCCCCTCAAATTTTCAAGTTTATTTCCAACAAGAGCCTTGGTAGAAGAATCAGTCAGCTGAAGCTTAGAGAACCTATGTTCCAGTTTAAATGACTTCTTCTCTTCAAAGTCAATAGGATTCAAGGAAATGTTGATTGTTTTCAGATTGTCACAACACAATGTCACAACATCTTGTGTAACATTGTACTCAGGGAGCATCTGTTTTGACCAGATGTTTTGAGAACAGAATTTATTTGACTTGTTATTTCCAACATCCTTGTCAAGATGACTTAAGGTTCTGATAACACATTCTTCTTCAAGTTTATTTGCCACATCACAGATATTATCAACCTGTAGTTTTGGAGTTCTTCTGACAGCTTCCAAGGAAATAGCTCTTTTCATTCTTCTTAGATGAAGGAGACCAAGCTTATGCTGCCACAGTTTCATCTCTTTTTCTTCTTTGATGATTTGACACACAGTGGAGATAACAGTGTTCTCAGGCTGCCACACGTAACAGTTATCTTTGGATTTGATTCCTCTCATTACAACATCTAGTTTTTCATTAATTACTAGACATTCAGATCTTGAGAAGTTGACCATGAATCCTAGATCACATAATTGACTGATACTAATGAGATTAGTAGTCAACCCTTTTACCAGCAGTACTTTATTCAGACTTGGAACTCCAGGGCAATCCAAATTTCCAACTCCTTTGACTTCACCTTTAGCACCATCTCCAAAGGTCACAAAACTGGTGGTGTGAGGCATAACATTATTGAGGAGATTTTTGAATCCAGTCATGTGTCTGGAACATCCACTGTCAAAGTACCAATCTTCCTTTGCAGAGACCCTCAGGGAAGTGTGAGCTATTAGTGCAGTAGCCTTTTTCTTCCATTTAGGAGCATGAGGCACCTTTTTAGACTTAGGTTTGACACCTGAGCTCTGATTAGGATATCCATGTAGTCTGAATCAGAAGGGCTTTATGTGACCATATCTCCCACAATGATGACATTTCCATCTTTGGTACCTCTTCTTCATATGTCTCTGTTCCTGATGTTGAGAGTTGTGTTGAGACATTCGTTTTGACATTTGCTTACCAGTACCAGATTTCTTTGCTTCCATAAATCCTAGTCCAGCTTTATTTCCCACATTTTGTCCAACCTGAAGGATCTCTTCCAATTTGTCTGTTCCATTGGTCAACATCTTGACAGATTTGGTCATTTGATTCAGTTGTGAGTTCAGCAATTGAACTTCTCCTTCTAGATGACTTATAGTTTCAAGATTTGCCCTTTTTTCATCCTCCAGCTTTATAATGAGTTTTGATTGTTTTTCATTCTGCACACAGACTTCAGCACTTCAGATACACAATTTCTTGTAGGTATCAGCCAATTCTTCAAATGTCACTTCTTCATCACTAGTGTCACTTTCAGAAGTACAAACACTAGTTAGGGCAGTAACTAGTTTGGCAGATTCTTCTTCAGAATTACTTTCTGAATCATAGTCAGACCAAGTAACAGTCATTCCTTTCTTTTGCTTCTTAAGAAAGGTGGGACATTCAGCTCGAATATGTCCATATCCCTCACATCCATGGCATTGAATACCTCTGCCTTGGTTTCCCTTATCTTCTGACCTTGGTCTTCTGCTGGAACTGTCAATGTCAGAGGGAATGTTATGAACATTAGACCTTGACTTTGGGTCCATTCTTTTGATGAGCCTGTTGAATTGTCTTCCAAGCATGGCAATATCTTCAGATATGTTTTCTTCTTCATCCTCCTTGTATTCAACATCAGTGTTGGATACAAGTATGCTTTTGTTCTTCTTGTCACCATTATCAGTGATCCCCATCTCAAAAGTCTGAAGAGACCCAATAAGTTCATCCACTTTCAACTTGCTAATGTCCTGGGCTTCCTCTATGGCAGTTACCTTCATTGCAAATCTTTTAGGCAAGGATCTGAGAATCTTCCTCACCAGTTTTTCTTCTGACATTTTTTCTCCCAGTGCTCCTGAGGTGTTGGCAATCTCCAAGATGTTCATGTGAAACTCATGAATGGTTTCATCTTCCATCATTTTTAGATTCTCAAACTTAGTGGTCAACATCTGAAGCCTTGACATTTTTACTTTGGAAGTGCCCTCATGAGTAGTTCTGAGAGTGTCCCAAACTTCCTTGGCCAGTTCATGTTGATGTACTAGTCTGAAAATGTTTCTATCAATTCCATTGAACAAGGCATTTAGAGCTTTTGAATTTCCCAGAGCTAACTCATCTTCTTCTTTACTCCAATCTTCCTCAGGCTTCAGACTGATTGTCCCATCTCTCTCAGTTATGGTGGGATGAATCCATCCTTTGTCAGCAGCTCTCCAAGCCTTTTTGTCCAGAGATTTTAGGAAGGCAATCATACGAGGTTTCCAGTAGTCATAATTGGTTCCGTCCAGAATGGGTGGTCTATTTCCAAAAACTCCTTCTTTGTCCATAGTGCCAGAAAGTGATATCCCTAGATCTCACCCAGTAATACAGGCAGGGTGCCTGCTCTGATGCCAATTGAAATTCTGGCTGCAGATACTCAATGTCACGTTCAATGTTATGACACCGTATCTGACTTACTATATGACAGTAAATACAAAAGCAATAAAGAACACAGTCAATTGTTTACCCAGTTCAGTGTGCAACAACACCTACTCTGGGGGCTACCAAGCCAGGGAGGAAATCCACTATAAGAGATTTTAATTCAGGAATAAACCAACCAGTTTATCTCCTTCACTTAAGACCTACCCAATGCAATTCCAATCTAAGTACAACTTAAACCTGAGTTCCTACTCACTCCCCCTCAATCACAGCAGTGATACATAAACCAATTTGACTTAAGAATTGATGAAGACACTCTTCAAAGACAAACACTTGATTAAGCTTCACAGCTTTTTAATCAAGCAACACAATCACTCTTGCTTCACAGCTTTGAGTGATGTACACAACTAACTTGACTCTGCTTCACAGCTTTAGTCAAGGAACATTCAAACACTCTTGCTTCAAAGCTTTGAGTGCTACACAACCCTTACAATAGGAAAACTATTCCAAGTCACTTATCACAATGATAATTGCTTGGAGTAAAATAAACAAATCTATACAGATTACAAATGATCTTCTAATCAATAATCAAGGGGTTCCTCTGCAAAACAGCAGCTCTGTTGAATATATAGCAGCTGCAACTTCAGTTAGGGTTTCCAAATTCCTAGGGTTAATTCCGTTTGACCTAAAGACCAGGTCACATGACTTTATTAACCAGGTTAGGGTTGAGCTAGGTTACCCCTCAGAAAACGCAGGATTCTGTTCAGAAAGGACTGATTTATTTCCTGAAAAAACTCAGACTTATCCAATCCTGCAATCCTGTTAGTTCAGAACAGGATGTCATAACATCTGTTATGACATCTAAGAAAACCTGTCTACTGATTTAGCAAAGAGTGATCATTTTGCAAAATGCTCAGATACACACTTATAAACATCAGTACTTCAATTACAATATTTTTCTGCAAAGGTACCTAATGAGTCAGTACAAACTGAACTAGAATGTTATGACATCAGTCATGACATTCACACATACACTTGGGATTTACCAAAAACGCAAGCCAATACCTAAACACCTACAAAGTGAATTAATGAATTTATTTACAGAAATACTAAAATAAAAATATTTATTATTTTTTTATCCTTTTCTGATTTTTTTTGGTGTTTTTTATATATTATGAAAATATTGAATTAATAAAAAACAATAATTAAAAGAAAGTGAAAATAATGAAAAAAACAAAGATAAATAAAACTTGCAAACCTAGGGGGTCTGCCCCAAATTGGAGGGTTTTCTTTTAGCAATCTGGGCCCAATGGCCTTTGGCCTTGCTGACTTTTCCATTCACGTACCCAAGCGTTGACTAGAGTTTATCATATTCTTCAGATCCTGGCCCTTGAATTGTTGAGATTGAACGCGTGGCAGGTTTGATTTGGGAGATGCATGGTATGCTTTAGTATTGAAGCTGCATGGGAACGTTAATTGAAAAATAGTATTGAAAGGGGTGAGGACCCGGGGCTCGAACCCAGGTCCTGGAAGTCAACAATATGCCTGCCTGCCACTGAGCCATGTAGTGCGCTTTGTACGTAATACAACAAACAATTAATATCAAATAAAACAAAAACGTTAGTGGATTTTAGCGCGAATTTTTAAACCAGCTAATTACTGATGGCCACGCATCCTTCTTCTTCCTTGGCTTATTTTTCCTGAAAATACAACAAACATAGGCAACGGTTTTTAAACGTTCCTATAGACACTATATTAGAAAATAGCGAATAGCCCCTGGGGCCTCATAAATTAGGTGCGAGGATTGTTTATTGATCGTCCAATCGTGCTGAATCCATTCATGGTACTATGGTGGTCTAATTTTACCATATTAAGAAACGCCCAATTTGGACCTCCAAGAACCCTAATCTGCATCCATGGTAGAATTATGTATATCGCATGAAAACGCAATTAATTTATGTGGTTAGCTTCAGAATCTTATAATGAACACAAATCAAGCATCAAAAATTATGAAAAGTGTATGAATCGAGATGCAAGAGTTTCAAATATTTTCTGTACAGGGTGAGGTCGTGTTACCAATTTAGGGCGTTAGAATGATTGATTTCGATTGGAAAACTCTCCTTAAAGCCTCAGGAAGCTAATGAGATAAAAATCTTGCCTTGAATCGCCCTAGAACTTGGTTTTCAGAATTGAGTTTTCTTGATAAATTTCAAGTTCTCATATGGTGTTTTCTGCGCAGCTTTTTTGGTTCCCAACATTAGGTCTTGCTTGTTTGTATATGTATGAATGATTTAGGGTTGTTTCTTGTCCAAGGAATCAAAGAATTGATGTATGGATATTTGATTTTTATGGCAAAATATTTTCAAATCTTTTCATGCACATTTGCTCTCAATCATATCCAATCCTTCCCTAATTGATCATGCACGAATTTTGAGTGTCCAATGAGAGTATTTTCTGCACAAAAAGATTTTATTTCATTAGTTTAGCATTTTTTCATATTTTATTTAGTTTAAATGAATTAATTGTAATAAAAAATTCAAATAAATAAATAAAAATAATAAAAAACTTCCCTTTGGGCCAAATGGTCGTGTGCATGTCTTGGATGATGAATTGTGGAAGAAAAAGAGGCCCATTAGCAATTTTAGGTCATTTGAATAAATGTTGACTTTTCAAAATATCCAAAAATTTCCCAACTTCCACAAGGCATAACTTGCTCAATTTTTAAGATTTGCTCATGTTCTTGGACATTTTGGAAAGGTCTTTGAGTCCTCTAACCAATGCCGTTGGTCCCATGTCATTTTGATTTACCAATCTCAAGTTATGGCCTTTGACTTAAATTCCCTTTTTGTTGACTTTTGAAAATGACCTATAATGTTGAAATTGATAACTTTTTGTGAGAGCATTTCTTGGACTTGAAGTGTGAAGAGGAGTTGTAGGAAATGTCTTTCTCTTCAAAATGAGATTTGGATGGAATTTTGCTGATAATCCATGTGAAAGTTATGCCCTGGTCAATTTACAGTTGACTTTTTCAACTGTCCAAATAAGGAAACTTTTGCATCTTGATGATTTTTGAGCCAGGCTTTGAGAATCATGATCAAGCATTGATCAAATGATGTTTGTGGCTTCAAAATGAGATGTTGACCAAAAATTTGGACTTCTGACTGTCAAATGACCATTTTGCCCCTACAGTTGACTGTAGTGCAATTAGGGTTTTTGACTGTGCAATTTTGTGCTGAAAGTCTTGAAACTTTGTATGAGGATGCTTGACCATGTTTATAGGCATGTGGGACTTGATTGGACCCTTGGAAACTTCATTTTCTTGATCAGAATCAAAACCCTAATCTTGACTGTTAGGAGGCCCTTGAACTGTGCAACCCTTGGGGAACTTTTGAAGCTTTGGACTTGGCAATTCCTGAAGAATATGGGAGGGCAAATTTTGGGGTACAACAGGGGCAATAATGAGTTGTCTAAGCGATCTAATTGTTCGGTCCATCAAGGTACCAAGGTAAGTTCAGTTGAAGAACATAGCAAAGATATCTTAAATCCCCCAGAGAGTGAGCCAGCAAGTCTATGCACTCTCCCCAAGCAAAGCTATACTATCCGCCTTAAGGAAGTTGGGCATCCCCAGCAGATCTCAACATTCCTCAGCACAATATACAAACATTCTTAACAAGCATCCCCGACAGTCTTGATCTAAGATTATTCCCCGGCGGTATATCAGACATTCAGTGGAGCCACTTCCCCAGTACATGTCAAATTAATTTCCCCAGGAGAGTCCAGTCTGAAGATTTCCCCAGGAAAGTGCAATACATCTCCCCAGCAGGAAGCTTATCCCCAGTAGATTTTGGAAGCTTCCCCCCTGCAGAGCACGAACGCGTCTCCCGGCTCTATTCAAAGGTTATTTCCCCACCAGGATATAACTGGGTTATCCTCAGCCAAAAGCCACGGAAAGATCGTCCTCGGCGAAGGCTTCTTATCCCCAGCAGAGTCAATTAAAACTTCCAACATAACAATGGTATCCCCAGCGAAGTTATCTACCAACATCTCAACAAAGTACCTCTCTTCCCACAGAGTATTGTTCCCCAGCAAGATCGCTAGAATAATGTTCCCCCGCAGAGTATTCTATTCGCCAAGTTTATTCCCCAACGGAGTCATCTTCTCCTACCGGTATTCTTGCAACCATCACTCCCCAGTGGAAACAAAAGCTCTACATCAGCCTAGGATTTAACTTCCCGGCATCCGCCAAGGATTTATTTCCCTAAGACGAAAACATACATTCATAAACATCGCATCTTCATACACTATAACATGCATATACGCATCATGAACATACAATCTCACTTATCACATCTCGCATGTCATACATCATGACATCGCATACAACTCACGTTTTGTCTTTTCAGGACAAAGGTTAAATACAAAGATAATTACTATCAACGGTCGCAACTAAAGATCCGATTCCTGTATCTCGCCAGGGTGTATCTGTTGACGATCGATTCCAGACTCGATTCCTGTATCTTGCCAGGGTGCGTCTGAAGATTTCGAGGATCCGATGCCTGTATCTTGCCAGGGTGTATCCGTTGAAGACTAACAGTACCAGATCCGATTCCTGTACCTTGCCAGGGTGCGTCTGAAGAGTTCGAGGATCCGATGCCTGTATCTTGCCAGGGTGTATCTGTTGACGACTAGCATTACCAGACCCGATTCCTGTATCTTGCCAGGGTGTGTCTGAAGAGTTCGAGGATCCGATGTCTATATCTTGCCAGGGTGTATCTGTTGACGACTAGCATTATCAGACCCGATTCCTGTATCTTGCCAGGGTGTGTCTGAAGAGTTCGAGGATCCGATGCCTGTATCTTGCCAGGGTGTATCCGTTGACGACTAACAATACCAGATCCGATTCCTGTATCTTGCCAGGGCGTGTCTGAAGAGTTCGAGGATCCGATGCCTGTATCTTGCCAGAGTGTATCCGTTGACGACTAACAATACCAGATCCGATTCCTGTACCTTGCCAGGGTGCATCTGAAGAGTTTGAGGATCCGATGCCTGTATCTTGCCAGGGTGTATCTGTTGACAGCTAGCATTACCAGACCCGATTCTTGTATCTTGCCAGGGTGCGTCTGAAAGATTCTCTCATCATCCCGTTGAGGTAGTAATCGTCCCAAGGTTCTCTCATCGTCCCGTTGAGGTAGCAATCGTCCCAAGGTTCTCTCATCGTCCCGTTGAGGTAGTAATCGCCCAAAGGTTCTCTCGTCATCCCGTTGAGGTAGTAATCACCCAAAGGTTCTCTCATCGTCCCGTTGAGGTAGTAACCATCCCTGATTCATTCATCACATCATTATCAACAAAAAACCTTTTGAAGCTCTAGACTCGATTCCTGTATCTCGCCAGGGCACGTCTGAAGAGTTTAAAGATTCGATTCCTGTAACCAGCCAGGGCGCATCTACATAAAAAGTTTGAAGATCAACTCCTGTAACAGGCCAGGTAATTATCTTTCTTTTTCAGGTACGCAAATTCTCGCTAAGGAAACTCTTACGCGATCGACACCCATATGGCATCTATAAGCCCATCCACCTATCCACCACCTCTCAACATGGCATCTGTAAGCCCATCTTCCTATCCATCAGTCTCCAAATGGCATCTGTAAGCCCATTTCCCGCATCACACTGCCAACATGTGAGCGCAAATTTCTGGGCACTCTAGTGTTCAATCATCTTCCACCTTCGGATCACGAAAGACACGTCAGCCAATCTACATCCTCAGGTCTAAGAAGATTGAACAGGGGAAACTGTTGTACCCCAAAATTTGCCCTCCCATTTTCTTCAAGATTTGCTAAGAGCATGCTTCAAAATCTCCCAAGAGTTGCATAGTCCAATGGCCTCCTAACAGTCAAAATTAGGGTTTTGGTTCTGGCAAAGAAATTGAAGCTTCGAAGGGTCCAAACAAGTCCCACATGCCTACATACATTGTCAAGCATCCATATGCCAAGTTTCAAGACTCACAGCATCAAATTGCACAGTCAAAAACCCTAATTGCTTCACAGTCAACTGCAGGGGCAAAATGGTCATTTGACAGACAAAAGTCAAAATTTTTGGTCAACATATTATTTTGAAGCCACAAACATCATTTGATCAATTCTTGATCATGATTCTCAAAGCATGGCTCAAAAAGTCTAAAGATGCAAAAGTTTCTATTTTTGGACAGTTGAAAAAGTCAACTGCAAATTGACCAAGGCATAACTTCCACATGGTTTATCAGAAAAATTCCATCCAAATCTAATTTTGAAGAGAACGAAATTTCCTACAACTCATCTTCACACTTAAAGTCCAAGAAATGCTCTCACAAAAAGATATCAATCTCAACATTATAGGTCATTTTCAAAAGTCAACAAAAAGGCACTTTAAGTCAAAGACCATAACTTGAGATTGGTAAATAAAAATGACATGGGACCAAAGACATTGGTTATAGTACTTTAAGACCTTTCCAAAATGTCTAAGAACATGATCAAAGCTTAAAAATTGAGCAAGATATGCCTTGTGGAAGTTGGGAAATTTTGGGAATTTTGAAAAGTCAACTTTGCTTCAAATGCCTCAAAATTGCTAATGGGCCTCAATTTCTTCCATGAATCATCACCCAAAAGCTATGCACGACCCATTAAGCTAAAAGGGAGTTATTTTCTTATTTTTAATCAATTAATTGAATTTTTAATCCTATTAATTCATTTAATTAAGATTAATTATGAGAAAAATACTAAAACATGTTTTCCAAATCTTTTTGTGCAGCATATTCTCCCATTAAGACCTAAATATTTCGTGTACCACACCAAGGGAAAAAATCTTCCACAATTGGCAATGATTGGCATGAAAAAGATTTGGAAAAAGATGCTTGAAAATCAAATATCAAAAACATCAATGCATGGATTATGGGCCAGTTTTCTTGACCTAATTCACTCACATACATATGCACATTGAAAACCTAATGCATTGGACAAGCAAGCTGCGCAGAAACTCATAGAACAAGGTTGCACTTTTTTCACAAAATATCAAAAACTGTTTTCATAGTTGCAGTGTGATTCAAAGCTCAAAAAATATTCCAAACGCTTGCTGGGACCTTCCTGAACGTGTCTCAATACCTTTCCAGTCTCCATACTCAAGGAATTGGTAGAACCACGTCGCATTTGTTCATAAAATGTTCATAATCGTGTTTTGATTTCTAGACATTATCCACGCATTTTTATTGTTGATTTATACTAACATGACTGCTCTGAAGCTAATGGTACCACCCAATTGAAGAATGGCTGCCTGTACAATAATCCACCATGAACGCATGTTAGGGTTTCAGAAACCTTGATTTAGGGCTTTACACATATGGAACAATTGGACATTCAAACCAGTACCATTGAGATCGTGACCTTCAAACAAATAGAAACCACCCATCGCGCCCTTTTTCTTTTTGACTATATGCTAATCGCTATTATTGCAGGTCTGGCTTAGTGGGGGTTTAAAACCCCCGCTATCTATTTTGTAAATACAGGGAAAACGTGAAGAAGATGAACGTGTCTCAGGATGACTGGCTCGTTTGAATTTTTGGCGCGTGGTGTACCATAAGCGTGTTTTTCTCATATATTATTTCCATTCCATAATAATAACAAATGCGTTCAATGGTTCAATTGGCAAATGCGCTGGCTTGCAGGTATTGGGACCTGGGTTCGATTCCCAGGTCCCCCCACTTCTTCATAATATTTTTCTTAAAATGCTTCTATGCAGCGTGCCATCAAAAGACCATCATGTACTCCAAAGCCTGCGCCTGCCAAGTGTCCCAGAGCCTCAATCTGATGGCTATCATGTGAATTCCACCGTGCACGCCAGTCAATGGATCTGCACGTGATCATTGGAAAGTCAAAAAGGGCCAGATTTCTTGGGCCAAATTTCTCAAACACACCTCCAAAATTGGGTCTGAATACCCCATGGGTTTGCACATTTTTTTCTCATTTTATTTTTATTTTGATTTTCTTTCTTGAATTCTTTTAATGATTTTCTTTAATCTACCAAAATAATTTTCATAAAACCAAAAAAATCAGAAATCATGAAAATAAAAATATGTTTTATTTAATATTTAATGCATTAATATTTTTGTAAATAAATTTTAATAATCAAATTAGTTTAATTTTAGGTCTTCAACTTTAATGTTTTTTTTCTAAATAACTAAAATACATAAAAATTAGGTTTTTTAGCATTTTTATTCTTTTCTCATTAAATAAATTTTTCTTCTTATTATTATTATTAACCATTAATTAATTTTGTAAATAAACTTGTAATTAAATAATTAGTGTAAATTAGGTCAAAACTTAAACATTTTTTTAATAATTAAAAACAAACTTAGAATTAGGGTTTTATTTAACTTTTAATTTTAATTAATTTTCTTTGTTTTCATTAAATACAAAAACACAAAAAATAACTTCTTTTCTTATTAAATAACTAATTAGTCTTTTTAATTTCATTTAATTTCTTTAAAGGGTCCAACGCCCTCGCACTCTCGATTCTAATTTATCTTCGCGCGTTTGTCCCTTATTTTCATTTCAAATATTATGTAATTGCCAAAGCTTTGTAATAGTAATTAGGACATTTACTCTCCGCACTTTTATTCAAAATCGGGTCTTTGTTAATTTGGCGATGTATAGACCTGCGCCTTGTAATAGCGTAGGACTTTTATTTTCCGCATTTTTAATTTCCACACCTTTTAACTGCTAATCACATGAAAGAATGAATGGCCCAAATAAAATCAAAGCGTAGCTCACCCAATGCATGACAAGATAAAATATAACTGAAAATGACACACAATTCACACACCACTCCTAGGGTACGCCTCACTGTTGCCTTGCCCCTCGAAACGTGATCGTCGAGTATAGGACGTCTTAGTGAGTCCTTATGTCCATTGATCTAGTTGTCTCGAACAAGTTGCCTCGGAATGGTTGCCTTGGAATAGTTGCCTCGAAACGGTTGCCTCGGAATAAAAAGATCAATGGTATAAGGGTAGCTTCTAAGGTGTCTTACTGTTGCTCGGTGACCACACTGTCCCTACAAACGAATTGACCCGAACACCTCCAACGGTGGTGCTACCTACCTCTCAATGGTGGGATTGCACTACCTTAAGGACATTTACACAGCCTAATTACTTAGGGTAGGTAGATGACTCGTAGATACTTGCTCTAATTCAAAAACAAATCAAAACTCTTTTCACACCGACACTTTCAAAAAGTTTTCAAAAACAACTTTTCAAACACTCTTGAGGACCGATACAAGAGTCGAACTGAAATTTTAAACGAAACTTTTTCAAACTCACTCACGATTGAAAAGCAAACAAACATTTTGAAAACACAAATGAGCAAGTATCTAAGAGCCCATGGATAACCATGGATAGAAAGGGTGCTAACACCTTCCCTTTCTATAAATCTACCTCCCGAACCGAGAGATAATCTCATAAGGAATTTTTCTGTGCTTTTGTCCTTTCCATGTTGGAGAAAATAAAAGACGGTGGCGACTCTTGCTTCCGTGACATTTCGCGAACCAGCTTTAAAACAGTCAGTTCCAGATCCACCGATCATACATACCAACTATTATCAGCCCTTGAGGTAGCTAGTACAGGCCTTTTTCATAGTCACTTCAACTTTTCTTCAAATGCAAGTAAATTGGCAAAAGGGATCAGAACTTGTACAACAGGAAAAGGGTGGACTTTGTATCACTATAAACAACTTCACAAACTTATTGCAAGCTAGAACACAAAGGCACAACATTTGAAACTCTCCCAAATACAAAAACACGATTTTTCTGCCCAAACTTGCAGTTTCTGCAAAACTCTTGCAAGCTCAATATTGGCTCGTGCGTTTCTCCCTTTAACACTTGAAACACTTTCCATACATCATATCCAAACTATCCAAGCCCTTGTCCTGGTCCTGGAAGCTCTGTTTCAGCCATCACCATTTTCATTTTGGAAGGTTGCAGCTTGACTTCTACAGGGAGTTTCAAGCATCCTCAAGGCAAGCTAAGCATTGGGATAGCTTGAGGGAACTTCAAGGAAGCTCACACGATCCTCAGGCCTCACTCAAAGTCCCCACATTGCCATATCCAAATCCAAATGAAGGAGGTATTTTTCAAAACTTTATCTCTCTATTTAGGCATCCTCAAGCCACGATTTGTGAAGTAAAAATGTAGTCTCTAGCATGGTGAAGCTGTACATATGCATAGTTGTCATTTATATTAACTGAGCTAAGAGTATTTGAATGTTTAATATGCTGAAAAAACTAGGTCACAATTTAGGGCCATTAAAATTCTCCCTGATCTTTGAGAGTTAGGTCATGAATTTTATATCACTGGAATCGTGAGATCACAAGCTACATTTTTTGTGTTATGAGTTTTTGATTTTATGCAAGCTACAGAGAGTTACAAGTTTAAGGCAGATACGCGCGCAAATGGGAGCTGGAGGACAGGGATGAAGTGTCCTGGGCCTGGCGCGCCTTGGGCCTGCTTGTTTTGTTTTCCACACCCCCCTTGACTGCTATTTGCACCCCCTTTGCATTTTTTTATATTTTGTATATTTTCTCATATTTTTTTTTATATTTTTGACTTTAATAATTTTTTCTGAATATTAAAAATCACAAAAATAATTTTCTTAATTTTTTGCAATTTCATTTTATTTTTATTATTTTTTCCACATATAAAAATAGTTTTATTTTAATAAATAGAATTTATTTTCTTATAAAAAATTGTAAATACATTAAAATACTATACATTTTTATTTTTATTATTTAACACATAAAAATAATTATTTTCACACATATTTAATTTTTAATATTGTATATAAAATTACTTATATTTTCTTATACAAAAAATAGACCAAATAATAATAGAAAGCATAATTTTCTTTTAATCAAAAACTAGGGTTTTTCACCCTTTCAAAAAATAACAATATTATTTTTCTTATTTTTTTGGACTTAAATAATTTTTATTTTCTCATACATAAAACAATTACAAAACATTTTGCATAAATACATTTTATTTGCATATTTAAATAATTGTGTATTTATTTATTTATTATACAATAATTCAATTGGGTTGTAATAGTATTTTAGGTTTTTATTTTTGTGCAAATATCCCCATTCAAAAACTTGTATCCCCCCTCCCATAATAATTGTTGTAATAGCTTAGTTTATTTTTACGCAATTTATCGCTTTATACCATGTTTAGTAAAAACTAGGGTTTTGCATGATAAGACAAAAATCAAACAAATACAAGACCTAATACAAGACAAATCAAAAAGCATGTAAAATGACACACATTGCACACAAGCACCCTTAGGGTTTCACCCACTTGGTTTCCTAAACAAAAATGGCCATGGTATGCATGCAAAGTATCTTGGCAAAACAAAACAAAACAAAACAAAAGATCATAGTCCCTCGATGACGCTATCAAAAGGTTGCCTAAAACAAAATGATCTTGGTCCCTCAAAATGCTAAAGATACTTGGCAACTTTGCTATCATGGTCATACGATGACCCACGCCCGTCCCGTTTAACATCCAAAGATAGGGTTGTTTACCAAAGCAATGGTCAATCAACAATGTCAAAGGAATAAAAATGTATAGGAAAGACATTTTGAGTAGGGTAGATAGTTCCTAGTTACTTGCTCTCTTCCAAACAATCCTTTCTATTTTCAAACAAACACACACACATTTCAAAAACATTTCCAAAAAAACTTACAAAACATTGAAACATTTTTCAAAAGATAAACATCTTTGTATACATTCTTACGAACGAGAATCATTACAAAGATTGCCTAAACGAAAGGCCTCTTTTCAAAATACTTTCAAAATCACACCAAACACAAAGCACCATTTCAAACAATTGCAAAAGCAAAGCAAGTGATCTAAGCAAGTAACTAAGAGCCCATGGAAAACCATGGATGAAAAGGGTGCTAGCACCTTCCCTTTTCATAATCTACCCCCCGAACCCAAGAAAACATCTCAAAGGTCTTTCTTGTGCTTTTTTACCTTTCCTTTTGGATTAAATAAAAGTCGGTGGCGACTCTTGCTAAACCGAAACATTTACGACGAAATGCAAAAACCTCAAGTCAGTTCTCCCACCGTATCACAGAACTGGCGACTCTGCTGGGGATCTTTATAAAAGTGGGGTTACCTTAGGGTTTAGATCACCTTTATTTGCTTATCATGTTTGCCTTGTTTTCTTTACATCTTGGTTCTATTGTTTGGGTTTGAATCCTCCACCCGGATTTGGGAAACATTCATAGGTAAATAACAATACATTGTGGAAACTGTGCGGGGTATACCGACATGGTCTAAGCAATAGCTATGTTAATATGACATATTTATGGGTACCAGTAGCCTTTGAGTCAATCAAAGAGAATACGGGGCCGCTGAGTGATGTCATGAAGCACTAACGAACTTTTAGAACCTTTACTTGACCAACTCGGCCTTTTAGGATGTAGTGAGATGACCATCTTTGGTGCAGTCTGAAGTTGGTAGATACTCGATACTGCACTCATTGAGGGTTGGTTCCTTGGAATATTTTGGTCGCTAGTAAAGAGGCTGAATTGAAACAATGAACAAGGAAACAATCCAGTGATATTGAGCTCCTTAGAACCCGGTTACTATTTTTAGGACAGGTTGAGCCAACTAAACTTCAAGAGGGTACTTACCTATGAAACCCCATGCAAGCCTAAACTAGGAACTTGTGTGACTTTCTTGTACATATATACTTGTGCATAACATCATGGACATCATGAAGCATCATATGCATCCACTAACCATTTCAAGGATTTTGGAAATTCATCTTTGTTCTTGTTTTGTAGGAAATGGATTCACTTCGCAGGAAAACTATCCAAGTCAACCTTGTGAGAATTCCTCCACAACTCAAGGAGCTAGCTTCAAGGATTCCTGATAATTCTCTGTTCACCGAGAGGCATGGTCCTCTTCTCAACCTAGTCACTTCCAACACAGAGGAAGACATGATGAAAGTTCTTTTCCAGTTCTTTGATCCTTTGCATCACTGCTTCACATTTCCTGACTACCAGCTTGTGCCTACTTTCGAGGAATTTTCTCAACTCTTGAGGATTCCTATTCTCAATCAACTACCCTTCAACGGTATGGAAAGAGATCCAAAACCAGAAGAGATTGCTCAAGCCCTGCACTTGCACTCATCTGATGTCACAACCCATTGGGAAACTAGAAGTGATGTCAAAGGCTTCTTGGCAAAGTTCTTGCTTGAGAAGGCCCAAAGCTGCTGGAACTCCTTGGACTTACAAGCTTTTGAGGAGATTGTAGCTCTTCTCATCTATGGGATGGTCTTGTTCCCAAACCCTGACCAACTCATAGATGTGAGTGCTGTCAAAATCTTCATGGCTCGCAACCCGGTACCTACATTGCTTGGGGATATCTTGCACTCTTTTCACACTCGTACAATGAGGAAAAGAGGTGTTCTCATGTGTTGCACTCCTCTACTGGCAAGATGGTTTATTTCTCATCTTCCGCAATCAGTCTTGAAGAATGAGCAAGGGCTGAGGTGGTCACAACGATTGATGACTCTTTCACATTCAGACATTCATTGGTGTTCTCGATCCAAAGAGAATGTTATCATCATCGACCGTTATGGGGAATTCCCTAATGTCCCTCTACTTGGAATTAGGGGAGGCATAACCTACAACCCTTACTTGGCTCTGAGACATTTTGGTTATGCCCGAAGGGATGGCCCACATGATATGTGATTCCAGACTTAGTTTTTGACTTCGACAACAACGATCAAGGACTTCGACGAAGGTTTATCCGAGCTTGGAGGATGCCAAATAAGATAGACAGTAAGACCTTGGGACACAAGAATTCCATCCCTCTTGAGCCTTACCTCAAGTGGGTATGAACCCGTGCCCAAAGTCTTATGATGCCTTACCCCTCTATTCTCCCAGTGATTATAGAGCCTGTTAAGGAAGGAGAGGTTCCATACACCCTCCTACATCCTGACATGCCAACATCATTCGAAGATCTGCAAAGGAGTTGGATACAGCTCAAGGGAGAACGCGATACTTTTGAAGCCCAATTCTATGCAAGTGAGAAGAAGGTTTTAGAACTCACTAGGTTACTTCACGAAGAGCAGACTCTCAACACCTACATTGCACCAAAGAGGATGCACAACGTCTTTTTATCTTAGAATTTTGTACTATTTTGCCCTAAGGGCATTGATGTAAACAAATTCTATTTTATTAATATAACGTTTGTTCCTTTTTGTTTGACACAAATTTGAATCTCTAAATCCTTGAAAGCATTACATGAATACATATCATTCATCATATGCATAAACAGGTTTTCACACCAAGTTTCCTCATCTCTCTGCTGTTTATTTCAGCAAGATGGATATTGAACAAACGGTCAAAGATTTGCAAGCTCAGAATTCACAATTTCAACAGCTACTCTTGACCTTGGCCAAGGGGCAGGAGGAGTTCAAGACTCTGCTAGAGAAAGAGAAAGAGAAAAAGAAGAAGAAGCGAGCCGGTGTAGTTATCATGGGCAGAAGGTTTGAAGGACAAGCGAGACGGACCTTGGAATTTCCATCAACCTCTGAGGAAGGAGAGAGAAAAGGTAAAGAGACTGCAGTACCATCTGAATCTGAAGCTGAAGAAGAGGAAGATGAGGATTACTCCGAACAACAGTACCCTCCGGCCGATAACAAATACAAAAACTTGGAAGAGCGTCTAGCTGCTATGGAAATACAGAGAGTACCGGGGTTGGACTTTGAAGAGTTAGGGTTGGTATCTGGAATAGTAATCCCGCTGAAGTTTAAAGTGCCACTATTTACCAAGTATGATGGGTTGTCTTGTCCCAAGATGCACCTACGATCTTATGTCAGGAAAATTCAGCCACATTCTGTTGACAAAGACTTGCGGGTTCACTTTTTCCAGGACAGTTTGTCGGGAACACAACTTGATTGGTTCTACCAGTTGGAGAGAGCAGATGTCCATAATTGGGAAGATTTGGCAGATGCCTTCTATAAACAGTATCAATACAATACCGACTTGGCACCAACCCGTACTCAACTCCAGAGTATGGCCATGGTGTCCAATGAGGGCTTCAAAGACTACGCCCAAAAGTGGATGGATTTAGCCGGAAGGGTGCAACCACCTTTATCTGAAAGAGAGCTAGTGGATATGTTTTTGGGGACTCTGTCAGGTCCTTTCTTTAATCACCTGATTGGAAGCTCCTCTGCAGGTTTCACTGAGTTGATTCTAACTGGTGAAAGGGTGGAAGCCGGTATTAGAAGTGGGAAAATTTAGAAAGACGCATCTGCGTCTGCTGCTGTAAAAAAGCCCTTCACTGGAAAGAAGGAAGTGTCTGCCATCTATGCACAGAGAAATCAGGGAAGAACCGAATGTCGACCAACTGTGGGGGCCGTCATGATTCAAAAGTCTGCATCAGACCAGCCAAGAAACAATCAGCCGAGAAACGATCAGCCGAGAAATAACCAGCAAAGGGTGGAAAGGCCTGTAAGGAAATTCACCAAGATAAACATGACTCCCGCTAAAGTCCTACC
Organism: Vicia faba; assembly: GCA_948472305.1. NCBI lineage: Eukaryota > Viridiplantae > Streptophyta > Magnoliopsida > Fabales > Fabaceae > Vicia > Vicia faba. Next base: position 1,344,527,360 of record OX451739.1, on the reverse strand, counting down.
ACATCTCCTGAAGTTGAATCTGGCCATACTGAAAGAGGCCCCTAAAAATCCCAATACCGCATCTCCCCACTACCATCTGAATGCCAGGTGCGCTTACCATTCAGAAAGTCCAGGGCACGACACCAACAACTGTTGGGCTCTGAAGAACAAGATTCAAGATCTGATTGACACAAAGGAAGTTGAATTCGAAGCTCCTGAAAAACCGAATGTTATCTCCGCTCCAATGCCTAGGCATGGACACAATGCCAGTGTTGTGGAAGAAGATCTGTTTATTTCTACTGTGGATGAACTGTTAACTCCTCTCCTAACCATCAAGTTGAATTTGTTGAAAGCTGGGGTGTTCCCAGGTTTTGACCAAGATTGCCATACTTGCATGTCCTCATCATTTGACTGTCCTCTGTTGAAGAAAGGTATCCAACAACTGATTGATAACCAGGAGAATTTGTTTGAGAAAGCTCCTGTTTCACCCATTCCAATTCCAGAAGTTTCAATAATAACCATATGCGCCAATCCTTCCAGGGTTCCTAAAAAACCTGTTAGGATTACATCCGCTCCTATGACTACTCCGTTGAAGATAACAATGCCCGGGCCTGCCCCATACAAATTAGATAAAATGGTACCATGGAACTATGGTGGAGAAATCTACTACCATGGTGTCAAACAGATTGAACAGACTGCCGAAGACGAGAGCTCTGAAGAAGACAATTCCGACATCAGTAACATTGCTGGAACAAGCAAAATTACCCGCAGTGGGAGAATTTTCTCTCCAGAGATTGCCCCTCCAAAGGCAATCTCTGGACCCGTCGCTGTTCCAAGGATTACAGCTGTACCAGTGATTACACCTGCAAGTGTACCCGCCAACAATGATAATGCAATTCCTATCCCTACTTCCGCTGCTGAGAATAAAGGAAAGAATGTTCAAGAGGAGCCTGTCTTGACGAAGGCTCAGTCACTAGTTATTCCTGAGACATCCAAGAAGGAGATGGAAGAAATACTGAGGATCATTAAGAAAAGTGATTATGATGTGGTCAAACAACTGGGGCAGACCCCCTCCAAAATCTCTATGTTAGCCCTGCTACTGTGCTCTGAGGCACATGCTTAAGTTTTGGTCAAGTTTTTGAAGACAGCGCATGTGCCGCAAGAGACGTCTGCAGATCAATTCCAAGAGTGTGTGGCCAGTCTGACAGCCGACAATGGCCTGGGTTTTTCCGATGCTGACTTGACCTCCAAAGGGATAAAATACAACGATGCACTACATGTCTCGGTGGAGTGTAGGGGGACCACCCTAGCCCATGTTTTGGTTGATACTGGATCATCTCTGAATGTCTTGCCAAAGAAAGCCTTGGATAGATTGGATTGTGAAGGCCTAACCCTGAAACCCAGCAACATCATTGTGAGAGCATTTGTCGGCTCTAAAAGGATGGTCCATAGGGAGGTGGACATCCCAATCAAGGTGGGTACCTAGACGTTCAATTCAACATTCTACATGATGAACATCCGTTCTTCTTACTCTTGCCTGTTGGGACGTCCCTGGATTCACAATGCCGGTGCGGTCACTTCGACTTTGCATCAGATGATGAAGTACCCTGTCCAAGGGAAAATCATAAATGTCCATGGTGAAGAGGAATGCATGATTAGTCATCTGAATTCTTTTCGATATGTAGAATTGGATGGCGAATTCATCGAGACCCCTTTCCAACATTTTGAAGAAGTTTCTCAAGAAATAGTAGCGACCAAAGCGGTATCCTTAACTCATGTGATCACAAGACCTGTACCTTGGATGTCTTCTTTAAAAGATGCAAGGGCAGTGGTGGAAGAAGGCGGTTCCACTATCTAGGGGAAGCTTCCCGACTTCCCTTTCAAATCAGACAAGTTTGGCCGGGGATTTACTTCGACAGCTCAGAAGGCCGTGCGCCGCGCCCGTGCCGGAGGGCCACCTGTGAAGATCAGCCACCAAGGGGTTAATGCACTAGAGGACAGTGAAGAAGATGGCGGCTTGGAAGACTGGATTTTTCCTACTGTTGGCGGAGGACTGTGCAACTGGGAAGCGAAAGACTTTGTTCTGATTACTTTCATACCGCAGTAATTTATCTTTTCCATTTCTGTTGGATCTGTAATAATTCACAAACAATTCATACTTTTTCAACCTTGTGTCTTACCCGAGGCACAACGGTCCAATTGTAAGAGTTCTTATTTCATTTTCATATGTCATTTTAACGAATCATGGACGCTTTTCATATATAAACCTTTTGTGCTCATTGTCTTTCTTTTACATTTTGTTGTTTTAAGATGGATATGCCCTTACACACACCCACACTCACAAATGCAGGTACCCTTCCACTCTGGAACCCATGGGTAATGATACTGATATAGCCTTCAGTGACTCTGAAGATCTGGTCTACCAAGCCGAATACGAAGGTGAGGAAGATTGTGAAGTGCCAGGGGAATTGGCCATACTTTTACAACAAGAAGAAAGAGCTATTCTGCCTCATGAGGAGCTGTTGGATACAATCAACTTGGGCACTGAGGAAGATAAGAAGGAAATCAGAGTGGGTGCCAACCTAGAGCCGAGTGTCAAAGCGCGCTTAATTTAGATGTTGCATGACTATGTTGAGATCTTTTCCTGATCATACGAAGACATGTCGGGACTCGATACAGACATTGTGGTACACCGTCTACCCACAAGAGAAGACTGTCCACCAGTGAAACAAAAGGTCCGCCGCATGAGACCTGATATGTCTGAGAAGATCAAAGCCGAAGTTATGAAGCAGTTCAATGATGGATTTCTTGCTGTTACTTCCTATCCACAATGGGTTGCTAACATTGTTCCCGTGCCTAAGAAGGGAGGCAAAGTCAGAATGTGTGTGGATTATAGAGATTTAAACAGGGCCAACCCTAAAGATGACTTTCCACTTCCACACATTGACATTCTGGTTGACAATACAGCTCAGCACAAAGTATTTTCTTTCATGGACGGATTCTCAAGCTATAACCAAATCAAAATGGCACCTGAGGACATGGAGAAAACTACTTTTGTCACACAATGGGGTACGTTCTGCTACAAAGTGATACCATTCGTACTGAAGAATGCCGGGGCAACCTATCAACGCGCCATGGTAGCTTTGTTTCATGATATGATACATCATGAGATAGAGGTCTACGTAGATGACATGATAGCCCGTTCACAAACTGAAGAAGAACACCTTGATCACCTGCAAAAGCTGTTTGTCAGGTTGAAGGAGTACAAGCTAAGGTTAAACCCTAACAAGTGCACATTCAGAGTCCGGTAAACTCTTGGGTTTCATTGTCAGCAACAAAGGCATCGAGGTTGATCCTGCCAAAGTCAAAGCTATATAAGAAATGCCTGCTCCTCGCACTGAGAAGGAGGTCAGAGGTTTCTTGGGACACCTAAACTACATTTCTAGGTTCATTTCTCACCTAACATCTACTTGTGAACCAATCTTCAAGTTGTTGAAGAAAGATCAGGTAGTTAGATGGAATGATGACAGTCAAGTTGCTTTCGATAAAATCAAGGAGTATTTACAAGAGCCTCCTGTCTTGATGCCGCCCGTCGAAGGAAGACCGCTAATCATGTATTTGACTGTTTTAGATAACTCAATGGGGTGCGTACTAGGGCAGCATGATGAGTTTGGCCGAAAAAAGCACGCCATTTATTACCTTAGCAAAAAGTTTACCGACTATGAAACCAGATATTCACTGCTCGAGAAAACTTTCTACGCTTTGGTATGGGCTGCTCGCCGGCTAAGGTAGTATATGTTGACTCATACCACTTTGCTGATATCTAAGATGGATCCGATAAAGTACATCTTCGAGAAGCCTGCTTTGTCTGGAAGGATAGCTAGATGGCAGATGATCCTGACAGAATATGATATACAATACACGACCCAAAAGGCTATAAAGGGCAGTGTGCTAGCTGATCATCTGGCTCATCAAGCTATAGAGGATTATCAATCCATGAAGTTTGACTTCCCTGACGAAGACATCATGACATTAGACAACATTGAAGATTTCAGACCATACGACGGACCTGAACAAGGATCCCGATGGACCCTGTACTTTGGTGGAGCCTCCAATGCACTTGGTAACGGTACCGGTGCTGTGCTTATATCTCCAGAGGGTTGCCATACTCCTTTCACTGCCAGACTTTTCTTCAGTTGTACGAACAACATGACAGAGTACAAAGCTTGCATCTTTGGACTCAAGGCTGCCATAGACTTGGGAATCAAATCTTTAGTTGTGTTTGGGGACTCGGAATTGGTCATCAGTCAGATCAAAGGAGAGTGGGACACTAAGCATCCAAACCTCATCCCTTACAAAGAACATGTCTTGACATTGCTACCATATTTCGAGCAGATTACCTTCGAGCACTTCCCGTGAGAATAAAATCAGCTAGGAGATGCTCTAGCTACAATGTCATCCATGTTTAAACTTAACTGGGATAATGAGGCTCCCCAAATCATAATTGAACGAATGGACGAACCTGCACACTGTCACGAGATTAATACCGAAGAAGTAGTGGACCCACCTTGGTTCCATGAAGTTAAAAGGTATCTCGAGGCTCAAGAATACCCTGAAGGAGCTTCAGTCAATGACAAAAAGTTCTTAAGGAGATTCTCAGCTAAGTTCTTCCTAAGTAATGGCATCCTGTACAAGCGCAACCATTATTCTATTCTGCTCCGTTGTGTAGACAAGCTTAAAGCTGAAAGGATTATGGCTGAACTGCATAAAGGTACCTTTGGCACTCACTCTAGCGGGCATACGATGGCTAAAAAGATTCTAAGGGCAGGCTATTACTGGTCTACCATGGAAGCTGACTGCTATCAACACTCTCGGACTTGTCATAAATGTCAAATCTATGCAGACAAGGTACACATGCCTCCAGTTCCTCTAAATGTCTTAACAGCTCCTTGGTCGTTCGCTATGTGGGGAATCAACATGATTGGAGAGATCAAGCCTACAGCCTCCAATGGACACCGCTTCATTCTAGTGGCTATTGATTATTTCACAAAGTGGTTCGAAGCAGCTTCCTTCGCATCCGTTATTAAGAATGTTGTTGCCCGCTTCATTAAGCAGAGTCTTATTTACCGGTACAGTATCCCCGAAAGGATCATCACTGACAACGGTACAAACCTTAACAATACTATGATCACCGCCCTGTGCGAGCAGTTCAAGATTCAACATCACAATTCATCTCCCTATCGGCCAAAGATGAACGGTGCTGTCGAAGCTGCGAACAAAAATATCAAAAAGATCATACAGAAAATGACAGTCACTTACAAGGACTGGCATGAGATGTTACCGTTTGCTCTCCACGGGTACCGTACCACGGCTCGTACATCAACTGGGGCAACACCCTATTCTTTAGTTTATGGCATGGAGGCTGTTTTACCTATTGAGGTCCAGATCCCCTCTTTGAGAATCATGAAGGATGCAGGTCTGAGTGAAGACGATTGGATCCAAACCTGACTTGATCAGTTGAACTTAATTGACAAGAAGAGACTTACTGCTGTTTGCCATGGTCAGACGTATCAAAAGCGGATGATCAAGGCTTTCAACAAGAAAGTCAGACGCCAAGTGTATCAAGTTGGAGATCTAGTGATCAAGCGCATTATTTTGCCACAAAGTGATCCCAGGGGAAAATGGACTCCTACTTATGAAGGACCATTTGTAATCAAGAATATCTTTTCTGGTGGGGCAATGATTCTAACCACCATGGACGGCGACAACCTGCCGCACCCTGCGAACGCAGACATAGTCAAAAGATACTACGCATAAAAGACCCGCTAGGTTGACACACCTAGGCAAAACAAGGGCATCCCGGTGAACCAAAAGGTTCGGGAAAAGTTAGGGATAAAACAAAAATCTATACACTCGGCAAGTTGAAAACCCGAAAGGGCGACTTAGGCAAAAAAGGGTTTCCCGGTGGATCGAAAACCCGAAAGGACGGTCCAAGCAAAAGTTAGGGAATTAAAGCGTATGACTATGTCTCGTCGGATCACTTTAAGGATAATATCTTCACTGACAAACCTGGAGCTTCTGATCAATCCAATCATCTTTGGACGAAGCAACAGATGGACAAGATATTCGGAGTTACGAAGGCTATAGCAGAATGGGGACCCCATGGAATTTTTTACACACAGCTATCTTCTTTTGTATAAATTTTTTTCTCAATTTTTACGACACCATCCTCTTACTAGGATGACTGTCTCCTTTGTACAGAAATACTGATTCAAAGTAAATACAAAGATATCTCTTTAAAGTGCAGAAAACCATTTTGTCTTTTTCCTTTTACACTTGTGTTTTATTTGCAAAAACGTCAAATGATTCATTAATGAACATATGCATTTGAACATAATTACTGTTACAAATAAACGAGAATGAAAAAGAATAATTACTGACAGGTTGAAAGATTAGGAAACCGTCTTTAGGATATTCCATGAGCAATCCCTACAGTATGTCAATTTAGATCCCCAACGGAGCTAAAATTTCAAACCCTTAATACCCATCAGAGTTAAAACTTCACACTCCCAATCCCCAGCGGAGCCAAAATTTCCAACTATCAACTCCCAGCGGAAACCATTCAATTTTCTCCAAATTCCCCAGCAAGTTGTCTTAAAGTCCGAGAGTCAACCAGATAACAGATAACTTTTGTCTCTCCCCAACCTAGGTTGATTCCTCAGTAGAGTGGCTTACAACCCAAAATCCTGAACTTACTCCCCAGCAGTAAGCCTTCTTCCCCACAGAGTTTTTTTTGCTCCCCAGTGAAGTCGCCAGAATGAAGATTCTCATTCTTAACTCCCCGCAGAAGTTATCAGAGTTTTCTCTATTCCTCAGCAGAACAAGGATCCCCTTTGTGTAATCCCCAGTAGATGTCATTAAAGTTCTCTGGATTCTCCAAGCAGATTCCTCAGACAGTACATGGCATTACTTCCCCAAGCATACTTTTGTCAATACTTCAAGACATGAAGGATCCCTATATCCCCAGAGAGGTCAAGGATTTTTAATCCCCAACGGTCGCCAAGGATTTCTTATCCTTAGAAATCAAGGATTTATTTTCCCCGGCAGCAGTCAAGGAGTTATTATCCCCAGCCACCAAAGATTTCTTATCCTCAGCAATCAAGGATTTATTTTCCTCAGCAAAACAGTGAATCAGCTTACATGCGCATACATTACATTCATAATCATAAACATTGATAAAGCACATTTATTGCATCATAAATTTTTATGCAACATAAATTTGTGTTTCAGCTGACATTTTACCCTTTTCAGGATAAGATTAACAACTATCATTAACAATGTTCAAAGATTTCAGATACAGTCCAGATACGCTCCAGACACGGAAGTCATTTTGTCACTCATTCAGATTCAAACTTCAGATACAGTCCAGATACGCTCCAGACACGAAAGTCATTCTGCCACTTATTCAGATTCCATTTCAAATACATTCCAGACACGGAAGTCATTCTGATACTTATTCAGATTCCAGTCCAGATACGCTCCAGACACGGTTGCCATTCTGTCACTCATCCTAATTTTCCCCAGCTTAGATACACTCCAGACACGGATGCCATTATGTCGCTTATTCAGATTTCAGACTCAGATATAATACAGATACACTCCAGACACGGAAGTCATTCTGTTATTCATTCAAATTCAAGTTTATTTACAGCTCGGATACGTTCCAGACATGGCTGCTATTCCTTTGCTCATACATATTTAGTCTCCAGATACAATTCAGATACGTTCCAGACACGGATACCATTATGATATTTATTCTTCTGATTAACAACTTACAACTCAACAAACATTCTTGGATGGAATCTACAAGCCTATCTCTAACAAGATTCTATCACCTCTCCAAATGGCATCTTTAAGCCCATTCCCTCAACTACACTTTGACGAGTGCAAATTTATGGGCACTCTAGAGTCCAATCATCTTTTACCTTCGAGTCACGAACGACAAAACTCTCCAATCTAACTCTTCAGGTTCAAGAAGATTGAACAAGGGCAGCTGTTGTACCCCAAAATTTCCCCTCTCATTTATCAAGATTTCCCTCACAAGACTTCTTGGACTCAAGACCAATTTAGGGTTTGCTCAGCTCAAGACATCTCCTTGCACCGATAACCTGAAATTAGGGTTTGAGTTTGCACAAGGATTTTTGGACCATCAATGCTTCATGTAACTTTCATACACCATCTTGGACCCTAAGATTGCTCATACCAAGTTTCAAGCCTTGAATCACATTTTTGCCCAGTCAATTGGACAGTTGACCTAAAAATCAACTATATTGGGGGAAAAGTCAACTGTGGCCAATTTATAGTCAAACTTCATAATTTTTTATCCACAACAACATTTTAGACTCATATGTACCATTTGATCAAGTTTGGATCACAACTCCTCAAGAAATTTGATCAGATCATCAAAAGGGAAAAATGGTCAAAATTAGGGTTTTGATTGAGAAAGGGCAATTTCTGATTTTTAACCTAGCCAATGACCAATTGGGTTCAAACATGATTTCAAGGAATCAATGGCATCATCTTGACCTAATTTCATAGTTCAAAAGATCTCAAGTACATAGGATTGACAAATGAATTTTCCAGTCAACTGATCAAAAGTCAACTGTACATTGAAAAGTCAAAATTTGACTTTTTGGTCAAAATCAAGTGCCAAAGGTCATAATTCATCAAGATATGTCAAAATATGAAACTTGTTGATCAAGAAAACTCAATTTGCAAATTAGGGTTTTAATTTGAAAATTTTTCATAACTTAGAAATTTTCTAAGTATGGAAAATTCTTATTTTTTCCCAACTTTCCATAACTTTTTCACCATGATGAAATTGGATTCAAAGAAAACTTCCAACATTAAAGTTGTAGTCCTACATGAAATATACAACTTTGATTCACCAAGTTTTCCCAAAATATTCTTGGATCTCAAGTTATGATTTTGTGAATAGGGGTCCATAAACTAAATAACTTAGTGAAATTTTGCCCTAGTTTAGGCAGGTTTTTGACCTAACTTCATGGCAACTTTTCACCTAGTTCCAATAGGTATCTCAAATTTCATTTCAAATATGGATTGTATAGCATGTTTCAAGCTTTCCAAAATGTCCAAGAACTATCCAAGATCATTTGTGGTTAGGGAGAATCGAAGATGAGAAAATGGCATTTTGTCACTTTTGTTCAAGCCATTTTTACATGAGATCAAGTTGCAAATCAGATCCTAGCATGCTTGTACCTTGCATTACAGGTCCTAAATTCCTTCTACACTCCATAGTTAAATGATAGCTCAGTGGTTAATGGCTTTATTTTGACCTTTGGAGCATTGTACAAAGAATAATTCCATAAATGGCCAAAAGTTCACAATGCCATTTTGATAAAGCAAGCTTTTCCAACTTTATCAGCCTTGAGCCTTGGACTTGTTCTCTTGGTACAGACAATTTCCACAGGAATTAAGCAAATCATACCAACTATTATCAGCCCTTGAGGTAGCTAGTATAGGCCTTTTGCATAGTCATTTCAACTTTTCTTCAAATGCAAAAAAATTGGCAAAAGGGATCAGAACTTTTACAACAGGAAAAGGGTGGACTTTGTATCACTATAAACAACTTCACAAAATTGTTGCAAGCTAGAACACAAAGGCACAACATATGAAACTCTCCCAAATACAAAAACACGATTTTTCTGCCCAAACTTGCAGTTTCTACAAAACTCTTGCAAGCTCAATATTGGCTCGTGCGTTTCTCCCTTTAACACTTGAAAGACTTTCCATACATCATATCCAAACTATCCAAGCCCTTGTCCTGGTCCTGGAAGCTCTGTTTCAGCCATCACCATTTTCATTTTGGAAGGTTGCAGCTTGACTTCTACAGGGAGTTTCAAGCATCCTCAAGGCAAGCTAAGCATTGGGATAGCTTGAGGGAACTTCAAGGAAGCTCACACGATCCTCAGGCCTCACTCAAAGTCCCCATATTGCCATATCCAAATCCAGCTGAAGAAGGTATTTTTCAAAACTTTATCTCTCTATTTAGGCATCCTCAAGCCACGATTTGTGAAGCAAAAATGTAGTCTCTAGCATGGTGAAGTTGTACATATGCATAGTTGTCATTTATATTAACTGAGCTAAGAGTATTTGAATGTTGAACATGCTGAAAAAACTAGGTCACGATTTAGGGCCATTAAAATTCTCCCTGATCTTTGAGAGTTAGGTCATGAATTTTATATCACTGGAATCGTGAGATCACAAGTTACATTTTTTTGTGTTATGAGTTTTTCATTTTATGCAAGTACAGAGAGTTACAGGTTTAAGGCAGATACGCGCGCAAATGGGAGCTGGAGGACAGGGATGAAGTGTCTTGGGCCTGGCGCGCCTTGGGCCTGCTTGTTTTGTTTTCCACACCCCCTTTGACTGCTATTTGCACCCCCTTTGCATTTTTTTATATTTTGTATATTTTCTCATATTTTTTTATATTTTTGACTTTAATAATTTTTTCTGAATATTAAAAATCACAAAAATAATTTTCTTAATTTTTTGCAATTTCATTTTATTTTTATTATTTTTTCCACATATAAAAATAGTTTTATTTTAATAAATAGAATTTATTTTCTTATAAAAAATTGCAAATACATTAAAATACTATACATTTTTATTTTTATTATTTAACACATAAAAATAATTATTTTCACACATATTTAATTTTTAATATTGTATATAAAATTACTTATATTTTCTTATACAAAAAATAGACCAAATAATAATAGAAAGCATAATTTTCTTTTAATAAAAAACTAGGGTTTTTCACCCTTTCAAAAAATAACAATATTATTTTTCTTATTTTTTTGGACTTAAATAATTTTTATTTTCTCATACATAAAACAATTACAAAACATTTTGCATAAATACATTTTATTTGCATATTTAAATAATTGTGTATTTATTTATTTATTTATTTATTATACAATAATTCAATTGGGTTGTAATGGTATTTTAGGGTTTTATTTTTGTGTAAATATCCCCATTCAAAAACTTGTATCCCCCCTCCCATAATAATTGTTGTAATAGCTTAGTTTATTTTTACGCAATTTATCGCTTTATACCATGTTTAGTAAAAACTAGGGTTTTGCATGATAAGACAAAAATCAAACAAATACAAGACCTAATACAAGACAAATCAAAAAGCATGTAAAATGACACACATTGCACACAAACACCCTTAGGGTTTCACCCACTTGGTTGCCTAAACAAAAATGGCCATGGTATGCATGCAAAGTATCTTGGAAAAACAAAACAAAACAAAACAAAAGATCATAGTCCCTCGATGACGCTATCAAAAGGTTGTCTAAAACAAAATTATCTTGGTCCATCAAAATGCTAAAGATACTTGACAATGTTGCTATCATGGTCATACGATGACCCACACCCGTCCCGTTTAACATCCAAAGATAGGGTTGTTTACCAAAGCAATGGTCAATCAACAATGTCAAAGGAATAAAAATGTATAGGAAAGACATTTGAGTAGGATAGATAGTTCCTAGTTACTTGCTCTCTTCCAAATAATCCTTGCTATTTTTAAACAAACACACACACATTTCAAAAAAATTTCCAAAACAACTTACAAAACATTGAAACATTTTTCAAAAGACAAACTTCTTTGTATACATTCTTACGAACGAGAATCATTACAAAGATTGCCTAAACGAAAGGCCTCTTTTCAAAATACTTTCAAAATCACACCAAACACAAAGCACCATTTCAAACAATTGCAAAAGCAAAGCAAGTGATCTAAGCAAGTAACTAAGAGCCCATGGAAAACCATGGATGAAAAGGGTGCTAGCACTTTCCCTTTTCTTAATCTACCCTCTGAACCCAAGAAAACATCTCAAAGGTCTTTCCTGTGCTTTTTTACCTTTCCTTTTGGATAAAATAAAAGTCGGTAGCGACTCTTTGTAAACCGACACATTTGCGACGAAACGCAAAAACCTCAAGTCAGTTCTCCCACCGTATCACACTTTGAAACCAACTCTCTAAGCTGAGCAGGGATCTGCACGAAGTTCATTCGAATGGTATTTCTGCGCATAAATGCCATGATCTGCAAAACAGAACAAAGATGAATCCCCTCGGTCTTTGAAATGGTTAGTCTAATGAAATATGCATGTGATGTCATGATGCATGATGTCATGATAAGAACACACCATAGGTATCACAGATAGAAAACATGGTAAGGGCAAACAAGTCACACAATAGCCCTTAAATTTCAGGCTGGCATGGAGTTTAGGTACTAGCCTCTTGCAGTTTAGTTAGCTCAACCTGTCCTAGTAATAGTAACCGGGTTCTAGAGGTTCTCAATATCACTGACCATCCTCGATCGATCATAATTCCAATTTAGCAACCTTTTCTTGCGGCCGGAATCATCGCGAGAGTATGATCTCAATGAGTGTAGCATACTGCTACTTTTCTATGGCCAAGTTGGTCAATTATAGGTTCTAAGGTCAGTTGATGCTTAATGACCCATTAGCAGCCCCATACTCTCCTTGTTCCTCCACAAGGGATATTGGTACCAACTACTGTGTCACACCAACGTAGCTACTGCTTCAACCGTATCGGTCTACATCGTACAGTTCCCTCACAGTCTATTGCTACTTACCTAAAAGGTATCCCCAAATCCGGGTTAGGATCTATAGTAACTCCGATACAAAGCCCACAAAGATAAATCACACAGATCAAATAATTGAAAACAGTATGAACTAATCCTAAGGTACACCCCACTTATTTATCCCCAGTAGAGTCGCCAGTTCTGTGATACGGTGGCCAGAACCGGACTATTTTGAAATGTTGGTTTGCGTTTTGCGTTTGTGTTTGCAAAATGTCACGATAAGCAAGAGTCACCACCGAATTTTATTTTATCCAACAAGGAAAGGAAAAAAGCACAGAAAAATTCCTTTTTCGAGATATTTCTGAGTACGGGGGGTAGATTATAGAAAGGGAAGGTATTAGCACCCTTTCTATCCGTAGTTATCTACGGGCTCTTAGGTACTTGCTCATCATTTTCAAAATTGTTTTCTTTGTGTTTGTGTGCTTTGAAAAAGCTTTTGTTTTGACTTTGATTTAACTCTTGCTTCTGTATTCAAGAGTGTAATGAAGTGTTTTTGAAAACTTGTTTGTAAAGGAGTGTAAGTGTGAGAAAAATTTGTTTTTACTGAGCAAGTACTTAAGAACTAATCTACCTACTCGAAAAAAGAATCGTTCTGTATTCGTTTCCTTTAGACAGTGTTATCCCGCTATTAGTGAGTAGGTAGCACCGTCATTGGAGTTTGAGGGTCAATTCGAAAAGGGACGTATGGTCACTAAAGCAATGTTAGGACGTCTTAGTAATAACCCTAATGTCTTAGATCAATTATCTGAGACAACAATATCTGAGGCAACCTTTCTGAGGCAACTTTGATCTTTGGACAAAAGGGCGACCACTAAAGCATCCTATACTCAATGACCGTTTACCGAAGGCAACAAAGTGGGAGTGTACCCTAGGAGTGCGCATGTGCGAGTGATTCAATTTCAGATTATTTATCTTCGCACATTTTAGGGTTATCTAACTGTTTTAAAATTAATCATACATTCTTGTCATGCATCTTAATATCATACATCTAAAAGTTAAATATTTTGCGGAATTTAAAGTGCAGAAATCAAACTAAGCTATTACAAGGCTTCGGGTATTTACATAGCCAAAAACAAACCCTTGAAAAGTAAAGCGGTGAATGTAAATAAAGTCCTAATTAAACTATTACAAACTGTGGGCAGTTACATCAATATGATAAATAATAAAAATAAAGCGCGCGAAAAAAATTAGGACGAATGCGAACTAGGGTTTTGACTCTTCTATCCTAGTTAAAAGAGAAAATTTTTTTGTTGTTTTTTAAATATTTTTTAAAGAAAAAGATTAGGTTTTAAAAACAAAATGTACAAATTAATTAGTGATTAAATTAATTAATAAAAATAATTACATGACCTATTTTTATGTTTTTGATTGTTTTTAAGAAAAGAAAATAATTAAATTAGAAATAAAACCTATTTGTTCTAATTAATTTTAATTATGTACAAAAAGAAATCAAAGTTATCTAAATTAATAAACCTAATTAAATTAATTAATAAAAAATATACCTAAATCTAATTGGTGAAAAATAATATTTTTTGTGATTTTTTGATAAAAAGAAAATAATTTTATTGGTTAGTAAAATAAATAAATAAATTAAAAGAAATAAAATAAAATAAAGTGGAGAAAGAAATTAGGCCTGAATAGTATTTTTCGGGGGTGCAAACAGCCAGATCTGGGCCCATTTGAGTGAGGTCCACGTTGACCTTCAGTTCTGATGCTATGTGTTGACTGTGGCTCATGATGCACCTTCAGATGATGGCCATCAGATTTGGCCATCTGACACTTGGTTGGCTAGATTGGGAGGATGTATGATGGACCCTGGGTTTGTACATGCGCTGGAACCTAAAAGGAATTGAGAAAAAAGCACAAATGTTGGAGGCAGGGGTCGAACCCCTGACCTCAAGCACTCCCACGCCTTAACACCAACCTGGCTACCACTGGGCCATTCACGTTAGTTGTAATAATAATGCAAAACAATAATCAAATATTAAAAGGGAACATATGTCAACTTTAGCGCGCGAAATTTTGAACAAGTTAATGGAGGAGTGCCACACAGTCGTCTCCTTCCTTGGATCCGTTGGTAAAAGTGAAACACTTTTACCTACGGACGTTCATCCGTAGCTATAACCCCTGCCATTCTTAAAATCAAGCACAAACATGATAAATAAAAACCAAGGCCATGGTTGAATTCGTCTGGTCCTGCTGAGTTTATTAGTGGCCCTTTCATGGCCTAATTTTGCTTGGATTCAAAAACCCCAAAGCGAGCTATGAAACCCTAACAATGGCACATTCCAATACAGGCTATATAAATGCAATTAATCAATACAGGAAGCTTGCAAATGTTTCATAGATCAAGAATATATCATTATTTCATGCTATCAATGCTTAAATCATGGAATTCGAATTCAAGAAATGTATGGTATCGTGATGGACTTACATAGCTTTTTGGGACTGGAAAGGCATGGTCTTGATTGCTTTAGCTTGCTGACACTCCCAGGAATCGATTGGGATAGGCAAAGAGTCTTGTATTGGCCTCTAAGTGAAAATTCGATTCCCACTTTTTCTTGATTTTTTTAGATTTTGTTCTTGCTCACGCGCCTGCCTCTAACCTCTTTTTGAGTCTGCACGCCTTCTATATGTATCAAGGAAGGAATTGGGGTTGATAACTGCTCTCAATCTTCCTCCATCAATGATTTGGATCTTTGATTTGATTCACTTTGAAAACTTTCCAAAATTGGCCTACTTCAATCTTTTTGTACACACCATGCCTTGATACGAATTTTAATACTTGCTAGCTGTACATTAAGACCTGAATCATGTAAAAAATCTTTAGTTTTCAATAATTTGGATTTTATATGATTAGTTTTGATTTAAATTGAAATAATTCAAATAAAAATAAAAATAAATAATAAAAACATGATAAGGACAAGTGGAAAGGGCTAGAGCTCGTGGACTATGTTTCCAACTCAAAACAAGTGAAAAAGATTGGGCCCATTTGGCAAAATTTGAAGTTTTAGGCATGGTTGACTTTTGGCAATTTTGCAAAAAGGGTCAACTTCAACAATGCATAACTTCCTCAATTTTGACTCTTTGGAAGTGTTCTTGGACTTTTTAGAAAGATTGAGATGTCCTCTAATCAACCCTTTTTGTCTCATATCAATTTGATATTCCATTCTTATGTATGAAGCTTTGGGAAAAAAGTGTTTTTGTTGACTTTTCAAAATGACCTATAATGTCCAAATTCATAATTTCATGTGAGTGCATATTTTGAACTTTGGAGCTGAATATGGTTTGTAGAGAATTGCATCCTATAAAAAATGAGCTTTGGATGGGTCATTTATCATAAAGTATGAGAAAGTTATGCTTGGTCAAAGTTGAGTTGACTTTTCCTACAAAACCCTAATTTAGCAACTTTTGAGTCTTGATGAATTCTGAGCAATCCTTGATGAATCATGATCAACCCTTTATAAAATGATTAAATATACTTCCAAATGAGGATGTTGATAAAAAAATATTGAAGTTTGACTGTATATGGGCCACAGTTGACTTTTGTCCTAACACAATCGATTTTCAGGCCTTTGAGCAATTGACTGAGCAAACTTCCTCTGCAAGGATTGAAAATTGACATGGATGATCTTGAGAACATATTAGTACATTGGTGAGCATTTGGGATCACTTGGACTCAAGTATCTTGATGCAACATGAAACCCTAATTTGAGGTAGACTGCCTTAGGAGAGAGCTTGTCTGGCCAACCCTTAGACTACCTTGAGCAACTTGGGGATCTTTCTTGAAATGTTTTGAGAAATATGGGAGGGGAAATTTTGGGGTACAACACCTTTCATGCATAATATGACCATTTTGTATAAGGCAACCAAGTGGGATAACCCTAGGGGTGCTTGTGTGCAAGTGTATAATTTTCATGCTTGTTTTTGTCTTGAATTAGGGTTTTCTAGATATTGGTCTTAGTCTTTCCATACAAACCCTAATTACTAGCATGTTATATAAAAGCGATATATTGCGAAATTTAAAGTTACTACGCTATTACAACATTTGTGGGGAAGGGGGTGTACAATTTGTAAACAGGGATTGCAAGAATTTAAACCTAATTAGTCTATTACAACCATATTGAATTGGTATGAATATACAAGGAATTAAATAAATACAAAGTATAAAAATGAATAAATGTACAAGGATGCAAAAATGTAAATAAAATGAATTTTGTTTGGTTTTCATGAAAAAGATTTTGTTTTAGCCTAATTAAATAAAGAAAATAGTTAATTAAGTATGAATTTATTAAGAAAAGATTTTAAATGAAAAACCTAGTTCGATTAATTAATCAAAAGAAAATAATTTTAAGAAAAGTATTTTTGGTGTTTTTTATCTTAAAAATATTTATAGCATTATAAAATATTTTTAGTATTTTTTTATATTAAAATAATGTATTTTTAAATGGTGTGAAAAGTAAATAAATAAAAACATGATATTAATTAAGTTTATAAGATTTACTTGATAAAATAAATAAAGTATAAAAATATTTTTTTTTATGGAAAAATAAAATAAAATAAGTCAAAATATAAATATATCATTTTTTTGTATTTTATGATTTTTAGTATTTAAAAAAACATATTTAAGAAAAGAAAAATAAAATAAATAAATAAATAATAAAAACTTGGGCTAGGGGGTGCCAAGAGGAAATAGGGAGATCAGTCAGCAAAAAATAAAATAAATAAGCCAGGCCCAAAGAGGCCCAGCGCCCTCCAAACAAAAAAGTAAAAATTGTAAAAATATGAAAAATGAAAAGGGTACCACTGGGGCTCGAACCCAGGTCCCATAAGTTACAGGCACGCGCTTCTACCACTGGGATGGCTATACATCCGTTAATACAAATGAAACAATAAATATGTTAGGCAAAACGTGTTCTGAAGACTTCATCTTCAACCTCCAGCCAGACCAACTGTAACTTGCTTATTTCTAATCAAAAATGAAAACTGTAAACATGAAACTTGTAGAAAATTTTCTCACGATTCCAGAAATGTAAAGTATTAAAACTATAGATCAAAGATAAGCAAGAATTTTAATGGACCTAATCTGAACCCTAAAAATTTCATAGATTTCAGTTTCAAAATTCTCTAAGCTCAAGCAAAATTAATGGAAACTAAGGACATGGTTAGCTTCAGGGCAAAGATATCTACATGTTTTATTCACAAATAAACTATTGATGATGCATGTATGAAGAGTTCCAAGTTGAGGAAACTTACCTCAAAACTGGAAATCGCGTTTGGAGTTTGAGCTTGTTTCAAGTGATGGTGATGATCATGTTAGCTTCCTTAAGGTCCTAGGAAGCTAATGCAATGGTTTGCATGAGTTGAGAGTGGCTGAAATGAATTGGAGAAGTCAATGTGCAATTCTCTGTTTTTGGTTATGGAAGATGGGGTAAATGATGTTACAGAAATGAAACAGGTACAAGGATAAGTTACACTTGATGTAAGGAAGCTTTAGAAACTAAAAGGCCAAGAAATGCACGAGGGAAATTTGAGTTTGATGTTCAAGGTCAGAAATTGTGCAACAATGGAGTTTTTGGGCAATTTCTGATTTGAGAGAGTTTTGGTGTATTTCAGGGTGCTCAAGCTCATGTCCTAGCTCACAAATAGTGGCTCTATTTATAAGCAACAAGTTTGGAGTGCTCTAGTTGATAAGAATTCAAATTTACATGTTTAAGTTAAACATGTGATTTTTTGACAAAACAAGTTTCCATGCCTTGTGTACTTGCTAAGATAGAGTGGTTATGCTTTAAACAAGATTGCTTCTAACTTTGTGGATGGAGTGTGATCATAGGGAACAAGTTAGAGGCTCAATGTGAACTTTATGCAAAAAGCATGCTTTACAAGAATGGCATTGTTAACTTTGTGCCATAAATGGAAATGCAACTTGGACAATAGCTTAATTGCTTGGATCAAAGCCCTAACAGTTATGTAAACATTTAATTATGGAGTGACAAACAAGTTTGAGGCCTGCAAAGCAAATATTATGCAACCTAGCATGGATTTGGTTCAAGTGTTCATAAAAAATGACTTGTAATTCAAGTGACAAAACCCTAATTTTATCTTTTCGATTCTCCCTCCTCAAGAATGATCTCAAGGAGTTCTTGGACATTTTGGAAAGCTTACAATGTGCTCTATAACACATCTTTGAATTGATTTTGAATATTACCCTTGGAACTATATGAAAAAGTGCCATGAAGTTAGGTCAAAATCCTGACCAAATTAGGGCAAAATTTCACTAAGTGTTTAGTTTCATGACCACATGTTCATAAAATTATAACTTGAGATCCAAGCATTTTTGGAAGGAGTTGTGTAAATTAAAGTTGTAGATTTCATGGATATCTACAACTTTCATGTTGGAAGTTTCTCTTGAATCATCTTGCATCATGGTAAAAATTTGGCTCAAAGTTATGAAAAAACATGAAATTTCTAACACTTAGAAAAAATTTCTAAGTTTAGAAATTTTGACTTTTCAAAATGAAATCTTGACTTTTTGATTTCTTGATGAATAATTTTCATATTTTGATATGCTTTGATGAGTTGTGATCTTTGGCACTTGATCTTGACCAAAAAGTCAAAGTTTGACTTTTCACTGTACAGTTGACTTTTGATCAGTTGACTGCAAAATTCATCTGTCAATCCAATGGACTTGCAATGTTTTGAACCATGTAATTAGGTCATAATGATTCAATTGGACTCTTGAGATCATGCCTTAAACCAATTGACCATTTGCTAGGTCAAAAATCAGAAATTGCCTTTTTCCAGTCAAAACCCTAATTTTGACCATTTTGCCCTTTTGGAGATTTGATCAAATTTCTTTAGGAATTGTGATCCAAACTTGATTAAATGATACATATGAGTCTAAAATATTGATTTGGATAAACAATTAAGAAGTTTGACTATAAATTGGCCATTGTTGACTTTTTTCCCAATACGACTGATTTTTAGGTCAACTGTTCAATTGACTGAGCAAAAATGTGATCCAATGCTTGAAACTTGACATGAGTGATCTTGGGGGTCCATAATAGTCCATGAAAGTCATATGGGGAATTAGAAGTTCAAAAATCCCTGTGCAATCTCAAACCCTAATTTTGGTCATTAGTGTTTGAGGAGGTGTCTTGAGCTGATCAAACCCTAGTGCAGTCTTGAGCCCAAGGAGATCTTGTGAGTAAATTCTTGATAAGTGAGAGGGCAAATTTTGGGGAATAATAGCTGCCCCTGTTCAATCTTCTTAAGCCTAGAAAGTTAGATTGGCATGTTTTGCCATTCGTGACTCGAAGGTGGAAGATGATTGGACACTAGAGTGCCTAGAAATTTGCACTCGGTGATGTGATGGTAGAGGGAATGGGATTAAAGATGCCATTTGGAGAAGTGTTAGAAAGTTGTTGGAGATGGGATTGTATATTCCATCCAAGAATGATTGTTGAATTGTAATTTGTAAGCTGAAAGAATGAGCATCAGAATGGCGTCCGTGTCTGGAGCGTATCTATACTGTATCTTGAGAATTACATCTGAATGAATATCAGAATGGCATCCGTGTATGAAGCGTATCCGCATTATATCTGAAGGAGACTATGAATGAGTATCAGAATGGAGTCTGCGTCTGGAGCGTATCTGAACTGTATCTGGAAGTTTAAAACTGAATGAGTATCAGAATGGCATCCGCGTCTAGAGCGTATCTGAACTGTATCTGAAAACTGAATCTGAATGAGCATCAGGATGGCATCTGTGTTTGGAGCATATCTGAACTGTATCTGAAAACTGAATCTGAATGAGTATCAGGATGGCATCCGTGTCTGGAGCGTATCTGAAATGTATCTGAGAAGTTGAGATCGGAATGAGTATCAGGATGGCGTCCGTGTCTTGGAGCGTATTTAAAAACTTTGAACAATGTCAATGGTTGCTGTTAACCTTATCCTGAAAAGGGTAAAATGTTAGCAAAAATACAAATTCATGTTGTATGAAATGCATGGTGTAATGCATTTGTGTAATCAATGTTTATGATATATGAATGCAATGTGTGCATATGTGAGCTAATCTGTTGCGTTGTTTGTTGGATTTAGGGAAAATAAATCTCTGACTATTGCTGAGGATATGTAGTGTAAGTCTTCATGTTGTGAAGTCTAAGTGTTGATGAATTTCTTCTTTAGAGGAATAAACTCTGTTGTAAGGGGAATGTCGTGTACTGTTTGAAAAATCCTAGTTGGGGAATCCTGAGAAATTTGACAACTTCTACTGGGGATTGATAACTGGAAGCTCTGTTCCGCTGGGGATTAAACTGCACACTGTGGGGAATTTTACGGAGATAAACTTAGAGATATTTCCCTATCTCTTAAAGCCATCAGTGATTGTCTTTTATTTTGTTTATTTATAAACAATAATTATGTTCAAATGCATATGTTCAACAATGAATCATTGGACGTTTTTGTAAACAAAACGCAAGCGTGAAGAAAAACAAATAGTTTTTGCACTTTCAAAGGGATATCTTTTTATTGACTTTGAGTAAGTATTTTTGTACAATGAGACAAACATTCTAGTAAGAGAATTCCGTCGTAAAAAAATGAAAATTTTAATACAAAGAAAAGATAGTAATGTGCAATAATCCCATGGGGTTCCCATTCTGCTATAGCCTTCGTATCTATGAGCATCTTCTCTATTTGTTGCCTCGTCTGAAGATGATTAAATTGATCAGAACCTTTGAGTTTGTCAGTTGAAGCCAAAGGTTGTCCGTAAGGTGATCCAACGGGACATAGTCATACGCTTTAATTCCCTAACTTTTGCCTGGACCGCCCTTTTGGGTTTTCAGTCCACCGGGAAACCCTTTTTTGCCCAAGTTGCCCTTTCAGGTTTTCGACTTGCCGGGTGTACAGATTTTTTTGTTATCCCTAATTTTTGACCGAACCTTTTTGGTTCGCCGGGATGCCCTTGTTTTACCTATGCGTGTCAACCTAGCGGGTCTCTTATGCGTAGTATTTTTTGACTATGTCTGCGTTCGCAGGGCGAGGCAGGTCGTTGCCATCCATGGTAGTCAAGATCATTGCTCCACCAGAGAATATGTTTTTGATTACAAATGATCCTTCATATGTAGGAGAGTCCATTTGCCCCTGGGATCACCCTGCGGCAGTATGATACGTTTGATCACCAGATCCCCAACCTGATACACTTGGCGTCTGACCTTTTTGTTGAAAGCCTTGATCATCCATTTTTGATACATTTGACCATGACAGACAGTAGTAAGACTCTTCTCATCAATCAAGTTTAATTGATTAATTCGAGTCTAGATCCAATCATCTTCATTCAGCCCCGCGTCCTTCATAATTCTCAGAGAGGTGATCTGGACCTCAATAGGCAAGACATCTTCCATGCCGTAAACCGAAGAATATGGTGTTTCCCTGGTTGATGTGCGAGCTGTGGTACGATACCCGTGGAGAGCGAATGGTAGCATCTCATGCCAGTATTTGTATGTGACTGTCATTTTCTGTATGATCTTTTTAATGTTCTTATTTATGGCTTCGACAACACCATTCATCTTCGGCCGATAAGGGGAAGAATTGTGATGCTGGATCTTGAATTGCTCGCACAGGGCGATGACCATAGTATTGTTCAAGTTTGTACCATTGTCTGTAATGATCCTCTCCGGGATACCGTAATGACAAATGAGATTCTGCTTGATGAAATGGGCGACAACATTCTTGGTGACGGAAGCGAATGAGGCTGCCTCCACCCACTTTGTAAAATAATCAATGGCCACTAAGATGAAGCGGTGTCCATTGGAGGTGGTCGGTTTGATTTCCCCAATCATATCAATCCCCCACATAGCAAAGGGCCAAGGAGCCATCACATCAAGACATTCAGAGGAACCGAAGGTACGTGTACCTTGTTAGCATAAATTTGACACTTGTGGCAGGTTCGAGAGTGTTGATAGCAATCTGCTTCCATGGTAGACCAGTAATAGCCTGCCCGTAGGATCTTCTTTTCCATCGTATGCCCACTGGAATGGGTGCCAAAAGTTCCTTCATGTAACTCAGCCATGATCTTTTCCGCTTCAACCTTGTCTACGCACCGAAGTAACACAGAATCGTGGTTGCGTTTGTAAAGAATGCCATTACTAAGGAAGAATTTAGAAGAGAATCTCCTTAAGAACTTCTTATCATTGATTGAAGCTCCTTCCGGATATTCTTGGGTTTCGAGATACCTATTGACTTCGTGAAACCAAGGCTGGTCCACTACTTCTTCAGTATTAATCTCGTGACAGTGTGCTGGTTCATCCCTTCATTCAATGGTGATCTGGGGAGCCTCGTTATCCCATTTAAGTTTAAACATAGATGACATTGTGGCTAGTGCGTCTGCTAGCTGATTTTCTTCTCGTGGGAAATGCTCGAAGGTAATCTTCTCAAAATGTGGGAGCAATGTTAAAACATGTTCTTTGTAGGGGATAAGGTTATGGTGTTTGGTGTCCCACTCCCCTTTGATCTGGCTGATAACCAAAGCTGAATCTCCGAATACATTCAAATATTTGATCCCCAAGTCTGTGGCAGCTTCGAGACCAAAGATGCACGCTTCGTATTCCACCATGTTATTTGTACGGTTGAAGCAGAGTCTTGCCGTAAAGGGAGTATGACACCCTTCGGGAGATATGAGTATAACACCAATACCATTGTCGAGTGCGTTATATTCCCCATTAAAAACCAGGGTCCATCAGGATCCTTGTTCAGGTCCGTCATATGGTCTGAATTCTTCATAGTTGTTTACCATCATGATGTCTTCATCTGGGAATTCGAACTTCATGGACTGGTAGTCTCCTACAACTTGGTGAGCAAGGTGATCAGCTAGTACACTGCTTTTTATTGGTTTTTGGTAGTATATTGTTTGTCATATTTTGTCAGGATCATCTGCCATATCGCTATTCTCCCAGAGAGAGCAGGTTTCTTGAAGATGTATTTTATCGGATCCATTTTAGATATCAACAAGGTAGTATGGGTTAGCATATACTGTCTTAGCCGGCGAGCAGCCCATGCCAGAGCGCAGCAAGTTTTCTCGAGCAGTGAATATCTTGTTTCACAGTCGGTAAACTTTTTGCTCAGGTAATAAATAGCGTGCTCTTTTCGTCCAGACTCGTCATGCTGCCCCAGCACACACCCCATTGAATTTTCCAAAACAGTCAGATACATGATCAATGGTCTTCCCCCGACTGGTGGCATCAAAACAGGAGGCTCTTGCAGGTACTCTTTGATCTTGTTGAAAGATGTTTGGAATTCATCATTCCATTTGACTACTTGATCTTTCTTCAGTAGTTTGAAGATTGGTTCACAGGTAGCTGTCAGGTGAGAAATGAATCTGGCAATGTAGTTCAAGCGTCCCAAGAATCCTCTGACTTCCTTCTTAGTACGAGGAGCATGCATATCTTGTATCGCTTTCACCTTGGAAGTATATACTTCAATACCCTTATTGTTGACGACAAAGCCTAGGAGCTTACCAGACCTCACCCCAAATATGCACTTATTTGGGTTCAACCTCAGCTTGTACTTCTTTAGCCTCTCAAACAGTTTCTGTAAATGATCAAGATGCTCTTCTTCTGTTTTAGATCTAGCTATCATGTTGTCCACATAGACTTATATTTCGTGATGTATCATATCGTGAAATAGAGCTACCATGGCACGCTGATAGGTTGCCCCAACATTCTTCAGTCCGAATGGCATAACCTTGTAGCAAAATGTGCCTCATTGTGTGACAAAAGTTGTCTTCTCCATGTCCTCAGGTGCCATTTTTATTTGGTTGTAACCTGAGAAACTATCCATGAAGGAAAACACCTTGTGTTGTGCCGTATTGTCAACTAGGATATCAATTTGGGGGAGTGGAAAATCATCCTTAGGGCTTGCCCTATTCAAATATCTGTAGTCCACGATCATTCGTACCTTGTCGTCTTTTTTGGGAAAGGGAACGACATTGGCAACCCATTGCAGATAGAAGGTGACGACCAAGAATCCAACATTAAATTGTTTCATGACTTCTGCTTTAATTTTCCCTGACATATCTGGTCGCATTCGACAGACCTTTTGTTTTACTGGTGGGCAGTCCTCTTTTGTAGGTAGACGATGTACCACAATATCTGCATCAAGTCCTGGCATGTCTTCATACGACCAGGCAAAAACCTCAACATACTCATGTATCAACTGAATCAGACATTCCTTGACACTGGGTTCCAGATTGGCACCCACATTGACTTCTCTTTTGTATTCTTCGGTACCTAGATTAATGGTGTCAACTGGTTCCTCGTGGGGATGAATGGTTCTCTCTTCTTGTTGCAGTAACCTGGTGAGTTCCCCTGGTACTTCACAATCTTCCTCACCTTCGTCTTCGGCTTGGTAGATTAGATTTTCAGAGTTACAGAAAGCCATAGCAGAATCATTACCCATGGGATCCCGAATGGATGTAGACCTGCATTGTGAGTGTGAGTGTGTGTAAGAGTATAGCTATCTTTGAAAGAAATGAAAAATGTAAAAGAGAAAAACAATGAGCATAAATTTTGTATGCAAAACGTCCATGATTCAATGATGTCATATGGAAATGAGATAATAACCCTTACAAATGGACCATTGTGCCTCAGGTAAGACACAAGGTTTAAGAGTTTGAATTGTTTTAATATTACAGATCCAACAAAATGTAAAGACAAATTACAGTGGGATAAAAGTGATCGGGACAAAATCTCTAGCCTCCCAGTTGCTGAGCCCTCCACTGACAGTTGGGAAGATCCAATCCTCCAGGTTGCAGCCATCTTCATCATCTTCTACCGCGTTGACTTCACGGTTGCTGATCTTCAGGGGTGGTCCTCCAGCACGAGCGCGGCGTACAGTCTTCTGAGCACCTGAAGTGAAACCCAGGCCAAACTTGTCAGATTTGTATGGGATATCTGGGAGTTATCCCCAGATAGTGCAGCCACCTTATTCTATCACTGCCTTTGCATCCTTCAAAGATAAAATCTTGAGTGGAGGCCTTGTGATCTTGGGAACATCCCTGGTTACTGCATATCTTGCGGGACTTCCTCAAAGTGTTGGAATGGAGTTTCAATAAATTCACCATCTTACTCCATATATCTGAAGGAATTGAGATGGTTGATCATATACTCTTTTTCTCCATGAACGGTGATAATCTTCCCTTGAATCAGATACTTCAGCATTTGGTGTAACGTAGAAGTAACAGCGCCAGCATTGTGAATCCATGGTCAGCCTAGCAAGCAGGAGTATGAAGGGAGAATATCCATTACATAAAAAGTTGAATCAAATGTTTGGGTTCCAAACTTTATGGGGATATCCACTTACCCATGCACCATTCTTTTCGAGCCGTCAAAAGCCCTTACTACTATGTTGCTTGGCTTCAATGTCAATCCTTCGCAGTCAAGCCTATCAAGAGCCTTTTTAGGCAATACATTCAGAGATGAGCCAGTGTCCACCAAAACATGAGCCAAGGTTGTGCCCCTACATTCAACTGAGACATGCAATGCCTCATTATTCTTCCTTCCTCTTGGCGTTAAATCAGCATCCGAAAAACCTAGACCATTATCTGTAATCAAGCTGGCTACGCAGTTTTGGAATTGATCGGTAGATGTTTCTTGGGGCACATGAGAAGTTTTTAGGAATTTTATCAAGGCCTTTGCATGCGCCTCGGAACATAGTAGTAAAGCCAGCATGGAAATTTTGGATGGAGTTTGCCCCAGTTGTTCAACTACATCATAGTCGGTTCTTTTTATGATCTTCAGAATTTCCTCCATCTCTTTCTGGGAGGTCTCAGGGATAGCCAATGATTGTGCCTTCGTCCGGACAGGCTCGGTCAGAATAATTTTACCTCGAGTCTCGGTTGAATCGACAACAAGAACATCAGTAGGAGTGATAACAGGGATTGTAACAGCTTTGTCAGTTGGAGTATCAGTGGAGATGATTGTAGGATCGGGAATAACCTTCAGAGGAGCAACAATAACAAGAATGATTATGGGTCCAGAAACTGCTTTTGGGGGAGCAATTTCTGGAGAGAATATCCTTCCGCTTTGGGTAATCTTGCTAGTCCCTACAATATTACTGATATCGGAGTCAACTTTCTCGGAACTGGAATCTTCGGTAGCTGGCCAATCCTGCTTGATACCATGGTAGTAGACATCCCCTCCATAATTCCATGGTACGGTTTTGTCTGTTAATTACGGGACTGGTCCATGCATTGTAATTATTAAAAGAGCTACTTTTGGAACTGATGTAATTCTAACAGGTCTTTTAGTGGAGACCCTGGAAGAATTGTCGGAAATGGTCATGATGGAAACATCAATATAAGAAACAGTTGGAACAAAAGTCTTTTCGAACAAAATTTCCTTGTTATCTATTAGGCACTGAACGCCTGCTTTCAACAAAGGACAGCTGGTTGGTGAGGACAAACAGAAATGGAAACTTTCATCATAGCCCGGGAAAACACTGGCATTCAATAAGTTATTTTTGATGGTCAGGAGTGGGGTCATAGGTTCATCAACTGAAGTAACAAGCATATCTTCTTCAATGGCATTGGCGTTATGGCCATGTTTGGGCATATGGGCAGAAATGACATTTGGCTTTTCGGGCGCATCGAATTCAATCTCTTTGGCCTCAAGGAGGTCTTGTACCTTGTTCTTTAGAGCCCAACAATTATTAGTGTCATGGCCGGAACTCTCAGAATGGTATGCGCAACGGGCATTAGGATGATAGTGAGGAGATGTTGTGTTAGGGTTCTTTGGAGCTTCTTTCAAAGTCACTAGGTTAGATCTTAACAGATGTGGCAATACTTGAGATAGGTTCATGTTAATTCTGGTGAACTGTCTGACTGGTATTTCCATTCTTGCTTGGTTGTTTCTTTGTTAATCAGGCGCAGGTTTAGGAATCATAACAGCCTCCACCATTGGACAGCTTTCATCCCTATCTTGATTTCTCTAAGGATAAACAACAACCACTTCTTTCTTCCCGATAAATGGCTTCCTTACAGCAACAGAGGATGCATCTTTTTGAATCTTTCCATTCTTTATCCCGACTTCTACCCTTTCTCCGGTCAATATCAATTAAGTAAAACACGTCGCGGAACTCCCAATTAAGTGATTGAAAAAGGGACCAGGCAAGGTGCCCAAAAACATGTCTACTAATTCTCTTTCAGATAGAGGAGGTTGAACTCTTCCGGCCAAATCTCTCCATTTTTGCGCATAGTCCTTGAAGCCCTCACTTGAAACCATGGCCATACTCTGGAGTTAAGTACGAGTGGGTGCGAGATCAGCATTGTATTGGTATTGTTTGTAAAATGCTGCAGCAAGATCTTCCAAGTTGTGAACATTGGCTCTTTCTAACTGATAAAACCAATCAAGTTGAGTTCCAGACAGACTGTCTTGGAAGAAGTGTACCCATAAATCTTTGTCGGTGGTATGAGGCTGGATTTTCCTTACATAGGATTGAAGATGCATTTTTGGGCATGAAACTCCGTCATATTTGGCAAACACAAGTGCTTTGAATTTTGGAGGAATGACAATCCCCGACACTAAAACCAAATCCTCAAAGTCCAAGCCAAGCACTTTTTGGATTTCCATTGCACTCAACCGCTCTTCTAGATGCTTATACTTGTCATCGATTGGGGTATATTGTTCTTCAGAATAGTATTCTTCTTCCTCTTCCTCTTCTGATTCTGACGGGGCAACTGTTTCTTTAGCCTACCCATCTTGGTTGTCTTTCTCTCCAGATGTCGTAGAAAAATCTAAAGCCCTTCTTGTCTTCCCTTGGAATCTTCTTCCCATGTTTAGAATTCCGATTATTTTCTTCGTCTTCTTTTTCTTCTCCTCAACCAGCAAGGTCTTCAACTCTTCTTGTCCTTTGGCCAGAGTCAAGAACAATTGTTGAAACTGTGAATTCTGAGCTTGGAGGTCTTTCACCGTTTGCTCGAAATCCATCTTACTGAAATAAACAGTAGAGAGATGAGGAGACTTGTTGCAAGAAACCTGCTTATGTTATGATGAATGATAAATGCGTATGCAATGATTTCAAGGATCTTAAGATTCAAATTTGTTTTAGACAAAAAGGAAACACACGTTATATTAATAGATTAAAGCTCAAGTACATCAATGCCTTCTTGGGTAAAACAAATACAAGAAACTCTAAGATATAAAGGTAGTACGCATCCTCTTTAGTGCAATGTAAGCATTCAGGGTCTGCTCCTCATGAAGTAGCCTAGTGAGTTCCAAAACCTTCTTCTCGCTTGCGTAGAATTGGGCTTCAAAAGTATCTCGCTCCCCCTTGAGTTGTATCCAATCTCTTTGTAGGTCTTCAAGAGAGGTGGGCATGTCAGGATGTAGGATAGTGTATGGGACATCTCCTTCCATAACAGGCTCTATGATTACCGGGATAATGGAGGGGTAAAGCATCACAAGACTCTGAGCACGAGTTCATACCCATTTGAGGTAAGGCTCAAGAGGGATGGAATTTTTGTGCCCCAAAGTCTTTCTATCTACCTTGTTTAACATCCTCCAAGCTCGGATAAATCTCTGGCGAAGGCCTTGATCGTTGTTGTCGTAGTCAAATACCAAACCTTGAATCAGCATCTCGTGCAGACCATCCTTTCGGGCGTAACCAAACTGTCTTAAAGCTAAGCATGGGTTGTAGGTGATTCCTCCCCTAATGCAAAGTAAAGGGACATTAGGAAATTCCCCATAACGATCGACAATAGTAACATTCTCTATGGATCGGGAGCACCAATGAATGTCTGAATATTTGAGCGTCATCAACCTTTGTGACCACCTTGAACCTTGCTCATTCTTGAATACAGATTGGGGAAGATGTGAAATAGACCATCTTACCAAGAGAGGAGTGCAACACATAAGGACACCTCTTTTCCTCATTGTGCGAGTGTGAAAAGAGTGTAGGATGTCTCCTAGAAAAGTAGGCACCGAGTTGCGGGATATGAAGATTTTGACGGTGTTCACATCTATGAGTTGGTCAAGATTTGGAAACAAAACCATCCCAAAGATGAGGAGAGCCACAATTTCCTCAAAACCTTGCAGGTCCAAATAATTCCAACAGTTTTGGGCTTTCTCAAACAAGAACTTTTCTAGGAAACCCTTGACACCACTCCTTATTTCCCAATGAGTTGTGATATCAGATGAGTGCAAGTGTATAGCTTTAGCAACCTCTTTTGGATTTGGGTCTCTTTCCGTACCATTGAAAGGTAGTTGATTGAGAATGGGAATTCTCAAGAGCTGGGAGAATTCTTCCAAAGTAGGCACAAGTTAATAGTCAGGAAATGTGAAGCAATGGTGCAAAGGATCAAAGAACTGAAAGAGCACATTTATCATGTCCTCATCTGTGTTGGAGGTGACCAAGTTGAGTAGGCGACCATGTCTCTCGGTGAATGGAGAGTGTGATACGGTGGGAAGAACTGACTGTTTTTTGGAATGCTGGTTTGCGTTTTGCGTTTGTTTTCGCAAAATGTCGCGGTAAGCAAGAGTCGCCACCGACTTTTATTTTATCCAACAAGGAAAGGAAAAAAGCACAGAAAAATTCCTTTTTCGAGATTTTCTGAGTACGGGGGGTAGATTATAGAAAGGGAAGGTATTAGCACCCTTTTTATCTGTAGTTATCTACGGGCTCTTAAGTACTTGCTCATTATTTTCAAAATGTTTTCTTTGTTCTTGTGGGTTTGAAAAAGTTTTTATTTTAAACTTCGATTTAACTCTTGCTTCTGTCCTCAAGAGTGTAATGAAGTGTTTTTGAAAACTTTGTTTGAAAAGGAGTGTAAGTGTGAAAATGTTTTGTTTTTTGGATGAGCAAGTATCTAAGAACTAATCTACCTACTCAAAAAAGGAATCGTTCTATGCTAATGTCCTTTAGATAATGCTATCCCACTATTAATGAGTAGGTAGCATCGTCGTTGGAGTTTGAGGGTCAATTCGAATGAGGGACATACGCTCACTAAAGCAATGTTAGGACGTATTAGCGGTAACCCTAATGTCTTAGATCATTTGTTTGAGGCCACAATATCTGAGGCAACCGTTTCGAGGTGACTATGATCTTTTAGACAAGAGGACGACCTCTAAAACGACCTATACTCAATGACCGTGTACGAAGGCAACCAAGTGGGGTGTACCCTAGGAGTGCGCATGTGCGGGTGTGTTGATTTCAATTATTTTTATCTTTGCACATGTTAAGGGTGATCTAATTTGATTTTAAGATTAAGCATTCAATCTTGTCATGCAAACCCTATTATCAAACATCTAATAGTCGTAATTTGCAGAATTGAAATGCAGAAATTAAAACTAATTATTACAAGGCGTCGGGTATTTACATCGCCAAAAGCAACCCCTTGAGAATAAAATAAAGCGGCAAAATAAAAGTCCTATTTAAAACTATTACAAGTCGGGAGCAGATACATTAATTGGATAAAGAAAGATAAAGCGCGACGCGAAATTAAATCGGATGCAAAATTAGGGTTTTGACCCTTTTAAAAGAAAATGCTTTTTGTTGTTGTTTTAATTTTTTAAGAAAAGAAATTAAATCCTAAATTTTAAATGCTAAATTAACTATTAGATTAATTAATTAATGAAAAATAATTAATGACATGTTTTTTTGGAGTTTTTGTTAATTTAAGAAAGAAATTAAAGTAATTAAATTAAAGTTAAAACCTAGTTAATTCTAATTGATTTTATTTATTTACAAAATAAATTAAAGTTCCCTAATTAACAACCTAATTAATTAATTAGTATTTATTAATAAAAATAAAATTCTGAATTTAATTGGACAAAATGTTTTTTTTTGTGGTTTTTTGATAAAAAAAGAAAATTTGTCTATTGGTTAGAAATTAATTAAATAAAATAACATAATTTAAATAAAATAAACAATTAAATAAAATGTGATAGAAAGAGAGAATGGGCCTGGGATTTGGAGGTGTAAATAGCAAGAGATTTGGCCCAAATATGCTGACCCATTTTGACTTTTTGTGATCCAATGCATGAGCGTTGACTGGCTTAAGGTGTGCCTCCAATACTTGATCACCAGATCTGGCCACCTGGCCATCTGGCACACTGAGGAGTGAGGGAGTATGCTGGTCATCAGGTTGGCATGTGCATTAGATTTCCTGAAAAATAACGAAAATGCAAATTGCTAGAGGCAGGGATCGAACCGCTGACCTCCAGGCTTGGGATGCCTTAAGCGCTGAGGTGTCTACCACTGGGCTGCGTTGTTGTTTTTGTTATTATAATACAAACAAAATATATTATATAAAAACAAAGTCAATGGCCAGAAAATAAAATAAAAAGCGCGCGATTATTTGAACGGACGAGTGGATGGACGACAACTCATCATCCCTGTCCTCTAAAACCTGCAATTTTTACCTGCGGATTTTTATCCGCAGCTAAAAGCGTAGCTTCGTTCTAAAATATTCCTCAGGCCATATAAATGAGTTCTAGGACCATGGTTGAACTCGTCATCCTCTTCTGATCATAACCATGGCCATTAATAAAGCTAATTTTTCCTGAAACAAAAAGCCCTAAAAACGAACAACAAACCCTAGCAATGGTGATATGTGATATAGGTTAGATAAATGAAATCGATTAATGCCAAAAGCTTGCAAATGATGTGGTGAATCAGAATATGCAATTATTTTATACAATAGATGCAAGAACACATCTTTTCGATTTCAAGAACATAGTGAATCCGTGGATGACTTATAGAGCTTGGAAGGGTCTGGAAACGCGTGATTTTGATTGGTTTAGCTTGTGAGGGTTGCCAGGAAAGGATTGGGATACTTGCCAATCCCTGAGGATGCCTCTATGATTAATTTCGATCTCAAGCTTTTTGTTGATTTTTGCCAATTATGTTCTGCCTCTAGAACTGCTCTCCAACCCTTCTTTTTGTCCCTCTCGCTTGCATATGTATTGTACAATACATTAGGTTAGAATTTGCTGTCCAAATGTTCCTCCATTGATGCTTGGATATTTGATTTGATCCTCCATTAAAACTTTCCAAATTTGATCCAAATCACATATTTTGTACCCACATGGCTTTATACGAGTTTGGAAGGATGCAAGCTGTCCATTGAAACCTGAAATCATCAAAAGATCTTTGGTTATCAATACTTTTGATTTTATTTGATTTATTTTGATTTAATTCAAATAAAAATCAAAATAATTAATAAAATTATGATATGGACACATGGCCAAGGATAGAGAACGTGGGCAATAATGCAAACTCAAAACAAGTGAAAAAGAATGGGCCCATTTGGCAAAATTTGAAGTTTTGGGGATAATTGACTTTTGGCAATTTTGCAAAAAAGTCCAACTTCAACAATGCATAACTTCCTCAATTTTGAACTTTTGGAGGTGTTCTTGGACTTTTTATAAATCTTGATATGTCCTCTAATCAACCCTTTTGGTCTCATATAATTTTGATATTCCATGCTCAAGTTAGAAGCTTTGACAAAAAGGTGTTTTTGTTGACTTTCAAAAATGACCTATAATGTTAAAATTCATAACTTCTTGTGAGTGCATATTTTGATCTTGGGGGTATGAATATGGATTGTAGGGAATTGCATCCTCTTCAAAATTAGCTTTGGATGGGTCATTTCTCATAAAGTATGAGAAAGTTATGCTTGGTCAAAGTTGAGTTAACTTTTCCTGCAAAACCCTAATTTAGCAACTTTTGAATCTTGATGAATTTTGAGCAATACTTGATGAATCATGATCAACCCTTGATCAAATGATGAAATATCCTTCAAAATTAGAATGTTGACAAAAAATATTGAGGTTTGACTGTATGTAGGACACAGTTGACTTTTACCCTAGCACGGTCAATTTTTGGACCTTTGAGCAATTGACTGAACAAACTTCCTCTGCAAGGCTTGAAACTTGACATGGATGATATTGAGAACATATTAGGACATTGGTGATCACTTGGGGTCATTTGGCCTCAAGGATCTTGATGCAACATGAAACCCTAATTTGGGGTAGACTGCCTTAGGAGAGAGCTTGTGTGACCAATCCTTGAGCAACCTTGGGTAACTTGGAGATTTTTCTTGCAATGTTTTTGAGGAATATGGGAGGGAAAATTTTGGGGTACAACAGAGAGTTTTCAGGAATCCTTAAAGCTATCTCCTTAAGTTGTGGAGGGATCCTTACAAGGTTGACTTGAATAGTTTTCTTGCGAAGAGAATCCATATCCTACAAAACAAGAACAAAGATGAATCCTAAAATCCTTGAGAAACATACACTTCTTCACTTAGGTACCCGTCAAAGAATGCACATTTTATGTCCATTTGATATAATTTGAAATTATTAGAACATGCATATGCTAATAAAAGGCGTATAGCCTCAAGTCGGCCAGCAGGAGCATAAGTCTCCTCATAGTCAATGCCCTCTTCTTGGTTATACCCTTGATCCACAAGACGGGCCTTATTTCTTGTTATCATACCATGTTCGTCAAGCTTATTCCTAAATACCCATTAAGTGCCTATAATTTG
The DNA here is from genome assembly GCA_948472305.1 of Vicia faba. Taxonomy (NCBI): domain Eukaryota; kingdom Viridiplantae; phylum Streptophyta; class Magnoliopsida; order Fabales; family Fabaceae; genus Vicia; species Vicia faba. The sequence goes on along the minus strand of OX451739.1, from coordinate 1,344,493,150 downwards.
ATGATTTTGTGGATGAGGAACAAGGTCTCCTTAGCATCCTTAGCATTTTTAGGTTCAACTTGTGATACATATGCATGATGATAACAAAAATCACTTATTTTAGAGCGAGTCATTACCCCTTTGGTGATATCACCAATAATGTCGTCGATTGGATGATCCTTAGAGGTTCTCCACTCCAATGAAAGACCATAATTTTCTTTATAACTTTCATAATTTTTCTTTTCTAGGATGTCACCTTCATCCTTTTCAACATCTACTAATTTAGGTTGATCAACTCCTTTATCAGTATATTTGAGTATGTCTTCTGTAGATGCACCTACACCATGAAAAGGACTACCTTTCACAACATTATTTTGGGAGGTCTCATCAAAAGTAACATAGATGGACTCCTCAATAATAAGTAATATTTTGTTATAAACTTTATATGCTTTACTAGATACAGAGTATCCAAGAAAGATACCTTCATCTTCTTCCGTGTTAAATTTTTCAAGATTATCTTTTCCATTATTTAAAACAAAACATTTACATCCAAAAACATGAAGATGAGATAAATTTGATTTTCTACCTTTGAAAAGTTCATATGGAGTTATATCAAGAATGTGACGAATAAGTATCCTATTCAAGACATAAGAAGCCATGCTAATAGCATCAGCCCAAAAATATTTTGGTAGACCATAATCATTGAGCATTGTTCTTGCTAACTCCGCTAGAACACGGATTTTACGCTCCACAACACCATTTTTTGTGGAGTTCTAGGAGCTGAAAAGCTATGTTCAATGCAAAATTTATCACAATATTATTCAAAGAGGTGATTTTCAAATTCACCTCCATGATCAATGGAAATAATTTTTGAATTTAATTTGTTTTGAGATAACTTGGTAAAACGTGTGAAAATCGAGAGCATTTCATCTTTGCTACGTAAGAAAAATGTCCAACAAAATCTTGAGTAATCATCAACAATTACAAGACCATAGTAATTACCACCTATGCTTTTAGTCTGTGAGGGACCAAATAAATCCATGTGAAGGAGGTCAAGTGGTCTTGATGTTGAAACAACATTTTTTATTTAAAAGAGACCCTTATTTTCTTACCCTTTTGACATGCATCACATAGATGGTTGAAGCAACCCGAGAAAATAAATCTCTGAAACAAATAATGAAGTCACCATCAGACATTTATTTATCCACAGGAAGGGAAAGGAAAACATCAGAGAAAACATGAAGAGGGAGAAGTCAAGGTCTTGCAACCAAAAGATCGGGTAAGAGAGTCGATTACCCAAGGGGGAGGTATTAGCACCCCGCACGTTCGTGGTACTCCACTGGATCCACTCTTGTTGCCTAATCTAATGGGTGTGTTTAAATCTAAAGCTAGGTTGTAAAGGGAATGCATGAATGAAAAGAATCATGTACAAAAATAAAAGGTTTTATTAGTCGTGCCTTCCTCGGTTGTGAATCATTGTGCCTACGTACCATCGTCCATGCAATGGGGATCAAGGCACTCGTAATTCACCTCAAAAGTTTTGGTTGGTTGCATTTTTTTTGAACGATGCTATCGAAGCATGTCCTTTTTGAAAAGGTTTTAAAAGAAAAAGTTTGAAGACAAAAAAGTTTGCATTGGTTGGTGTTTATTACCTTGAAAAGGGTTTATTAATGTTAGAGTGTTTTGAAGTTTGAACAAAGAAAAATAGATTTTTAGTTTTATGCATGCAAAAAGGGAATGAAAAAGTCTAAGGGAGACTAACAATCCTAGTATTGTCATGCAGTGATGGTCCTAAGGTTTGGATAGAAAAAAGGAAACATCTACCTAAGTTAGCATGCATGGATTACAATCCTAATGTCTAACTGGAATCGCAAACGAAACGAGTGCATCCTAAGGGAACGTGCAAAAGCCTAAAAGGAAAATCGCAAACACAAGTTCGTTCAAACAAAGTAGAAACAAAAACCAAAACAAAAATCAAGTTCGATCTATAAACAAACAATGAATCCAATGGATTTCAAAGTGGGAGTAAGGAACTATTTCCACTTGATTTTCTCAAGCACCTATATCGAGTAACAACTCGAAGCGTCAACATTTAAAGAAATGTGAGCTAACATCGTAGAAAAGAATGACAAAGTGTGAGGGTTGGTTATGAACCCTTTTCCACTTTATTTGACTCAATGGACAAGAATAAGCACAGCTCAAAGTGTCAACGTGCAGCGTGAGCTAAGAACGACCCAGACTAGAAAGTGTGGGGGCGATTGCAAGCCCTTTGCTCCACTTATTGACTCGATAGCGAGCGCATAGTAAAAGGGAAATAGGAGGGGAGTGGGATTTTCCTTATTTGAGGAATTTTGCACACAAGCAAACATAAACGTTGCCTCTTTTGAGGACTTTTAACAAAAATAGACATTGCCTCCTTTGAGGACTTTAAACAAAATTGCCCACCTAAAGTAGGGACTCCCAGTCATGCATCTCTATTCCTACTTCTCATGGCAAGGAAAAGAAAATACAAGCAGAATCAAAAATAGCATAAAAAATACCAAACAAACAATAATGTCTGTAGCAAGCAAGCAAAGCAAAAGAAACTCAATAGTCTTCGTGCAAGCTAGCATCGACAAACAAAATAATCAGAATAGTGTGCTTGGAATAGATGCCAAAGCATCGACAATGCGAAAATAAATCACATGTGAAGTGTGTATCGGAAACATCCTCACGACATTAATACACCTGCACGAAAATACACATCCAGACAAAAATGCAAGCAATGTATATATCTCAGAGAATGAGAATCAATCGTGTCAGAAGCAAACTCGAATCCATAAAGAAAGTGGAATAAAATACTTTTCAATCGAATAACCAATAATTAATTAAACGATTTAAATCTCTCTTGAAATGCATTGCACAAGTCAACAAAAGAGTTAGAAATAACATGGAGGCATAAATGGAATCAAGTATTCACATCACAAATTAATTCAAGATCGAATCATGAAGAAATAAGATGCAAACATGCGTTGGAACATTAAAATGAATTTCCGGGAAGCAACACATTAACACATGTAAGTGTGTGAAAAGTCGGAATAAAATTAATCAAACTTGGTACCGATGTCAAACAAATACACTAACAAGCTCAAACACGCATTAAGTTGGAATTAAATCACCAACTAAGCACCACTTACCATCTCCAAGCAGCAACTTTGCACCTTATGAAAGCTCAAAAAGTCGGCTTAAAAACAACTGAATTTGATACTGGTATCAACCAAATATGATAACAAGTTCAAGTATGCAATAATCATTAATTAAATTACAATGTAGATGCAAAAACCATTTTTCGGACAGCATGGAATTTATGGCGGTAGAAATGTGCAAGACTACGCCATTGGATTGACTAGACTTTATACAAATCAAAATAAAAATCGCCACCGCGCTTTATTGTTTCCAAAGGAATGGGAAAAGAGCGAATAACCCAAAAAGAGGGGGAAAGATTCAAGGTAAGGGGGTTGGTTATGCAAAGGGAAGGTATTAGCACCCTAAACATCTACGGTACTCCGCAGGAACCTCTTTGTAAAATCTGTATATTTTGGCTATAAAAATGTGTTGTATATAAAATGGATGGTGGAGGTGAGAAAAGAAATATTTTTATGATTTTTGCACCCGCCGCGGTTGCGAACCTTTAGTGCCTACGTACCACCTTTCGTGCAATAGGGGATCAGGGTACACGTAGTTCCTCTTTTAAAAATTTGAAACACAAGTGTGTTGGTTGATTTTATGAGATAAGACATCATCGCAATTGTCCGTGTGAAAAACATACTTACTACCCACAATCATGAGAAAGGAGAATTTGCATCATCTCAAAGTGGAGGATATGGCTTGGATTTTAAAATCAACAATGCTTCACTCAACACCCAAGTGGAAAATATCTCACTTCACTATATATTGTAGAAGTATAGTTGTTTGCATCACTACAAGGATTGACAAGAGTCTAATCTTTTGAGAAAAGTTTAAAGATAAAAGCCAAAGTGGCAAAATGGTTTGAAATGAGATTGATTGACTTTTAATCTTCTCATAAAAAAGTTCAAGGTATTATTAAATTGATTGAAATTTATTTATGAAAATGTTTCGAAGATGCATGGACCTAAGTCCAAGTTTATTATGAAAATGTTTCAAGTTTCAAAACAAGAAGAGTTTTTTTTTTAGGGAGGGAGAAGATTTTTGAAATTAAAGAAGATGGGAGGAGAAGAAGAGGCTATCCTAAAGCATAAGGTAAAAGCTAGGGATAAGAACCATCTAACCAACAAGAAGCCAATACTTGACATTATGAGTCAATACAGAATTCCCATTCTTCGGATTGAAACCAAGCAAGCAAAGATACTAGACCTCTTGAGAGAACCAAACTTCAAGTGTTTTAAGTCTTCGCAAAAATTGGGCAGAGTAACGGTTGTATACGGGTGAATTCCAGATTACAAACAAAGATCGTAATCTCAATAACCTGCACATAAAACAAACAAACAACCCAATGTATTGAGGTAAACCTCAAGAACTCTAGACAAAATATCAAATAAAGTCACAAAGTCTCCAAGATAGGCCAAGGTCTCTAATCCTAAGTCCAAGAAGTCCATCACTCCATAATGCAAAGGATAGTAACCATGTAGTCCAAGTATCATTAATGTTTTTTATGGTTCATGTTGATTATTAGGTGTCTTTAAAAAGAAAGAAAAGCTCAAGTGAGAAAAATAAAAATGACAAAAAAGTAAATGCTCAAGTGAGCAAAGATGAAAATAGCATGAAATGTAAAATGCTAAAAGTAAATGGTACATAAAGCATTAAAATAAAAGCGTAAAGTAAAGTTAATTGTTAGTAATTAGTGGTTAGTTGGATGACCATCTTGAAACTTGCATTTGGAACTCATTAGAGGATTGGTAGAACCAAAGCCTCCACACAACAAATTTCATTTGCTTTTTGTCAAGTATATCATCCATTTTGGAATTCTCACAAGGCAACATGTAATGATCAACGATGTTTAAGTGATTCGCGTTGACCAAAGGTGTTGTAGATCCATTAGAGGATTGGTAGAACCAAAGCCTCCACACAATGAATCTCAAGGTTATTGGATCAAAGAGATCAAATTAACATACTTGGGCTTGCAATCATAAGTTTGGGCCATGAATGATCATTTATTCGAATCGGGATAAAATTTAGCGCTATGTTAAGCAATCGTAAGTGGACTTATGTAGAAGTCACACCTATTTTGAGGCCGGTCAATAGAAATCTATGTACTTCATTTTTGGATAAATGATATAGATATCACCATCCCTTACCATGTAGCACAATTAAAAAAAGAAAGGGATAAGATGAAGAGGGAGGGGAATGATAAGCTAATTTGGATCACCATTTCAAAATTCTTTCATCTTTAAATTCAACCACTCCTCTAGATGGATTAAAGCACTAAACATATCATTAATCCAAAGCACCAAAAATGAATTAAATAATTCACTCTTAGGTAGATTTTAATTGATGAACATTTATCCAACTTCATCTACATCACAAAGTCCATTGAGTTTAAAGACAAATTGGACATTTAAAATTGCAATCCAAACCAACAATCAAAAGGAGTGAGTAGAAAAAGCATTTTGGATTAAAGCTGCCCCAAAACAAGGAAAAAATGCTTTCTGTCCTGGTGTAAATCAATTTACACTACTATGTAAATCGATTTACACAGTACAGTTTTCAAAAATTCACGTGAAATTGCTTCTGTGCAATCGATTTACACTTAGTGCAAATCGATTGCACACAGTAACAATAGCAAAAACAACATTTTAAAAGGGCAATTTCTTGTTCAAACTTTCCATCAAACACCTTATGATCATGGATCCACTTGAGCATGGAAATTCCATCAAATTATGAGAAAATAACACCATTGAAATCACAAAATAATGCTCAAAGAATCAATCCCAAAGATCACCAAGAGATCACATTGTGAAAGATGAATTATCCAACTTACCAAAGGTAGATCTAGAGAATTATCAAAACAACTTCAAGAATTTGCTTCAATTCAACCACAAGAATCAATTGACCAAGCTTGGATGTAGAGAATTGATGGAGAAAAAGTGTTTAGATGAAGGTTTAGCTCAAAGATTAGTAAGCTTCAATGCAAAGCTTACTAACTTTTTGAAAATGGAGCTTTTAGTGAATTTGGTAGATGGAGAGAATTGAGAGATTTTTTAGCAAGGTGGATTTGGTAATTTGGTAATTGATTCTTGGAGCCAAAATTTGAATTAATGATAATTCTTTCAAATATTATAGCTAAAATTTGAATTAATGATAATTCTTTTTAAAAATGAAAGATTGACACAAAAATTTGAGTTAATGATACATCTTTCAAAAGTGAAGGAAAATTGGAGCCAAAATTTGACAAGTTTAAAATGCTGATTTTTTTTTTAATTTTCACACTGTGCAATCGATTGCACTACAGTGCAAATCGATTTGCACAGTGTATTTTTTTCAAAAATGGCGCAAAATGCACTATGTGCAATCGATTGCACTCTAAGAGCAATCGATTGCATCAGTGAAAAAAATGAAAATTTTTAATTCTTTTTCTTTGCAAATAGAGATTTTAGGAAAATAATACCAGAAATCCTTATTTGTCAGATGCTTCGACTTGGTACCTACAAAACAAAAATATACAAAGACAAAGACAAATATTTTTTGTATTTTGATTAGAAGTTAGTCAACAACACATATACAAAATACACAACCAAGGTGCTTGGAGATTCCTCAAGAGAAAACTTAAAGATAGGAAAAAAGAGGAAGAACCAACCCTAATGTGATCTTGTTATGATCGAGTTGATATGATATGATAGAGGAATCTTAGGGGCAAAAATTGGGGTACAACAGCTGCCCTTATTTAAGTGTCTTCTATCCGGAGATACGAAGGTTACAAATCTTCGTGTCGACGTGATTGAAGATACTTAAATATAAAACAAGCCCTATTTTTATCTCTAAGATTCCATGCAATGCTTATGATTATGGATGCATATGAACAGAACAAAAGAGACGCAAAGTAATACTGGGGATGCCACAAAAATGAAGAAACAAAGGAGCAACCCCACCAGGAAAATAAATCACTGGTGGACCAAAAGAATAGAACCAGAGAGGAGGATAACAAGCATCGACGTTCACTGCCGATGTCTACCAACGTTCACTGAAGGTAGAGAGAAGAAGATATACCGACTCACAGATGACGGTAAACTACCAACTCAATAGTTGAAGGTCGAAGAGAAAATATATCATGCCATCGCCGTTCACTGACGAGGAACTATCACCGTTCACTGATGATAGCAAAAAGATAAGAAACACCGACGTTCACTGTCGATGCACTACCAACGTTCACTGAAGGTATATTTTGAAAATATCATACCACCGTCGTTCACTGACGAGGAACCACCACCGTTCACTGATGATAGCAAAAAGATAAGAAACACCAACGTTCACTGCCAATGTACTACCAACATTCACTGAAGGTAGATTTTGAAAATATCATACCATCGCCGTTCACTGACGAGGAACCACCACCGTTCACTGATGATAGAAAAAAGATAAGAAACGCCGACGTTCACTGCCGATGCACTACCAACGTTCACTGAAGGTAGATTTTGAAAATATCATACCATCGCCGTTCACTGACGAGGAACCACCACCATTCACTGATGATAGCAAAAAGATAAGAAACACTGACGTTCACTGTCGATGCACTACCAACGTTCACTGAAGGTAGATTTTGAAAATATCATACCATCGCCGTTCACTGACGAGGAACAACCACCATTCCCTGATGATAGCAAAAAGATAAGAAACACCGACGTTCGCTGCTGATGCACTACCAACATTCACTGAAGGTAGATTTTGAAAATATCATACCATCGTCGTTCACTGACGAGGAACCACCACCGTTCACTGATGATAGCAAAAAGATAAGAAACACCGACGTTCACTGCCGATGCACTACCAACGTTCACTGAAGGTAGATTTTGAAAATATCATATGTTCCCCAAACTTCTGGTGTTTCACCTAGAACGGGTCTCAACTTCTTCCTTAACCAAGGAATTCCGCCTGGAAAGGATAATATGTAAGTTGTCTCAAATAAAGAGACTTCCACTTGCAAAGATTTCACAATGAGCAATTTCTGTGAATTTGAAAGTCTTGCCATCCACTGGCGTAAACTGACGACGGATTGCAAGCTAACCACTCATAGAGGAAATAGCAAAAAAAGTTACGTCGACTTGTACAGGGAAGCACGAGTTGCTCAAACAAAGATACCTATTGCTTGTTATCATGGAGGATTGCAAAAAGAAACGACTTTCTGGGGATAGAAATGTGGCTTCCCGGGGAAAGAGATATGACTTCCTGGGGAAATGAAATATGACTTCCTGGGGAAATAGATATGACTTCCTGGGGAAATGAGATATGACTTCCTGGGGAAATGAGATATGAATTCCTGGGGAAATGCCATATTATTCCTGTTGAAGAGATAAAGTCTTCTCGTGCAAAATAAATGCACAAACCAAAACTCAAAGTCCTCAGAAATCCAGAGTAAATAATTTCGTCATGCAACCACGAATCCAATTAGAAACACATTGGAGCAAGACGGCCAACGGAGATACATCCTTTGAGAAATAAACTCAAAAGGGAAAACCGAATCCACCTAAGCAAGGAGCGCTATTGTCTGTCCTAACTTCACTGAGGAGAAACATAATTCGGATGTAGCTAAATCAAACAGATACCGGGATAGAACATCTTTCTTCCGGTTTCATCGGAGAAACCAGTTTTCCAAAAACAACGTGCCTACTAGAGATTGCAAGATCAGCCTCAAATAAAGCAGACTGACGCCGAGACAACCAAACCTCACTGGGGGATTCAAGTCTACCTCCCTGGAGAAAAAACAAACTGAGGATTGAAAACTTTTCATCATGAATACTCATTCCAACAAGAGATGCCCTGGGATAACCTTCCCAGGGAATAACACAAAGACTTCCATGGGGAAAACAAATGTTTCACAGTCCGTACTCCTACTGGGGATTTCGATACTGATTGTGAATAAGGCAAATGGGAACCAAATTGTCAAAACATTCACTAGGGAAATCAGGCCCACTTTGAAGGAAGAAAAACATACGGACTTCACTAAGGGAGACAATACTTCATCATCGAGACCTCTACCGGGGACTTCATGCTGACTTCATTGGGGAGGTCGACACCATATCATCGAGGGGAAACCAAGATACGTTCTTCACTGGGGAAACCGGAGATACGTGCTCCACTGGAGAAACTGTAGATACGTTCTTCACTAGGGAAACCAGAGATACGTGCTCCACTGGGGAAACCGGAGATACGTGTTCCACTAGAGAAACTGGAGATACGTTCTTCAAGAGTAATTATTGCATCAACTTCTTTGGGGAGAAAGGACTTCTATCAAATAAACGAGGCCTTCACTGGAGAATATTGGATTGAGCCTTCCTATCATACAAACCTGTTCCAACAAAAGATGCCCTGGTGTAATCTTCCTGGGAAATCAAGAAGTCAACACTAATGCCAATACTGCAAAAAGAGCGATATCTTAGCACATCAAGGGAATAAAACCTTTCATCATATGAGGGAAAACTTCGCTGGGGAACCTGGGACAGAGGCTTCTGACCATGCAAACCCAAAATCAAAAGCGAACCAAGACTTGGCCGGGGATCATGGGATCAAAAACCTAATACCGTACCTTACGCCAACTGGTATCGTCTTTAATTATCTGAGAAACACACAAAGATTATGCATATACCAACAAGATGACCTGAGAAAAACCTTCACGAAGGAAGTAAATATTCTTAAAACAACCGGAGTTTGTTCATTCCAGGGATCACCATTTTTGTTGTCATTGTTTCATCACAAATCCCAAAGTAAATTGAATTGTAAAGATGTCTTTCTTTTTGAAAAGTCAGTTTTTTTTTAATCTTTTTGCTTTGAAAGTTATTATCAGTAATAAATGAAGTCTTTGCAAGCTAAATAAAAATAAGAACACAAAGAATTGGGCAAAAGCTCGAATTTTATTAATAGAATGGTAATCTGCGAATGGCGAGACTCCATGGATGATTACAAAGTTTGGGAAATGGTAATATATAATGGAAAAGATACATTGAGATACAATGACCACCATTCCCCTAAAAACTTTTGAAGTCCTGAGCAGCAGCTTTTGTTGAAGTATGGTGAGGATCCGAGAAGATTGTTGCTTCAACGATCAAGTCTTGTCTGACGTTGTTACTTGCCAAGAAAAATCCCTAACTTTTGCCTAAGCTGCCCTTGCGGGTTTTCAACTTAGCGGGAAATTTATTCTGTTTATGTCTCTAATTTTTGCCTAGACCGCCCTTTCGGGTTTTCAGCCTACCGAGACGCTCCTTTTTTGCCTAAGCCGCCCTTTCGGGTTTTCAACTTAGCGAGCTGTTCTTTTATTTCTTTAGGCGAAGTATTTCTTGACTGCGTCAATATTCATGGGACGTGGGAACTCCTCGCCATCCATAGTTTCAAGAATTAATGCACCACTAGAGAAGGCTTTCTTAACAACATATGGGCCTTCAAAATTGGGAGTCCACTTTCCCCTAGAATCAGTGTTAAAAGACATGATCTTCCTGAGCACGAGGTCACCTTCTCTGAATTCACGAGGTTTGACCTTTTTATCAAATGCTTTCTTCATTCTTTTCTGATATAACTGCCCATGACATAAAGTTGTCATCCTCTTCTCTTCAATCAAATTCAATTGGTCAAACCTGTTCTGGACCCATTCATCCTCTGTCAACTTGGCTTCCATTATCACACGCAACGAGGGAATCTCTACCTCAACAGGGAGTACAACTTCCATTCCATATACCAGGGAGAACGGGGTTTCTCCTGTTGAAGTGCGGACAGATGTTCGATATCCATGCATAGCAAAAGGGAGCATTTCATGCCAATCCTTATAAGTAATAACCATTTTCTGGATAATTCTCTTGATATTCTTATTAGCGGCCTCAACAGCCCCATTCATCTTTGGCCTGTATGGAGACAAATTGTGATGGACAATCTTGGATTCTTCGCACAGTTCTGTCATCATTTTGTTGTTCAAATTTGAGCCATTGTCAGTGATGATTCTACTCGGCACACCATACCGGCATATCAGATTGTTTTTGATGAAACGCACAACCACTTGTTTGGTAACATTGGCATAAGAAGCAGCTTCTACCCATTTGGTAAAGTAGTCAATCGCTACCAAAATGAAACGGTGTCCATTCGAAGCTTTGGGTTCTATCATCCCGATCATGTCAATACCCCACATAGAGAAAGGCCATGGGGAGGAAATTACATTGAGAAGTGTCGGAGGCACATGGATCTTATCTGCATAAATCTGGCATTTATGGCACTTCTTTGTAAATTTGCAACAATCAGATTCCATTGTCAACCAATAGTAACCTGCCCTTAGCATCTTTTTAGCCATTGAAGGTCCATTAGCATGAGTGCCAAATGAACCTTCATGAATCTCATGCATCAACATGTCTGCTTCGTGTCTATCCACGCATCTGAGCAAGACCATGTCATAATTTCTCTTGTATAGCACATTTTCACTGAGGAAGAAACTGCCTGCCAATCTTCTCAATATCTTTCTATCTTTCCTCGATGCACCAATCGGGTATTCCTGAGTCTGAAGAAAATGCTTGATATCATAATACCAAGGCTTTTCATCTGCTACCTCCTCTGTCGCAAACACATGAGCGGGCCTATCCAGCCGTCGAACTGTAATACGGGGTATATCATTCCAAGAATTCACTTGATACATGGAAGCCAGAGTTTCCAGAGCATCCGCCATTTGATTTTCATCTCTAGGGATGTGATGGAATTTAACTTTATTGAAGAAGGGTAGCAATCTTCTAGCATAATCTTTGTAAAGGATCAAGCCAGGGTGACGAGTATCCCATTCTTCTTTAATCTGATTTATTACCAAAGCTGAATCACTATACACATCTAGAATTTTGATTCTGAGATCAATAGCTTCCTCAAGACCCATAATGCAAGCCTCATATTCCGCCATATTATTAGTGCAATCAAATGTTAGCCTCGCAGTAAAAGGAATGTGCGATCCATGAGGAGTGACAATCACAACACCAATTCCTTTACCATAAGCATCCACCGCTCCATCAAAAATCATACTCCAATGAGATTCAGGGTCAGGGCCTTCCTCAGGCAATGGTTCATCACAATCTTTCACTTTCAAGAACATCACATCCTCATCAGGGAATTCAAATTCTGCAGACTGATGATCTTCCACCGGTTGGTGAGCAAGGTAATATGCCAACACACTACTTTTAATAGCTTTTTGAGTGTGGTACTCAATATCATATTCAGACAACAACATCTGCCAGCGGGCAATTCTCCCCGTAAGAGCAGGCTTCTCAAAAATATACTTGATTGGATCCATTTTGGAGATCAACCAAGTGGTATGATTCAACATATACTACCGCAAACGTTTTGCCGCCCAGGCTAAAGCACAACATGTCTTTTCTAGCATGGAATACCGCGACTCACAATCAGTGAACTTTTTGCTGAGATAATAAATGGCGAACTCTTTCTTTCCCGTTTCATCCTGTTGTCCCAGAATACAACCTAAGGATTTATCTAACACCGTTAGATACATAATCAGCGGTCTTCCTTCTACGGGAGGGAGCAAGATAGGAGGTTTACACAAATACTCTTTAATACTCTCAAATGCCCTTTGGCAGTCATCCATCCACATACAACCTTGATCTTTCTTTAACAACTTAAAGATCGGTTCACACTTTGCAGTCATGTGGGAAATGAATCTGGAAATATAATTCAAACGCCCGAGGAAACCCCTGACTTGCTTTTCAGTTCTTGGTGCTGGCATTTCTTGAATTGCTCTGACTTTATCAGGATCAACTTCAATTCCTTTCTGGCTAACAATAAAACCCAACAATTTCCCCGATCTAACTCTGAAGGTGCATTTATTTGGATTCAAGCGGAGACGAAACTTCCTCAAACGCTGAAATAACTTCAACAAATCTTTTATATGCCCTTATTCAGTTTGGGATTTGGCAATCATATCATCAACATATACTTCGATTTCCTTGTGCATCAGATCATGTAATAGGATTGTCATAGCCCTCTGGTACGTTGCACCAGTGTTCTTCAACCCGAAGGGCATCACTCTGTAACAGAATGTTCCCCAGGGTGTGATAAACGTTGTTTTTTCCATGACCTCTGGAGCCATTCTTATTTGATTATACCCGGAAAATCCGTCCATGAACGAGAATACTTTGAATTTTGTTGTTCTATCCACTAACATATCAATGTGAGGCAATGGAAAATCATCTTTTGGACTAGCTTTATTTAGATCTCTGTAATCTACGCACATGCGGACTTTTCCGTCTTTTTTCGGTACTGGGACAATATTGGCAATCCATTGAGGATACACTGACATCACAAGAAAACCAACATTAATCTGCTTTAGGACCTCCTCTTTGATCTTTACTGCCATATCTGGGTGGGTTCTTCTCAACTTTTGTTTAACTGGCGGACACTCTGGCTTCAATGGCAAATGATGCTCAACAATGTCTGTATCTAGACCAGGCATGTCTTGATAAGACCAAGCAAAAATATTCACATACTCTTTCAACAGCTCAATCAACCCACTCTTCACATCAAGATACAACGATGCTCCAATCTTAATCTCTTTTGGATCTTCTTCTGAACCCAAATTAATCACTTCCAAAGGCTCCTTATATGGCTGAATGGTATTATCCTCGTGCTCAAGCAACCGTGAGACCTCTTCTGGAATCTCATCATAATCTTCTTCTTCAGCCCCACACACAGGACATTCAAAGTTGGGAGAGGGTGCAGGGTCATTGTATTCAACGAGTTTTTTAATTAATCTGCACATATGATTTATGATTGCTTTTAGAAACTGACACATATAACAAGTGATCATGCAGATTAATTTTCAGTTATCATTTATTTTGAAAGGGTTTTTTATTTGATTACCATTTCCCAAGAAAAAGCAGAAAATAAAGACATATTTTTGGAAGCAAAGACAACTTTTATTAATGATCTTAAAAATCAAAGCAAACGGATAAGCCCATACAATACTTTCACCTTGGGCAGAGTGAAAGCTTTTCAAAGAAAGAAACAGATTAACAAAACAAATTACTTTGAAATATGTATGCAAGAAGGAACATCAATGGTGACCCAGTTCTGAACTCGGACTCCATGCGTCACAAAATTCGGTACTTCCTGCTCTGCTTCATCTTCTTTAACAACATTGATTCCATAACCAATTGGATGGAGGTAGCCTCCGCTGCGGAAAATATCATGATAACTGTTCACAGGAGACTTTGACTTTAAACTTTCGCCTTTGCCATTCTTCGAAGAAAAACCCAAACCAGTTCTGTTCTTGTTCACGGGTGGATCCACCGGTCGTCCCCAAACTGCATTATGACCATTGCGCACAACCTGCTGCGCGTCCTTCAGGGAAACTACAGAATTCTCATTCCTCCTTATGTTGTCAATGGATAGGGCTTGGAACTGGGTTCCAATAGCAGCCTCATCCGCTTCTACAATACTGAAAGAGGATAGATGGGATATCAACAACACCTGCTCCCCATTTATGATCACTACCTTCCCTTCATGCACAAATTTTAGCTTCTGATGCAGAGTTAAAGTGACAGCCCCTGCTTCGTGTATCCATGGTCGTCCAAGCAAACAACTATATGCAGGAATAATATCCATAACCTGGAAGGTTATCAAGAACAAATGTGGTCCTATATGGATGGGCAGGTCCACTTCACCGATGACAGATTTCCTCGATCCATCAAAAGCCTTCACAATGATGCCACTCGGGCGCATAGATGTTCCTTGATACTTTAACTTCAAGAGGGTACTTCTCGGTATGACATTCAGCGCGGATCCGTTATCAATTAGCACATTGGACAACGAATCATTCTTACAGTTCATGGATATGTGGAGGGCCAGGTTGTGATTCCTCCCTTCATCTGGTAACTCATCATCACAGAAGCTCAAATTGTTATATGACGTAATGTTTCCAATTACGCTGCTGAATTGATCTAATGGCATGTCATTCTCTACAAAAGCTTGGTCTAGTACTCTCATCAGTGATTCTCTATGAGCATATGAATTCATCAATAAGGCTAGAATAGATATCTTTGAAGGAGTCTGCAATAGCTGATCTACAATTCTGTAATCGCTCATCTTAATTATCTTCAAGATATCATCCACTTCTTTCTCTAATGTAGCTCCACTAGTCCCTCCCGCAGACTTCTTAGGCTCATCAATCTTCTTTCCAGCAACAACATCTCTTCGAATGACTGGTGCAAATACACGACCACTACGGATCACTCTACTATCATCAGCTATATTTCCAACATCTGGCATCGGCTGGATGGGAATCTCCACCCCATCTTCTAAGATTGTAGCGTTGTATTTGTAAGGCACAGCCTTATCTGATTCATAGGGAACATGACCTGGCAGACTAATTACCAATGGGGCAACAGCTGGTTTGCTATGGTACTCCACCTCAAGATGAGTGGGTGCACCAAAACAAGGTACAATGACATTCACCCCTTCCTCAACACAATCAACCATCAAAAATTCATTTCCGGCAAACAAATCTTCGTCTGAAGAGAAATACTCATCTGCGGAGGCATACTCTTCCTCTGATTCTTCCATCAAACAGACTTCAACCATATCAATCTCATGATAATCATCTCTCTGACCTGTGATCTTGATGGTTCCATTGTCTAACAGCAACTGAACACCTTCCCTCACAACAGAACATCCTCAGGGATTTCGACAACAAATTATGCAAGATCCATATTGGTGTTCCACCTGACCAGCAGTATGGCAGAAGGTAGCATGTAACTGCACTAGATCCTCATTCAAATGATCCACATCAAAAATTCTGAATTCACCCGGACATCCAGAAACCATATTCACTTCCTCTTCATATTCCACCCTAGGCCTGATTATATGGATTAAACCTTCATTCATCATCTCCTGTAAATCAGCCTTTATCTTCTCGCAACCCTGTATGTTTGTACTGCAAACAGCACAATCGGCGTGGTCATGCGTATAATAACTGAATTCACAGAGGTCTGCATGCATCTTCACCAAATCCCCTCTAACCAGATTAATGTCAAAAATTCGAAAGTCGCCTGGACAACCGGCCACCATATTCACAGCATTCACTCCCCCGTGCTTGGGTAGAGGATTGTCTTTCACATTAGGTCCCACGTCTTTGAAAGATAAAATTCCAGACTTCAACAACCTTTGCACTTCATTCCTCAAAGGATAACAATTCTCAACAATATGCCCTGGTGCTCCCTGATGAAAGGCACACGTCTGGTCTGCTTTGTAATACCACGGCAATGGTGATGGTACAGCGGGAGGTGGTCGCGTATGGACCAACTTCTTCTGAACCAATGCTGGTAATAGCTCTGCATAGCACATGGGAATAGTATCATAGTTCTCCTTTCTCTGATTATACCCTTGATTCCCCTGCTGGGATGGTCTCTGATAAGCAACGGTAGTTGGAGCAGTATTCATAACAGGAGTAACTGAGGCGACTTGCTGATGACGCTGATAAATTCTTCTAGGAGCGTTTACCTTTCTCTCTTGCATAACAGCATTTGTATCCCCCTCTTTCTTCTTTGTGAACCCGTAAGATGGCTTCTTCACACCTCTAGATCCTTCACCCTTTGTCAAAAGGCCTTCTCTTACTGCCTCTTCTAGGTGGACACCCATTCCTACCATCTCTGTAAAATCATTTGGGGCACTTGCTACCATTATTTCGTAGTAGAAAGCTCCTAGTGTCTTTAGAAAAATCTTGGTCATTTCTTTCTCTTCCATGGGCGGAATCACTTGTGCATCCACTTCGCGCCATCTCTGCGCATACTCTTTGAATGATTCTCTGTCTTTCTGAACCATGGCCCTAAGCTGGTCACGGTCAGGCGCCATGTCCACATTGTACTTGTATTGTTTAATGAATGCTTCTCCCAAATCATTAAAAGTATGGATGCTGACGCTGTCTAAACTCATGTACCATTTCAACGCAGCACCGGTCAGACTATCCTGGAAAAAGTGAATCAGCAGACGCTGATCATCAGTATGGGTAGACATCCTTCTCACATACATCACCAAATGAGCACGAGGGCAAGTGTTGCCCTTGTACTTCTCAAATTCCGGGACCTTGAACTTAGCAGGCACTTTAACATTCGGGACCAAACACAACTCATTCACATTCTGCCCGAACAACTCTTTTCCCCTAAGAGCCTTCATCTCTCTTTGCATTCTATCAAACTGCTCTTGGAAATCATCCATTCTGTCATAAAGACCCAAGTCTTCACTCGGCGAAGGGAAAGGACGACACACATCTTCATTAACAAACGGAACCAAATTCACCGAAGGAGGTGCAGCAGGAACAATATGCACCACAGGAGGTACAGGAGTAACAACATTTGGAACCACTGGAGCATCTTGAGGACCCAGATTGAAACCTCCAGGTGCAAAATTCTCTAGCATTCCCCACGGATAACCCTGAGGCATACGGTTTTGAACAACAGCCGGAGTAGCGGATACAGGAACAGTCAGAACTTCAGTACTTGCCCTTGTTGGTTGAGGTTGAACACTCGGTGGATGATTCTGAGTAACCACCAGAGCTTCCATCAGAGTAGTCAAGTTGGCCAAGCCAGCCTTCAAAGCAGAAACTTCTTCGCGCAGCTCGCGATTCTCCTGTTCTAAGTTGTCCATCTTCTTTTTGAAATTAGCCCGAGTGTTGTAGTGATGAGTCAGCTTGCTGAATGAAGTAAAGAAGCTGGGTAAGGAACCTGGATATGCATAACAAATGCAAAAACATGTGAAATATGATGCATGATATGCAATGTATATGATTATTATTATTTTATCATTTAATATTTCAAGGGATTTAAGATTTACAGACATATCAAAATAACAACGCTTTTGAAATACTGAAAACTTTTATTATAATAACTTCGAAATGGGTTACAAGTTTCAATGATCCCAAGTACAAGATGAAAATACAATCTAAAATCCTGAGAACAGGAACTAATAGAGATCAATCTGTACGAATGCGCTTCCCTGTGAGCCTGGCAATCTGAGCTCTCAACCTCTGGTTTTCTTCCACATGTCTGATGGCAACCTCCTTCCAATCATCTGAATCAGGAAGTGAACAAACAGCACATGTTTGAGGCTTAGGAGAAAATAAATCTCCTTGCCTCTCCATAGACTCTACTGCTCGACTCTCAAGGATCTCGATCAAATCATCTCTCTCCTTCAGGTCTGCTCTGTAGGAACTCTCTAAAGTCTGGAACTTGTTCTTCCAAGCATCCCTTTCCTGTTGCATCCTAACCAAAGCAAGTTGCAGCTCTTCTAGATCATTTAATAAGGGAGGAGTGGTCTTCACAAACAAATTAGGCATGGGTGTCTCCCGAGTATACGACATCTTCAACTGAATGGCTCTCGATCGGACCCACTGAAGATATGGCTCCAAAGAAACAACACCCCTAGGTACCAAATCCTTCCTACTCTTCTTATGAATGTGACGCCATGCCTTTGCAATCTGCTCCCTAGCTTCCCTGTGGTCTTCTCCTTACTTCAGAAAGAAACTACTCAGATGAATATTGTTCGGTTTATCCCTCATCGGATAACCAAGTTGTCGCCGTGCAAGAACAGGGTTATAGTTAATTCCTCCTTTTGTACCAAGAAGAGGCACATTGGGGAAACTATCACAACTATCAATAATCTCTACATCCTGGTAAGCTCGATGATACCAATCAATATCCGAGTGAGTAAGTGCCATGATCTTAGGAGCCCAACGGGGTTCCTTCTTGACATCCCAAAAAGCGTCAGACTGAGGCATATGAGAGGTAAACCACCGATACAACAAAGGCGTGCAACAAATAATCATTCCCCCATGATAAGAATTCTGAAGATGAACAGAGTAATAAGCATCACCCAACAGTGTAGGAACTGGGTTTCCAATCATGAAAATCTTGATAGCGTTAATGTCGACAAACTTGTCCACATTAGGAAATAAGAATAATCCATAGGCGAGTAAAGCAAAGATGGCCTCAAAAGCAACCGTACTCTTCATCCTGGCAAAGTAACGAGCTTTCTCCAATAAGAACTGAGTTGGTAATCCTCTAATCCCTCCTTTGGTAGTCATATGAGCTTCCACCTCAGACTTCCCCAGATGAATCAAAGCAGCAATCTCATGTGGTTTTGGCTCACCCTCCAAACCAGTAAAAGGAACGTGATCGGTAACAGGTAAATCCAATAGATAGGAATACTCTTCCAGTGTTGGCATCAATTAATAATCGGGAAAATTAAAGCAGTGATACACCGGATCATAGAACTGGACCAAAGTTAAGAGAAAACCCTCCTTCATCTTCAGCTTCATGAGAGGAAAAATGGATCCATACTTCTTCCGAAAGTCTGCAGAACACTCGATCTCGGGAATTAGACTGATCAACTCATCTATCTTAGGATCCTTGAAACTATATTTCCCGGTCTTTCTCTTTCCAGAATCCATGGTTTAAAAGTACCTGAGATATTCACAAATAGTCAACCTTTAAATCCCTTGAAATATTGTTTTTTTTCAAAAGATGCTTATGAGTGCATGGATGCATGATGCAACAATCACACACAAGATCACACATATAGGGTTCATAGGTTCAACTTCACGAGCATGAGGTCGAAGGTACTACCCATAAGGTATTGGTCTAAAAAGTTATCACCTGCCGAACAAGGTTCTAGAGGTTCTCAGAGTCTACATCCTTCCTTCGGATATTACCAACTTCCCGATTAACTCGGTAATTAGTAATATTCTCAAGAAAGACTCGTCCAAGCGTAGTATCGCGTGACAACTACTTCCGGATTACTCCGTTATAGCTTCCGCACTACACCTAAAAGGCCAAGAGGGGTTAGGTAATCTACGGTCCTAAGCTTCGGCAGGCTCCCAGGTCGAAAGCAGTACGTCTTCCCGATTACTCGGTAAACGACACTACAGTCAAAGGGGCCTCCACTGAGTGGGGGATCTCATGCCTCCTTTTTTGGGATTACTCCCTCAAAGTTAACATGACTATACCGCCCGTCCTATCTTAAAGTTTGCCCAAGTCCGGGTATAGGACTTATGAGTAATCACCAAGCACCCTGTAAACCAGGAAAATCCAGACAAACATATATACAAAAATATAACACAAACAACAATAGCACATATACAGGTATAAACAAAGATAGGTTTAACCCACTTAGGGATGGAACAGCAAGAGGTCAATCTTTCCCCAGTGAAGTCGCCATTTTTTCTGTGGCGGTAGAAATGTGCAAGACTAAGCCATTGGATTGACTAGACTTTATACAAATCAAAATAAAAATCGCCACCGCGCTTTATTGTTTCCAAAGGAATGGGAAAAGAGAGAATAACCCAAAAAGAGGGGGAAAGATTCAAGGTAAGGGGGTTGGTTATGCAAAGGGAAGGTATTAGCACCCTAAACATCTACGGTACTCCGCAGGAATCTCTTTGTAAAATCTGTATATTTTGGCTATAAAAATGTGTTGTATATAAAATGGATGGTGGAGGTGAGAAAAGAAATATTTTTATGATTTTTGCACCCGCCGCGGTTGCGAACCTTTAGTGCCTACGTACCACCTTTCGTGCAATAGGGGATCAGGGTACACGTAGTTCCTCTTTTAAAAATTTGAAACACAAGTGTGTTGGTTGATTTTATGAGATAAGACATCATCACAATTGTCCGTGTGAAAAACATACTTACTACCCACAATCATGAGAAAGGAGAATTTGCATCATCTCAAAGTGGAGGATATGGCTTGGATTTTAAAATCAACAATGCCTCACTCAACACCCAAGTGGAAAATATCTCACTCCACTATATATTGTAGAAGTATAGTTGTTTGCATCACTACAAGGATTGACAAGAATCTAATCTTTTGAGAAAAGTTTAAAGATAAAAGCCAAAGTGTCTAAATGGTTTGAAATGAGATTGATTGACTTTTAGTCTTCTCACAAAAAAAGGTCAAGGTATTATTAAATTGATTGAAATTTATTTATGAAAATGTTTCGAAGATGCATGGACCTAAGTCCAAGTTTATTATGAAAATGTTTCAAGTTTCAAAACAAGAAGATTTTTTTTTTTAGGGAGGGAGAAGATTTTTGAAATTAAAGAAGATGGGAGGAGAAGAAGAGGCTATCCTAAAGCATAAGATAAAAGCTAGGGATAAGAACCATCTAACCAACAAGAAGCCAATACTTGACATTATGAGTCAATATAGAATTCCCATTCTTCAGATTGAAACCAAGCAAGCAAAGATACTAGACCTCTTGAGAGAACCAAACTTCAAGTGTTTTAAGTCTTCGCAAAAATTGGGCAGAGTAACGGCTGTATACGGGTGAATTCCAGATTACAAACAAAGATCGTAATCTCAATAACCTGCACACAAACAAACAAACAACCCAATGTCTTGAAGTAAACCTAAAGAACTCTAGACAAAATATCAAATAAAGTCACAAAGTCTCCAAGATAGGCCAAGGTCTCTAATCCTAAGTCTAAGAAGTCCATCACTCCATAATGCAAAGGATAGTAACCATGTAGTCCAAGTATCATTAATGATTTTTATGGTTCATGTTGATTATTAGGTGTCTTTAAAAAGAAAGAAAAGCTCAAGTGAGCAAAATAAAAATGACATAAAAGTAAATGCTCAAGTGAGCAAAGATGAAAATAGCATGAAATGTAAAATGCTAAAAGTAAATGGTACATAAAGCATGAAAATAAAAGCGTAAAGTAAAGTTAATTGTTATTAATTAGTGGTTAGTTGGATGACCATCTTGAAACTTGCATTTGGAACTCATTAGAGGATTGGTAGAACCAAAGCCTCCACACAACAAGTTGCATTTGCTTTTTGTCAAGTATATCATCCATTTTGGGATTCTCACAAGGCAACATGTAATGATCAACGATGTTTAAGTGATCCGCGTTGACCAAAGGTGTTGTAGATCCATTAGAGGATTGGTAGAACCAAAGCCTCCACACAATGAATCTCAAGGTTATTGGATCAAAGAGATCAAATTAACATACTTGGGCTTGCAATCATAAGTTTGGGCCACGAATGATCATTTATTCGAATCAGGACAAAATTTAGCGCTATGTTAAGCAATCGTAAGTGGACTTATGTAGAAGTCACACCTATTTTGAGGTCGGTCAATAGAAATCTATGTACTTCATGTTTGGATAAATGATATAGAGATCAACATACCTTAACATGTAGCACAATTAAAAAAAGAAAGGGATAAGATGAAGAGGGATGGGAATGATAAGCTAATTTGGATCACCATTTCAAAATTCTTTCATCTTTAAATTCAACCACTCCTCTAGATGGATTAAAGCACTAAACATATCATTAATCCAAAGCACCAAAAATGAATTAAATAATTCACTATTAGGTAGATTTGAATTGATTAACATTTATCCAACTTCATCTACATCACAAAGTCCATTGAGTTTAAAGACAAATTGGACATTTAAAATTGCAATCCAAACCAACAATCAAAAGGAGTGAGTAGAAAAAGCATTTTGGATTAAAGCTACCCCAAAACAAGGAAAAAAATGCATTCTGTCCTGGTGTAAATCGATTTACACTACTATGTAAATTGATTTACACAGTACAGTTTTCAAAAATTCACGTGAAATTGCTTCTGTGCAATCGATTTACACTTAGTGCAAATCGATTGCACATAGTAACAATAGCAAAAACAGCATTTTAAAAGGGCAATTTCTTGATCAAACTTTCCATCAAACACCTTATGATCATGGATCCACTTGAGCACGAAAATTCCATTAAATTTTGAGAAAATAACACCATTGAAATCACAAAATAATGCTCAAAGAATCAATCCCAAAGATCACCAAGAGATCAAATTGTGAAAGATGAATTATCCAACTTACCAAAGGTAGATCTAGAGAATTATCAAAACAACTTCAAGAATTTGCTTCAATTCAACCACAAGAATCAATTGACCAAGCTTGGATGTAGAGAATTGATGGAGAAAAAGTGTTTGGATGAAGGTTTAGCTCAAAGATTAGTAAGCTTCAATGCAAAGCTTACTAACTTTTTGAAAATGGAGCTTTGAGTGAATTTGATAGATGGAGAGAATTGAGAGATTTTTTAGCAAGGTGGATTTGGCTATCAAAAGCTTGAAATTTGAATGAAATGAGAGCTCTATTTATAGAGTTTAGGATTGGGATTAGTGGTAATTTGGTAATTGATTCTTGGAGCCAAAATTTGAATTAATGATAACTCTTTCAAAAATTAGAGCCAAAATTTGAATTAATGATAATTCTTTCAAATATTAGAGCCAAAATTTGAATTAATGATAATTCTTTTTAAAAATGAAAGATTGGCACTAAAATTTGAATTAATAATACATCTTTCAAAAGTGAAGGAAAATTGGAGCCAAAATTTGACAAGTTTAAAATGCTGATTTTTTTTAATTTTCACACTGTGCAATCGATTGCACTACAGTGCAAATCGATTTGCACAGTGTATTTTTTTCAAAAATGGCGCAAAATGCACTATGTGCAATCGATTCCATCAGTGAAAAAAATGAAAATTTTTAATTCTTTTTCTTTGCAAATAGAGATTTTAGGAAAATAATACCAGAAATCCTTATTTGTCAGATGCTTCGACTTGGTACCTACAAAACAAAAATATACAAAGACAAAGACAAATATTTTTTGTATTTTGATTAGAAGTTAGTCAACAACACATATACAAAATACACAACCAAGGTGCTTAGAGATTCCTCAAGAGCAAACTTAAAGATAGGAAAAAAGAGGAAGAACCAACCCTAATGTGATCTTGTTATGATCGAGTTGATATGATATGATAGAGGAATCTTAGGGGGAAAATTGGGGTACAACAGAATTAATGAATGAAATGCATAAAATTTTGATTTAAAATCAATCAAACTTGTTATCGGTATTAAGCCATTATCAAGGCATGACATATTTGTGAGCTCCAGGAAGCCATGACATATGTATTGATGCTTTCTAAAAGTCAGTTTAAAAATAACGTTTCAAGGCACAAAAGCTGAACATCGACACATGAACAATCAAGCAAAATTCACAAATAATTTGTATCAAAGAAATTGGCACCGGTATCAACACTTCCAAGTATCAAAACCAAAATTAATTACGGTCGAAGACAAGTAAACACTTACAAACTTGATTCCGATTCATGAATTTAAACAAATTTTCACAAGTATCAAATCGGAAACAAATTATGACGCATAAATTACAACAAAGTTGAATAGTTAATATCGATGCATAATTCTTGACAATCAACAACAAATAAATCAACCGACTCCACATTTATTCATCATCAAGCTTTAAGAATCAATTAAATCTCAAAAATCATTTTAAGCTTAATTCATATAATCACTTATTTCACAAAATCAAGATCCATTTTATGTTAAACAACATAATTTCAATTTAATTCTCAAAATCAAGTCTCAACTCAACAATTAAGTGAAGCAAGGTTGAGAAATTACTGAATTCGACGCGTAGAGAACTTGAATCGGAAAATATGAAGGAAAATTTGTGTGAAGTTAGCACTGATCGGAGAAGAGCAGTTGCCGGAGGGACAAACCCAACGGAGAATGCAATCCGGCAGAGGGCTATTTGCACAAAGATGGAGGGAACCGGCCGGAAGGTTGAGCGGCGGCAATAGGGGAGATCAGCAGGGCGGCACATGGATGGGGGTGATGACCGGTGGTGCTGCTCGCAGAGGGAGTGAGTGGTCGGCGGTGGTGTTCTTGTGGGAGGGAGGAGAATTGAGAGCTTTTGTGACTTTTGTTCTTGAGTGTAATTTGTATAGAATGAGCAAAAGTTCTCTTGGAAATTGAGTTGAAAGAATATATACAAAATGCCTTAAGTCTTGTTTGGCAAGCGTATTTTTGATAAAATGCAGAATTTTCGACTTTTTTCGATATACGGTGCGAAAATAACCCACAAACTCATCACTTTCGGTGTATAATCCTGACGCACAACCTGAAACAAAAACGTCAATGATGAAATTTGTGACGCAGTTCTGAAAGAATCGCTCCAATACGATAAAAATCTAGATAGTTGTGAATTTTGCAATGGCGAGAAACTTGAGACAGAAAACCCTCTGCATATTTTTTAGCTTATTTCGGGGTACGACTTTGGAAACTAGCCATAAACCGAAGTCTTCTGAGCATAATCCGAACTCGGGCCCTGAAGCGAACTTATAACTAACAAAGTTTGTGACACCATGCCGAAAGAATCGTCTCGATGTGATGAAAATTGAGAAAGTTGTGATTTTTTCAATATCACGCGACAGTTGACCAAAAATCTGCTTTAGCATGTGATTTTCACTGTATTTTTGCAACTTCAGAGATCTTCTTCATAGAATTGGCTCCTGACCCAAACATATGAAATGAAGAGGGTGTCAACACAAATCAAACTCCCAAGCGGTAGGAGGGACCAGTAGGGCGGTGCGCGGATGGAGGTGATGATCAGTGGTGCTGCTCACAGAGGGAGTGAGTGGCCGGTGGTGGTGTTCTTAAGGGAAGGAGGAGAATTGAGAGCTTTTGTGACTTTTGTTCTTGAGAGAGAAGAGAGAAAGATTTTTGAATTTGAGTGTAATTTGTATAGAATGAGAAAAATTTCTCTTGGAAATTGAGTAGAAAGAATATATACAAAATTCCTTAAGTCTTGTTTGGCTACTGTATTTTTGACAAAATGCATAGTTTTTTACTTTTTTCAGTGTACGGTGCGAAAATAACCCACACACTCATCACTTTCGGTGCATAATCCTAACGAACAACCTGAAACAAAAACACCGATGATGAAATTTGTGATTCAGTTCCAAAAGAATCTCCCTGTTACAATAAAAATAGAGAAAGTTATGAATTTCACAATAGCGAGAAACTTGAGACGGAAAAACCTCTATGCAGATTTTTCAGCTTATTTTGGTGTACGACTTTGGAAACAAGCCATAAACCAAAGTCTTCTGAACATAGTCTGAACTCGAGCCCTGAAGTAAACTTGTAACTAACAAAATTTTTGTCACCGTTCTGAAAGAATCGTATCGATACGATGAAAATTGAGAAATTTATAATTTTTGCAATATCGCGTGACAGCTGACCAGAAATTTGCTTCAGCATGCGATTTTCACTGTATTTTTGCAACTTCAGAGATATTCTTCATAGAATTGGCTCCCGACCCAAACATATGAAATGGAGAGGATGTCAAGATAAATCCAATGCATAAAGAACCATTCAAAAATAATTTTCCAGTCAGAAGTTATGAAGTTTTGAACATCCAATAAACAATGGATTAACATATTATTTCAGAGTACCGGTCTCAGAGTATTTGTAAATCTGGAGATCTTCCTCACCGAATCAGCTTCCGACACAAACATAAGAATTGAAGAAAATAACAATCCGATTAAAATGCTCCAAGAACCACTCAAAGATAATTTTTCGGTCAGAATTTACGAATTTTTTAATGTCTGAAAACCAGCGAACCAGCAAATCCACTGTATAACATGGTTTCAGGTATTTGCGCTTTTGAAGATCTTCCTTACTAAATTGGACTTCGACCTGAACAAATGAATTAGAGAAGATAACAAGATGGTTCCAATGCCTGAAGAACCATTCCCAAACCTTTTTCTGGTTAGAAGTTACAAATTTTAACCTCGAATCGCAAAATGCTGATTTTTGGCTTGAGCTGTCTCAAATCAACTTGGACACTTGACTTTCTCTACAATTCAAAGCATGATGGAAAAAATGAGAGCTTGGCATGATGATGACTTGATTATTCACTGATTGAGTAGCTCGGAAAAATATGTGGAGCTCACTTGAATCTTGAAAACCCTAAGTTTCTATTTTGT
Source organism: Vicia faba (assembly GCA_948472305.1). Lineage (NCBI taxonomy): Eukaryota > Viridiplantae > Streptophyta > Magnoliopsida > Fabales > Fabaceae > Vicia > Vicia faba. Next base: position 1,344,466,132 of record OX451739.1, on the reverse strand, counting down.
TGTACTGCCTGACGGAACAATTGTTTTTTTGTAGCTTGACACAAATAAATGCCTTGATCTCGTAACCATAGAATAGATGATATGTATTCATGAGTATGTTAGATAAAAATAAGCCAAGTAAGGTTAGGTTGAAGAGGGCAAATTTTGGGGTGCAACAACTACCCATATTCAATCATCTTAAACCTGAGGGTGAGATTGACACTAGCCTATCAAAAAATCAAGGTAGAAGAGGATTGAATACTCAATAGAACCATAAAATTCGTACTCTGGAGAACAGAAAAAGTCAGATATTTGGTTTTTCTGCATTTTCTATTTTTTGTTTTTCTTTTGTGAAAAGGTTATTCGTACATCAGACCAGGGTTAGACATACGAGGGACCAAGTAAACTTGGAGAATACATTCAGGTCAGGATTAGACACATACAAGGTATCAAGTATACATGTCTGGTGTTGGTACCAGACATATACAAGTAATAAAGAGACCAACCGAAGAAGGTTTCTAATAGGGACATCAAGCATACATGTTCGGAGTTGGTAGCATACATATACAAGAAAGAAAGAGACCAACTAAAGAAGGTTTCTAACAACGAAGGACACACCTATCCAACCAAAGATATCAAGAATATATGTTAGGAGTTGGTAAAAAAGATATACAAGAAAGATATAGGGTATATGCCAAGTAGAATTAGACATATACAAACAAAGAAGAAACCGATCGAAGAAGGCTCTAACAAGGAATACTAACCGAAGATAGACTTCTGGAGAAAGAACATTGATTAGAAGCAAACTTGTTATGGATATAGATAGATATCAACTTCGATAGAATTCTAAGTGAAAGCGAACTTACATCGAAGAAAGAGACCGACCGAGGAGGGTGTTATTAACAAGTGTCACTAAGGATTCTCTCGGGAAAGATAAAACACCACAAGATCTGATTGGGGATAGAAATCACAACAGAATCCATCGACGAAGCGGGATGGGATAACCGTAGTAATAAGCTGCAAGGGCTATTTATATCTGAATATAACAAACTGGTTACTTCGGGTAAGCAACAAATTTGGATTATGTTTCAATGCATGTTTGAATATATTCTTTTTAGTGTAATGCTCCATTTCAATGGAAATGCTACACATTTGGGTAGATGTGATGTAATGATGCATGTTTAAATGATTCACTGGGGAAAAGCAATGTCAAAAATGAGCGGCTGAGAAAACCAGAAACATATGAGAAATCATCCTTGGGAAATTGGACTTCAATAAGGAATAACCATATGAACCAATGACCACTGGCAATGAACTACGATGCGGGATTACAATTCAAACACGCCAACTCCGAGGAGGGATGCAATTGAAAAGTGGACTTTAGAGAGAACACTGCAAAAATAAATTGGAGTTCACCGAGGAGAGATCTTGGACTCCAAAAAGCTCTTAAGTTTCGGGGGAAATGATATCTTCCTGCTGAAAATAAGGAGCAGTTCGCTTGGGGAAATATAGATCTTCTTGCACAGAGTTCTTGATGAAAGCAAACTCAAACGGGGATAATAGGAATTCTTGAACAAAAGAAACTCATTGATGAACTCCATTGGAGAACAAATATTCACTTGAGGAAGAAATTTTTTGCTGAGGGAAAACAGATCTTCCTGCATAGAGTCTTTGATAGAAATCAAATTCTACCGGGGATATCACAACACCTTCAATTACTAAGGAATAAGAGAATTATTACGAGAACTCTCACAAGTGAGAGCCATATTGGGAAGTGAACATCAGAAGGCTTTCACCCAACCATAACCTTACTAGGGAGAAGAAAATGACTCCTTGAACGATATCAATGGGGAGTGAATTCAAGTGCAAATTCCACTAGGGAAAAGTAAACCGCCTCATGGGGAGGAGAGACATCTTGAACCAGGACCTTCAAAGCTCAAATTCCAATAGAGATAAAAATAAACTCTTTCGTTACTGGGAATAAGATATTTCATACTTGCATCAACATCCACAACACTGGGGACGCCAAACTTAAGATAGCCACCACCACATAATCTCACTGGGGAGAAAACTCACTCTACTAGGAAAAAACAAATGACTTAGTGGAGATAATGATGATATCTTATTGATAATTATTAGAAGAATATTTAAGAGATGCAAACCACATTGGGGATATAAACGTCGACCATACTGGGGAGATGGGTGCAAACTTCACCGGGGAAGACGAGTGCCAAACTCACTGAGGAAGTAGATGCAAACTTCATTAGGGAGATGGTGAACCACACTTTGGGATAAACAGTGGTACCATGCCTCACTGGAGATAAAGATGGCGGTACCCGACCTCACTGGATATGCTCTTTTAAGGAGGGATCTCTGGAGAGAAATATCATAGCAAACGAGGATTCATTAAGTAATAGTGTGTGCTACACTAGGGGGGAGGATTATTCTTGAAGAAACATTATTTTCATCAAGAACCCTGTATGGGTAACAACCTCAAATGCTCTCTGCTTTCCTTTCTCATACCCTCTTTGTCATGAGCGGGCACAAGGTACCTACAAAACATAATCACAACAACATGTCCCAAGTATTGTCTATGAAGGACTCTGCATTGAGAGATTCTTTCCATCATAACGACTTCATATGACTTTCCCCAATACCTTCAAATTCTGAAATGATTCTCTTCTGAGCCAACGGATTCTTGAAGAGATTTGTCAATTTTCGACATAACTGCCCCAGATTTGATGCACTCGGCACATCTTTTGCTCAACAGAGACTTTAAACTTTTCCCTTTCTTGGGTGATTAAACTGTGATAACAACTTCCTTAGGCTCAAACAGACTCCTCAAGTATTTTTACTTTGACATGATCATGCCCTTCATTGATTTCCATCATGGAAACTTACTTGTTGTCAAGCAAATATTTGCAAACAAAGAAGTGTTTATTCCGTGAATGATAATTCTAATGCAAAGCTTATGTTAGTCTTGAAGTTTGAAAAAAAACTTGGAATGAAATTATGTCACACCTCTATTGTGAACGAATCACTTACTAGAGAGCAACATTTGAAAATCCTTTTCTTATGAAAGATAATGCAAGCATATGATACCTACACAAATATTTAACACATCTTCTAGGAGTCGGTTAATGTTATCTCGTTGTAGTATGCTTTCGAAATAAACCTTTTTTAAATTATAACTTTTAAGGGTTGTAACATGGCCTGATTCACGGTTTTAGGAAGAAAAAAAATATTTAAGGCTCTAAATTATTTGGTACCCACCCCTTCTCCATGATGTCCTCTAGTCCTACATTGAGTTAACTCGATACGAGCACTCATCTCTCAAGAGGAGTTCGAGACAATTGTGGAACCATTGAGATTTTTTAGACACGGCAGTCAATCACTTTTTGTTTTTTGTTGTCTGGTCATACGACTTTGTTATTCGCTGAGGATTTTATTTGGAAATCCTTTTCGCTTTTCACGCTTTTTCATTCTTTTTCGCTTCCCTAACTTTTGCATGGACAAATTCTTTTGACTTTTGATTTTGAAGTCCAGCGGGATGCCCTAATTTTTTCCTAAGTCGCTTGTTTTCAAGCTTTTTATTTTCTTTTTACTTAGCCGGCTTTCTTTCTTTTTTCTTCAATCATTTTTTCTTTTCTTAGAAAAAGTCGTGTGATCCTGAGTCTTTTGACTTGTTGAAGAGTTGTGACTGCCTCATTCCTTGGATGATGAGGGATAACCATTATTGTATTGTCATTTTTTGTCCTCCTTACGAATGAAGGATAACCACTGTTGTTGATCCTTATATGCACACTCCTTATGATATTTGAATACTCGGTCAGATTAACTGAACACTACCCTGCCCCTGGGTTAAAAATGAGGGTTTTTTTTGAATAGAAAAGAAACTCCTACTTCAAGTCTCAAAGGGGGTTAACGAGGCTTTCACTCCCTTATATCTCTGGTGTTTAGTAATTTGAAACAATGTTTGTGCATCCTCAATAGGGTTTTATTCAAAAGCATATAACCAGAGATACTTTGCATTTTTCAATTATCGTCATCCTCCCTCCAATACTTGCCTAAGCAAAAGACTAGTACATTTGGTATCATAATGCAAGGAAAACCATTCATGAATAAAACCAAATGGATGAGTGTAAACTAATGAATTACTTCAAGACAAACATACTTATTGCATTGAAATTAATATTCCAAAAATAAACAAGTTCATACATGCAAACAATGCTTAAACAAACAAGCAAAATTACAATGAAAATGCAGTAAAGAACACGATAATTGCCACTGTAAAGGAAACTTGACTCCACCTGGACTTATTGATTCTGACGACTTTCTGCAGTCTTGACATCACCGAGTCAAAGGAGAACCAAAATCTGGCCATCTGGTGTGAAATTGATGACCTTTGCATCAATGAAATCTTGAACTTTTCCTTTGAAAAAAATGCGCCCTTCAATAGTATGGCCACTTGCCCTCGAATGGTATTCATAATATGCGTTTGGATGTGTAATAAGGTGGGAGAACTGACTTTACTGGTTTTTTCATTTTATCGCAAATGTTGCGGTTAGCAAGAGTCGCCACCGACTTTTCTTTTATCCAACAAAGGAAAGGGTGAAAAGAACAGGAAAGAACTTTCGAGATTATTTTCCGAGTAAGGGGGTAGGTTATGGAAAGGGAAGGTGTTAGCACCCTTTCCATCCATAGTTATCTACGGGCTCTTAGTTGCTAGCTCATTTTGAAAATGCTTTTTTGTGTAAGTGTGTTTTGAAGATATTTTGAAAAGACACCTTAGTATGGAAAACTTTGTAATGTTTCTCATTTGGGTGAGAACATATACAAAATGTTTTTTTTTTTTGCTTTTGAAAATATTTAGAAAATAGTTTGTGTATGTGTGAGAAATTATTTTGTTTGAGCAAGCAACTAGGAGCTATCTACTTGCTCGAAAGGTTTGTTCTTTTCCTCTTTTCCTTTAGACGTGCTATCCTACTATTAGTGAGTAGGTAGCCCTATCGTCAGATGTTTTAAGGGACTGGCAAGGGTCATCGTACGGTCACAAAGGCAACTAGTAAGATATATTAGTAATTACCCTAGGGTTTTAAGATCATTTTACCGAGGAAACGCCGAAGGGGTCATCGAGGGACTTATGATATTTTAAACCAAAGGGTAGCCACTAAAATCTCTTACATTCGAGAATCGTGACCATTTATTCCGAAGGCAACAAGTGGGGAAACCTTAGAAGTGCGCGTGTGCGAGTGTGTTGTATTTCAGTTATTTATCTGGATGTTAGGTTTGCTAACGTTTACTTTTAGTCTTATCATGCAATCCTATTAACATACATCTAACAGTTAATATACGTACAGAAAATAAAAATGTGGAAATTGAATCTACACTATTACATAGCCTCAGGGAGGGGGAGTTACAAATCCAAAACGGGGAAGCAAAAGTAAAATTCCTAAGTTTAAACTATTACAACCATATGTAGATACATAATATTTGGAAATAAAAATGAGAAACTAAAACAAACACGCGAAGATGGAAGCGAGGTGAAAAACCCTAAAAACTCCTAAACACTTAGAATAGTTTTTTTTTTGTTTTTATTGGTTTTAAGAAAATGCTTAGATTAGCTAAAATTAATACTAATAAAAAAAGAAAATTATTAATTGAAATTAAACCTAATTCTAATATTTTTTTGTATTTTTTATTGAGAAAAAGATGTGAAATGAACTAAACCTAGTTCTAATTGGTTTTAAATTAATCAAAAATAATTAAGTAAATTAAATAATTAATTTATAAAAATTTAATTTAATTGGAAAAAACCTAGATTTATTTTGTGACTTTGATTTTATAAATAAGAAATTAATTAATTTAAAGAAAAAAATTAATGAATTAATTTAAATAAAATAAAATAAGATAATAAAAAAAAGATTATGGGCCAAGTTGCAATCAGCAATTAGAGGGGGTGAGATTTAAAAAAAAAACGCTAGGCCCAATAAGGGCTGAACCCAATAGTTGTATGCGATTTGGTGTGAGTAGCTCTTAAAGGTCCACGATGGGGACGTGTTCTTGAGGCGTAGGATCAGTATTCAATGGAATATGATGGTCAGAGGGTGATCCACATGGTAAGCACGCATGGATGCAATATGCTAGATTCTGCAAGGAAATGTTAGGAAAATAAAAAAACACAAAATCTTGGGGTCGAACCCAGGACCTTAAGAGGGAGTAACCTTAAACACATGCATATTACCGTTGGGCCATTTAACTCAATTCTTAATTTAATGAAAGAAAAATAATATAATATGAAAACAGTGAAAAGCTGAGTCAGCAAACACGCACTCGTTGTAAAGTTTGAATGGACCAATCACGTTGCGAATTTTTTCCACACCAGCTTTAACCGGAGTCAAAGAAGTTCATGGATGCCGGAGTTAGCCTCCGGTCATCTTCTCCGACCCAGCAAAAACGAGATCTTCCAAAATACATGAAATCAAAGCCCCAAATTCAGGATACCCCCCTATTTCACATGCTACGAATTTATCCATGGCATTGGTCTAACCTAAAATGGCCTACATCATTAGAGTCAGATAACGAGTGAAATATTTCCCTAAAAATTGAAAAACTCCATCCTAACGCCAAACCTTACATGTACTATCTCTAAACAATCACAAACATTAGTATGAACGCATGTATGTATAGAAGATCCATTTATTTTGCACGAATAATGAAATTGGGTTCACGAAAGACCTTACCAACCGGTGCACTTGGAATTGAGGGTTTCGGGCACGTTCTAGCTTGAGGGATGGTTGGAAACGAACCCTGAGAATCTCAGGATGGTGGTAGGACCTTTGGAATGGGTTGAATAAGGCTGGGATTTGATGTTTGAATTTTGACAACTTTGGATATTTTTTTTGAAATTTTGAGAGCTCTTATTAGGCAATGTATGCATGTGTCTTGCTTATAGTTAGCTTGCACATTTATAGAGGGGTGTAGAGGTACACAAACAGGGCAAGAATCATAGCATTAATGCCCCCCTTTCAAAGCAATATTAAACATGTTAAAATGTTTCCAAAATTGTGAAAAACTTTCCCTTCTTGAAATGCAATGAACCTGGCCTCTTTTGCGAGAAATCTTAGGCCCAATGTTGGTTCAAAACATCAGCCCATGTGTCCAAACCATTTATCCATTATTTTATGCATTTTATTTTGTATTTATTTGAATAAAAACAAAAATAAATATGAATAAAATATAGGAAAATGAAAATCAAGGTGAAAGTTAATTTAGGAGTCCTTGGGTAAGTCATAAACATATTTGAATCCCAAAAAATAGGTCTATGAACTTTAAAATGCATTTTTGCTCAAAGTTGACATTTTGCATTTTCACCAATCTTCCCAATTTGCAATGGTCATAACTTCCTCAATTTTCATATTTTGATAATGATCTTGGAATTTTTAGAAATCCCAAGACATCCCTTACAATCTCTATGTTGACCATTTTTTCATTTGGAGAATTTATCTTGATGTTACTTGCCTTGACAAAAATGCCTTTTTGTTGACTTTCAAAAAGACTTGTAATGTATTGGCTCATATCTTTTCAATGATGCACTTTTTGAACTTGAGCATAAAATAAAAGTTGTAGGGAATTGAATTTTCTTCACAATGAGCTTTGGTTAGGGCAAAATGGATGAAGTATGTGAAAGTTATGTCTGGTCAAAGTTCAGTTGACTTTCTCTAGGAAGCCCTAATTTAGCAAGTTTTGATTCTTGATAATTTGAGAGTATTCCTTGAAGAATCATGATCAACCCTTGATCAAATGATGGATATCACTTCAAAATGTTGATGTTGACTAAAAATATTGAAGTTTGACTGTATATTGACCACAGTTGACTTTTGACCTAATACAATGGATTTCCAGTCATCCGAGCAATTGATTGAGCAAACTTGTAATGCAAGGTATGAAAATTGGCATGGGAATTCTTGAGGACATATTAGGAACCATGGAAATCAGTTGAGGCCTTTGAAACCAAAAATTCTTTGTGAAAATGAAACCCTAGTTGGAAATCTATTGCTTAGGAGGAGAATTTGTCTGGTCAATTCTTGGTTAACCTTGAGCACTTGGGGACCTCTAGGAGTATGTTTTGAATAAAAATGAGAGGGAAAATTTTGGGGTACAACAGCTGCCCCTGTTCAATCATCTTAAACCTGAGGATTTTAGATTGGCTTGTCTGCCTTTCGGGATCTGAAGGTGGAAGATGATTGAACACTAAAGTGCCTAGAAATTTGCGCTCGCCAGTGCACGAAGTAACTTTGTCAGCTGATAGTATGCGTGAATGAGCTTAGAAGATGTCGTTCGGAGAGATGACTGAGATTCGTCGGAGATGGGATTATAGATGCCATCCAAAGTAAATATTAACTTCAAACTAGAATAATTATCAGAATAAATCATTGGTCGATTTTATCTGAGCCAGCAGATACTTATGCTTGTTTTTATCTAGAAGGAGTATCAGAATAAATCTTTGGTTGATTTATCTGAGCCAGAAAATGTCTACGACTAGAAGAAGAATCAGAATAAATCATTGGTCGATTTAATCTGAGCCAGAAGATGATCTACTGGAAGAAGTATCAGAATAAATCATTGGTCAATTTACCCTGAGCCAGAAGATATTTATGTTCAATTGGAAGAAGTGTCAGAATAAATCATTGGTCAATTTAATCTGAGCCAGAAGAGATCTCTATTGTCTTTAACTGGAGGAAGTATCGGAATAAATCATGGGTCGATTTAATCTAAGCTAGAAAAAAGGTCTACTGGAAGAAGTATCAGAATAAATCAATGGTCGATTTAATCTGAGCCAACGACTATGTACGACTGTCTTTAACTGGAAGAAGTATCAGGTTAAATCATTGGTTGATTTAATCTGATCCAGAAGATGTCTTTATATCTTTAACTGGAAGAAGTATCAGAATAAATCATTGGTCGATTTAAACTAAGCCAGAAAAAGATCTGTTGGAAGATGTATCAGAATAAATCATTGGTCGATTTACTCTGAGCCAGAAGATATTTATGTCTGACTTCAACTGGAAGAAGTATCAGAATAAATCATTGGTTTATTTAATAAGAGCCAGAAGAGGTCTATGTTGTCTTTAACTGGAGGAAGTATCAGAATAAATCATTGGTTGATTTAATCTGAGCCAGAAAAAAGGTCTACTGGAAGAAGTATCAGAATAAATCAATGGTCAATTTAATCTGAGCCAGTGACTATGTACGACCGTCTTTAACTGGAAGAAGTATCAGAATAAACCATCGGTCAATTTAATCTGATCCAGAAGAGGTCTCTATATCTTTAACTGGAAGAAATATCAGAATCAATCATTATTCGATTTAAACTGAGCCAGAAAAGATCTACTGGAAGATGTATCAGAATAAATCATTAGTCGATTTACCATGAGCCAGAAGATATTTATGTCTGATTTCAACTAGAAGAAGTATCAGAATAAATTATTGGTCGGTTTAATCTGAGCCAGAAGAGATTTCCGTTGTCTTTAACTGGAGGAAGTATCAGAATAAGTCATTGGTCGATTTAATCTAAGCCAGAAGACGTTGTTTCTGATAAGATTTCTTGGTCCTACCAGTAATTGTGATGTTGGTCTGTTGATATATCTTTTCCTGAAAAGGTAAAGGGTTAGCGGTATGTAATGTCTTGATGTATGAAATGCATTGCGGAATGATGTTCTCAAAATAAATGAGATTGTGTTATATGTATATGCTATGATGTTTGCAAATGATGTATGAATGTGAGCGTATCAGTTGCTCTTTGTAGTGTCGTTGAACTAGGGAAAATAAATCCATGACTATTGTCGAAGATAAAGAATGATATTCCTCATTATTTTTTGAGGTTAAATGGTTGGGGATTCCTTCCTTTTGCCTGACGATATTCCACGGGAGATTTTGATTTCTGCTTGAGGATAGAAATCTTCAAGGGAAGTTGATAGCCTGTCATGGGTTACCTGCACTATGACTAAGGGTGGAAGAATGAATAACCCTCTGATGTGAGTGAAAACTCCTCTGGAGGTAGTTATGTTGACCAAAAAGATTATTGCTGGAAGATTTTGACAATCCAGAGAAATAAACTCCACTGGGGGATGGACTTTCGTAGCCAGAGAAATAAGCTCTACTGGGGAAAGAAATTTCATAAACAGCTTGGGGATTTTATGAAAATCTGTTGGGGAATCCAAGAGGTCCATAGACCCTGCTAGGGAAGTCTCCAAGATGCTGGAAAAATGATTGATCCTTTTTATCGAGGAATGTATCTTTGTTGATGATGAATTTTGTGAAGATAATTCCCTAGAGGTGATTGCGCGGGGATTTACAGATGACTTTTCGACGTTGACCCAACTCTTAAAGCCCTTAGTAACTGCCTTTGCATTTTTTATTCATATATTTGTAAACGGTAATCATATTCAAATGCATGTGTTCATTTAACATAATCAATCGACGTTTTCGCAAACAAAACAGAAAAATAAAAAGCAAATAGTTTTGAACTTTGAGAGAGGTGATCTTGTATTAATTTGAGAAAGTCTGCCTATAACAGGCCTCTTTGTACAAGGAAACGGACATCCTAATAAGAGGAATGTCGTCGTAAAAAAATGAGAAATATACAACATGGTACACAAAATGGAAAAAAGTTATGTGAAATAATCCCGTTGGGTTTCAATTATGCTATTGCCTTTATATCTTTGAGCATCTCATCACTTTACTGCTTGGCAGAAGCTGACTGGATTGATATGTACCATTCAAACTTGTCAATTTAATAATGAAGTCTGGTTGTAAGGTGATCCAACGGGACATAGTCATACGCTTTTAATCCCTAATTTTTTCCTAGACCGCCCTTTCAGGTTTTCAGTCCATCGGGATACCCTTTTTTGCCCAAGTTGCCTTTTCAAGTTTTCGTCTTACCGGGTGTACATATTTTTCATATATATCCCTAATTTTTGCTCGAACCCTTTTGGTTTGCTGGGATGCCCTTATTTTTGCCTAGGCCAGTCGACCTAGCGGGTCTCTTTTCATGCGTAGTATCTTTTAACTATGTCCGCATTTATAGGATGCGGAAGGTCGTCACCATCCATAGTGTAGGAGTCCACTTTCCCCTGGGATCACCTTGTGGCAGGATGATTCGCTTGATTACTAGGTCACCAACATGATATACCTGACGTCTGACCTTCTTGTTAAAAGCTTTAATCATACATATTTGGTACATCTGACCATGACAAATAGTCGTGAGCCTCTTCTCGTCAATCAGGTTCAATTTATCAAGTCGAGTCTGAATTCATTCGTCTTCGTTTAAACCTACATCCTTCATGATTCTCAGGGAAGGGATCTGGATTTCGACGGGTAAGACAACTTCTATACCGTATACGAGAGAAAAGGGGGTTTCCCTTGTGGATGTGCTTACTGAGGTACGATAACCATGAAGCACAAATGGTAACATTTCATGCCAGTCTTTATATGTTACCGTCATCTTCTGTATAATCTTCTTTATATTCTTATTGGCAGCTTCAGCAACGCCATTCATCTTCGGCCGGTAAGGAGAAGAGTTATGATGTTGGATTTTAAATTTCATACAGAGCTCGGTGATCATAGTATTATTGAGGTTGGTACCATTATCTGTGATAATTATTTTTGGGATACCATACTGACAAATAAGATTATATCTGATGAACTGAGCCACTACGTTCTTAGTAACAGAAGCAAATGGTGTTGCGTCTACCCACTTCGTGAAATAATCAATAGCGACAAGGATGAAGTGGTGCCCATTGGAAGTTGTGATACAGTGGGAAGAACTGACTGTTTTTTGGAGTGCTGGTTTGCGTTTTGCGTTTGTTTTTGCAAAATGTCGCGGTAAGCAAGAGTCGCCACCGACTTTTATTTTATCCAACAAGGAAAGGAAAAAAGCACAGAAAAATTCCTTTTTTCGAGATATTTCTCGGGTTCGGGGGGTAGATTATAGAAAGGGAAGGTATTAGCACCCTTTCTATCAGTGGTTATCCACAGGCTCTTAGGTACTTGCTCAATTGTTTTCAAAATTGTTTTCTTTGTGCTTGTGAGTTTGAAAAAGTTTTTGTTTTTAACTTGGATTTAACTCTTGCTTCGGTCCTCAAGAGTGTAATGAAGTCTTTTTGAAAACTTTGTTCGAAAAGTGTAAGTGTGAGAAGTTTTTGTTTTTTGAAAGAGCAAGTACTTAAGAACCATCTACCTACTCGAAAAAGGAATCGTTCTATACTATCTTCCTTTAGACAATGCTATCCCACTATTGATGAGTATGTAGCATCGTCGTTGGAGTTTTAAGGGTCAATTCGAATAAGGGACTTACGGTCACTAAAGCAATGTTAGGACGCCTTAGTGGTAAACCTAATGTCTTAGATCATTTGTTTTGAGGCAACAATATCCGAGGCAACCATTTCGAGACGACTATGATCTTTTAGACAAGAGGGCGACCTCTAAAGCAACCTATACTCAATGATCGTATACAAAGGCAACCAAGTGGGGTGTACCCTAAGAGTGCGCATGTGTGAGTGTGTCGTTTTCAGTTATTTTTGTCTTTTTACATGTTAAAGGTGATCTAAGTTGATTTTAGGTTAAAACATTCAGTCTTGTCATGCCATCCTATTATCAAACATCTAACAGTTATAATTTGCGAAAAATAAAAATGCGGAATTTAAATTACAAGGCGTCGGGTATTTACATCGCCAAAGACAAACCCTTTAAAAATAAATAAAGCGATAAAAAATAATAAAATGTCCTATTAACTATTACAAACTGGGAGCAAGTACATTATTGGATAAAAGAAAATAAATCGCGTGCGGAAAATTAAATCGAGTGCAAGATTAGGGTTTTGACCCTTTTTGTTAAAGAAAATATCTTTTTTTGTTGTTTTTGAATTAAGAAAGAAATTACCTAAGTTAATTACTAAATTAATAAATAAATAAATTAATTAAATAAAAAAAGTTATTTTTGGGTTTTTGGTATTTTAAGAAAGAAATAAAAATTAATTGAATTAGTAAAAACCTAATTAAGTCTATTTTAATTTTAATTATTTACAAAAATATATTAAAGTTATTCTAATTAAAACCTAAACCAATTAATTAGTATTTATTAAATAAAAATAAAAATTTGATTGAATAAAATATTTTTTTTGGTTTTTATTTTATAAAGAAAAGAATTTTTTGATTGGTTAGTAAATAATAAAAATAATTAAGCAATTAACAAAATAAAATAAATAAACAAAATAATATGAGAGAAAGGGGGGTATGGGCCTCATTTAGGAGTTTGAACATCAATTGGAAGGCCCAAAAAGCGCTGGCCCTGTTGACTTTCCTGATTCAGCGTGCATGCGTTGACCAATGCTCGTGGTGGTCCTTCAGATCTTGGCCACCAGATCTGGCCTTTGGCCATCTGGCCATTAGATGTTTGATGGTATATGGTATGCTGCATGCTTGGATATGTACACAATCGCCTGAAATGCAAAATCAAATAGAAATTGGAGGACCTGGGATTCGAACCCAGGTCCTGAGGGTGATTGCCATTGCACGCTTGCCACTAGGCTGATTTGCTTTGCTTGTTAATAATATACAAAAGAAATATAATAAAAGGAAACAAGTTAATGTGCCAGCAAAACAAAAATGCGCGAAAATCATTTAAATTGGCCAATCGGAGGAGGACACGATCTCGTCCTGTCCTCAGACCTGTAACAAAATTACCTGCGGATTTGAATTCGCAGCTAAAAGTGTAGGCCAATCCTAAAATCTATCTCAGGCTACATAAATCCATTCCAAGGCTATGGTTGTACTCGTCCTTCTCTCCCGGTCACAACCATACCTCTCTTGATGGTCAATTTTTCCTGAAACAAAAACGCCCAAAAAAGCTCCAAGAACCCTAGCTATGGTGATTCTTGGTACCGGTCATATAAACGAAATTCAATAATACAAAAAGTTTGCAAATGTCTTTGTGATTACAAACATGTAATTACTTTGTCCAAATGATGCCAGAATGATGATTGACGAATTCAAGAAAGAAGCGGATTCGCGTGGTACTTACAGTGCTTTAGAGTGCTTGAAAACACTTGGTCTGGATTGCAAAAGCCTCTGGAGATGATCAGTAGTTGATTGAGACAACCCCCAAGTCCTGAAAACCCCTCTAGCTATGGATTCGATTCCACACTTTCTAGTGAATTTTTCAACTTTTGTATTGCCTCTTTCTGCAATCTCCAACACTTATTCACGTCCCTTTGGCTTGTTTATGTAGTGTGGAATGTATTAGGGTAACAAACTTGATTCAAATCTTGCTCCAATAATGATTTCCAATTTGATTTGATTCTCCATTACTAAACCTTCCAAATTTGCCAATTTTCAATCTTTTTGTACATGGATTGCTTGATACGAGTTTTGGTGATGTTAATGATGATAATCAAGACCTGAAATAGCAAAAAGATCTCATGTAATCAAAGTTTTGGATTTTATATGATTTAATTTGATTTAAAATGAATAAATTCAAATAAAAATCAAATAAAATAATAAAAATAGAATATGGGCTCATGGATGAAGTTAGGACACGTGGGCAACTATGCAAGCTCAAATCAAGTGGAAAAGAATGGTCCCATTTGACAAAATTTGAAGTTTTGGGGATGGTTGACTTTTGGCAATTTTGCAAAAATGCCCAACTTCAACAATGAATAACTTCTTCAATTTTGAACTTTTGGAAGTGTTCTTGGACTTTTTAGAAAGCTTGAGATGTCCTATAACCAACCCTTTTGGTCTTATCTCATTTTTATATTCCATGCTAAAGTTATAAGCTTTGGAAAAAAAGGTGTTTTTGTTGACTTTCAAAAATGACCTATAATGTCCAAATTTATAACTTCTTGTGAGTGCATTTTTTGATCTTGGGGTATGAAGATGGATTGTAGGAAATTACATCCTCTTAAAAATGAGCTTTTTATGGGTCTTTTCTCATAAAGTATGATAAAGTTATGCTTGGTCAAAGTTGAGTTGACTTTTCCTACAAAACCCTAATTTAGCAACTTTTGAGTCTTGATGAATTTTGAGCAATCCTTGATGAATCATGATCAAACCTTGATCAAATGATGAAATATCCTTCAAAATGAGAATGTTGACAAAAAATCTCGAAGTTTGACTGTTTATAGGTCACAGTTGACTTTTGCCCTAGCACAGTCGATTTTTGGACCCTTTGAGCAATTGACTGAGCAAACTTCCTCTGCAAGGCTTGAAATTTGACATGGATGATCTTGAGATTATATTAGGACATTGTGGAGAACTTGAGGTCATTTGAACTCAAGGATCTTGATGCAACACAAAACCCTAATTTGGGGTTGACTGCCTTAGGAGATAACTTGTCTGACCCATTCTTGAGCAAACTTGAGCAACTTGGAGATTTTCCTTGTAATGTCTTGAGAAATATGAGAGGGAAAATTTTGGGGTACAACAGATGCCCCTGCTCAATCTTCTTAAACCTGAGTATATAGATTGGCTTCCGTGCCTTTCGTGATCCGAAGGTGGAAGATGATTGAACACTAGAGTGCCCAGAAATTTTCACTCGCATGAAGTGGTATCAGCCTTGTGATGTCGGGAATGGGCTTACAGATGCCATTTGGAGATTGGTGACGAGGGGATGGGCTTAAAGATGCTATCTGCAGGAGTGTCGATCGCATAAGAGATTCCTTAGCGAGAACTTGCATACCTGTTGTTGTGGAAGATTCTGCTGGGGAAGCTTGGCCTTGCTGAGATTTAGGAACTTGCTTGTACTCCAACTGAGAGAACATCTCTGCTGGGTTTTAAGGACTTGTCCGTAATTCAACTGGGGGGAAATCTGCCGAGATTTAGAACCTTATCTATAATTCAACCGAGACTAATTCAGTTGAGATTTAAGAACCGATCAGTACTTCGATTGAGGAGGATTGCCGAGATTTAGAACCTTATCTGTAATTCAACCGAGACTAATTCAGTTGAGATTTAAGATCCGGTCAGTACTTCGACTGAGGGAAACATCTTCATCGAGATCTAGGAACTGTCTGTACTTCAACGGAGGATAATTCTGTTGAGATTTAAGAACTCGTCCACACTGCGACGGAGGAAATTGTCGAGATTTAGAACCTTATCTGTAATTCAACCGAGACTAATTCAGTTGATATTTAAGAACCGGTCAGTACTTCGACTGAGGGAAACATCTTAATCAAGATCTAGGAACTGTCTGTACTTCAACGAAGGATAATTCTGTTGAGATTTAAGAACTCGTCCACACTGCGACGGAGGAAATTGTCGAGATTTAGAACCTTATCTGTAATTCAACTGAGACTAATTCAGTTGAGATTTAAGAACCGGTCAGTACTTCGACTGAGGGAAACATCTTCATCGATATCTAGGAACTGTCTGTATTTCAACGGAGAATAAATCTGTTGAGATTTAAGAACTCGTCCACACTACGACGGAGGAAAATTATCGAGATTTAGAACCTTATCTGTAATTCAACCGAGACTAATTCAGTTGAGATTTAAGAACCGGTCAGTACTTCGACTGAGGGAAACATCTTCATCGAGATCTAGGAACTGTCTGTACTTCAACGGAGAATAATTCTGTTGAGATTTAAGAACTCGTCCACACTACGACGGAGGAAAATTGTCTAGATTTAGAACCTTATCTGTAATTCAACCGAGACTAATTCAGTTGAGATTTAAGAACCAGTCAGTACTTCGACTGAGGAGAATTGTCTTCATCGAGATCTAGGAACTGTCTGTACTTCAACGGAGAATAATTCTGTTGAGATTTAAGAACTCGTCCACACTGCGACGGAGGAACATTGTCGAGATTTAGAACCTTATCTGTAATTCAACCGAGACTAATTCAGTTGAGATTTAAGAACCGGTCAGTACTTCGACTGGGTGAAACATCTTCATTGAGATCTAGGAACTGTATGTACTTCAACGGAGTATAATTTTGTTGAGATTTAAGAACTCATCCACACTGCGACAGAGGAACATTGTCGAGATTTAGAACCTTATCTGTAATTCAACCGAGACTAATTCAGTTGAGATTTAAGATCCGGTCAGTACTTCGACTGGGTGAAACATCTTCATCGAGATCTAGAAACTGTCTTTACTTCAACGGAGTATAATTCTGTTGAGATTTAAGAACTCGTCCACACTGCGACGGAGGAACATTGTCTAGATTTAGAACCTTATCTGTAATTCAACCGAGACTACTTCAGCTGAGATTTAAGAACTGGTCAGTACTTCGACATAGCTGAGAACTTAACTGCATCCTTCCTGAAAGGTAAAGGTCAATCGTATGCAATGCATGATATATATCAAGCAATGATGTTCTCAAAATAAATGATATTGTTTTGTATGATGCGTATATGCATGTATCATGATGTATGGAAATGTAATGTTTTGGCCGGGGAAAATAAATCCCGGATAGCTGCTGAAGAAAAAAGTTGAATTCTTTGTTTCCGCTGGGGATGGCGAACGAAGATGATTGCGAGAATAAATCTGCGGGAGAGGATAACTCCGTTGAGGGATAAACTCATGAGGAGATTACTCTGTGGGAAAGAGATGCTCTGCTGAGGATTCCACCGATAAATTCTGATGGGGATGAATTACCGTTGCTGGTGATACTGAATCCTGTTGGGAATTGAATTCCTATTTGTGAAAGGAAAGAACTCCGCTAGGGACGATCTTTCAGTTGCGACTTCACTGGGGATAACCTTTTAGACTCTAATGGGGATAATCCTTTGAGCTATGCTGGGGGAAATCTTCCAAAGTCTACTGGGGATGATTCTCCAAACTCCACTGGGGAAGCTTTTTTCAGACTGCGCTGGGAAAATTTTCGAACTCCACTGGGGATATTTTGTATTCTGCCGGGGAATATTCTTATACTCCGTTGGGGAATACTAAGACCTTTCAATGTTGATGGTAGATAAAATCTGCTTGGGGAGAATATTACCGATTCATTTACAGTTGCAAGTCTCAACTAGGGAGAGCTATCATTACTGTCTTACTCTGCGGGGAGTGAACACACATTGACCATGTTCTTCAACTGAATCTACCTCTGTACCTGGTGGATAAAGCAACTGCAAAGCTTGGACAAATCTTATTTCCCCTGTTTCTGATATTACCAGCAATGGTCTTTTATTTCGTATGTAAATAGTCATGAGCAACAATTAATGTCAAATGCATATATCAAAAATGAATATTGGACGTTCTTTGCAAAACAAAACAGAAAAAAGGAAAAAACTGTTTGAAGTTTCTCTGAAAATGAAATTGTATTGATTTTGAAGTTTGGCCTGTAAATAGGCGTTTTGTACAAGAGGCTGACGTTCTAGTAAGAGAACGTCCCCGAATAATAGAATTTACATAATTTGTGAAAAACTAAACAAAACAGCTATGTGAATAATCCCACTGGGTTCCAACTCTGCTATTGCCTTTATATCCTCGAGCATCTCATCACTTTGCTACTTGGTTGAAGGTAGATCAGATTGATTAGTGTCGTCCGAGTTTGATAGTTAATACTGAAGTCTGGTTGCAAGGTGATCCAATGAGACATAGTGTTACGCTTTAATCCCTAATTTTTGCCTGGACCGCCCTTTCGGGTTTTCAGTCCACCGGGATACCCTTTTTTGCCCAAGCCGCCTTTTCAGGTTTTCGACTTGCCGGGTGTACAGATTTTTTCATTTTCATCCCTTATTTTTGCCCGAACCCTTTTGGTTCGCTGGGAAGCCCTTATTTTTGCCTAGGCCAGTCAACCTAGCGGGTCTTTGATTATGCGTAGTGTGATCGGTGGATCTGGAACTGACTGTTTAACGCTGGTTCGCGAAATGTCGCGGAAGCAAGAGTCGCCACCGTCTTTTATTTTCTCCAAATGGAAAGGACAAAAGCACAGAAAAATTCCTTATAGAGATTGCTCTCGGTTCGGGAGGTAGATTATAGAAAGGGAAGGTGTTAGCACCCTTTCTATCCATGGTTATCCATGGGCTCTTAGATACTTGCTCATTTGTGTTTTCAAAATTGTTTGTTTGCTTTTTAGAGTGGGTTTAAAAAGTTTCTTTGAAAATTCTAGTTCGACTCTTGTATCGGTCCTCAAGAGTGTTTGAAAGACTGCTTTCGAAAGCTTTTGAAAATGTGTCGGTGTGAAAAGTATTTTTGAATTTTTGTTTTGAAATTAGAGCAAGTATCTACGAGAACCTACCTACCCTAAGGAATTTGTCTGTGTAAATGTCCTTTAAAGTAGTGCCATCCCACCATTGAGAGGTAGGTAGCACCACCGTTGGAGGTGTTCGGGTCAATTCAAGTTTTAGGACAGTGTGGCCACCAAGCAAAGGTAAGATACCTTAGGAGCTACCCTTATGCCATTGATCTTTTATTCCGAGGTAACCATTCCGAGGCAATTCGTTCCGAGGCAACCGTTTTGAGGCAACTAGATCAATGGAACATAAGGACTCACTAAGACGTCCTATAGTCGGCGACCACGTTTCGAGGGACAAGGCAACAGTGTGATCACCGGAGTAATAGGAAGATACCTTAGAAGCTACCCTCATGCCAGGTTCCCGGATCATGAGGACTTACTAAAACATCCTCTACTCGACGATCACCTTTCGAGGCAAGGCAACAGTGAGGCGTACCCTAGGGGTGGTGTGTGATTTGTGTGTCGTTTTCAATTATTTTTGTCTTGTCATGTTATTGGTGATCTACGCGTTTGTTTTTATTTTGTCATTCATTCTTGCATGCCATTATTAACAGTAAAAAAAAAGTGCGGAAAGATAAAATTCCTAAACTATTACAAAGGCGCGGGTCCACATCGCCAAATTTAATCCAGGACCCGATTTGACAGAAAATAAAGAATTAAAGTAAAGTGCGAGAAAGTATGAAATTACACGGCTTTGGGAGAAGTACATGAATATTTACAAGAAAAAGAAATAAATATGCGAATTGAAATAAAATTAGAAACGAGGGCGTTGGACCCTTTTTAACGAAATTAAATTATTAGCAAATTAATTAAATTAAAGAAAAAGAAATTATTTTTTGGTTTTTTTTTGTATTTTATGAGAAATTAATGAAACTGAATTAAATTCTACAATTTTGATTTATTAGAAAAAAATATTAAAGTTAAACCTAAATTAACCTAATTATTTACATGCAATTTTGATTTATAAAAATAAATAATATTTTAATAATTAATTATTGTGAAAGAAAAGAAAAAAGGATAAAAAAATTGACCAAACCCTAATTCTACCAATTTTAAGTTTTATTAAAAAAATATTAAGGTTTAAACCTAAATTAGAACGAAAATCAATTAACATTATTTATTTACAAAAAATAACATTTAAATAAAAATATTAGTTTTTGTCCCTTTTCTGATTTTTTTATATTGTCTTTATGTTTTTTTTTGTGAAAATAATTAAATTAAAAGAATTAATTAAAAAGAATAATAATTGAAATAAAAAAAGAATAAAATAAAATATAGAAGATTGCACACCTGAGGGGGGTCTGCCCCCAAATTGGGAGGTTAAATCCAATAATTCAGGCCCATTGATCTTTGGCCTCGTTGACCTTTTCAGGAAGCATGTGATACGTTTGACTGGAGTCCACCACGTTCTTCAGATCATGGCCTTCTGATTGATCCTGGCGTATGCATGGATGGCTTGATTTGAGAGATGCATGGTGGTCTTCAAGACATAATCTGCACAGGAATATATATTGAAAAATATTATGGAATAGAAAGGGGGACCTGGGATCGAACCCAGGTTCTGGAAGTCACCAAGATGCTTGCCTGCCACTGAGCCATGTAGTGCGTTTTGTATATATGATAACTAACAAATAATATAAAATAAACAAACGTTAGTGGGGCGCTTTTCGCGCGAAATTTGAATAGACCAATCGCTGCTTTCCACTTCATCGTCTTCTTCGTGGTTGTTTTTTTCCTGAAACAAAAAAGGATGGGCAACGGTTTTTGAACCGTTCCCTTATGCATTATTTCAGAAAATAGCGAATAGGCCGTCCGGCCACATAAATTAGGCGCGAGGGTTGGGTCTAGATCGTCCAAGCACGCTTATTTCAATGGTGGTACTCAGGAGTCTCAATTTTGCAGTATGTGAAAGTTCCCAAATCGAAACCTGAAGAACCCTAAAAATCATTCATGGTGATTCTTCATATAGCGCATAAAAATTCAATTAAATCATATGGTTAGTTCCAGAACACATCAATTAGTATGAATTCATCAAAAAAATGCAATGAAAATGTCTAAATCTTAAAACACGATCATGAAAAAAATATGAAAAAGTGTGAATCCTATTCACCAATTCTGGGCGTTAGAGGTCGTGCTTTTGATCCAAATACGTTGCTTGATGTCCCAGGAATGCAATGGACTGATTACTTTGCCTTGAAATGCTTTGGAATCACGATTTCAGTTTTGAATTTTTAAGCAAGAAGCTCAAGTATGGTTTTCTGTATATGGCGCAGCTTGGACCTCTTGGGCATTAGGGTTTTCATCCTTATATGTATATGAGTGATTAGGTTAAGAATTTGATCAAAAGAAATCCATGAATTGATGAAACAAATATTTGATTTTTATGGCATTAGCTTTCAAATCTTTTTCATGCAAACTTCTACCAAATCATGACAAATCATATTGATTCTTTCCAAATCTAGCTATGCACGAAATATTGAGTATATATTATGCATAAAAAGATTTAAAACCTAGGTTTAGTATTTTTTATATATTTTAATTAATTAAATGAATTTCTAGCATTTAAAAATTCAAATAAATAAAATAAAAATGATAAAAACTTCCCTTTGGGCCAAATGGTCGTGCACATGCCTTGGGTGATGAATTGTGGAAGAAAAAGAGGCCCATTAGCATTTTTAGGTCATTTGAATCAATGTTGACTTTTCAAAATATCCAAAACTTTCCCAACTTCCACAAGGCATAACTTGCTCAATTTTAAAGCTTTGCTCATATTCTTGGACATTTTGGAAAGTTCTTTGAGTCCTCTAACCAATTCCTTTGGTCCCATGTCATTTTGATTTACCAATCTCAAGTTATGGTCTTTGACTTAAAGTCCCTTTTTGTTGACTTTTGAAAATGACCTATAATGTTGAAATTGATAACTTTTTGTGAGAGCATTTCTTGGACTTGAAGTGTGAAGAGGAGTTGTAGGAAATGTCTTTATCTTCAAAATGAGCTTTGGATGGAATTTTTCTGATAAACCATGTGAAAGTTATGCCCTGGTCAATTTATAGTTGACTTTTTCAGCTGTCCAAATAAGGAAACTTTTGCATCTTGATGATTTTTGAGCCAAACTTTGAGAATCATGATCAAGCCTTGATCAAATGATGTTTGTGGCTTCAAAATGAGATGTTGACCAAAAATTTGAACTTTTGACTGTCAAATGACCATTTTGCCCCTACAGTTGACTGTAGTGCAATTAGGGTTTTTGACTGTGCAATTTTATGCTGAAAGTCTTGAAACTTGGTATGAGGATGCTTGACCCTGTTTGTAGGCATGTGGGACTTGATTGGACACTTGGAAACTTCATTTACTTTGTCAGAACCAAAACCCTAATTTTGACTGTTAAGAGGCCCTTGAACTGTTCAACCCTTGGGGAATTTTGAAGCATGCTTTTGACAAATCTTGAAGAATATGGGAGGGCAAATTTTGGGGTACAACAGTTGCCCCTGTTCAATCTTCTTAGACCTGAGGATGCAGATTGGCTGACGTGCCTTTCGTAATCCGAAGGTGGAAGATGATTGAACACTAGAGTGCCCAGAAATTTGCGCTCACATAGTAGCAGTATGATGATGGGAATGGGCTTATAGATGCCATTTGGAGATTGATGGATAGGATGATGGGCTTATAGATGCCATGCTAAGAGATGATGGATGGCGGATGGGCTTATAGATGCCATCTGGATGTTGATCGCGTAAGAGCTTCTTTAGCGAGAACTTGCATACCTGCAAAAAAGAAAAATGATTATCTGACCTGTTACGGGAGCTGGTCTTCAAATTCTTTATGTAGATGTGTCCTGACTGGTTACAGGAGCTGAATCTAGAGCTTCAAATGGTGATGAATGAACCAGTGATGGTTACTACCTTAACAGGAACGGTGAGAGAACCTTGGATGACTTTAACCTCAACAGCAATCGTTGAGAAAATCTTGGGATGATTACTACCTCCGCAGTATCGGGGAGAGAACCATAGGCGACTACAACCTCAACAGCAAACATTGAGAGAATCTTGGATGGAATTATCATCTCCGCAGTATCGGGGAGAGAACCATAGGCGATTACAACCTCAATAGCAATCATTGAGAAAACCTTGGATGGAATTATCATCTCTGCAGTATCGGGGAGAGAACCATAGGTGATTACAACCTCAATAGCGATCATTGAGAAAACCTTGGATGGAATTATCATCTCCGCAGTATCAGGGAGAGAACCATAGGCGATTACAACCTCAATAGAAATCATTGAGAAAACCTTGGATGGAATTATCATCTCCGCAGTATCGGGGAGAGAACCATAGGTGAGTACAACCTCAATAGCGATCATTGAGAAAACCTTGGATGGAATTATCATCTCCGCAGTACCGGGGAGAGAACCATAGGCGATTACAACCTCAATAGCAATCATTGAGAAAACCTTGGATAACTTCTACCGAGTCTTCATCAGAAAAATCTGTTTGGGGTCGATTTAGCTGGACTAGAGAAGGCCTTGGACTGGATAAGAAACAGAAAATCTTAGGGTCGATTAGCTGAACCGGTCTAGGTCTTGGAGTCTTCAACTGAGTCTTCAAAAGAAAAACCTTTAGGAGTCGGTTTAACTGGACCAGAGAAGGCCTTTGACTGGATAAGAAACAGAGAAATCTTTGGAGTCGATTTAACTGAACCGGTCTAGGTCTTAAAATGTCTTCAACTGGATAAGAAACAGGGAGATCTTTGGAGTCGATCTGACTGAACCAGAGAAGGCCTTTGACTAGATAAGAAACAGAGAAATCTTTGGAGTCGATCTGACTGAACCAGACAAGGTCTTTGGAGTCTTCAACTGAGCCTTCAAAAGAAAAACCTTTAGGAGTCGGTTTAACTAGACCAGAGAACGCCTTTGACTGGATAATAACCAGGAAAATCTTTGGAGTCGATTTAACTGAACCAGACAAGGTCTTTGGAGTCTTCAACTGAGTCTTCAAAAGAAAAACCTTTAGGAGTCGGTTTAACTAGACCAGAGAACGCCTTTGACTGGATAATAACCAGGAAAATCTTTGGAGTCGATTTAACTGAACCAGACAAGGTCTTTGGAGTCTTCAACTGAGTCTTCAAAAGAAAAACCTTTAGGAGTCGGTTTAACTAGACCAGAGAACGCCTTTGACTGGATAATAACCAGGAAAATCTTTGGAGTCGATTTAACTGAACCAGACAAGGTCTTTGGAGTCTTCAACTGAGTCTTCAAAAGAAAAACCTTTAGGAGTCGGTTTAACTAGACCAGAGAACGCCTTTGACTGGATAATAACCAGGAAAATCTTTGGGAGTCGATTTAACTGAACCAGACAAGGTCTTTGGAGTCTTCAACTGAGTCTTCAAAAGAAAAACCTTTAGGAGTCGGTTTAACTAGACCAGAGAACGCCTTTGGCTGGATAACAACCAGGAAAATCTTTGGGAGTCGATTTAACTGAACCAGACAAGGTCTTTGGAGTCTTCAACTGAGTCTTCAACAGAAAAACCTTTAGGAGTCGGTTTAACTAGACCAGAGAACGCCTTTGACTGGATAATAACCAGGAAAATCTTTGGGAGTCGATTTAACTGAACCAGACAAGGTCTTTGGAGTCTTCAACTGAGTCTTCAAAAGAAAAACCTTTAGGAGTCGGTTTAACTAGACCAGAGAACGCCTTTGGCTGGGTAATAACCAGGAAAATCTTTGGGAGTCGATTTAACTGAACCAGACAAGGTCTTTGGAGTCTTCAACTGAGTCTTCAAAAGAAAAACCTTTAGGAGTTGGTTTAACTAGACCAGAGAAGGCCTTGGAATGTAGCTTGAGAACTTAACTGGATCTTTCCTGAAAGGTAAAGGTCAGTCATATGCAATGCATGATATGGATCAAGCAAGGATGTTCTCCACATAAATGAGATTTAAGATATGATGCGTATATGCATGCTATAATGTATGAGAATGTGATGTTTTGGAATGTATGTTTTCGTCTAGGAAAGTAAATCCTTGACGGGTGCCGGGAAGTCACTCCTGGGTTGATGTTGAAGTATTGATTTATTGCTTCCGCTGGGGATGAGATTTGCAAGAATACCGGTAGGAGAAGATGACTCCATTGGGGAATGAACTTGGCGAATGGATTACTCTGCAGGGAGAAAAGGTACTCTAACGGTCTTGCTGGGAAGCAATGCTCTGTAGGGAGAAAAAGTACTCTAACAGTCTTGCTGGGAAGCAGTACTCTGTGGGGAGAGAGATACTTTGCTGAGTCGTTGATAATAACTTGCTGGGGATACCCTTGTTGTGTTGGAAGTATTGATAGACTTCGCTGGGGATAAGAGAGTTGTGCCGACGACGATCTTTCCGTGGCTTTTGGCTGAGGATAACCCAGTTATATCCTGGTAAGGAAATAACTCTTTAAATAAAGCCGGACGACGCGTTCGTGCTCTGTGAGGATAAGCTTCCAGAATCTACTGGGGATAAGCTTACTGCTTGGGGGAGATGGATTCCACTTTCCTGGGGACACTGGGCTGAACTCCTGGGTAAGTTTTGAACTGTACCGGGGAAGTGACTCCTTTGCATGTTGATAGATCGCCGGGGAACAATCTTAAATCAAGACTGCCGGGGATGCTTGTTAAGACTGTATGCTGCTGGGGAAGGTTGAGATCTGCGGGAGGATACCCAACTTCCTTAAGGTTGATAACTGCTTTGCTTGAGGAGAGTATACTGCTTGCTGGCTCACTCTCTGGGGAATCAGGATACCTGGTTGTGTTCTTCAGCTGAACCTACCTTGATACCTTGGAGGACAGAACAATTAGATCGCTTGGACAACTCTTTATTGCCCCTGTTTCTGAGGTATGAGAGGAAGACCTGTGAGGTGCTGATAGTTGTTGATGGACAAACCTTCTTCTGGTAGGCAGGTGATAAGATGACAGGACATAGTCGTACGCTTTGATCCCTAACTTTTGCCTGGACCGCCCTTTCGGATTTTCAGTCCACCGGGATGCCCATTTTTGCCTAGGTATGTCGACCTAGCGGGTCTTTGATTTTGCGTAGTATTTTTCGGTTATGTCCATGTTCTCAGAATGTAGGGAGTTTCCCCTGTTTAGAAGTGTTTTTGTCATGCCACCAGAAGATGTTTAATCAGGCAAGATTCATTGTTGGAATGCCCCAAGTGATTCAGGCAGAGATTTGCCCCAAGCTATTTGGCCTTTTGAGAGATTCTCCGAATCTTGATTGGATTGCCCCAGATGATTGGACCATGATCATGGCGTGCCCCTTGGTTGGAAGTGCTTTTGTTCACTAGGTATTTCTCGTGCGAATTTCCCTGCTGTTCAAACAAAAAGTCATATGCAAACAAAGTTATGTTAAAAATGCAAAGCCTATGTCTGTCTTGAAGATTTTGAAAATGCATTCTTTTTCATAAAACAAGTGAATGTTTGTAAAACATGATGTCAACTCCGTATTTACCGTAGGCCTTAAGGAGTCAGGATACCTTTCGTAACAGTATGCTTTCGAACTAACCCATGCTTCAGCTAGGACTTTTAAGGGTTATAACGTGGCTTGGTTCACGGTTTAAGAAACAAAGGATAAAGGCTCAAATTTTATTTGTACCCACCCGCTCTTCGTGATGTTCTCCAAACCTAAACTCAGCTGATCATACGTTAGACCTTGTTTGAGTCTTTGCTCTGATTTTCCGGTGATGATTCGGACGTTGGTAACTTATCTTGAATAGGAAATCATTCCTTTTTTGTTAAGGGTTTGTAAGACCTCTTTCTTGTCTGATTTTTTGTTATCCCTTTCTTTTTTGCCTAAGCTGTTTCCTTTTTTGGAATTACAGTCAGCGGGATGCCCCAGTTTTGTAAGTCTCCTTCATGGGTTTTGACTTAATGGGTTTTTTTTATTTTTTTGAGATAATGACTGCCTTTCTTTATTGATTATTCGGAACCATCACTGTCTTTCTTCGTTTTGTAAGGACTTCTTTGGTGCCATTTGTTATGCACTTGGACCAACTGAGAGACTACCCTGCCCCAGGTTATAATAAAGGGTTTTAAATTTCGAAAAGAAAAACTCCTACTTCTTTGGCTCAGAGGGGTTGACGAGGGATTATCATCCTTATAACTCCAGTGTTTAGGGATTGAAACAATGCATGTACCTCATCAGCGGGGTCTGTTCAAAAGCATACTGTAATGATCGCGGTATCGTTTTCGTCATCCTCCCTCAAGAGGCTTTAGAATTTTAGATCAAGAGTTGACATCAGAAAAAATATGAAAATAATTTGCATTTAGTGAATACGAATATATTGTTTCAGAACAGACATATGCGATGCATTAATGAAATAACAATGTTTGACATGAATAGAATGCTTGAACAATCAAAAGAAAATTACAACTTGAATTCAAATGAACAAAAAAGTGCTTTCTATCCTAGCCATGTCTTGGCATGGGAGCAGTGATCACGTTGGGAGCCTCGGGCGCCTCGAACTCAATCTCCTTTGCATCAATCAAGTCTTGGATCTTATTTTTCAAGCTCCAACAATCATCTGTAGTATGCCCCGGGCTGTCAGAGTGATAAGCGTAGCGGGCGTTGGGGTTATACTTCGGTGACGTTGTATTTTGATTCTTCGGAGCTTCTTTTAGAGTTACCAGCTTGGTCTCCAGCAATTGTGGCAATATCTGGGATAAGGTCATGCTGAGCCGAGTGAACTGCCTTCTCTCGCTCTTTTGTTGGTTGTGATGTTGAAGAGCACCAGCAGGTTTTGAGATCACCCCTGCATTGGCAGCTTGGCGGCGTTCTGGTCTATTCTGTCTCCTTGAACCATAGATGGCATTGGATTCCTTCTTAAAAGGTTTTTTATCGGTGCTTGATGAAGCATCCTTCTGTATCTTCCCATCCTTGATACCAGCTTCGATCCTCTCCCCAGTCAAGATCAGATCTGTAAACCCAGCAGAAGAGTTCCCGATCAGGTGGTTGAAGAATGAAAATGCAATGAAAATGTCTAAATCTTAAAACACGATCATGAAAAAAATATGAAAAAGTGTGAATCCTATTCACCAATTCTGGGTGTTAGAGGTCGTGCTTTTGATCCAAATACGTTGCTTGATGTCCCAGGAATGCAATGGACTGATTACTTTGCCTTGAAATGCTTTGGAATCACGATTTCAGTTTTGAATTTTTAAGCAAGAAACTCAAGTATGGTTTTCTGTATATGGCGCAGCTTGGACCTCTTGGGCATTAGGGTTTTCATCCTTATATGTATATGAGTGATTAGGTTAAGAATTTGATCAAAAGAAATCCATGAATTGATGAAACAAATATTTGATTTTTATGGCATTAGCTTTCAAATCTTTTTCATGCAAACTTCTACCAAATCATGACAAATCATATTGATTCTTTCCAAATCTAGCTATGCACGAAATATTGAGTATATATTATGCATAAAAAGATTTAAAACCTAGGTTTAGTATTTTTTTATATATTTTAATTAATTAAATGAATTTCTAGCATTTAAAAATTCAAATAAATAAAATAAAAATGATAAAAACTTCCCTTTGGGCCAAATGGTCGTGCACATGCCTTGGGTGATGAATTGTGGAAGAAAAAGAGGCCCATTAGCATTTTTAGGTCATTTGAATCAATGTTGACTTTTCAAAATATCCAAAACTTTCCCAACTTCCACAAGGCATAACTTGCTCAATTTTAAAGCTTTTGTAGGTGTTTAGGTATTGGCTTGCATTTTTGGTAAATCCCAAGTGTATGTGTGAATGTCATGACTGATGTCATAACATTCTAGTTCAGGTTGTACTAACTCATTAGGTACATGTGCAGAAAAATATTGTAATTCAAATACTGATGTTTATAAGTGTGTATCTGAGCATGTTTGCAAAATGATCACATTTTGCTAAATCAGTAGACAGGTTTTCTCAGATGTCATAACAGATGTTATGACATCCTGTTCTGAACTAACAGGATTGCAGGATTGGATAAGTCTGAGTTTTTTCAGGAAATAACTCAGTCCTTTCTGAACAGAATCCTGCGTTTTCTGAGGAGTAACCTAGCTCAATCCTAACCTGGTTAATAAAGTCCTGTGACCTGGTCTTTAGGTCAAACGGAATCAACCCTAGGTTTTTGGAAACCCTAACTGAAGCTGCAGCTGCTATATATTCAACAGAGCTGCTGTTTTTCAAGATATCCCTGCTGATTGATTAGAAGATCAATTTTGTAATCTGTATAGATTTGTTTATTGTACTCCAAGCAATTATCATTGTGATAAGTGCCTTGGAATAGGTTTCGATTGTAAGGGTTGTGTAGCACTCTAAGCTTTGAAGCAAGAGTGTTTGAATGTCCCTTGACTAAAGCTGTGAAGCAGAGTCAAGTTAGTTGTGTGCATCACTCAAAGCTGTGAAGCACGAGTGATTGTGTTGCTTGATTAAAAAGCTGTGAAGCTTAATCAAGTGTTTGTTTTTGAAGAGTGTCTTCATCAATTATTGAGTCAAATTAGTTTATGTATCACTGCTGTGATTGAGGGGGAGTGAGTAGGAACTCAGGTTTAAGTTGTACTTAGATTAGAATTGCATTGGGTAGGTCTTAAGTGAAGGAGATAAACTGGTTGGTTTATTCCTGAATTAACATCTCTTATAGTGGATTCTCTCCCTGGCTTGGTAGCCCCCAGAGTAGGTGTTGTTGCACACTGAACTGGGTAAACAATTGACTGTGTTCTTTACTGCTTTTGTATTTACTGTCATATAGTAAGTCAGATACGGTGTCATAACATTGGACGTGACATTGAGTATCTGCAGCCAGAATTTTCAATTGGCATCAGAGCAGGCACCCTGCCTGTATTACTGGGTGAGATCTAGGGATATCACTTTCTGGCACTATGGACAAAGAAGGAGTTTTTGGAAATAGACCACCCATTCTGGATGGAACTAATTATGACTACTGGAAACATCGTATGATTGCCTTCCTAAAATCTCTGGACAAAAAGGCTTGGAGAGCTGCTGACAAAGGATGGATTCATCCCACCATAACTGAGAGAGATGGGACAATCAGTTTGAAGCCTGAGGAAGATTGGAGTAAAGAAGAAGATGAGTTAGCTCTGGGAAATTCAAAAGCTTTAAATGCCTTGTTCAATGGAATTGATAGAAACATCTTCAGACTAGTACATCAATATGAACTGGCCAAGGAAGTTTGGGACACTCTCAAAACTACTCATGAGGGAACTTCCAAAGTAAAAATGTCAAGGCTTCAGATGTTGACTACCAAATTTGAGAATCTAAAAATGATGGAAGATGAAACCATTCATGAGTTTCACATGAACATCTTGGAGATTGCCAACACCTCAGGAGCACTGGGAGAAAAAATGTCAGAAGAAAAACTGGTGAGGAAGATTCTCAGATCCTTGCCTAAAAGATTTGCAATGAAGGTAACTGCCATAGAGGAAGCCCAGGACATTGGCAAGTTGAAAGTGGATGAACTTATTGGGTCTCTTCAGACTTTTGAGATGGGGATCACTGATAATGGTGACAAGAAGAACAAAAGCATAGCACTTGTATCCAACACTGATGTTGAATACAAGGAGGATGAAGAAGAAAACATATCAGAAGCTATTGCCATGCTTGGAAGACAGTTCAACATGCTCATCAAAAGAATGGACCCAAAGTCAAGGTCTAATGTTCATAACATTCCTTCTGACATTGACAGTTCCAGCAGAAGACCAAGGTCATAAGATAAGGGAAACCAAGCAGAGGTATTCAATGCCATGGATGTGAAGGATATGGACATATTCGAGCTGAATGTCCTACCTTTCTTAAGAAGCAAAAGAAAGGAATGACTGTTACTTGGTCTGACTATGATTCAGAAAGTAATTCTGAAGAAGAATCTGCCAAACTAGTTACTGCCCTAACTAGTGTTTGTACTTCTGAAAGTGACACTAGTGATGAAGAAGTGACATTTGAAGAACTGGCTGATACCTACAAGAAATTGTGTATCAGAAGTGCTGAAGTCTGTGTGCAGAATGAGAAACAATCAAAACTCATTATAAAGCTGGAGGCTGAAAAGAGGGCAAATCTTGAAACTATAAGTCATTTAGAAGGAGAAGTTCAACTGCTGAACTCACAACTGAATCAAATGACCAAATCTGTCAAGATGTTGACGAATGGAACAGACAAATTGGAAGAGATCCTTCAGGTTGGACAAAATGTGGGAAATAAATCTGGACTAGGATTTATGGAAGCAAAGAAATCTGGAACTGGTAAGCAAATGTCAAAACGGATGTCTCAACATTACTCTCAACATCAGGGACAGAGACATATGAAGAAGAGGTACCAAAGATGGAGATGTCATCATTGTGGGAAATATGGTCACATAAAGCCCTTCTGCTTCAGACTACATGGATATCCTAATCAGAACTCAGATGTCAAACCTAAGTCTAAAAAGGTACCACATGCTCCTCAATGGAAGAAAAAGGCTACTGCACTGATAGCTCACACTTCCCTGAGGGCCTCTGCAAAGGAAGATTGGTACTTTGACAGTGGATGTTCCAGACACATGACTGGATTCAAAAATCTCCTCAATAATGTTATGCCTCACAACACCAGTTTTGTGACCTTTGGAGATGGTGCTAAAGGTGAAGTCAAAGGAGTTGGTAAATTGAACTGTCCTGGAGTTCCAAGTCTGAATAAGGTACTGCTGGTAAAAGGGTTGACTACTAATCTCATTAGCATCAGTCAATTATGTGATCTAGGATTCATGGTCAACTTCTCAAGATCTGAATGTCTAGTATTTAATGAAAAACTAGATGTTGTAATGAGAGGAATCAAATCCAAAGATAATTGTTATGTGTGGCAGCCTGAGAACACTGATATCTCCACTATGAGTCAAATCATCAAAGAAGAAAAAGATATGAAACAGTGGCAGCATAAGCTTGAAAGAATGAAAAGAGCTATTCCTATGGAAGCTGTCAGAAGAACTCCAAAACTACAGGCTGATAATATATGTGATGTGGCAAATAAACTTGAAGAAGAATGTGTTGTCAGAACCTTAAGTCATCTTGACAAGGATGTTGGAAAGAACAAGTCTCATAAATTCTGTTCTCAAAACATCTGGTCAAAACAGATGCTCCCTGAGTACAATGTTACACAAGATGTTGTGACATTGTGTTGTGATAATCTAAAAACATTCAACATTTCCTTGAACCCTATTGACTTTGAAGAGAAGAAGTCATTTAAACTGGAACATAGTTTCTCTAAACTTCAGCTGACTGATTCTTCTACCAAGGCGCTTGTTGGAAATAAACTTGAAAATTTGAGGGACAGGTTGGGTATTCACCAACATGAGAAATTATAGCAATTAGTTTTGCTGAAAACAAGGGTTGAAGGGATTAATTTTATATTTAGTGGGTTAATCATATTCATTCACAATTCCTTCAAAAGCCTTAAGAAGTTGAAGAGACTCCCTTTTACTCCCTACCTCTCTCATCCTTGCAACCTGTTTCCTCCTCCCAATCAAAGATTTTTCTCAAACTGCTACTATTACTCAAAGTTAAACAAAATGTCTCAGACATCGTCTTCCACCATGGCGGCTTCGTCTTCCTCATCATCGTCATCATCTGATCAAGATTCTAGGGCAATCACTACATGCATAGAATCTGAAGTTCTTGAGATCACTCCTCTCAGGGAGATGGCAACTGACCCAGCCAGAGTCAAAAAGCTCAGAACCAGACATGCAGGAAGAGCTCAAGCTACAGCCTCTGGTAATTCTTCTCATCCTTCGTCTTCTATACCTAATAGAGAAGGATCAGTTCAAGTACACCAAGCCATTGCTAGGCTGGTTACTAGCATTCTGAGTGGCAACCAATATGTACCGGGGATTTCTATCCCTTTGAATCAATCAGAAAGTCCAAATGTGGAAGGTTCTGAAAATGTAGATGTCACTGAGGATGTTGTGACACCAAAAGACAACATTCAGAACCCCTCTGAAAAGGCTGCTAATCCACCTATCATTGATGTGGATGAAGATTACTCAGATAATGAACTGATTGCTAATGTGAACCCTAGCATTGCTAGGAGATTGATGAAAAGAAAGAGTAGTCAGAATGTTAAACCTGATGCTAAGAAATCCAAGGCTGAAGGGATGGCTGAGAAAAGTATTCAGACAAAAGGGAAGAAGGCACAGGTGCAGACTGCTAGACAACCAATCTCTAAGAAAAGTAAAGAACCTGAAACTTCTGATTTTGATGATGAATAAGAATTTGAGATTGATATTGAAGAAACTCCCATCAGAAGGAAGCCCCCCTCCAGCAAGATTGCTAGAGTGCCTGAAGTGCCAACAGACAACATCTCCTTTCATCATCCTGACAATGCAAACAGATGGAAGTATGTTTGCTTAAAGAGAATAGCCTTGGAGAGAGAACTCAACAATGATGCCTTGGAGTGCAAAGACATTATGGATCTGATCAGAAATGTTGGGCTAATGAAGACAGTGATGAAGTTTAACAAATGTTATGAAAATCTGGTTAAGGAGTTTGTAGTGAACTTGTCAAATGATTGTGCTGATGGGAGGTCAGCTGACTTTGAGAGTGTGTCAAGTTCTCTCCATCAGAAATCAACAAGTTTCTTGGAAGAACAAATAAGGACTGTCCTAATCTAGAGGCAACTGACAATGAAGTGTGTTTAACCATCACAGCCAGGCAAGTAAAGTGTTGGCCATTGAAAGGGAAGCTGAATGCTAGTAAACTCAGCATGAAATTTGCCATCTTGCATAAAATAGGTGCAGCAAACTGGGTGCCTACAAATCACAAATCAACCATCTCCACAGGATTGGGGAGATTTATCTATGCTGTAGGAACCAAGACTGCCTTTGACTATGGAAGGTACATCTTTGAACAAACTTTGAAGCATGCTGGCAGTTATGCTGTCAAAGGACCAATTGCCTTTCCCTCCCTCCTTTGTGGAATCATCCTTGCACAATACCCTGACATCCTTGTAGCAAGAGATACAGTCTGCAAAAGAGCTCCTGCCCTTGGCCTGCACTACAAACTGTTTCAGGGATCCCATGCTCCAGACATTGTCATAACATCAGCTGAGACATCGTCTGCAAAGACCCAGTCCAAGACATCAGATGTCATAGCTGTTTTAAAAGAAACTTGCAAAGATCTGGATGCTAGAAAAAGGACCCTAGAAGCTCTAATTGCCAGGCTAGAAAAGGAGGAAGCTGAAGAAAGCAGAAGGGAAGAAGGTATAGAAGCTGAAGGACAGCTCAACATTGAAGAAACTAGCTCCTCTGAGTCTGATGATAGTGCTTGAAGGTTGATTGCTGCTTGGTGGTGTTGCTGGTGGAGTTTGGAAGTGTGTTCTGCTGTTGTCTGCTGCTGATCTCATTATTTTGGATAACTGTATAATTTTATGAACATGGATAACTGTAACTTTGGCCCATTTGTGGCTAAAGAGGGGGAGAATATTTTAGTACTTGCTTAATTAGTACTTAACATTCTGTGTTCTATTTTTCTGCTGTCACTTATTTCTGCTGCTATCTATCTCTGATTGTTTAGGGACTTTAGCCAAAAATCTGCCAAAGGGGGAGTTTGTAGGTGTTTAGGTATTGGCTTGCATTTTTGGTAAATCCCAAGTGTATGTGTGAATGTCATGACTGATGTCATAACATTCTAGTTCAGGTTGTACTAACTCATTAGGTACATGTGCAGAAAAATATTGTAATTCAAATACTGATGTTTATAAGTGTGTATCTGAGCATGTTTGCAAAATGATCACATTTTGCTAAATCAGTAGACAGGTTTTCTCAGATGTCATAACAGATGTTATGACATCCTGTTCTGAACTAACAGGATTGCAGGATTGGATAAGTCTGAGTTTTTTCAGGAAATAACTCAGTCCTTTCTGAACAGAATCCTGCGTTTTCTGAGGAGTAACCTAGCTCAATCCTAACCTAGTTAATAAAGTCCTGTGACCTGGTCTTTAGGTCAAACGGAATCAACCCTAGGTTTTTGGAAACCCTAACTGAAGCTGCAGCTGCTATATATTCAACAGAGCTGTTGTTTTTCAAGATATCCCTGTTGATTGATTAGAAGATCAATTTTGTAATCTGTATAGATTTGTTTATTGTACTCCAAGCAATTATCATTGTGATAAGTGCCTTGGAATAGGTTTCGATTGTAAGGGTTGTGTAGCACTCTAAGCTTTGAAGCAAGAGTGTTTGAATGTCCCTTGACTAAAGCTGTGAAGCAGAGTCAAGTTAGTTGTGTGCATCACTCAAAGCTGTGAAGCACGAGTGATTGTGTTGCTTGATTAAAAAGCTGTGAAGCTTAATCAAGTGTTTGTTTTTGAAGAGTGTCTTCATCAATTATTGAGTCAAATTAGTTTATGTATCACTGCTGTGATTGAGGGGGAGTGAGTAGGAACTCAGGTTTAAGTTGTACTTAGATTAGAATTGCATTGGGTAGGTCTTAAGTGAAGGAGATAAACTGGTTGGTTTATTCCTGAATTAACATCTCTTATAGTGGATTCTCTCCCTGGCTTGGTAGCCCCCAGAGTAGGTGTTGTTGCACACTGAACTGGGTAAACAATTGACTGTGTTCTTTACTGCTTTTGTATTTACTGTCATATAGTAAGTCAGATACGGTGTCATAACATTGGACGTGACATTGAGTATCTGCAGCCAGAATTTTCAGCTTTGCTCATGTTCTTGGACATTTTGGAAAGTTCTTTGAGTCCTCTAACCAATGCCTTTGGTCCCATGTCATTTTGATTTACCAATCTCAAGTTATGGTCTTTGACTTAAAGTCCCTTTTTGTTGACTTTTGAAAATGACCTATAATGTTGAAATTGATAACTTTTTGTGAGAGCATTTCTTGGACTTGAAGTGTGAAGAGGAGTTGTAGGAAATGTCTTTATCTTCAAAATGAGCTTTGGATGGAATTTTTCTGATAATCCATATGAAAGTTATGCCCTGGTCAATTTACAGTTGGCTTTTTCAACTGTCCAAATAAGGAAACTTTTGCATCTTGATGATTTTTGAGCCAAACTTTGAGAATCATGATCAAGCCTTGATCAAATGATGTTTGTGGCTTCAAAATGAGATGTTGACCAAAAATTTGAACTTTTGACTGTCAAATGACCATTTTGCCCCTACAGTTGACTGTAGTGCAATTAGGGTTTTTGACTGTGCAATTTTGTGCTGAAAGTCTTGAAACTTGGTATGAGGATGCTTGACCATGTTTGTAGGCATGTGGGACTTGATTGGACCCTTGGAAACTTCATTTACTTTGTCAGAACCAAAACCCTAATTTTGACTGTTAGGAGGCCCTTGAACTGTTCAACCCTTGGGGAATTTTGAAGCATGCTTTTGACAAATCTTGAAGAATATGGGAGGGCAAATTTTGGGGTACAACACGTAGTATCTTTTCACTATGTCTGCATTGACGGGGTGAGGAAGGTCGTCACCATCCATGGTGGTTAGAATCATAGCTCCTCCTGAGAAAATGTTCTTAACCACAAATGGCCCTTCGTAAGTAGGGGTTCATTTTCCCCTAGGATCACCTTGAGGTAAGATAATGCGCTTGATCACCAGATCCTCAACTTGATATTCTTGTCGTCTGACTTTCTTGTTAAATGCCTTGATCATTCGTTTTTGGTATGTCTGACCATGACAAATAGCAGTAAGTCTCTTTTCGTCTATTAAATTCAGCTGATAAAGTCGGGTCTGAATCCAGTCATCTTCGCTCAAACCTACATCCTTCATAATCCGAAGAGAGGGTATCTGAACTTCGATGGGCAACACGGCCTCCATGCGTTATACCAAGGAATAAGGTGTTGCCCCTATTGACGTTCGCGCTGAGGTACGGTACCCATGAGGAGTGAATGGTAACATCTCGTGCCAGTCTTTATATGTCACCGTCATCTTCTGTACGATCTTCTTAATGTTCTTATTGGCCGCCTCAACAACCCCATTCATCTTCGGCCGGTAAGGAGAAGAGTTGCGATGCTGTATCTTGAACTGCTTGCAGAGCTCAGTGATCATCTTATTGTTGAGATTTGTACCATTATCTGTAATGATCCTCTCTGGTACACCGTATCGACAAATCAGATTATGCCGAATGAACCGTGCTACGACATTCTTGGTCACAGTAGCAAAGGAAGTTGCTTCAACCCACTTCGTAAAGTAATCAATTGCTACCAAGATGAAACGATGTCTGTTGGATGCTGTAGGTCTGATCTCGCCGATCATATCAATGCCCCACATTGCAAAAGGCCAAGGAGCTGTCAAGACGTTCAGAGGTACTGGATGTATATGCACCTTATCAGCATAGACTTGGCACTTGTGACAGGTCTGAGAATGCTGATAACAGTCGGCTTCCATTGTGGACCAAAAATATCCTTCCCAAAGGATTTTCTTTTCCATGGTGTGTCCACTGGAATGAGTTCCGAAAGTACCTTCATGTAACTCTATCATGATTATTTCTGCCTCGTTCTTATCCATACATCACATTAAGGTTGAATCATGGTTACGCTTATAAAGGATACCATTGCTGATGAAGAATTTCGCCGCGAACCTCCTCAGAAACTTCTTGTCATTAACAGATGCACCCTCAGGGTATTCTTGAGCTTCAAGATACCTCTTCACCTCATGAAACCAGGGTTTATCTGCTGCCTCTTCAGTATCAATGTCACAGCAATGTGCAGGTTCGTCCAATCTTTCAATGATAACCCGGGGAGCTTCGTTGTCCCAATTGACTTTGAACATAGAAGACATCGTAGCCAGAGCGTCCGCCAACTGATTCTCCTCTCTAGGGAAGTGTTCAAAGGTTATTTCCTCGAAGTGCGGAAGCAACGTCAACACAAACTCCTTGTAAGGAATAAGATTTGGGTGTTTCGTATCCCACTCGCCTTTGATCTGACTGATCACGAGAGAGGAATCTCCGAAGACACTCAAGAACTTAATCCTTAGGTCAATTGCTGCTCGAAGACCCATGACGCCCGCTTCATACTCCGCCATGTTGTTGGTGCAGTTGAAACATAGTCGGGCGGTAAACGGAGTATGAGAGCCTTTAGGAGATATGATCACGGCGCCAATGCCATTACCCAAAGCGTTTGATGCTCCATCAAAGTACATAAACCATCGGGATCCCTCCTCAGGTCCTTCATCTGGTCCAAGTTCTTCATAGTCGGTTACCAACATGATATTCTCATCCGGAAATTCAAAGTTCATAGACTGGTAATCATCCACTGCCTGATGTGCCAAATGATCTGCCAACACACTTCCCTTGATTGTCTTTTGGGTCGTGTACTGGATGTCATACTCAGTCAAAATCATATGCCATCTCGCTATTCTTCCGGACAAGGCAGGCTTCTCGAAGATATACTTGAATGGATCCATTTTTGATATCAATAGAGTAGTGTGAGTCAGCATGTACTGTCTTAGCCGGCGAGCAGCCCATGCCAAAGCGCAGCAAGTTTTCTCGAGCAACGAGTATCGGGTCTCGAAGTCGGTAAACTTTTTGCTAAGGTAATAAATAGCATGCTCTTTTCGGCCAGACTCGTCATGCTGACCCAGAACACACCCCATTGAGTTGTCGAGTACTGTCAAGTATAAGATCAAAGGTCTCCCTTCGACTGGAGGCATCAGAATAGGTGGCTCTTGGAGATACTCTTTGATCCTTTCGAAAGCAGCCTGACATTCATCATTCCATCTTACCACTTTATCTTTCTTCAGTAGCTTGAAGATTGGTTCATAAGTAGCAGTCAGGTGTGAGATGAATCGGGCAATATAGTTCAGACGTCCCAGAAAGCCTCTGACTTCTTTTTCTGTTCGGGGAGATGGCATTTCCTGTATAGCCTTCACCTTTGCTGGATCCACCTGAATACCTTTATCGCTTACGACGAAACCCAGCAGCTTACCAGATCTCACCCCGAAGGTGCACTTGTTCGAGTTAAACCTCAGCTTGTACAACTTCAACCTGTCAAACAACTTTTGAAGGTGGTCAAGATGCTCTTTTTCAGTTTGAGATCTTGCAATCATGTCATCAACGTATACCTCAATCTCATGATGGATCATGTCGTGGAACAAGGCGACCATGGCGCGCTGATACGTCGCCCCATCATTCTTCAATCCAAAAGGCATGACCTTGTAGCAAAAGGTACCCTATTAAGTAACAAAGGTGGTCTTCTCCATGTCTTCGGGAGCCATTTTAATCTGATTATAACCGGAGAAACCATCCATAAAGGAGAAGACCTTATGTTGTGTGGTGTTGTCAACCAGAACTTCGATATGAGGTAGAGGGAAATCATCCTTGGGGCTTGCCCTATTCAGATCCCTATAGTCAACACACATTCTAACCTTACCATCCTTTTTCGGCACTAGAACCACATTGGCCACCCACTGTGGGTAAGAAGTAACTACTAGAAAACTGGCGTCAAACTGTTTCATCACTTCAGCCTTGATTTTCTCAGACATCTACGGGCGCATTCGGCGAACCTTCTGTTTTACTGGAGGACAATCTTCCTTGGTAGGCAGGCGGTGAACCACGATATCGGTATCTAACCCAGGCATATCTTCATAAGACCAGGCAAAGATCTCAACATAGTCACGCAACATCTGAATCAAACGTTTCTTAACACTAGCTTCCAGATTTGCACAGATCTTGACCTCTTTCTTGTCTACCTTTGTACCCATATTCACTGTTTCCACTGGCTCTTCATGCGGCTGTATGGCCCTCTCTTCTTGACGTAGCAGTCTAGCAAGTTCACCAGGCACTTCGCAATCATCTTCACCTTCGTCTTCGACTAAGTTGATCGGACTTTCGAAGTCATAACTGGCAGTAGCAGAGTTGTTACCAGTGAGATCCAGAGTGGATGTAGACCTGTATATGTGAGTGTGTGTAAAATAGTTGTTTTGCAATATATAATAAAAGAAAAACAAGGAGCGCAAAATTTGAAATGCAAGAAACATCCAATGCTTTTATTAATGATATATGTAGATGACACACATAAAGCCCTCACAAATGAAGCCACGGTGCCCCGGGTAAGACACCAGGCCGTAAAGTTTAAAATATTGTCTATTAGAAATTCAAAACAAAAAGTATCATTACTGGGTAATAACAGAAACGGGCATAGAATCCTTCGCTGTCCAATTGCTTAATCCACCGTTAGCAGTCGGGTAGATCCAACTGTCAATGTCAAACTCTTCATCATCATCATCCCCGATAGCATTCACCCCTGCGTCATGTTTAGGCTTTTCTGGTGCTCCGAACTCGATCTCCTTAGCATCAATCAAGTCTTGTACCTTATTCTTTAAAACCCAGCAGTTATCTGTATCGTGCCCCGGGCTATCAGAGTGAAAAGCACAGCGGGCATTCGGATCGTACATTGGTGATGTTGTGTTGGGACTCTTTGGGGCCTCCCTCGGAGTCACCAGGTTGGTCTTCAATAACTGCGGCAGAATTTGGGATAAGGTCATGTTGAGCTGAGTGAATTGTCTTCACGGTCTCTCGTCCCTTGGCTGATTATTGCGCTGAGGAGCACCAGCAGGTCTTGATATAACCACCACATTAACAGCTTGGTGGCGTTCAGGTCTATTATGGCTTTTTGAACTGTAAACAGCATTGGACTCCTTCTTAAAAGGCTTCTTCTCGGTGCCTGATGAAGCACCCTTATGTATCTTTCCAGATTTAATACTGGCCTCAATTCTTTCCCTGGTCATGATCAGCTCTGTAAACCCAGACGAAGAACTTCCAATCAGATGGTTGAAATACGGACCAGACAAGGTCCCCATAAACATATCCACTAGCTCCCTATCAGCCAAGGGTGGTTGCACTCTTCCAGCAAGGTCCCTCCACTTTTGAGCATAATCTTTGAAACCTTCACCCGCACCCATAGACATACCCTAGAGTTAGGTACGCGTGGGAGCGAGGTCGGCATTATATTGGTACTGCTTGTAGAAAGCAGCGGCCAAATCTTCCCAATTACGGATACTAGCTCCTTCCAGCTGGTAAAACCATTCAAGCTGAGTCCCTAAGAGACTGTCTTGAAAGAAGTGGATCCAGAGATTCTTGTCAGCGGTGTATGGCTGAATCTTCCTAACATACGAACGGAGGTGCAGTTTTGGACAAGAAACCCCGTCGTACTTAGAAAAGGCTGGTGCTTTGAACTTGTGGGGAATCACCACCCCAAATGACAGACCCAAATCACCAAAATCTAGACTAGGCACTTTCTGAATTTCCATCGCGCTCAACCGGTCTTCCAGTTGCTTGTATCTATCCTCAGTTGGAGGATACTGGTCTTCGTCGAAGTCAGCCTCGTTGTCTGAAACCACTGGGCTAGGAGCCCTTCTTTCTTCCTGATTATCTCCCCCTCCAGATGAGTGGGTCAAATCAACCTCTTCTCGTAAATCGTTTCCGAATCTGCGACCCATATTAAACAGGATTGTATTCTTCTTCTTCTTCTTCTCTTTCAAGATAAGGGCCTTCAGGTCTTGCTGACTCTTAGCCAGGTTCATGACCAATTCCTGGAATTGGGCGTTTTGGGCTTGCAGAGCCTTGATTTCTTGTTCAGTTGATGGTTCATAAGACATGATGCTGAAATAAACAGCGAAGAAGATGAGAAAACCTGTAAGGGTACCTGTTATGAGGTGTATGGGAATGATATGCGTATGATATGATTTCAAAGACGTCGAGAGATTCAAATTCGTAAACCACAAATGAAACACACTTTTATTAGATAAACTTCAAAATCAATTGTTCAACAGATGCCTTTAAGGTGTTACAAGAAAAGAAAACTGAAAAGTAAATCAAA
Organism: Vicia faba; assembly: GCA_948472305.1. NCBI lineage: Eukaryota > Viridiplantae > Streptophyta > Magnoliopsida > Fabales > Fabaceae > Vicia > Vicia faba. The sequence continues at coordinate 1,344,424,107 of OX451739.1, read as the reverse complement.
ACTAGAAATAATCAAAAGACAATTAGTGCTCCCATGGTCGTTTCTTGTCAGTGCGGACATAGTCATTGAGGATCCGCTCGTTCTCCAGCCGCCTTGTCAACTTCTGAATCTTCTGCTCTTGCTCGTGATACTTTTCTCGGTAAGTATCTCGCTCTTCTCTCAGCTGCATCCATGATCTCTTTAATTCCCCAATGTCAGTAGGCATGTACGGGTGGAGAATGGTAGGAAGAACCCCTTCCTCATTAGCAACTTCAACAATGATAGGCAAGACGGCTTCGTACGGCATTCCCAGCTTTTGGGCACGGATATGAACCCATCAGAGATATGGCTCCATCAGAAGAGAAGTCTTTGCACCCAGCTCGTGCGGATCAGACTTGTGTACTCTATCCCAAGCTCTTATGAATCTGCGGCGTTGCTCGTCACTATCCCCTTGGAAATCAAAGACAATACAAGGCATTAGCAACTCATGAGGTCCTTCCCTTCTAGCTCTCCCAAACTGACGTAAGGCCAAGCACAGATTATAAGTGATTCCTCCATTGGTTCCTATCAGTGGAACATTGGGGTATTCCCCACAGCGATCAATAATAGCCACCTCGTCCATACCCTTAATAGTCCAAATGATGTCATTATGAGAGAGAGACATGATCCTGTAGGCCCAGCCCATGCCTTCTGTGTTCTTCAAAACTGATTTGGGGAGGTGAGAAATAAACCACCTCGCCAGCAATGGAGCACAACTCATAAGGGTTCCCCGCTTCCGAGCAGTACGGGCATACAGAGAATGAAGAATGTCACCCAAGAGAGTGGGTACAGGATTACCAGACATAAAAATCTTCACTGTATTCACGTCGACGAAGGAATCCGAGTTAGTAAACAACACCAAACCATATATGAGAAGAGCCAGAATGTCTTCGAATGCTTGGAAGTCTAGACTGCCCCAGAACTGATTAGCTTTACCAACCAAGAATTTAGTCAAAAAGCCCTTTGCTCCACTACAAGTTTCCCAATTAGCCATTACCTCAGCCTTTGTCAGATGGAGGGCTGAAGCAATCTCTTCCGGTCTAAGGATCTTCTCCCAACCTGTGAATGGGGTTTGCTCCAGAATAGAGATACCAAGTAGATCAGAGAACTCTTCCAAGGTGGGGACCAACTGGTAGTCCAGAAAAGTAAAGCAATGGTACAGTGGATCAAAGAACTGGACCAAGACACTCATTATCTGCTCTTCCAATTTGGAAGTGACCAAACCCAAGAGGTGACCATGTCTTCTGATGAAGGAGGTAGTATCTGAAACCTTTGCAACCAATTCCTTAAGCTGAGTGGGAATCTGGACAAAGTTGATCCGGATAGTGTTTCTACGCATGGGTGCCATGACCTACAAAACAGAACAAAGATGAATCCCTCCTGTCTTTGAAATAGGTTAGTCCAATACAGGATGCATGCAATGTCATGATGTCATGATGTCATGATAGAAAACACACCACAAATAGCAAACATGGTAAAGGCACACAATTCATACAGAGAACCCTTAGATTTCAGGCTGGCAAGGAGTCTAGGTACTACCCTCTTTCAGTTCAGTTGGTTCAAACCTGATCTAAAAATAGTAACCGGGTTCTAGAGGATCTCAATATCACTGACTACCCTCGATCGATCATAATTCCAATTTAGCAACCTTTTCTTGCGGCCGAAATCATCGCGAGAGTTTAGTCTCAATGAGTGTAGCATACTGCTACTGTTCTATGGCCAAGTTGGTCAATTTAAAGGTTCTAAGGTCAGTTGGTGCTTAATGACCCCTTAGCAGACCCATATTCTCCTTGTTGTGCCACAAAGGATATCGGTACATACTAAAGTGTCACACCAACGTAGCTACTGCTTCAACCGTATCGGTCTACGCCGTACAGTTCCCTCACAGTTTATTGCTACTTACCTAAAGGGTATCCCCCAGATCCGGGTTAGGATCTATAGTAACTCTGATTCAAGCCCACAAAGATAAAGCATACAAGTCAAGCAATTGAAAACAATATGAACTATTCCTAAGGTACACCCCACTTATTAAGCGTCCCCAGCAGAGTCGCCAGTTCTGGTGATACGATGGGAAGAACTGACTGTTTTTTGGAGTGCTGGTTTGCATTTTGTGTTTGTTTTCACAAAATGTCGCGGTAAGCAAGAGTTGCCACCGACTTTTATTTTATCCAACAAGGAAAGGAAAAAAGCACAGAAAAATTCCTTTTTTCGAGATATTTCTCGGGTTCGGGGGGTAGATTATAGAAAGGGAAGGTATTAGCACCCTTTCTATCTGTGGTTATCCACGGGCTCTTAGGTACTTGCTCAATTGTTTTCAAAATTGTTTTCTTTGTGCTTGTGGGTTTGAAAAAGTTTTTGTTTTTAACTTCGATTTAACTCTTGCTTCTGTCCTCAAGAGTGTAATGAGGTGTTTTTGAAAACTTTGTTCGAAAAGTGTAAGTGTGAGAAGTTTTTGTTTTTTGAAAGAGCAAGTACTTAAGAACCATCTACCTACTCGAAAAAGGAATCGTTCTATGCTATCTTCCTTTAGACAATGCTATCCCACTATTGATGAGTAGGTAGCATCGTCGTTGGAGTTTTAAGGGTCAATTCGAATAAGGGACTTACGGTCACTAAAGCAATGTTAGGACGCCTTAGCGGTAACCCTAATGTCTTAGATCATTTTTTTTAGGCAACAATATCCGAGGCAAACATTTCGAGGCGACTATGATCTTTTAGACAAGAGGGCGACCTCTAAAGCGACCTATACTCAATGACCGTATACGAAGGCAACCAAGTGGGGTGTACCCTAAGAGTGCGCATGTGCGAGTGTGTCGTTTTCAGTTATTTTTGTCTTTTTACATGTTAAAGGTGATCTAAGTTGATTTTAGGTTAAAACATTCAGTCTTGTCATGTCATCCTATTATCAAACATCTAACAGTTATAATTTACGGAAAATAAAAATGCAGAATTTAAATTACAAGGCGTCGGGTATTTACATCGCCAAAGACAAACCCTTTAAAAATAAATAAAGCGATAAAAAATAATAAAAGGTCCTATTAACTACTACAAACCGGGAGCAAGTACATTATTGGATAAAAGAAAATAAATTGCGTGCGGGAAATTAAATCGAGTGCAAGATTAGGGTTTTGACCCTTTTTGTTAAAGAAAAGATCTTTTTTTGTTGTTTTTGAATTAAGAAAGAAATTACCTAAGTTAATTACTAAATTAATAAATTAATTAATTAATTAAATAAAAAAAGTTATTTTTGGATTTTTGGTATTTTAAGAAAGAAATAAAAATTAATTGAATTAGTAAAAACCTAATTAAGTCTATTTTAATTTTAATTATTTACAAAAATATATTGAAGTTATTCTAATTAAAAACTAAATCAATTAATTAGTATTTATTAAATAAAAATAAAAATTTGATTGAATAAAATATTTTTTATGGTTTTTATTTTATAAAGAAAAGAATTTTTTGATTGGTTAGTAAATAATAAAAATAATTAAGCAAATAACAAAATAAAATAAATAAACAAAATAATATGAGAGAAAGGGGGGTATGGGCCTGATTTAGGAGTTTGAACAGCAATTGGAAGGCCCAAAAAGCGCTGGCCCTGTTGAGTTTCCTGATTCAGTGTGCATGCGTTGACCAATACTCATGGTGGTCCTTCTGATCTTGGCCACCAGATCTGGCCTTTGGCCATCTTGCCATTAGATGCTTGATGGTGTATGGTATGCTACATGCTTGGATATGTACACAATCGCCTGAAATGCAAAATCAAATAGAAATTGGAGGACCTGGGATTCGAACCCAGGTCTTGAGGGTGATTACCAATGCACGCTTGCCACTAGGATGATTTGCTTTGCTTGTTAATAATATACAAAATATATATAATAAAAGAAAACAAGTTAATGTGCCAGCAAAACAAAAATGCGCGAAAATCATTTGAATTGGCCAATCGGAGGAGGACACGATCTCGTCCCTGTCCTCAGACCTGTAACAAAATTACCTGCGGATTTGAATCCGCGGCTAAAAGCATAGGCCAATCCTAAAATCCATCTCAGGCTACATAAATCCATTCCAAGGCCATGGTTGTACTCGTCCTTCCCTCCCTGTCACAACCATGCCTCTCTTGATGGTCAATTTTTCCTGAAACAAAAACGCCCAAAAAAGCTGCAAGAACCCTAGCTATGGTGATTCTTGGTACCGGTCATATAAACGAAATTCAATAATACAAAAAGTTTGCAAATGTCTTTGTGATCACAAACATGTAATTACTTTGTCCAAATGATGCCAGAATGATGATTTACGAATTCAAGAAAGAAGCGGATCCGCGTGGTACTTACAGTGCTTTAGAGTGCTTGAAAACACGTGGTCTGGATTGCAAAAGCCTATGGAGATGATCAGCAGTTGATTGAGACAACCCCCAAGTCCTGAAAACCCCTCTAGCTATGGATTCGATTCCACACTTTCTAGTGAATTTTTCAACTTTTGTATTGCCTCTTTCTGCAGCCTCCAACCCTTATTCACGACCCTTTGGCTTGTTTATGTAGTGGGAAATGTATTAGGGTAACAAACTTGATTCAAATCTTTCTCTAATAATGATTTCCAATTTTATTTGATTCTCCATTACTAAACCTTCCAAATTTGCCAATTTTCAATCTTTTTGTACATGGATTGCTTGATACGAATTTTGATGATGTTAATGATGATAATCAAGACCTGAAATAGCAAAAAGATCTCATGTAATCAAAGTGTTGGATTTTATATGATTTAATTTGATTTAAAATGAATAAATTCAAATAAAAATCAAATAAATGGAAAATAATGGGCCCATTTGACAAAATTTGAAGTTTTGGGGATGGTTGACCTTTGGCAGTTTTGCAAAAATGCCCAACTTCAACAATGCATAACTTCTTCAATTTTAAACTTTTGGAAGTGTTCTTGGACTTTTTAGAAAGCTTGAGATGTCCTATAACCAACCCTTTTGGTCTCATCTCATTCCGATATTCCATGCTCAAGTTATAAGCTTTGGAAAAAAAGGTGTTTTTGTTGACTTTCAAAAATAACTTATAATGTCCAAATTTATAACTTCTTGTGAGTGCATTTTTTGATCTTGGGGTATGAATATGGATTGTAGGAAGTTGAATCCTCTTAAAAATGAGCTTTGGATGGGTCTTTTCTCATAAAGTATGAGAAAGTTATGCTTGGTCAAAGTTGAGTTGACTTTTCCTACAAAACCCTAATTTAGCAACTTTTGAGTCTTGATAAATTTTGAGCAATCCTTGATGAATCATGATCAACCCTTTATAAAATGATGAAATATCCTTCAAAATGAGAATGTTGACAAAAAATCTTGAAGTTTGACTGTTTATAGGTCACCGTTGACTTTTGCCCTAGCACAGTCGATTTTTGGACCCTTTGAGCAATTGACTGAGCAAACTTCCTCTGCAAGGCTTGAAATTTGACATGGATGATCTTGAGAGCATATTAGGACATTGGGTAGAACTTGAGGTCATTTGGACTCAAGGATCTTGATGAAACACAAAACCCTAATTTGGGGTTGACTGCCTTAGGAGATAACTTGTTTGACCCATTCTTGAGTAAACTTGAGCAACTTGGAGATTTTCCTTGCAATGTCTTGAGAAATATGAGAGGGAAAATTTTGGGGTACAACAGAAGCGATAGTTTTAATCTATCCAATCATATCAATACCCCACATTGTGAATGGCCAAGGAGAAGTCAAGACATTTAACGGAACCAGAGGCACATGTACTTTGTCAGCATAGATTTGGCATTTATGACAAGTTCGGGAGTGATGATGACAATATGCTTCCATAGTGGACCAATAGTATTTTGCCCGCAGGATCTTTTTAGTCATTGTATGCTCACTAGAATGGGTGCCAAAGGTACCTTCGTGCATATCCTCCATAATTTTCTACGCTTCTCTCTTATCCACACACCGCAGTAAGGTAAAATCATGGTTGCGTTTGTAGAGAATTTCGTTACTCAGGAAGAACTTGGCAGAGAACCTTCTTAAGAACTTTTTGTCATTGATGGATTCTCCCTCAGGGTACTCTTGATCTTCGAGATACCTTTTCACCTCATGGAACCAAGGCTTTTCTTCTACTCCCTCAGCATCAATCTCATAACAGTGGGCCGGTTCATCTAATTTTTCAATAGTGATCTGAGGGGCTTCGTTATCCCATTTGACGTTAAACATGGATGACATGGTAGCTAGCGCGTCTGCTAATTGATTTTCTTCTTATGGAACATGTTCAAAGGTAATCTCTTCAAAATATGGAATCAGAGTCATCACATGCTCTCGGTAAGGGATGAGATTAGGATGCTTCGTGTACCATTCTCCTTTAACTTGGCTAATCACCAAGGCTGAATCTCCGTATATCTATAAGAACTTGATCCTCATGTCAATAGCATCCTTGATACCCATAATGCATGCTTCATACTTGGCCATGTTATTGGTGCAGTTAAAACATAGTCTGGCAGTGAAGGGTGTATGGAAACCTTCGGGAGAGATAATCACAGTGCCAATACCATTGCCCAGTGCGTTGGAAGCTTCGTAAAATACCATAGTCCATCAGGATCCTTTTTTAGGTCCTTCAGTCGGTCCAGGTTTTTCATAATCAGTTACTAGCATAATGGTCTCGCCTGGGAACTCAAAATTCATTGACTGGTAGTCGTCTACAGCCTGGTGAGCCAAATGATCAGCTAGTACACTCCCTTTGATTGATTTTTGGGTAGTGTATTGAATGTCGTATTCGGTTAGGACCATTTTCCATCTTATTATTCTTCCGGAGAGAGTGGGCTTCTCGAATATGTATTTGATAGGATCCATTTTAGATATCAATAAAGTAGTGTGAGTCAACATATATTGTCTTAGTCGGCGAGAAGCCCATGCCAAAGCCCAATAAGTTTTCTCGAGTAGTGAGTATCTTGTTTCATAGTCGGTAAACTTTTTGCTAAGGTAGTATATTGCATGCTCTTTTCGACCAGACTCGTCATGCAGCCCCAGCACACACCCCCATTGAATTCTCCAATACAGTTAAGTACATGATCAGAGGTCTTCTTTCAACTGGCGGTATCAAAATTGGAGCTTCTCGAAGATACTCTGTGATTCTGTCAAAGGCTGTCTGGAAATCTTCATTCCACTTTACTACTGGATCTTTCTTCAGTAATTTGAAGATTGGTTCACAAGTAGCGGTTAGCTGAGAAATGAATCCGGCAATGTAGTTTAGACGTCCCAATAACCCTCTAACCTCCTTCTTGGTGCGGGGGGATGGCATTTCTTGAATAGATTTAACCTTCACAGGATCTACCTCAATACCTTTCCCACTGACAACGAAACCTAGGAGTTTACCAGATCTTACCCCAAAGGTGCACTTGTTCGGGTTCAGTCTTAGCTTGTACTTCTTCAGCCTTTCAAACAGTTTTTGCAAATGGTTCAGTCGGCCTTCTTCAGTTTGAGACCTGGCTATCATGTCGTCAACATAGACCTCTATCTCGTGATGGATCATATCATGGAACAATGCTAGCATATCACGCTGATAGGTTGCCTCGACATTCTTCAACCCAAATGGCATAACTTTGTAACAGAAGGTGTCCCACTGTGTAATGAAAGTAGTCTTCTCCCTGTCTTCAGGTGCCATTTTGATCTAATTATAACCGAAGAAACCGCCCATGAAGGAGAACATCTTATGTTGTACGGTGTTGTCAACCAGAACATCAATATGGGGAAGTGAAAAGTCATCCTTGGGGCTTGCCATATTCAAATCTCTGTAATCCACACACATACGCACTTTACCGTCCTTCTTAGGTACTGGTACCATGTTATCAACCCATTGTGGATAAGAAGTAACAGCTAAGAATCTAGAATTGAACGGTTTCATGACTTCAGCCTTGATCTTTTCTGACATCTCAGGACGCATATGTTGAACCTTTTGCTTCACTGGAGGGCAGTCTTCTTTTGTTGGCAGACGATGAACCACAATATCAGTATCAAGCCCCGACATGTCTTCATATGACCAAGAAAAGATCTCAACATAATCACGTAACATTTGGACTAACCATTCTTTGACACCATTCTCCAAGTTGGCTCCTATCTTGACTTCCTTTTTATTCTCCTCAGTACCCAAGTTTACTGCCTCAACTGGTTCTTAATGAGGTTGTATTGCTCTTTCCTCTTGCTGTAATAGTCTAGCAAGTTCTCCTGGTACCTCACAATCTTCCTCACCTTCATCCTCGGCTTGACTGTTATCAATGGGATCCAGGGTGGATGTGGATCTGCAATTTGATATGTGGGTGTGTGTAAGGGCACATAACTATTTTAACAAAATAAAGTAAAAGAAAAAAAGAGAGCGTAAAATGTGAATGAAATAACGTCCAATGATTTATTAATGACATATGAAAATGAAGTGTGATAACCCTCACAAATAGACCATTGTGCCTCGGGTAAGACATAAGGATTTAGAGTTTAAATTGTTCAAAAATTACATATCCTCAAAAATAGAAAAAAATTACTCTTGGATAAAAAATAGGCACAAAGTCTCTAGCCGTCCAATTATTAAGTCCACCTTGGTAGTAGGGAAGATCCAATTGTCCAGGTCACTGTCACTGTCAGTGTCCTCCACGGTATGGACTCCATGGTTGCTAATGCATAGTGGTGGTCCTCCGATGCGAGCATGACGAACAACTTTTTGAGCTCCTGAAGTGAAACCCAAACCAAAATTGTCATACTTATAGGGGATGTCAGAGAGTTGGCCCCAAATAGTACACCCACCTTCTTCAACTACAGCCTTAGCATCTTTTAGAGAAGCCATTTTTAGTGGAGATATGGTAATCTTTAAAACAACAGCAACAACCTTGGTAACAACGATCGTCTGAGGAATCTCTTCAAAATTCTGACAGGGGGTCTCAATGAACTCGTCGTCCATCTCGACATATATAAAAGAATTCAAGTGGCTTACCATATACTCTTCTTCGCCACGGACTGCACCAATCTTTCTATTAACCGGATATTTTAACATCTAATGCAAAGTGGAAGTGACGACGTCGGCCCCATGAATCTAGGGGCGTCCTAGTAAGCAAGAGTAAGACGGGCGAATGTCCATCACGTAGAAAGTGGAGCTAAAAGTTTGTGAACCAACTTTAATTAGGATGTCTACCTCCCCATGTACCATCCTTTTGGAACCATCAAAATCCCTCACCATAATATTGTTGGGTTTCAATACAAGTCCTTCGCAATTCAATCTATCTAATGCACCTTTGGGTAGAACATTAAGGGATGAACCAATGTCCACCAATACATGAGCTAGAGTAGTGCCCATACATTCAATAAAGACATGCAGGGCATCATTATGTTTTCTTCCTTTAGGAGTCAGATCAGCATTGGAGAAACCTAGTCCATAAACGGCAGTCAGACTGGCAACTTAATTCTCAAATTGGTCGGCAGAAGTCTCTTGTGGCACATGGGAAAATTTTAGAGACTTCACCAAGGCTTTAGCATGGGCCTCAGAGCACAACAACAAAGCTAGCATCTAAATCTTCAAAGGGGTTTTCCCCAATTGTACCACAACATTATAGTCACTTTTTCGTATGATTTTTAAAATTTCCTCCATTTCTTGCTTAGAGGCCTCAAGAATGGCTTCTTTAGGTTCCTCCATCTGGACAGGCTCAACCGATACTTCTTTTCCCTGAGCATCAGTTGACTCAGTAGCAGGAATAACAACAGGAGTAACAATAGGAGTAGCAACAGGAGTAACAATAGGAGTGGCAACAGTCTTTGGAGAGATTTTAGGAGAGAAAATCCTTTCGCTTATGGTAACTTTATTGGTCCCAACAATGTTGTCAATGTTAGGATTAGTATCTTCAATAACTCATTCTTGATGGCCAATAGGTTTTGCTTGACGCCATGATAATAAACTTCAGCTCCATAATTCCAAGGAACACCTTTGTCGGAGGAATATGGTATGGGCCCTGAAGAGGTAATGATCAGGGGAGAAATTTTAGGGTTGACAATAATCCTTATAGGCCTTTTGGAGGAGACCCTTGTAGGATTATTAGAGATGGTAATAATTGACACATATTCACATCTTACATCTTCACATAGGCTTTTCATAGAGGGTGTGATATGGTGGTAGAATCGACTGTTATACTGGTTTGCATTTTGTATTTGCAAATGTTGCGGTAAGCAAGAGTCGCCATCGACTTTTATTTCATCCAATAAAGGAAAAGGGAAAAGAACAGAAAAAACATTTTTCGAGATGTTTTTGAGTATGGGGGGTAGATTATAGAAAGGGAAGGTGTTAGCACCCTTTTTATCCATGGTTTTCCATGGGCTCTTAGGTACTTGCTCATTTTGAAATTGCTTGTGTGTGTTTTGAAAAGTTTTTGTTTAACTTCGTGGTAACCCTTGTATATGTACTCAAGAGTGTGACAAAGTTGGTTTTGAAAAACTATTTTGAAAGTGTTTGTGTGAAAGAATTTTTGTTGTTTTGAGCAAGTATTTAAGAGTTTCTACCTACTCGAAAAATTCTGTTCATTTTCTTAGTTCCTTCAGACAGTGTTATCCTACTATTAAGGAGTAGGTATCCCCATCATTGGAGTTAAAGGGACATTCGAAGAGATAATTACGGTCACTGAAGCAATGGTTAAGAAACCTTAGTAATTACCCTAGAGTCCTAAATTTCTTTCCGAGGAAACATTCGAATGGGTCATTTTTTATCTTTTGGGACTAGAGGGCAACCACTAAAATTCCCTATACTTCATGACTGTTTACCGAAGGCAACCGAAGTGGGGAAAACCCTAGGAGTGAGCATGTGCATGTGTTTGATTTCAGTTGATTATCTTTGCACAATTAGGGTTTTCTACCGTTTTAAACGTTATTCTTTCCATAAAATTCTATTAGTCTAAGCAGTTAATAATAGCGGAAAGTAAAGTGCGAGAATAAAAACCTAGATATTACAAGGCTTTGGGGAGGGGTTACATAACCAAGAATGGGGGAAAATAATAAGTAAAAGCAGTAATAAAACCTAATTAAAAAACTATTACAACCCTTGGAAGTTACAATAATTGGAAAAATAAATAAATAAAAACGTGCGCGAGGAAGAACACGGGAATTAAATATCCTAATGAATCTAATTAATTAAAGGAAATATTTTTGTATATTTATTTAAGAAAATAAAGTATTTATGCATTAAACCTAATTTGTCTAATTAATTTTAATTATGAAAAATAAACCAACTTACCCTAAATTAAATTAATCTACTTAATTAACATAATTAAATTTAGTGGAAAAAACCTAATTCTAATATTTTGTGGTTTTCTTGATTTTATCATTTAATAAAAAAATGATTTTTTTGAAACAAATGAAATAAATAACTAAAATGAAATAATAAAACAATAAAAGCAAAAGATATGAATATGGGCCTGTTATGAGAAGTAAATTGGGGGTGCATGGCTGAATTTGCAAAGCCCGGAATAATAGGCCCATCTGCCTACGTGTGGATTCAGTGTAGTTGGCCTTCAGGGAGTCCACCATGGGGGTGAATTGTTGGGCGCTGGATCTGGATCTGAGATGATCCCACGGTTGGATCTGAGGATGCATGATGGTCTTGTGAAGGTGAGGCGCATGGGATCCTGCAAAGTACGTTAAGAAAATAAAATAACAAGATGCTTGATATTTTGTTCAGAAGACATTATTGCTAAAATAAGCAGCGAAGACGATGAGAAACCTGTTATGAAACTTGTTTATGCAATGTCATGGATGATATGCATATGCAATGATTTCAAGGACTTTGGAAAATTTAAATTTGCGAACCAAAATGAAATAAATATTTTATTAGTAGAATCAAAATACAACTGTCTTTTAGGCATTACAATTGAAAATTCTAAAAACTAAAAGAAAATTAAATTTCCCATGGATGTTTCCTCTTCGTGCCGAGATAGACATTAAGGCTTCTTTCCTCATGAATCTGCTTTGTGAGCTCTAATACTTTCTTCTCCTAGGAATAGAACTGGTCCCTATAAGTATCCTGCTCCTTCTTCAACTGAATCCTGGACCTCTGTAATTCTTCAAGATCAGTGGGCATTTCAGGATAAAGAACCGTGTATGGAATATCCCCTTCAGTAATGGGCTCCACAATCACTGACAAGACAGCTATGTACGACATCATCAGTTTTTGAGCACGAGCTCGTACCTATTGGAGATAAGGTTCCATAGGAATGGAATTCTTCGGACCCAAAGTCTTGGCGTCAGATCTATTTACCATGCCCTAGGCTCGTATGAACCTCTGGCAATACCATTGAACATCATCCTCATAGTTAAACATAATGCCTTGGATAAGCATCTCATGAGGACCATCCCTTCGAGCGTAACCAAACTATCGCAGAGCCAAACAAGGATTGTAAGTTATGCCTCCCCTAATGCCAAGTAGTGGGACATTAGGGAACTCCCCGCAATGGTCAATAATAGAAATGCCTCCCATAGATCGGGAATACCAGAGAATATCCGTGTGAGAAAGTGACATTATCCTTTGTGACCAACCCAAACCTTCTTCATTCTTCAGCACCGACTTAGAGAGGTGAGAAATAAACCACCTCGATAGTAATGGCATGCAGCACATAAGAAACCCTCTTCTCTTCATAGTACGAGTGTGGTGAGCATGCAAGATATCTCCGAGCAAAGTAGACGCGGGGTTTCGAGAGAGGAAGATCTTGATAGCATTCACGTCTATGAGCAAGTCTAGATTAGGGAACAGTACTAACCCATAAATTAGAAGAGCCAAAACCTCCTCAAAAGCCTGAAAGTCCAAATCATTCCAAAACAGCCGGGCCTTCTCTATTAGGAACTTGGCTAGAAAACCTTTGACTCCGCTTCTTGTCTCCCAATTGAATACCACGTTGGTCCGTTTCAGACGCAAAGCTGAGGCAAGGATCTCTAGCTTGGGAACTTCTTCTAAACCTGTGAAAGGAATCTGGTCAAGAATAGGTAGATCCAATAACTGAGAGAACTCTTCCATGGTAGGAACCAACTGATAGTTTGGAAAGGTGAAGCAATGGTGCTTGGGATCAAAGAACTAAAAGAGTACCCCCATCATCTTTTCATCAAAGCTCAAAGTAACCAGGTTGAGAAGTCTACCATGTCTCTTAGTGAACAAAGAAGTTTCAGGAACCCTTGATACTAGCTCCTTGAGTTAGAGAGGTATTCTCACAAAGCTGATTCAGATAGTGTTTCTACGAGCGGAAGCCATGATCTGCAAAACAGAACAAATATAAATTCCCTTGGTCCTTCAAATGGTTAGTGTAATGAGAATGGATGCTATGTTATGATGCATAATGTTATATTTAAACGGAGTAAATCACACACAAGCAAAGCACACAATAGACCTTAGGTTCAAAGGCTTGCATAAGGTTAAAGGTCAGTACCCTCTTGAATTTTAGTTGGTTTCAAACCTGTATTAGAAAAGTAACTGGGTTCTAAGGATTCTCAATATCACTGATCATCCTTTATCGGGCGTTGTTTCAACTCAGGCAATCTTTTCTTGCGGCCGAAATATCCCGAAAGTTTGATCTCAATGAATGTAGCATCGAGTATCAACCAATCCGCAGCTTTATACCAAGGTCGGCTATCTCACTACTTTCTAATAGCCAAGTTTGTTCAACTAAGGTTCTAAAGTCCGTTAGTGCTTCGTGACACCATGCGGCGGCCCCGTATTCTCCTCGTTTCCACACGAAGGATACCGGTACCAACCAAAGTGTCACAACAACATAGCCATCGCTTAAACCATATCCGTCTACGCCGTACAGTCTCCACAATCTATTGTTGTTTACCTAATAAGTGCCCCCCAGATCCGGGTGTAGGATCTTCAACAATACCCAAACAAAACCCTTAAGGATAAAGCAGACAAAGCAAACAAGAAAGCAATTTTTTTTTAAAATGACCTAGATCCTAAGGTATACCCCACTTTATATTCATCCCCAGCAGGGTCGCCAGTTGTGTGATACGATGGTAGAACTGATTGTTATACTGGTTTGCATATTGTATTCGCGAATGTTGCGGTAAGCAAGATTCGCCACCGACTTTTATTTCATCCAACAAAGGAAAAGGAAAAAGAATATAAAAAACCTTTTTCGAGATGTTTCTAAGTATGGGGGTAGATTATAGAAAGGGAACGTGTTAGCACCCTTTCTATCCATGGTTTTCCATGGGCTCTTAGGTACTTGCTCATTTTGAAATTGCTTGTGTGCATTTTGAAAAGTTTTTGTTTAACTTCGTGGTAACCCTTGTATCTGTCCTCAAGAGTGTGACAAAGTTGTTTTTGAAAAACTATTTTGAAAGTATTTGTGTGAAAGAATTTTTGTTGTTTTGAGCAAGTACATAAGAGTTTCTACCTACTCGAAAAAGTCTTTTCATTTTCTTAGTTCCTTCAGACAGTGGTATCCTACTATTAAGGAGTAGGTAGCCCCATCATTGGAGTTAAAGGGACATTCGAAGGGACAATTACGGTCGCTGAAGTAATGGTTAGGAAACCTTAGTAATTACCCTAGATTCCTAAAGATCTTTCCGAGGCAACATTCGAATGGGTCATTTTTTATCTTTTGGGACTAGAGGGCGGCCACTAAAATTCCCTATACTTCATGACGGTTTACCGAAGGAAACCGAAATGGGGAAAACCCTAGGAGTGAGAATGTGCATGTGTTTGATTTTAGTTGATTATCTTTGCATAATTAGGATTTTCTACCGTTTTAAATGATATTCTTTCCATACAAGCCTATTAGTCTAAGCAGTTAAAAATAGCGGAAAGTAAAGTGCGAGAACAAAAGCCTAGCTATTACAAGGCTTCGGGGAGGGGTTACATAACCAAGAATGGGGGAAAATAATAAGTAAAAACTGTAATAAAACCTAATTAAAAAACTATTACAACCCTTGGCAGTTACAATAATTGGAAAAATAAATAAATAAAAACGCGCGCGAGGAAGAACACGGGAATTAAATATCCTAATGAATCTAATTAATTAAAAGAAATATTTTTGTATTTTTATTTAAGAAAATAAGGTATTTATGCATTAAACCTAATTTGTCTAATTAATTTTAATTATGAAAAGTAAACCAACTTACCCTTAATTAAATTAATCTACTTAACTAAGAAAATTAAATTTTATGGAAAAAAACCTAATTCTAATATTTTGTGGTTTTCTTGATTTTTTGATTTAATAAAAAAATGATTTTTTGAAACAAATAAAATGAATAACTAAAGTGAAATAATAAAACAATAAAAGTAAAAATTATGAATATGGGCCTGTTATGAGAAGCAAACTGGGGGTGCATGGCTGAATTTGCAAAGCCCAGAATAATAGGCCCGTCTGCCTACGTGTGGATTCAGTGTAGTTGGCCTTCAGGGAGTCTACCATGGGGGTGAATTGTTGGGCGCTGGATCTGGATCTGAGATGATCTCATGGTTGGATCTGAGGATGCATGATGGTGTTGTAAAGGTGAGCCGCACGGAATCCTGCAAAGTACGTTAAGAAAATAAAATAACAAGATGCTTGGACCTGGGATCAAACCCAGGTCCCTTCTCTCACCAGCGCTTCCTTTTACCATTATTGCTACATGACTCATTTGTTAAGATAATAAACAAATAATAACATAACGGAAACAAGGTGACATGCCCAGAAAAACGCACCAACATTCAAACCGGCCAGTGTGTGGCTGCCACGTGATCATCTTCCTCCTCAGAACTGTCGTTTTAGACCTGACCATTTACCTACGGATGATGTCTATAGTTATAACCCTGTGTCACTCAAAAATTAAATACAAGCAATATAAATTCTAATGGAGACCATGAATTAACTGGGATTGAAGCCCTGAACACCATGGTACCCATGTCTAACCCTAATTTTGCCTGTATTAGGAAACCCTAAAACGAGTTTGGAAACCCTAAGAATGGCAAATTATGATTCATGTACCTAAAACTCAATCAAACAATACAGATAGCATCACAACCTTATGATAAACAAGAATACAAGGTTAATTTTCATTGAAAGTACATGTATGCGCGTAATCAAAAATCACAAATAGTTAGAGAACCGAATATGTATCTTACGATTTTGGATGTTTTGTGACTTGGGAGTGATTGGAACAGCTTCAGAACACGTCCAGGAATAGATTAATGGCTTTGAAATTGCTTGAATTGGTCTGTAGAGAAAGATTCGATCTGCACTTTTCTTTGAAAATTTGGAACTTTGTTTGACTCCTTGAGGTAGGTTGTGCGTCTGAATTATTGTCCTTAGGGTTGAGAATACTTGTGTATAAGTATGTGAATCAAATTAGGGTGCTAAGTTTAGAAAAAATCCAAGATTTGATAACTTTTGAAAATTGCTTCCAAACTTTCCAAACTAGGAGATTTCCTCTTGTTTTTTTGATTTTGCACGATTTTGTTTGGATTTTTGACAGCAAGCATGATTCTAATTCAATGCAAACAAATCTCATTCCGTTGATTTTATTTATTTTGATTTTATTTGATTTTATTTGATTTTATTTGAATTTTAAACAAATAAAATCAAAATAAATTAAATAAATAAATAATGCATGGAATGGTTTATGGGTCGTGGACCATGTTATAAATGAGATTCAATCTTGAAAAGTTGGGTCCATTTGGAAAAAATGCAATTTTGGGCATTGTTGACTTTGTGCAAATTTCCAAAAATGGTCAAATTTGACAATGCATATCTCCTTCAATTTTGACCCTAAGAGGGTGTTCTTGGACTTTTTGGAAAGTTTAGGATGTACCCTAAACAACCATTTTGGTTTCATCTCAATTTTATCTTCCATGTTCATGTAAGAAGCTTTGACACAAAAGTTGTTTTTGTTGACTATTGAAAAGGACCTATAATGTCTAAATTTATATATTTTCATGAGTGCATTTCTTGAACTTGAGGTATGAAGATAAGTTGTAGGGAATTGAATCCTCTTCAAAATGAGCCTTGGATGGGAAGTTTCTGATAAAGTATGAGAAAGTTATGCCTGGTCAAAGTTTGGTTGACTTTTCCTATAGAAATCCTAATTTAGCAACTTTTGAGTTTTGATGAATTTGGGGCATTCCTTGAGGAATTATGATCAAACTGGATCAAATGATGGATTTTACTTCAAAATGTTGATGTTGACCAAAAAGTTTGAAGTTTGACTGTATGTGGGCCACAATTGACTTTTGACCTAGCATGGTTGATTTTCAGGCATCTGAGCAGTTGATTGAGAAAACTTCTTGTGCAAGGCATGAAACTTGCCATGAATGATCTTGAGGATATATTATGGTAATGTAAACCATTTAGGACCCTTGGAACTCAAACATATTGGTGAGGAGTGAAACCCTAATTTGAGGCTCATAGTCTTAGGAGGAGGATTTGTCTTGTCAATCCTTAGGCATCCTTGGGCAAGTTGAGGACCTCTAGGAGTATGTTTTGAGTAAAATGAGAGGCAAAATTATGGGGTACAACATCTTCCCCTTTTCAATCTTCTTAGACCTGAGGATATATATTGGCTTGTCTGCCTTTCGTGATTTGAAGGTGGAAGATGATTTAACACTAGAGTGCCCAAAAATTTGCACTCGCATGAAGTGAGTGTCAGTCGATAATATCGGGAATGGTCTTACAGATGCCATTTGGAAGGCGATGGAGAGTCGTCGGAGATGGGATTAAAGATGTCATCCAGAAAAGATATCAGTCGCATAAGAGATTCCTTTGCGAGAATTCCTGTAACTGCCGTTGAGGAGAACTTCATCGGGGAATGTTGATTTATGTCTTGGGAAATAGAGGCTGGGAGCTTTGGTTGTCTGCTACTCTACTGGGGAATTAACTCTTGATTAAGGAGGTGGAAGTAAACTGCAAGTCTGGTCAGGGTCCAGGCTGCACAATGACTTACTGGGGAAACGTGAAATCGACTGTATCTGGTCAGGTCCAGGTCTTACAGTGTTGTAAACTATTATCTGGAGATAAGAGAGAAGGAACCTGGATAGTAGGTTTGCTTCGAAATGAAAGCCTGGGTAGTAGGGCTGTAAGAAGGAACCTGGGTAGTAGGGTTGCTTCGAAATGAAATCCTGGATAGTAGGGCTATGAGAAGGAACCTGGGTCGTAGGGTTACTTCGAGATGAAAGCCTGGATAGTAGGGCTATGAGAAGGAACCTGGGTCGTAGGGTTACTTCGAGATGAAAGCATGGATAGTAGGGCTATGAGAAGGAACCTGGGTCGTAGGGTTACTTCGAGGTGAAAGCCTGGATAGTAGGGCTTATGGGAAGGAACCTAGATAGTAGGGTTACTTCGAAATGAAAGCCTAGATAGTAGGGCTATGAGAAGGAACCTGGGTTGTAGGGTTACTTCGAGGTGAAATCCTGGATAGTAGGGCTTATGGGAAGGAACCTGGATAGTAGAGTTACTTCGAAATGAAAGTATGGATAATAGGGTTATGAGAAGGAACCTAGATAGTAGGGTTACTTCAAGGTGAAACCCTAGATAGTAGGGCTTACAGGAAGGAACCTGGATAGTAGGTTTAATTCGAAATGAAAGCCTGGATAGTAGGACTATGAGAAGGAACCTGGATAGTAGGGTTACTTCGAGAGGAAAGCCTGGATGATAGGGCTTATGGGAAGGAACCTGGATAGTAGGGTTACTTCGAGATGATCACGTAGATTGGTTGACCCGTTTGGTTTCAGGAACTGATTTTCTATTAGTTGTCTGCAGATGTGACATGTATAACTGCTGGGATTGTTGATGATAATTGTCTTTCCTGAAAAGATAACAGGGTTAATTATGTGTGATGCATGAAATGCATGGTAGGATGATGTTCTCAAAATAAATGAGATTATGATGTATGCGCATGTCATTATGTATGAACACGAGATGCTATTATGACATATTTGAGTCTGGACAAATAAATCCCTGACTGCTACTGGAGAGTATTGGAAATAGAATTCCTGACTGTTGTAGAAAATCGTGGTTCTTCTACTTCCGCTGGGGTTGGTGAACGGAGATGACTATGCTGGAGATTTGCTCCTTGTTTATGGATATTCTGTCGGGGGAGAGACTCTGCTTGAGAATAACTCTCCAGGGAAATAACTTTGTTGGAGGATGAACTTCCATAGCTGAAGGGATAAACTCTGTCGGGGATTGAGCTTCTGTATTCAGAGAAATAAACTATGTTCGGGAGAAAACTTTATGACCCGCTTGCGATTATAAAATTTGGCTGGGGAATATAGATATTGATTCTTTGAAGGAACTTTGCTGGGGAAAGTAACTCCTGTTTGGGGAAGCAGAGATCAAAACTTTGGTTGCCTCTACTCTGTGGGGAGTATAGACGTCATGGGGTCGTATGTACTGATGACTTTGTTTCAAAGTTGTCTCTGCCCCGGTACTTGTTGGGCAGAGTAACTTTCGGGTTTGACATTTTTTTAGTTTTTTCCCCTGTTTCTTAAGTTACGAGCAATTATCTTTCTGTTTCCTATACAAATATTTATGAACAGCAATCATATCCAAATGCATATGTCAAGAATAAATCATTGGACGTTTTTTGCAAAACAAAACAGAAAAAGAAAAACTAATGGTTTTGTAAAAATTACTTGTATTAATTTTTGAAGTTGGCCTATAACAGGCGTTCTTGTACAAGGAAGCTGACGCTCTAGTAAGAGAACGCCGCCGTAAAAATGGAAGCTATACAATATTGTGTACAACGAAAAGAAAACAACTATGTGCAATAATCCCATTTAAGTTTCAATTCTGCTATTGCCGCTATGTCTTCGAGCGTCTCATCACTTTGCTGCTTGTCCGAAGCTGATTAGATTGATCGGTGTCGTTCAAGCTTGACAGTTGATATTGAGGTCTGGTCGCAAGGTGATCCAATGGGACATAGTGATATGCTTTACATCCCTCACTTTTTCCTGGACTTCCCTTTCGGGTTTTCAGTCCACTGGGATACCCTTTTTTGCCCAAGCCGCCCTTACAGGTTTTCGACTTGCCGAGTGTACAGATTTTTTCCTTTGCATCCCTTATTTTTGCCGGAACCCTTTTGGTTCGCCGGGAAGCCCTTATTTTTTCCTAGGCCAGTCAACCTAGCGGGTCTTTAATCATGCGTATTATCTTTTCACTATGTCCGCATTGACAGGATGAGGAAGGTCGTCAGCGTCCATGGTGGTTAGAATCATGGCTCCACCTGAGAAAATGTTTTTGATCACAAATGGCCCTTCGTATGTGGGAGTCCATTTGCCCCTGGGATCACCTTGCGGCAGTATGATGCACTTGATCACTAGATCCCCGACCTGATATTCTTGGCCTCTGACTTTTTTGTTGAAAGTCTTGATCATCTGTTTTTGATACATTTGACCATAACAGACAGCAGTAAGTCTCTTCTCATCGATTAAATTCAGTTGATCAAGTCGAGTCTGGATCCAATCGTCTTTGTTCAAACTCGCATCCTTCATAATCCTTAAAGAAGGGATCTGGACCTCAATAGGTAGGACTACCTCCATGCCATATACCAAAGAATAGGGTGTTTCCCCTGTTGGCGTTCGTGCTGAAGTGCGGTACCCATGAAGAGCAAATGGTAACATCTCGTGCCAGTCTTTGTATGTCATCGTCATCTTCTGTATGATCTTCTTGATGTTTTTGTTAGCAGCTTCAACAACGCCATTCATCTTCGGCCGGTAGGGGGAAGAGTTATGATGTTGTATCTTGAATTGCTTACAGAGCTCGGTGATCATTGTGTTATTGAGATTCGTACCATTGTCAGTGATAATTCTCTCCGGCACACCATACCGATAGATCAGGTTATGCCTGATAAATCGTGCCACAACGTTCTTGGTAACGGTAGCAAAGGAGGCAGCCTCAACCCACTTCGTGAACTAATCGATGGCCACCAAGATGAAGCGATGCCCATTGGAAGCGGTAGGTCTAATCTCTCCGATCATGTCAATGCCCCACATTGCAAAGGGCCAAGGAGCCGTCAAGACATTCAAAGGAACCGGAGGCACGTGCACCTTATCAGCATAGATTTGGCATTTATGACAAGTTCGGGAGTGCTGCTAACAATCTGCTTCCATAGTGGACCAATAGTATCCTGCCCGTAGGATCTTCTTAGCCATGGTATGTCCACTTGAATGGGTTCCAAAGGTACCTTCATGTAAATTTGTCATAATCCTCTCTGTTTCGCTCTTGTCTACACACCGCAATAAGGTAGAGTCATGGTTGCGCTTGTAGAGGATTCAATTACTGAGGAAAAATTTCACGGCGAACCTTCTCAGAAACTTCTTATCATTGACAGATGCCCCTTCGGGATACTCTTGAGTCTCGAGATACCTTTTTACTTCGTGAAACCAAGGTTTGTCTGCTACCTCTTCAGTATCAATCTCACAGCAGTGCGCTGGTTCATCCAATCTCTCAATGGTGATTCAGGGAGCTTCGTTGTCCCACCTGACCTTGAACATAGAAGACATGGTAGCTAGCGCGTCCGCTAACTGATTCTCCTCTCATGGGAAATGTTCAAAGGTTACCTTCTCAAAGTGTGGGAGCAATGTCAACACATGTTCTTTGTACGGGATGAGATTCGGATGCTTCGTATCCCATTCTCCTTTGATCTGACTTATCACCAAGGTTGAATCCCCGAAAACGTTCAAGAACTTGATCCTTCGGTCGATAGCAGCCTTGAGACCCATGATACAGGCTTCATACTCCGTGGAGTTGTTAATGCAGTTGAAACATAGTCGGGAAGTGAAAGGAGTATGACAGCCCTCAGGAGATATGATTATAGCACCAATTCCATTACTAAGTGCGTTTGAGGCCCCATCAAAAACCATAGTCCATAGGGATCCTTCTTCGGGTCCTTCATCCGGTTCAGGTTCTTTATAGTCAGTCACTAGCATAATATTCTCGTCCGGGAACTCAAAATTCATAGACTGGTAGTCATCCACGGCCTGATGAGCCAAATGATCAGCTAATACACTTCCTTTGATTGCTTTCTGAGTTGTATATTGTATATCGTATTCAGTTAAGATCATTTTCCATCTTGCTATTCTTCCGGAGAGAGCGGGCTTTTCTAAAATGTACTTGATTGGATCCATCTTAGATATCAACAAAGTAGTGTGAGTCAACATATACTGTCTTAGTTGGCGAGCAGCCCATGCCAAAGTGCATCAAGTTTTCTCGAGCAGTGAGTATCTTGTCTCACAGTCGGTAAACTTTTTGCTAAGGTAGTATATTGCGTGCTCTTTTCGACTAGACTCGTCATGCTTCCCCAGCACACACCCCATTGAATTGTCTAAAACCGTTAAGTACAATATCAAAGGTCTTCCTTCAATCGGAGGCATCAGAACTGGTGGTTCTTGAAGGTATTCCTTGATTCCTTAGAAAGCGGTTTGGCATTCGTCATTCCACTTTACCACTTGATCTTTCTTCAGGAGCTTGAAGATTGGCTCACAAGTAGCAGTCAAATGTGAAATGAACCTGGAGATATAATTTAGGCTTCCCAAGAAACTTCTAACCTCCTTATCAGTACGGGGTGCCGACATCTCTTGTATGGCCTTCACCTTTGTAGGGTCTACCTGAATACGTTTGTCATTGATGATGAACCCCAGAAGTTTACCAGACCTTACCCCAAAGGTGCACTTGTTCAGATTCAACCTCAACTTGTATGTCTTTAACCTATCGAACAGATTTTGCAGATGATCAAGGTGTTCTTCCTCAGTTTGTGACCTGGCTATCATGTCATCAACATAAACCTCTATCTCATGGTGGATCATATTATGGAACAAGGCGACCATGGCTCGCTGATAAGTTTCCCCAGCATTCTTTAACCCAAAAGGCATCACCTTGTAACAGAAAGTTCTCCACTATGTGACGAAGGTTGTCTTCTCTATGTCTTCGGGTGCTATCTTGATCTGATTATACCCAGAGAGATTGTTCATTAAGGAAAAGATCTTGTGTTGTGCGGTGTTGTCAACCAGAACATCGATGTGGGGAAGCGGGAAGTCATCCTTGGGACTTGCCCTGTTCAGGTCTCTGTAGTCCACACACATCCATACCTTACCATCCTTCTTAGGTACCGGAACAACGTTAGCGACCCACTGCGGATAGGAGGTGATAGCTAGGAACCCGGTGTTGAACTATTTCATAACCTCTGCTTTGATCTTCTCTGACATTTCAGGGCACATACGGTAGACCTTTTGTTTAATAGGAGGACAATCTTCTATAGTCGACAGACGATGTACCACAATATCAGTGTCTAAACCAGGCATGTCTTCATATGACCAGGCAAAGATCTCAACATAGTCGTGCAACATCTGTATCAACCGCTGTTTGACATTATTCTCCAGATTTGTGCCGATCTTGACTTCTTTTTTGTCTACCTCCGTGCTTAAGTTTATCGTCTCAACTGGCTCTTCATGAGGTTGTATAGCCCTCTCTTCCTGCTGTAACAGTCTAGCAAGTTCTCCAGACACCTCACAATCTTCTTCACCTTCGTCCTCAGCTTGGTTGATCATATTTTCAAAGTTATAACTGACAATAGTAGAACTGTTATCAATGGGATCCAGAGTGGATATGGATCTGCAGTTTGATATGTGAGTGTGTGTAAGAGCATAGCTGTATTGATAAAGTGAAAAAGCAGAAAAGAAAACAGAGAGCACAAAATTTGTATGCAGGAAATGTCCAATGTTTTATTGATGACATGTGAAAATGACATATAACAACCCTCACAAATAAACCATCGTGCCTCGGGTAAGACACAAGGCCATAGAGTTTATATTGCTTATTACAAATTCAAAAAACAAGTAAGACAATTACTGCTGAACAAAAGAAATTGGCACAAAATCTTTGGTCGTCCAGTTACTAGGTCCACCATTGGTAGTAGGGTAGATCCAGCTGTCAATGTCAGAATCCTCATCATTGTCTTCAATAGCGTTGACCCCACGATTATTGATGCGTAGGGGAGGTCCTCCAGCCCGAGCGTGTTGAACATCCCTTTGAGCTCCTGAAGTAAAGCCCAACCCAAATTTGTCAATTTTATGAGGAAAATCAGGGAGTTGTCCTCAAATGGTACACCCACCTTCCTCAACTACCGCTCTGGCGTCCTTGAGAGAAGCCATATTTAAAGGAGATTTGGTGATCTTTGGCGCACTAGTGATGGCCTCGGTTGATGCCATAATCTGGGGAACCTCTTCAAAGTTTTGACAAGGAGTCTCTATGAATTCCCCGTCCATCTCCATATACCTGAAAGAGTTCAGGTGGCTTACCATATACTCCTCTTCACCATGTACGATGAAAATCTTCCCTTTCATTGGATACTTCAGCATTTGGTGCAGCGTAAAAGTAATTGCTCCAGCTTCATGGATCCAAGGACAACCCAACAAACAAGAGTATGATGGCCTGATATCCATCACGTAGAAGGTGGATTCAAAGGTCTGGGGACCCACTTTGACAGGGATGTCCACTTCCCCATGCACCATTCTTTTTGACCCGTCAAAAGCCTTCACCACAATGTTACTGGGCTTTAAGGTCAAGCCTTCACAATCTAGCCGATCAAGAGCCTTCTTAGGAAGAATGTTCAGCGACGATCTAGTGCCCACCAGCACATGAGCCATGGTAGTGCCCCTGCATTCGATTGAGACATGCAGAGCATCATTATGCTTTCTCCCCTTTAGTGTCAAATCGACATCTGAAAAATCCAACCCATTGTCAGCAGTCAAACTGGCCACACAGTCCTTGAATTGGTCGGCGGAGGTTTCTTGTGGCATATGCGCAATCTTGAGAAATGAAATCAAAGCCTTCGCATGGGCCTCAGAGCATAACAGCAGACACAACATTGATATCTTCAAAGGGGTCTACCCCAGCTGCTCGACCACATTGTAGTCGCTCTTCTTGATTATTTTTTAAATTTCCTCAATTTCTTGCTTAGAGGATTCCACAACAACTTTTCTAGGTGCCTCCATTCGGGCAGGCTCACCTATAACTTCTTTTCCCCGAGTCCCAGATGACTCATCGGCAGGGGTAACAACTGGAGTAAGGATAGGAGTAGTAACAGAAGTAATGGCAGGAACAATAGATGGAATAACAACAGGCTTAGCCACAGTCTTCGGGGAGATCTCGGGAGAGAAAACCCTTCCACTTTGAGTAACTTTGTTGGTCCCAAAAATGTTCCTGACATCGGGATCAACCTCTTCAGTCTTCAAATCCTGTTTGACGCCATGATAGTAAACATCGGCACCATAATTCCAAGGGACATATTTGTCTGAGGAGTACGGTACAGGACCAGGAAAAGTGATTATCAACAGAGAAATTCATGAAGCAGGTGTAATCCTAACAGGTCTTTTAGAGGAGACCTTGGAAGGATTGGCGGAAATGGTTATGATAGCAACATCTTCATGCGGAACAGTAGGAATCAGAGTCTTTTCAAACAAAATTTCTCTGCTATTCATCAGGCGTTGGACACCTGCTTTCAGCAAATAACAACCAGAAGGTAGAGATAAACACATGTGGCAACCTTCACCACAACCCGGAAATAAACCGGCTAGCAACAAATTCTTCTTGACAGTCATGAGAGGAGTGGAAACTTCATCAACAGAGGTAACAAACAGATCAGTATCAACGACATTAACTCCACGGTTGTGCTTGGGAATGGGAGCAGTTATGACATTAGGCTTCTTTGGAGCATCAACCTCAATTTCCTTGGCTTCGATCAGATCATGTATCTTATTTCTTAGAGCCCAACAGTCATTTGTATCATGGCCTAGACTCTCAGAATGGTAAGCACATCGAGCGTTTGGATTATAACGAGGAGATGAGGTGTTCGGATTCTTGGGAGCCTCCTTTAAAGTTGCCAAGTTAGATCTTAACAGATGGGGTAAAACCTCAGTCAACGTAATATTAATCCAGGTGAACTGCCTTTGCGATCTTTCTACCCTTTGTTGATTATTTCGTTGTTGAGCAGCCGCAGTCCTAGGTATCATCACAGCCCCTACCGTTGGACGGTGCTCAGCTCTGCTCTTACCTCTTGAGTTATAAATGGCACTGACCTCCTTCTTACCCGTGAATGGTTTCCTCACTGTACTTGACGAGGTGTCTTTCTGGATCTTGCCACTCCAGATCCCAGCTTCTACCCTTTCTCCAGTCAATACCATCTCGGTGAAACTAGTTGAGGAGCTATCAATCAAGTGATTGAAGAATGGACCAGACAGTGTACCAAGAAACATGTCGACCAACTCCCTATCAGACAAAGGGGGTTGGACTCTCCATTCCAAATCTCTCCATTTATGCACATAGTCCTTGAACCCTTCGCTTGCACCCATGGACATACTCGGGAGTTGAGTACGGGTAGAAGCAAGGTCAGTGTTATATTGATACTGCTTGTAAAAAGCAGCAGCCAAATCTTCCCAGTTGCAGACATTGGTTCCCTCCAGTTGATAGAACCACTCAAGTTGAGTCCCAAACAGACTATCCTGAAAGAAATGGACCCACAAGTTCCTATCAGCAGTGTGAGGCTGAATCTTACTCACATAGGAACGAAAATGAAGCTTTGGACAAGACACCCCACCATACTTCGCAAATACCGGAGCCTTGAACTTCTGTGGGATGACTACCCCAGATACCAAACCCAGCTCTTCAAAATCTAGCCCTGGTATTCTTTGGATCTCCATTGCACTCAGACAATTCTCTAACTGTTTGTATTTATCCTCAGCAGGAGGATACTGTTCATCATTGTAATTTGTGTCGTTATCAAAAACCTCGGGGCTAGGGTCCTCCTCCCTTGTCTCTTCTCCTTGATTCTCCCCTTCTTTGGATGAGGAGGTCAGATAAATCGGTTGCTTCAACGGTCCCTTGAATCTTCTACCCAGATTCACGACACCAGCGGTCTTCTTCTTCTTCTCTTTCAGAATAAGGGCCTTCAGATCTTCCTGCCCCTTAGCCAAGGCTACGAACATTTGTTGAAATTGGGCATTTTATGCCTGGAGGTCCTTGATTCTTTATTCAGAAGACATTATTGCTAAAATAAACAACGAAGATGATGAGAAACCTGTTATGAAACCTGTTTATGCAATGTCATGGATGATATGCATATGCAATTATTTCAAGGACTTTGGGAAATTTAAATTTGCGAACCAAAATGAAATAAAGATTTTATTAGTAGAATTCAAAATACAACTGTCTTTTAGGCGTTACAATTGAAAATTCTAAAAACTAAAAGAAAATCAAATTTCCCATGGATGTTTCCTCTTTGTGCCGAGATAGACATTAAGGCTTCTTTCCTCATGAAGCAGCTTTGTGAGCTCTAAGACTTTATTCTCCTGGGCATAGAACTGGTCCCTATAAGTATCCTGCTCCTTCTTCAACTGAATCCAGGACCTCTAATTCTTCAAGATCAGTGGGCATTTCAGGATAAAGAACCGTGTTGGGAATATCCCCTTCAGTAATGGGCTCCACAGTCACTGGCAAGACAGCTATGTACAGCATCATCAGTTTCTGAGCACGAGCTCGTACCGATTGGAGATAAGGTTCCATAGGAATGGAATTCTTCGGCCCCAAAGTCTTGGCGTCAGATCTGTTTACCATGCCCCAAGCTTGTATGAACCTCTGGCGACACCCTTGAACATTATCCTCATAGTTAAACACAATTCCCTAGATAAGCATCTCATGAGGACCATCCCTTCGAGCGTAACCAAACTATCGCAGAGCCAAACAAGGATTGTAAGTTATGCCTCCCCTAATTCCAAGTAGTGGGACATTAGGGAACTCCCCGCAGCGGTCAATAATAGAAATGCCTCCCATAGATCAAGAATACTAGAGAATATCCGTGTGAGAAAGTGACATTATCCTTTGCGACCAACCCAAACCTTCTTCATTCTTCAGCACTGACTTAGGAAGGTGAGAAATAAACCACCTCGACAGTAATGGCATGCAGCACATAAGAACCCATGTATTCTTCATAGTACGAGTGAGGTGAGCATGCAATATATCTTCGAGCAAAGTAGGCGCAGGGTTGCGAGAGAGGAAGATCTTGATAGAATTCACGTCAATGAGCAAGTCTGGATTATGGAACAATACTAACCCATAAACTAGAAGGGCCAAAACCTCCTCAAAAGCTTGAAAGTCCAAATCATTCCAAAACAGTTGGGCCTTCTCTATTAGGAACTTGGCTAGAAAACCCTTGACTCCGCTTCTTGTCTCCCAATTGGATACCACGTCGGCCCGTTTCAGATGCAAAGCTGAGGCAATGATCTCTGGCTTGGGAACTTCTTCTAAACCTGTGAAAGGCATATGGTCAAGAATAGGTAGATCCAATAACTAAGAGAACTCTTCCATGGTAGGCACCAACTTATAGTCTGGAAAGGTGAAGCATTAGTGCTTAGGATCAGAGAACTGAAAGAGTACCCCCATCATCTTTTCATCAAAGCTCAAAGTAACCAAGTTGAGAAGTTGACCATGTCTCTTAGTGAACGAAGAAGTTTCAAGAACCCTTGATACTAGCTCCTTGAGTTGGAGAGGTATTCTCACAAAGCTGATTCGGATAGTGTTTCTACGAGCGGAAGCCATGATCTGTAAAACAGAACAAATATAAATTCCCTTGGTCCTTGAAATGGTTAGTGTAATGATAATGGATGATATGTTATGATGCATGATGTTATATTCAAATGGAGTAAATCACACACAAGCAAAGCACACAATAGACCTTAGGTTCAAAGGCTTGCATGAGGTTAAAGGTCAGTACCCTCTTGAAGTTTAGTTAGTTTCAAACTTGTCTTAGAAAAGTAATCGGGTTCTAAGGATTCTCAATATCACTGATCATCCTTTATCGGACATTGTTTCAGCTCAGGCAATCTTTTCTTGTGGTCGAAATATCCTGAAATTCTGATCTCAATGAGTGTAGCATCGAGTATCAACCAATCCTCAGCTTTATACCAAGGTCGGCTATCTCACTACTTTCTAATGGCCAAGTTTGTTCAACTAAGGTTCTAAAGTCGGTTAGTGCTTTACGACACCACGCAGCGGCCCTGCATTCTCCTTGTTTCCACACGAAGGATATCGGTACCAACCAAAGTGTCACACCAACACAGACATCTCTTAAACCATAACAGTTTACACCGTACAGTCTCCACGATCTATTGTTGTTTACTTAATAAGTTCCCTCCAGATCCGGGTGTAGGATCTTTAACAATACCCAAACAAAACCCTTAAGGATAAAGCAGACAAAGAAAACAAGAAAGAATTTTTTTTTTAAATGACCTAGATCCTAAGGTATACCCCACTTTATATTCATCCCTAGCAGGGTCTCCAGTTCTGTGATACGATGGCAGAACCGACTGTTATACTAGTTTTCATTTTGTATTCGCAAATGATGTGGTAAGCAAGAGTCGCCACCGACTTTTATTTCATCCAACAAAGGAAAAGGTAAAAGAACAGAAAAAACCTTTTTCAAGATGTTTTTAAGTATGGGGGTAGATTATAGAAAGGGAAGGTGTTAGCACCCTTTCTATCCATGGTTTTCCATGGGCTCTTAGGTACTTTCTCATTTCGAAATTTCTTGTGTGCGTTTTGAAAAGTTTTTGTTTAAATTCGTGGTAACCCTTGCATATATCCTCAAGAGTGTGACGAAGTTGTTTTTGAAAAACAGTTTTGAAAGTGTTTGTGTGAAAGAATTTTTTTTTTTTTGAGGAAGTACTTAAGAGTTTCTATCTACTCGAAAAAGTCTGTTCATTTTCTTATTTCCTTTAGACAGTGCTATCCTACTATTAAGGAGTAGGTAGCCCCATCATTGGAGTTAAAGGGACATTCAAAGGAACAATTACGGTCACTGAAGCAATGGTTTGGAAACCTTAGTAATTACCCTAGAGTCCTAAAGATCTTTCTGAGGCAACATTCAATTGGGTCATTTTTTATCTTTTGGGACTAGACGGCGACCACTAAAATTCCCTATACTTCATGACTGTTTACCGAAGGCAACCGAAGTGGGTAAAACCCTAGGAGTGAGCATGTGCATGTGTTTGATTTCAGTTGATTATGTTTGCACAATTAGGGTTTTCTACTGTTTTAAACGTTATTCTTTCCATACAAGCCTATTAGTCTAAGCAGTTAATAATAGCGGAAAGTAAAGTGCAAGAATAAAAACCTAGCTATCACAAGGCTTTGGGGAGGGGTTACATAACTAAGAATGAGGGAAAATAATAAGTAAAAACAGTAATAAAATCTAATTAAAAAACTATTACAACCCTTGGCAGTTACAATAATTGGAAAAATAAATAAATAAAAACACGCACGAGGAAGAACATGGGAACTAAATATCCTAATGAATCTAATTAATTAAAGGAAATATTTTGGTATTTTTATTTAAGAAAATAAAGTATTTATGCATTAAACCTAATTTGTCTAATTAATTTTAATTATGAAAAATAAACCAACTTACCCTAAATTAAATTAATCTACTTAATTAACAAAATTAAATTTAGTGGAAAAAACCTAATTCTAATATTTTGTGGTTTTCTTGATTTTATGATTTAATAAAAAATGATTTTTTGAAACAAATAAAATAAATAACTAAAATGAAATAATAAAACAATAAAAGCAAAAATTATGAATATGGGCCTTTTATGAGAAGCAAACTGGGGGTGCATGGCTGAATTTGCAAAGCCCAGAATAATAGGCCCATTTTCCTATGTGTGGATTCAGTGTAGCTGGCCTTCGGGGAGTCCACCATGGAGGTGAATTATTGGCCGCTGGATCTGGATCTGAGATGATCCCACGGTTGGATCTGAGGACGCATGATGGTCTTGTGTAGGTGAGATGCATGGGATCCTACAAAGTACGTTAAGAAAATAAAATAACAAGATGCTTGGACCTGGGATCGAACCCAGGTCCCTTCTCTCACCAGCGCTGCCTTATACCATCTGTGCTACATGACTCATTTGTTAACATAATAAACAAATAATAACATAACGTAAACAAGGTGTCATGCCTAGAAAAACGCGCCAACATTCAAACCGACCAGTGTGTGGCTTCCATGTGATCATCTTCCTCCCAGAACTGTCGTTTTAGGCCTGACCTTTTACCTACGGACGATGTCTGTAGCTATAACCTTGTGTCATTCAAAAATTAAATACAAGCAAATAAATTCTAATGGAGACCATGAATCAACTGGGTTTGAAGCCCTGAACACCATGGTACCCATGTCTAACCCTAATTTTGCCTGTATCAGGAAGCCCTAAAACGAGTTTGGAAACCCTAAGAATGACAAATTGCGATTCATGTACCTAAAACTCAATCAAACAATATAGAGAGCATCGCAACCTTATGATAAACAAGAACACATGGTTAATTTTCATTGAAAGTACATGTTTACGCGTAATCAAAAATCACAAATAGTTAGAGAACCGAATCCTTTATCTTATGATTTTGGATGTTTTGTGAGTTGGGAATGATTGGAACAGCTTCAGAACACGTCCAGGAATGGATTGCTGGCTTTGAAATTGCTTGAATTGGTCTGTAGAGAAAGATATGATCTGCACTTTTCTTTGAAAATTTGGAACTTTGTTTGACTCCCTGAGGCAGGCTACGCGTCTGAATTCTTGTCCTTAGGGTTGAGAATACTTGTGTATAAGTATGTGTATTAAATTAGGGTGCTAAGTTTAGAAAAAATCCAAGATTTGATAACTTTTGAAAATTGCTTCCAAACTTTCCAAACTAGGAGATTTCCTCTTGTTTTTTTTATTTTGCACGATTTTGTTTGGCTTTGAGACAGCAAGCATGATCTCTAATTCAATGCAAACAAATCTCATTCCATTGATTTTATTTATTTTAATTTTATTTGATTTTATTTGAATTTAAATAAATAAAATAAAAATAAATTAAATAAATAAATAAATAAGGCATGGAATGGTTTATGGGTCGTGTAACATGTTAGGAATGAGATTCAATCTTGAAAAGTTGGATCCATTTGGAAAAAAATGCAATTTTGGGCATTGTTGACTTTGTGCAAATTTCCATAAATGGCCAACTTTGACGATGCATATCTCCTTCAATTTTGACCCTAAGAGGGTGTTCTTGGACTTTTTGGAAATATTGGGATGTCCCCTAAACAACCCTTTTTGTTTCATCTCAATTGGATCTTCCATGTTCATGTAAGAAGCTTTGACCCAAAAGGTGGTTTTGTTTACTTTTGAAAAGGACCTATAATGTCTAAATTTATATCTTTTCATGAGTGAATTTATTAAACTTGAGGGATGAAGATGAGTTTTAGGGAGTTGAATCCTCTTCAAAATGAGCCTTGGATGGGAAAAATATGATATAGTATGAGAAAGTTATGCCTGGTCAAAGTTTGGTTGACTTTTCCTATAGAAACCCTAATTTAGCAACTTTTGAGTTTTGATGAATTTGGGGCATTCCTTGAGGAATCATGATCAACCCTTGAATAAATGATGGATTTTACTTCAAAATGTTTATGTTTACCAAAAATCTTGAAGTTTGACTGTATGTGGGCCACAGTTGACTTTTGACCTAGCACAATTGATTTTCAAGCATCTGAGCAGTTGACAGAGCAAACTTCTTGTGCAAGGCATGAAACTTGGCATGAATGATCTTGAGGATATATTAGGGTAATGGAAACCATTTAGGACCCTTGTAACTCAAACATCTTGATGAGGAGTGAAACCCTAGTTTGAGGCTCATAGTCTTAGGAGAAGGATTTGTCTGGTCAATCCGTAGGCGTCCTTGGGCAAGTTGAGGACTTCTAGGAGTATGTTTTGAGTAAAATGAGAGGGTAAATTTTTCGGTACAACAGAGTGATCTTCTCAAACAGAATTTCCCTATCGTTCATTAGGCATTGGACACATATCTTCAATAATACACAACCATTGGGCAGGGATGCACAAAGGTGACAATCTTCATTACATCTCGGAAATAAACCGGCTCGTAGGAGGTTCCTCTTAACAATTGGGAGATGAGTAGTCAAATCATTCACGGAAGAAACAAAAAGGACACCATCAACAACATTGATACATCTGTCATGTTTGGGCATCGATGCAGTTATTACAGTGGGAGTCTCGAGAGGGTCAAATTCAATCTCCTTTGCAGCAATAAGGTCTTGAACTTTATTCTTTAGAGCCTAATAATCATTTGTATCGTGCCCAGGACTGTTGGAGTGGTAAACATAATGTGCATTCGGATTGTAACGGGGAGAGGAAGTGTTTGGATTTTGGGGTGGATTCTTCAGAGTGACCAGGTGAGCCTTCAACAAATGCTGCAATACCTGAGACAAAGGCATGTTGATTCTGGTTAATTGTCTTCTAGGCACATCCTGCCTGCGTTGATTATTTTTTCATTGAGTTTGTGCAGGGTTGGAGATCATTACAGCTCCTATCGTTGGACGGCGTTCAACTTTATCATGATTCCTTTGACCATAGGCAGCACTAACTTCCTTCTTTCCACTGAACGGCTTCCTTGCAGTACTTGAAGAAGTAGCCCCTTGGATTTTACCACTCTTGATACCAGCTTTCACTCGTCCTCCTGTCAGTATCATCTTGGTGAATCCGACTGAAGAGCTTTCATTCAAATGGTTGAAAAATGGGAATGTCAGAGTACCCAAGAACATGTCCACTAACTCCATATCAGACAGGGGGGACTGGACTCTACCGGTGAGATCCCTCCACTTTTAGGCATAATCTTTGAAACCCTCACTAGAACCCATAGACATGTTTTGAAGTTGCGTACAGGTTGGAGCACGGTCAGCATTATATTGATACTGCTTGTAAAAAGCAGTAGCCAAATCTTCCCAATTGTGGATATTGGTTCCTTCCAACTGATAGAACCACTCTAACTGCGTCCCCGACAAACTCTCCTAAAATAAATGAACCCATAACTTCCTATCAACTGTATGGGGTTGGATCTTCCTGATGTAAGACCTCAGATGCAGCTTGGGACAGGAAACTCTATCATACTTTACGAAGGCGGGAACTTTTAACTTTTGTTAATAACCACTCCCGAGACCAACCTTTCCTTCGAAGTCCAAACCAGGTACTCTCTGAATCTCCATAGCATTGAGACGATCCTCCAGCTGTTTATACTTGTCATCAGTAGGAGGATATTGTTCTTCAGCATAGTCTGCTTCCTCTTCATCAGTTCATGGGTTGTTATCTTTTTCTTTTGTCTTCTTGTCATCCTCTTCCTGATTATCCCCCTCATTTAATGGAGTTGTGAATTCTAGATCTCACTTGGCTGGTCCTCTAAATCTTCTTCCCATATTCAAGATGCCAACCAGTTTCTTTGCCTTCTTTTTCTTCTTTTTAGTGATGAGAGATTTCAGATCTTCTTGTCCCTTAGCCAGAGCCAGGAACATCTGTTGGAATTGAGTGTTCTATGCTTGAAGATTCTTAATGTTTTATTCAAGAGCCATTTCTTTTTGCTGAAATAAACAGCAAAAAGATGATAAACCTATCTTGAAATACCTGCTTATGTAATGATATGCATGACATGCTTATGCGATGTTTTCTAAGACTTCGGGAAATTTAAATTTTGTGAACCAAAATGAAACAAAGATTTTATTAGTAAAATTCAAATTACAACTGCCTTTTAGGCTTACAATTGAAAATTAAAAACTCTTAAAATCTAAGAATCAAATCTCTCATGGGCGCTTCCTCTTCGTGCCGAGGTAGTCATAAAGACTTTTTTCTTCGTGAAGTTGCTTCATGAGCTCCAACATTTTCTTCTCACTAGTGTAGAATTGATCTCTAAAGGTATCCCGTTCTTCCTTCAACTGAATCCAGGACCTCTTTAACTCTTCAAGATCAGTGGGCATGTCAGGATGGAGAACTGTATAAGGAACATCTCATTTGGTGATAGGCTCCACAATCACTGGCAAGATGGCTGTATATGGCATCATAAGGTTTTGGGTGTGTGTTCGTACCCATTTGAGATAAGGCTCCATAGGAATGGAATTCTTATGCCCCAAAGTCTTGCTATCAACCTTGTTTACCATGTCCTAAGCTCGTATGAACCTTTTACAATACCCTTGAACATCATCCTCTTAGTTGAACACAATGCCTTGGATAAGCATATCATGGGGACCATCCCTTCGAGCATAATGGAATTGTCATAGAGCCAGAGAAGGATTATAAGTGATACCTCCCTTAATTCCAAGGAGTGGGACATTAGGGAATTCCCCATAACGGTCAATAATAGAGACATCTCCCATAGACCGGGAGTACTAAAGAATATCCTAGTGAGAATGTGACATTATCCTTTGCGACCAACCCAAACCTTATTCGTTCTTCAATACTGATTGAGGAAGGTGCGAAATAAACCACCTAGACAACAATGGTATACAACACATAAGAACCCCTCTTCTCTTCATGGTACGAGTGTGAAGGGAATGCAAGATATCTCCGAACAAAGTAGGCACGGGGTTACGAGAGAGGAAAACCTTGACAGCATTCACATCTATGAGTAAGTCCGGATTAGGGAACAGTACTAACCCATAGATTAGAAGAGCCAGGACTTCTTCAAAAGCTTGGAAATCCAAATCATCCCAAAACAATTGAGCCTTTTCTAATAGGGACTTAACAAGGAAACCCTTGACTCTGCTTCTTGTTTCCCAGTTGGATATAGTGTCGGACCATTTCAGATGCAAGGCTGCTACAATGACCTCTGGCTTTGGAGCCTCCTCTAAACAGATGAAAGGCATCTGATCCAGAATAAGTACACCCAATAATTAAGAGAACTCTTCCAGGGTGGGTACCAACTGATAATTGGGAAATGTGAAGCAATGGTGTTTGGGGTCAAAGAACTGAAAGAGTACCCCTATCATCTTCTCACCAAAGCTTGAAGTAACCAGGTTGAGAAGTCGACCATGTTTCTTGGTGAACAAGGAAGTCTCAAGAACCCTTGATACTAGCTCTTTAAGTTGGAGAGGTATTTTCACAAAGCTGATTCGGATGGTATTTCTACGAATGGAAGCCATGATTTGAAAAACAGAACAAAGATAAATTCCCTTGGTCCTTGAAATGGTTAGTGAAATGGATATGGATGTTGTGATATGGTGGCAGAACCGATTGTTATACTGGTTTGTGTTTTTTGTTTGCAAATGTCGCGGTAAGCAAGAGTCGCCATCGACTTTTCTTTTATCCAATAAAGGAAAGGGTGAAAAGAACAGAAAAAGACCTTTTTCGAGATTTTTTGAGTAAGTGGGGTAGATTATGGAAAGGGAAGGTGTTAGCACCCTTTCCATCTGTGGTTTTCCACGGGCTCTTAGGTACTTTCTCATTTTTGAAAACTATTTGTGTTTTTGTGTTTGAAAGTCTTTGTTTGCTTTATGGTAACTCTTGTATCAGTCCTCAAGAGTGTGATAAAGCATTTTTTTGAAAAGATGTTTAAATAGTGTGTAAGTGTGAAAAAAGTTGTTTTTGAGCAAGTACTTAAGAACTGTCTACCTACTCAAAAAAGGATGTTCTTTTCCTCCTACCCTTTAGATAGTGTTATCCTACTATTAGTGAGTGGGCATTCCTATCGTTGGATGTTGAGGGACTACTGAAAGGGACGTTTATGGTCATTGAAGGCAACATGTAAGGATAATAATAAACAAAATTAAAATAAAAAATGAGAAAATAAACAAAACATGGGCCTGGTCATCAAAAATAAAAGATGGGGGTGTGCTGGTAAAAATGTTGGGCCCAATCCAGAGGGATCCCAAAAACTGTACTAGGATTCAGTGAGGAGTGCTTTTGATAGCTCATGGTACACCTGCATGTGGGAACCTTTTGATCTAAACCAAACAAGATTTAGTGGTTGTGATCTGGAGGTACATGATGGACTGGCATATATAAAGCAATACTGGATCTATAGTTAACAATGTAAGAAAAATAAAATGTTGGACCTGGGACTCGAACCCAGGTCCTCTTCCTCACAACGCGCTTGTTTACCAACTGAGTTGCCTTACAATTCATTTATCAATATACAATCATGGTACTATATGTAAAAATGATTCCAAATATGTTAAAAAATAATAGACGCACGCTGATAGGCCCCCTTGTATTTGAGTGGGCCAATCCGGACACGCGATCTTGCCACGCCAGCGCCCACCTGATCAACTGGTCGGAGGGACGCCGGAGCCAAACTCCGGTTGTCTTCTCCGGGATTTTCAAATATGATACCTGCAAAAATAAACAGATCAAAGCCTACAATCAAGGCTACCACCCCCCCCCCCCAAAAAAAAACATCAGCCCTCCTGATTCCACTTCTACGGTTTGTTCATCCTGAAACGGCCTGAAAAGTGAGATATAGTGAAGAACACAGATCGTGCCCTAGAAATGGCACGATCTTATTCTAGATATTTTTTCACATGTATTTCGTTGGTCCTGCTCTATATATTACCCTGAGTACGAATCAAACATTGAGAATGGTTAATTCAGTATGAAATCAAAGATACAAATTTAAGAAATTTACCAAAAATGAGTGATCTAGTTGGTCACTTTCAGGGTATCTTAGACGTGGATATGGATTGGGTTCAACTCTTGGAAGTCTTGGGAGGTTAATGGAGTCCTTGGATTGGACTAAAAAAGGCTGGAAGTGTGACTTTGAGTTTTCATGATTTTAACAATTCTTTGTAATTTTGGTAGCACTTTTCTATAGTGTATATGCGTGTGTTTGGCTTTCCAAAGTGATGTATTTATAGCATAGAAGGAGGATACACAATTGAATGGAAAAGATTATGGCCATAACTCATGTTTTCCAACAAGAATCCAACAAATTCAAAGCCTTCCAAATTTGTCAAAACATGCCTTATCCTTGCTTGAATAAACCTGGTCACTTGTGCACGAAATCTTTGGCTTCAAGACAAGTCAAAACACCATCACAAATGCCTAAGCCCATTTCCAATTATTTTGTACCATTTATTTTATATATTTTAAATAAATTTAAAAAATATGTAAAAAATAGGTAGAAAATGCAAGGCCATGCAAAAATAAGATTAGGGGTCCTCTATGACCTTAGGAAGATATTTGAATCTTAAAAAGTTAGGCCATTGACCCAAAAATTCAAATTTGCTCAATGCACCATTCTTGAAATTTCCATAATTTTCCCAACTTGGGTAAGCCATAACTTGCTCAATTTTTATCTCATGATGATGATCTTGTACTTTTTGGAAATCCCAAGATGTCTACTTCAATACCTATTTTTATCAATTTTGCATTTGAAGAAGTTGTCTTGATGTAAAAGGTCTTGGCAAAAAGTGTCTTTTGTTGACTTTTTGAAAATGACTTGTAATGTTTGAGCTCATATCATTCAAATGGTGCATTTCTTGATCTTGGGGTCTGAAGAGAAGTTGTAGGGAATTGTATTATCTTCAAAATGAGCTTTGGTAGGAAATTTTCTGATAAAGTATGAGAAAGTTATGCCTAGTCAAAGTTTGGTTGACTTTTCCTATAGAAACCCTAATTTGCCATTTTTGACTTTTGATGAGTTAGGAGTATTTCTTGAGGAATCATGATCAACCCTTGATCAAATGATGTATATTACTTCAAAATTTTGATGTTGACCAAAAATCTTGAAGTTTGACTGTATTTGGGCCACAGTTGACTTTTGACCTAATATAGTTGATATCTAGGCATTTGAGCAGTTGACTGAGCAAACTTGTTGTTTAAGGCATGAAGTTTGGCATGAATGATCTTGAGGTAATATTAGGACAATGGAGAACATTTGGGATCCTTTGGACTCGTACATCTTGCTTAAAATTGAAACCCTAATTGATGTTTGTTGCCTTAGGAAGAGAACTTGTTTGGTCAATTCTTGGTCATCCTTGAGAAATTGAGGACCTCTAGAGGCATGTCTTGAGTGAAAATTGGAGGGAAAATTTTGGGGTACAACAACTGCCCCTGTTCAATCTTCTTAGACCTGAGGATGTAGAATGGTTGATCTGCCTTTCGTGATCTGACGGTGGAAGGTGATTGAACACTAGAGTGCCCAAAAATTTGCACTCGTCTGAAATGATACTTGACTGTGTAGATAATGTTGGGAATGGGCTCACAGATGCCATTTGGAGAATGTGACGTAAGATCGTCGGAGATGGGTGTGATACGGTGGGAGAACTGACTTGAGGGTTTGGCTTTTTATCATAAATGTTGCGGTTAGCAAGAGTCGCCGCCGACTTTTCTTTTATCCAAAAGGAAAGGTGAAAAAGCACAGGAAAGACCTTTGAGATGTTTTCTTGAGTTCGGGGGGTAGATTATGAAAAGGGAAGGTATTAGCACCCTTTGAGATGTTGTTGGTGTGATTTTGAAAGTATTTTGTAAAAGAGGCCATTCGTTTAGGAAATCTTTGTAATGATACTCGTTCGTAAGAATGTATTCAAAGATGTTTGTCTTTTTGAAAATGTTTTCAATGTTTGCAAAATGTTTGGAAATGTGTGTGTTTATTTTGAAAATAGCAAGGATAGTTGTTTGGAAATAGAGCAAGTAACTAGAAGTAATCTACCTACTCAAATGTCTTTCTTGTGCATTTTCTATTCCTTTAACATTGTTGTCTTACCATTGATTTGGTAAGCAACCCTATCTTTGGATGTAAACGGGACGGGCGTGGGTCATCGTATAACCATGATTAGCAATATTGCAAAGTATCTTAGCATTTTTTAGGGACCAAGATCATTTTGTAAGGCAACTTTGAATGGCATCATCGAGGGACTATGATCTTATATTTGTTTGTTTTGCCAAGATACTTCGCATGCGTAATATGGCTATTTTTGTACAAGACAACCAAGTGGAGAAACCCTAAGGATGCTTGTATGCATGTGTGTTATTTTCATGCTTGTTTTTGTCTTGGATTAGGGTTTTCTATTTGATTTGTTTTTATCTGACCATACAGATCCTAATTACTAGCATGGTATATAAAAGCGGTAAATTGCGTAATTTAAAGATGACTACGCTATTACAAAAAATTTATGGGAAGGGGGGAATACAAATTGTGAATGGGGATTTGCAATAATGTAAATCTAATTAAGCTATTACAACCAAATCGAATTTGTACAAATATTGGAATAAACAAATACAATATTTAAATATGCAATATTATGTATATGCAAGAAAAAGATTTTTGTTTTGTTTTTTATGTGAAAAGAGTTTTGACTTAAATCTAATAAACTTAAGAAAAAGAAATTAATTCTTGAAAATAAAAGTTAACCCTAATTTCTAATTTAAAAGAAAATAAAGTTCTTATAGTATTATTTTTATGTATTTTTTGTATTAAAATAATAAAGAATATTTTATAAAAAGAAAAAAAATATTTAGTTTTTTGTATATCAAAGTAAACATTTATAAGTATGAATAATAAAAAAGGAAATAAAATAGTTAAACTAAATCTATTATATTTATAAATTTATTTAAGGAAGAAATAATTAATACGTAGTTTAATAAAAATATTTTTTCATGTGAAAATAAAATAAAATAAACAAAAATGCAAAATTTATCATATTAATATTTTTCATGATTTTATGTATTTAATAATATATTTAATAAACAAAAAATGAAAATAAAACAAACAAATAAAATATGTGAAAATAGTTGGGCCAGGGGGTATCCTGAGAAATCAGGTGGTGTTATGTTAGAAAAAACGCTAGGCCCAATGTTGAAGCCCATCCTGCAAAACAGCAAAAAATGAAAATGGAAAAGTATGGAAAAACAAAAGGTAGCACCAAGGTTCGAACCCACGACCTGGGCCTTACCAGCGCGCTACCTTGCCAATGGGGTGACTGTACATCGGTTGATTTATATGAAACAACACAAATATAACACAAATAGCTTCCTTGCCCTGTACTTCATCTTCTTCCTCAAGCTGGCCGGACCTCCTGTAACTCTTTCATCTCTCAACAAAAATGGAAATTGACAACATGAATGTTATAGCATTTTGTCTCACGATTCTAACCATGTGCATAACTAAAACTATAAGTCCAAGATGAAAGAGAATTTTAAAGGCCCTAATTCTTAACCTAATTTTTCTAGGAATTTCAAGTTCAAAATTCTCTCAACTCAGGCCAAATAAATACAAGTTATGGATATGTGAAGCTTTGTAGCGATGATATCTACATTTTTCTTTCACAAATCGTGGCAATGGATGCCTGTATGAAGAGAGAAAAGTTGGGATTCTTACCTCTTTTAGCTGAGATCGTGAATGGAGTTTGAGTGAGATTTAGGAAGGCCTGAAGGTTGCTTTAGCTTGCTTGAACCTCCCTGAGTGTGTTCCAAACCTTAACTTGCTTTGAAAGTGTCTGAAACTCTCTATCCAAGTCAACCTGCAAACTTGGAAAACAAAAATGGCAGATTAAGGAGAAGGAGTTACAGTTCAAGGATGGTGGTCTTGATCACTTAGATATGAAGTAGTTAAAGTTTTTGGATGATTGAAACTTGAAACACACGAGCAAATTGATGGATTGTTATGCTTGGACACAAACTGCAAGTTTTGACAGTTTTTTGGTGATGTGGAGTTTTAGAGTGTTTCCGACCTTTTTCAATCGTGCTCTCAACTTTAATATGCTTGTGTATTAATATGGAAAAAGTTTCAAGTCAGCTCTTCAACAGATTTTTCAATCCTAGACTTTTTGCACACTTTCTTGCTTTTAAAGCAAAGTGAAGGGACAAGTCTCTACCTGCTTGTACTGGCTTGCTTGGAGTTGGTATGAGATCTATACAAGTTGCCTTAGGTCTTTAGTACTTGTGTGTGTAGAGAAGACAGGTTCAATGCTCAAGAATTGGAAAGTTGCAAAAGTGAACCTTTTCCAAAATGGCAATGGCAACTTTGTGCCATTTATGGAATTACAACTTGGATAAAGACTCTAGGGCTTGGATTAAAGCTTTTTCAACTGAGTAAGCATTAAATTATGGAGTAAGAAACAAGTTTGGGACCTGTAAAGTATGGATTAGGCAGCATAGGTATTGATTTGAAATTTGTTCTTCATGAAATGGCTTGAATTCAAAGTGAGAAATTGCCAACTTCATCTCTTCGATTCTCCCTACTAAAAAATGATCTTAAGGAGTTCTTGGACATTTTGGAAATCTTGCAATGTGATATATAACTGATATTTGAAATGCATTTCAAAATTTCTCTTGGAACTAGGTGAAAATTTTCCATGAAGTTAGGTCCAAAACCTGCCTAAATTAGGGCAAAATTTCACTAAGTTATTTTAATTCATGGGTATGTATTCACAATATTATATCTTGATATCCAAGAATCTTTAGGGAAAAATGTGTGAAGAAAAGTTTTAGATTTCATGGAGATCTACAACTTTCATGTTGGGAATTTCCTTTGAATCATCTTGTATCATGGTGAAAAAATGGCTTAAAGTTGAGAAAAAATAAGAAATTTTCTATACTTAGAAAAATTTCTAAGTTAAGAAAATTTCAAATTTTAAAACCAAACCTTCAATCTTTGATTCCTTGATGAACAAGTTTCAAATTTTAACATGCTTTGATTAATTATGATCCTTGGCACTTGATTTTGACCAAAAAGTCAAAGTTTGACTTTTCAATATACAGTTGACTTTTAATCAGTTGACTGCAAATTTCATCTGTCAATCCAATGAAATTGCAATGTTTTGAACCATGCTATTAGGTAAAGATAATAAAAATTAACCCTTGAAATCATGCTTTAAACCAATTGGTCATTTGTTAGGTCAAAAATCAGAAATTCGCCTTTCTCAGTAAAAACCCTAATTTTGACCATTTTGCCCCTTTTGATGATTTGATCAAATTTCTTGAGGAATTATAATCCAAACTTGATCAAATGATACATATGAGTCTAAAATGTTGATGTTGATAAAAAATTATGAAGTTTGACTGTAAATTGGCCATGGTTGACTTTTTCCCTAATACAGCTGATTTTTAGGTCAATTGTCCAATTGACTGATAAAAAATATGGTTCAAGGCTTGAAACTTGTCATGAGTAATCTTAGGGGTTCATAATGATGTTTGAAAGTCATATGAAGCATTGATAGTCCAAGAATCCTTGTGAAATCTCAAACCCTAATTTTGGTCATCAGTGCATGAGGAGGTGTCTTGAGCTGGTCAAACCCTAATCCAGTCTTGAGTCAAAGGGATCTTGTGAGGAAATTCTTGATAAGTGAGAGGGAAAATTTTGGGGTACAACAGCTGCCCCTGTTCAATCTTCTTAAACCTGAAGAGTTAGATTGGCGAGTTTTTCCATTCGTGACTTGAAGGTGAAAGACGATTGGACACTAGAGTGCCCATAAATTTGCACTCGACGATGTGTAGTTGAGGGAATGGGCTTAAAGATGCCATTTGGAGAAGTGATGGAATCTTGTTAGAGATAGGCTTGTTAGATGCTATCCAAGAATGTTTGTTGAATTGCAAGCTGTAAGCTGAAAGAATGAGTATCAGAATTGCGTCTGTGTCTGGAGCGTGTCTGAACTGTATCTGGAAGGTTGTATCTGGACTAGTATCAAAATGGCATCCGTGTATGGAGCGTATCGAACTGTATTTGAAAGTTGAATCTGAACGAGTATCAGAATGGCATCTGTGTCTAGAGCGTATCTGAACTGTATCTGAACTTGAAATCTGAATGAGTATCAGAATAGCATCCATGTCTTGAAGCGTATATGTACTGTATCTGAACTTGAAATCTGAATGAGCATCAGAATGGCATCCGTGTCTGGAGCGTATCTGCACTGTATCTGAAAGGTGAATCTGAATGAGTATCAGAATGGCATCCGTGTCTGGAGCGTATCTGAATTGTATCTGATTGCATATTGTTAATGGTAGTTATTAATCTTATCCTGAAAAGGGTAAAATGTTAGCTGAAACACAAAGTTATGTTGCATGAAATGTATGATGCAATATATTTGCTTTATCAATGTTTATGATATATGGATGCAATGTACGTGCATGTAAGTTGATATGTTGTATTGATGTTTGATTGAGGAAAATAAATCCTTGAATGCTGCTGAGGATATGTTGATTTTCCATGTCTTGAAGTTGAAGTACTGACGAACTCTGGTTGAGAGAAGTAAATTCTTTTGTGAGGGCAATTCCATGTACTGCTTGTAAGATCTTCTTGAGGAATCCTGAGAAATCTGACGATTTCTACTGGGGATTGAAATTTGTTCCGCTGGTGATTCAAATGACGTACTGTGAGGATTACTTATGGAATAGCCTAGAGACGTTCTCTTGTTCTTTCAACCTATCAGTAATTGTCTTTCTCATTTTGTTTATCTGTAAACAGTAATTATGTTCAAATGCATATGTTCATCAATGAATCATTGGACGCTTTTGAAAACAAAACACAATCGTAAAGAAAAGACAAATAGTTTTTTGCACTTTCAAAGGGGTATCTTTGTATTGACTTTGAATAAGTATTTTGTACAAAGGAGGCAATCATTCTAGTAAGAGAATAGTGCCATAAAACAAGAAAAATTTATACAAAGAAGGATAGCTATGTGTAATAATTCCATTGGGTTCCCATTCTACTATAGCCTTTTATATCTATGAATATCTTTGTCTATTTTCCTTGTCTAGAGATGATTGAATTAATCAGAAACTTTGAGTTTGTCAGTGGAAGCCAAAGGTTGTCCATCAAGTGATCCGACGGGACATAGTCATACGCTTT
The DNA here is from genome assembly GCA_948472305.1 of Vicia faba. NCBI lineage: Eukaryota > Viridiplantae > Streptophyta > Magnoliopsida > Fabales > Fabaceae > Vicia > Vicia faba. Next base: position 1,344,379,470 of record OX451739.1, on the reverse strand, counting down.
AATTCCCTAACTTTTGCCTGGACCTCCCTTTCGGGTTTTCAGTCCACCGGGAAACCCTTTTTTGCCCAAGTCGCCCTTTCGGGTTTTCAACTTGCCGGGTGTATAAATTTTTTATTTTATCCCTATTTTTTGCCCGAACCTTTTTGGTTCGCCGGGATGCCCTTTTTTACCTAGGTGTGTCAACGTAGTGGGTCTCTTATGCGTAGTATCTTTTGACTATGTCTGCGTTCGCAGGGTGTGGCAGGTCATCACCATCCATGGTGGTCAAGATCATCACCCTACCGGAGAATATGCTTTTGATTACAAATGGTCCTTCATAGGTAGGAGTCCATTTTCCCCTGGGATCACTTTGTGGCAAGATGATACGTTTGATCACTAGATCCCCAACTTGATATACTTGGCGTCTGACTTTCTTGTTGAAAGCCTTGATCATCCGTTTTTGATACATTTGACCATGGAAAACAGCAGTAAGTCTCTTTTCATCAATTAAGTTCAGTTGATCAAGTCGAGTCTGGATCCAATCGTCTTCACTCAAACCTGCATCCTTCATAATCCTTAGAGAGGGGATCTGAACCTCAATAGGCAAGACAGCCTCCATTCCGTAAACCAAAGAATAGGGTGTTGCCCCAGTTGATGTGCGAGTCATGGTACGGTACCCGTGGAGAGCGAATGGTAGCATCTCATGCCAGTCTTTGTATGTGAATGTCATCTTTTGTATGATCTTTTTAATGTTTTTATTTGCAGCTTCGACAACACCATTCATCTTTGGCCGATAGGGAGAATAATTGTGATGCTGAATCTTGAATTGCTCGCACAAGGTGGTGATCATAGTGTTATTAAGATTTGTACCATTGTCAGTGATGATCCTTTCCGGGATACCGTACCGGCAAATGAGATTTTGCTTGATGAAGCGGGCAACAACATTCTTAGTAATGGAAGCGAAGGAAGCTTCTTTGACCCACTTGGTAAAATAGTCAATGGCCACTAGGATGAAGCGGTGTCCATTGGAAGTTGTTGGCTTGATCTCCCTAATCATATCAATTCCCCACATAGCAAAGGGCCAAGGATCCGTCAAGACATTCAGAGGAACCGGAGGTACGTGCACCTTGTTAGCATAAATTTGACACTTATGACAGGTCCGAGAGTTTTGATAGCAATCTGCTTCCATGGTAGACCAATAATAGCCTGTCCGTAGGATTTTCTTCGCCACCGTATGCCCACTGGAGTGGGTGCCAAAAGTTCCTTCATGTAATTCAGCCATGATCCTTTCCGCTTCAACCTTATCCATACACCGAAGCAGAATGGAGTCATGATTACGCTTGTACAGGACGCCATTACTCAAGAAGAACTTAGCAGAGAATCTCCTTAATAACTTCTTATCATTGATTGAAGCTCCTTCTAGATATTCTTGAGCCTCGAGATACCTCTTGACTTCATGAAACCAAGGCTGGTCCACTACCTCTTCAGTATTAATCCCGTGACAGTGTGCTGGTTCATCCATTCGTTCGATGGTGATCTAGGGAGCCTCATTATCCCAATTAAGTTTAAACATAGATGACATTGTGGCTAGAGCATCTGCTGGCTGATTTTCTTCTCGCGGGAAATGCTCGAAGGTAATCTTCTCAAAATGTGGTAGCAATGTCAAAACATGTTCTTTGTAAGGGATGATATTTGAGTGCTTAGTGTCCCATTCCCCTTTGATCTGACTGATGACCAAAGCTGAATCTCCAAACACATCTAAAGATTTGATTCCCAAGTTTATGGCAGCTCTGAGGCCAAAGATACATGCTTCGTACTCCGCCATGTTATTTGTACAGTTGAAGCAAAGTCTGGCACTAAAGGGAGTATGACACCCTTCCAGAGATATGAGTACAGCGCCGATACCATTACCAAGTGCATTGGATGCCCCATCAAAGAATAGGGTCCATCGGGATCCTTATTTAGGTCCATCATATGGCCTGATTTCTTCACAGTTGTCTAATGTCATGATGCCTTCATCCGGGAATTCAAACTTCATGGACTGATAATCTTCTACAGCTTGATGAGCAAGATGATCAACTAGCACACTGCCCTTTATAGATTTTTGAGTAGTATACTGTATGTTATATTCTGTTAGGATCGTCTTCCATCTAGCTATCCTCCCAGAAAGAGCAGGCTTCTCGAAGATGTACTTTATCGGATCCATCTTAGATATCAACAAGGTAGTATGAGTCAGCATATACTGTCTTAGCCAGCGAGCAGCCCGTGCCAGAGCGCAGCAAGTTTTCTCGAGCAGTGAATATATGGTTTCACAGTCGGTAAACTTTTTTCTCAGGTAGTAAATAGCGTGCTCTTTTCGGCCAGACTCGTCATGCTGCCCCAATACATACCCCATTGAGTTTTCTAAAACAGTCAAATACATGATCAGTGGTCTTCCCTCGACTGGTGGCATCAAAACAAGAGGCTCTTGCAAGTACTCTTTGATTTTGTCAAAAGCAACCTGGCATTCATCGTTCCATATGACTACCTGGTCTTTCTTCAATAGTTTGAAGATTGGCTCACAAGTAGCTGTTAGGTGAGAAATGAATCTGGCAATATAGTTCAGGCGCCCCAAGAATCTTTTGACTTCCTTCTCAGTATGAGGAGCAGGCATTTCTTGTATCGCTTTAACCTTTCCAGGATGTACCTTGATGCCTTTGTTACTGACGACAAAACCTAAAAGTTTACCGGACTGTACTCCAAATGGGCACTTGTTTGGATTCAACCTTAACTTGTACTCCTTCAATCTCTCAAACAGCTTTTACAAGTGATCAAGGTGCTCCTCTTCTGTTTGTGATTTGGCTATCATATCATCTATGTAGACCTCTATTTCATGATGTATCATGTCATGAAACAAAGCTACCATGGCGCGCTGATAAGTGGCCCCCACATTCTTCAGTCCAAATGGTATCACTTTGCAGCAGAATGTGCCCCACTGTGTGATAAATGTAGTTTTCTCCATGTCCTCAGGTGCCATTTTGATTTGGTTGTAACCCGAGAATCCGTCCATGAAGGAAAATACTTTGTGCTGGGCCGTATTGTCAACCAGGATATCGATGTGGGGAAGTGGAAAATCATCTTTGGGGCTGGCCCTATTCAAATCTCTATAGTACACGCATATTCGTACTTTTCCGTCCTTTTTAGGCACGGGAACAATGTTGGCAACCCATTGGGGATAGGAAGTGACAACTAAGAATCCGACATTGAATTTTTTCATGACTTCCGCTTTGATCTTCTCTGACATGTCAGGCCTCATGCGGCGGACTTTTTGTTTTACTGGCGGACAGTCTTCTCTTGTAGGGAGACGATGTACCACGATGTCTGTATCGAGTCCCGACATGTCTTCATATGACTAGGCAAAGATCTTAACATAATCATACAACAGGTGAATCAGACGCTCCTTGACACTAGGCTCCATATTGGTACCCACCTTGATTTCTTTTTTATCCTCCTCGGTACCTAAGTTGATTGTATCCACCGATTCCTCATGAGGCTGAATAGCTCTTTCCTCTTGTTGTAGTAGTCTGGCCAATTCCCCTGGTACTTCACAATCTTCCTCACCTTCGTCCTCGGCTTGGTAGATTAGATCCTCAGAGTCACAAAAGGCCATAGCAGTATCGTTACCCATGGGATCCGGAATGGAGGGGTACATGCATTTGTGAGTGTGTGTGTGTGTGTAAGGGTATAGCCATCTTTAAAAAATAAAATTTACAAGAAAAACAATGAGCACAAAAAGTTTGTATATGAAAAACGTCCATGATTCATTGAATGTCATATGAAGATGAAATAAAAACCCTTACAAATGGACCATTGTGCCTCGGGCAAGACACAAGGTTTTAAATGTGCGAATTGTTTGTGAATATTATAAGTCCAATAGAAATGTAAAGATCAATTACTGAGGGATGAAAGTTATTGGGACAAAGTCTCTGGTTTCCCAATTGCGGAGTCCTCCGTTGACAGTAGGAAATATCAAATCCTCCAAGATGCAATCCTCTCACCATCTTCCATTGAATTGACCTCTCAGTTGCTAATCTTCAAGGGTGGCCCTCCAGCACGGGCATGGCGCACAGCCTTCTGAGCACTTGAATTAAACCCTAAGCCAAACTTGTCAGATTTGTACGAAATATCCGGAAGTTTCCCCCAGATGGTGCATCCTCCTTCCTCTACTACTGCCTTGGCGTCCTTCAGAGATGACATCCGGAGCATAGGTCTTGTGATCTTGGGGATCTGGGACACTGTCTTGGTTACTGCTACCTCTTGAGAGACTTCTTCGAAATGTTGAAAAGGAGTTTCAATGAACTCGCCGTCCAATTCTACATACCAGAAAGAATTGAGGTGGCTAATCATATACTCTTCCTCTCCATGGACTATGATAATCTTTCCATGGACCGTATATTTCAGCATCTGGTGTAGTGTAGAGGTGACAGCGCCATCATTATGGATCCATGGGAGTCCTAGCAGACAGGAGTAAGAGGGGCAGAAATCCATTACATAGAAGGTTGGGTTGAAAGTTTGAGTCCCAACCTTTATGGGGATATCCACTTCCCCGTGCACCATCCTCTTTGAGCCATCAAATGCCCTCACGACTATGTTACTGGGTTTCAATGTCAATCCTTCACAATCTAGTCTGTTAAGAGCTTTCTTTGGTAAAACTTTCAAAGATGAACCAGTGTCCACCAAGACATGGGCCAGAGTAGTTCCTTTACATTCCACAAAGACATGTAATGACTCATTGTGCTTTCTTCCCCTTAATGTCAGATCAGCATCCGAGAAGCCTAGGCCGTTATCCGCCGTCAAGCTGGCCACACAATCTTGAAATGGTCAGCAGACGTCTCTTGAGGCACATGGGCTGTCTTCAGGAACTTTACCAGGGCTTTCACATGTGCCTCGGAGCACAGTAACAATGCCAGCATGGAGATTTTAGAGGGAGTTTGCCCCAACTGTTCAACCACGTCGTAGTCGCTCTTCTTTATTATTCTTAGGATCTCCTCCATTTCCTTCTTGGAGGTTTCGGGGATAGTCAGTGGTTGAGCCTTCATCCAGACAGGCTCTTCTTGAATACTTTTCCCTCGAGTTTCAGCAGTAGGAGTGTTGGTAGGGATAACAGCAGGGGTTGTGTCGTCTTTGTCAAAAGGAGCACTTGCAGATATGATTATTGGTACGGAGGTAACCTTCGGAGCAGCCACGGGTCCAAAAACTGCCTTTGGGGGGGCTATTTTTGGAGAGAAGATTCTACTACTTCAGGTAATCTTACTGGTTCCGGCAATATTGCTAATGTCAGAGTCTTCTTCTTCGGAACTTATTTCTTTGGTGGCCAGCCCATCTTGTTTGATGCCATGGTAATAAATGTCCCCACCGTAATTCCACAGCACAATTTTGTCTGATTCATACGGGACTGGCCCAGGCATTGTGATTATAAGAGGAGTAGTTTTTGGAACCGATGTAATTCTAACGGGTCTTTTGGGGACCCTGGAAGAATTGGCGGAGATGGTGATGATTGAAACGTATTCAACAGGAACAGGTAAAACAGGAGTACTTTCAAACAGAATCTCTTTGTTGTCTATCAAGCGTTGAGTGCTTGTTTTCAACAAAGGGCAAACAGTTAGTGAGAATAAGCAGAGATAGCAGTCTTCATTACAACCCAGGAATACACCGTCTTTCAACAAGTTTATCTTAATGATTAGGAGTGGAGTCAAGAGTTCATCAACTGTGGTAACAAATAAATCTTCTTAAACAGCATTGGTGTTGTGACCATGCCTAGGCATAGGAGAAGAAATGGCATTTGGCTTCTCGGGTGCATCAAACTCAATCTCTTTTGCATCTATAAGGTCTTGAATTTTGTTTTTCAGGGCCCAACAGTTGTTAGTGTCATGACTCAAACTTTCGGAATGATATGCGCATCTGGCATTTGGGTGATAATGAGGGGACGTTGTGTTGGGGTTCTTTGGAGCTTCTTTTAAAGTTACCAAATTGGATTTCAGAAGATGCGGTAAAACCTGGGATAGAGTCATATTAATTCTGGTGAATTGTCGGACTGGCCTTTCCACCCTTGGTTGATTACTTCTTGGTTGATCAGATGTAGGCTTTGGGATCATAACAACTCCTACCATTGGTCGGCGTTCACCTCTTCCTTGGTTCCTTTGTGGATAAACAGCAGATACCTCCTTCTTCCCAGTGAAAGGCTTTCTCACAGTTGTAGAGGCAGATGAATCCTTATGAATCTTTCCACTTTTTATGCCAGCTTCCACCCTCTCTCCGGTTAGTATTAACTCAGTAAATCCTGCGGATGAGCTTCCAATCAGATGGTTGAAGAAAGGGCCCGATAGAGTGCCTAAGAACATATCCACCAACTCCCTTTCAGACAGAGGGGGTTGTACTCTCCCAACTAGATCTCTCCATTTCTGCGCATAATCTTTGAAACCCTCATTTGAAGCCATAGCCATACTCTGAAGTTGAGTACAGGTAGTGTGGTACGGTGGCCAGAACCGGGACTGTTTTTTAGGAATGCTGGTTTGCGTTTTGCGTTTGTGTTTGCAAAATGTCGCGGTAAGCAAGACTCGCCACTGATTTTTATTTTATCCAACAAGGAAAGTAAAAAAAGCACAGAAAAATTCCTTTTTCGAGATATTTCTGAGTACAGGGGGTAGATTATAGAAAGGGAAGGTATTAGCACCCTTTCTATCTGTAGTTATCTACGGGCTCTTAGGTACTTGCTCATCATTTTCAAAATTGCTTCTTTGTGTTTGTGTGATTTGAAAAGCTTTTGTTTTGACTTCGATTTAACTCTTGCTTCTGTCTTCAAGAGTGTAATGAAGTGTTTTGAAAACTTTGTTTGTAAAGGAGTGTAAGTGTGAAAAAATTTGTTTGGATTGAGCAAGTACTTAAGAACTAATCTACCTACTCGAAAAAAGAATTGTTCTATGTTTGTTTCCTTTAGACAATGCTATCCCACTATTAGTGAGTTGGTAGCACCGTCGTTGGAGTTTGAGGGTCAATTCGAAAGGGACGTACGATCACTAAAGCAATGTTAGGACGTCTTAGTAGTAAACCTAATGTCTTAGATCAATTATTCGAGGCAACAATATCCGCGGCAACTTTGATCTTTGGACAAGAGACCGACCACTAAAACATCCTATACTCAATGACCGTTTACCGAAGGCAGCCAAGTGGGAGTGCACCCTAAGAGTGCGCATGTGCGAGTGATTCAATTTCAGATTATTTATCTTTGCACATTTTAGGGTTGTCTACTGTTTTAAAGTTTAATCATACATTCTTGTCATGCATCCCTAATATCATACATCTAACAGTTTATATTTTGCGGAATTTAAAGTGCGGAAATTAAACTACGCTATTACAAGGCTTCGGGTATTTACATAGCCAAAAACAAACCCTTAAATAATAAAGCGATAAATGAAAAATAAAAGTCCTAATTAAACTATTACAAACTTGTGAGCAATTACAATAATAGGATAAAAAATAAATAACAAAACGCGCGCGAGGAAAATTAGATCGGGAGAGCACTAGGGTTTTGACCCCTTCTAACCTAATTAAAAGAAAAATTGTTTTTTTGTTGTTTTTAATTATTTTTTAAGAAAAGAATTAAGTTTTTAAATTAAATACACAATTAATTAGTAATTATATTAATTAACAAAAATAAATAAAGGGCCTATTTTTGTGTTTTGTTATTTTAAGGAAAAAATAAAATATAATTAAGTTATAAACAAAACCCTAGTTATTCTAATTATTTTTAATCATGTACAAAATAATTAAAGTTATCTAAAATTAAATAACCTAATTAAATTAATTAATTTTTTGTATAAAAAATAAATATCCTAAATTTAATTGGATGAAAAAAATATTTTTGTGATTTTTTGATTGGTTAAAAAAAGAATTAAATTTGTTAGTAAAAACAAATAAATAAAATAAAACAAAGATATAAAAAGAAAAAAGAAAAGAAACTTGGGCCTGGTTTGGAGATTTGGGGTGTGTGGACAGCAATCTGGCCCAAGAAGAATGAGGTCCACGTTGACTCTTTGCAATCCCATGCCATGCGTTTGACTAGGTGTATCATGGTCCTTCTTTGATAGCCTTTGGATCTAGATCTCAGGACACTTGGCTGATTGGATGGTGAGGTCATATGGTGGACCTTGGCTTTGTAAACGCATGCAATTCCTGAAAGAAAAATAATGTGAAGAAATTGGGGGACTTGGGATTCGAACCCAGGTCCTGAAGCACTTTCCACACACTCCACTACCACTGCGCCATTTGTTCTGTTTGTATATACAATTAATAATAATGATAATATATGAAAAGCAAAAACACTAAGTCCAAAACACGCGAATGGTTGTTCGCCACGTCTTCGTCTTCTCCAAGGATCTGTTGTTTTAGACAACAGACCTATACCAACAGACACTCTCCGTAGCTAAAACCCTGGGCATATAAAAAAACATGTACAAGCATAATAAATCAATGGTGATGGTACCAATCCATTCGTCTCAGTCTCACGAACTTCATGGTACCCAAATCGTGGTCCAATTTCACCTGTACACCAAGATCCCAATCTGAACCAAAAAACCCTAACAATGGTGAAATCTCATACAGGTCATGAAAATGCAATTAATTGTTACAGAAAGCTTGCAAATGTTCTAAGGATTAAGAATCTACAAATATTTCATGCTATAGATGCCATAATTACGCAATTTGAATTCAAGAAAATAGCAAAGTCGTGACTGACTTACAGCGCGTTTTGGTACTGGAAAGGCTTTGTTCTTGATTGATTTCACTTGCTTACACTCCCAGGAAGCAATTGGGACAGCTAGAAGGCCTTGAGGATGCCTGGAAGTATCAATTCGTGTTTGCACTTTTTCTTGTTTTTTTCAAGTTTTGTTCTGATTGCTGCGCCTCCTTCTAGCCTTGTTTTAGGTCTGCATACCTTCTATATGTACCGAGGAATGGATTAGGGTTGTCAATGTGATCACAATCTTCCTCCATTATTGAATTTGATTTTGATTTGATACACTTGAATATCATTCCAAAAATAGCCTAAAACCAATCTTTTTATGCACTCCAAGCCTTTACACGAATTCAATCTCATGCTAGTTGTAATTTAAGACCTGAAACATGTACAAAATCTTGAGTTTTCAATATTTTGGATTTTCTATGATTTGTTTTGATTTAAATTGATTAAATTCAAATCAAAATCAAAATAAATAATAAAAACAAAGATAATGACAAGTGGAAAGGGCTAGGGCTCTTGGACCATGTTGCCAACTCAAAACAAGTGCAAAGGATTGGGCCCATTTGGCAAAAATTGCAATTTGAGGCATAGTTGACTTTTGGCAATTTTACAAAAAAGGTCAACTTCACCAATGCATAACTTCCTCAATTTGGACTCTTTGAAGGTGTTATTGGACTTTTTAGAAAGCTTGAGATGTCCTCTAAGCAACACTTTTGTTCTCATCTCAATTTGATATTCCATGCTCATGTATGAAGCTTTGACAAAAAAGGTGTTTTTTGTTGACTTTTCAAAATGACCTATAATGTCCAAATTCATAACTTTTTGTTAGTGCATATTTTGAACTTGGAAGATGAAGATGGATTGTATATAATTGTATCCTCTTCAAAATGAGCTTTGGATGGGTCATTTCTCATAAAGTATGAGAAAGTTATGCTTGGTCAAATTTGAGTTGACTTTTCCTACAAAACCCTAATTTAGCAACTTTGGTTTTTGATGAATTATGAGAAATCCTTGATGAATCATGATCAACCCTTGATCAAATGATGAAATATACTTCAAAATGAGGATGTTGACCAAAAATCTTGAAGTTTGACTGTATGTGGGCCACAATTGACTTTTGCCCTAGCACAATCGATTTTTAGGACTTTGAGCAATTGACTGAGCAAACTTTCTCTGTAAGGCTTAAAACTTGGCATGGATGATCTTGAGAACATATTAGGACTATGGTGAGCATTTGGGATCCCTTGGACTCAAATATCTTGATGCAATATGAAACCCTAATTTGAGGTAGACTGCCTTAGGAGGGAGCTTGTCTGGTCAACCCTTGGGCTACCTTGAGCAACTTGAGGATCTTTCTTGAAATGTTTTGAGAAATATGGGAGGGCAAATTTTGGGGTACAACAGCTGCCCTTGTTCAATCTTCTTAAACCTGAAGATTTAGATTGGCTTGCCTGCCTTTCGTGATCTGAAGGTGGAAGATGATTGAACACTAGAGTGCCCAGAAATTTGCACTTGCATGAAGTTGTATTTGTCTTGTGATGTCGGGAATGGGCTTACAAATGCCATTTGGAGATTGATGAAGGGAGATGGGCTTAAATATGCCATCCGAAGGAGTGTCGATCGCATAAGAGATTCCTTAGCGAGAGCTTGTATACCTGTTGTTAAGGAAGATTCCGCTGGGGAGTGTTGTTCTCTGTCTTGGGAGAAATAGAATTTTATGACCTTCGGTCGTCTGTTATTCTACTGAGGAATCGCCTCTTAGTTGAAGAGGTGATAATGAACTATTATCTGGTCGTGATCCAGGCTTTATAGTGATAGAGCCGACTGCTATCTGGTCATAATCCAGGCTTTACATTGACTTATTGGGGAGATGAGGTTAAACTTGCTATCCGGTCGTAATCAAGGCTTTGAAATTTCTCGATTCTTATCTGGTCGTAATCCAGGCTTCATAAAGAATTAAGTTGTTATCCGGTCGCATCCGGGCTTCAACTTAAATTCAGGGCACACTAATATCCGATCGACTCCGGGCTTCTTAGTAATTGTCTAGGTAAACTGCTATTTGGTTGAAATTCAAGCTTCACAATGTCTTGTACTGCTATCTGGTCGTAATCCAGGCTTCACGATGTATCATACCATTATCTGGTCGAATCTAGGCTCCATGGTGTCTTGTACTGCTATCTGGTTGTAATCCAGTCTTCACAATACCTTACTTCTTATCTGGTCGAAATCCAGGCTTCAGAAGAAATCAAGTGGTTATCTGGTCGCATCTGGGCTTCCCTTTGACTGTTGGTCCTACTAATATTCGGTCGAATCCAGGCTTCATAGTAATTGGCCGAGTAAACTGCTATTTGGTCATAATCCAAGCTTCACAGTGTCCCTTACTGTTATCTGGTTGTAACCCAGGCTTCAGTGTTCTTTACCGCTATGTGGTCGTAATACAGGCTTCACGATGTCTCATACCATTATCTGGTCGAAATCCAGGCTTCATGGTGTTCGGAGGAATCAAGATACTATCTAGTCGAATCTGGGCTTCATAACTTGTATTAAAGATATACTACTATCTGGTCGTAATCCATGCTTCGTAGTATTCTTGGTTTCTATCTGGTCGTAATCCAGGCTTCACAATGTCTTCTACCATTATCTGGTCGTAATCCAGGCTTCATGGTCTTGTATTGCTATCTGGTTGTAATCTAGGCTTCACAATAACTTGCTGAGTTGTTATCCGGTCGTAATCCGGGCTTCACGGCTTGCTGGGGATTAAACTATTATCTGGTCGAATCTGGGATTCATAGCTTGCTTTTAAGAGATACCACTATCTGGTCGTAATCCAGGCTTCGCGGTATCTGATACTATTATCCGGTCGTTCTCCGGGCTTCACAATATGCTGTAGAAATCAAGATATTATCCGGTCGTACCCGGGCTTCATAGCTTGAACTTTGTGAGAATTTGATTGTATCTTTCCTGAAAGGTAAAGTTTAGTTGTATGTAATGCATGATATGTATCAAGCAATGATGTTCTCAAAATAAATGAGATTGTGTTGTATGATGTGTATGCACATGTCATGATGTATGGACATGCAATGTTTTTATGATATTCTCTAACTGGGGAAAATAAATCCCGGATTACTGTCGGAGAATGAAAGAGTTTTCGCTCGCTGAGGATAACGACCGAAGGTGATTGGGAGAATAATCCTGCTGAAGAATATATTGGTGAGAGAATGACTCTGTGGGGGAATAAATGATGTGCTGAGGCTTTACTGATTTTGGAGAAATACCCTCGGTTGTGGATGAATTACCGTTGATGGCGATGATGAACTCCGATGGGGATTGAGTTTCTGTTTGTGGAAGAGATGAACTCTACTGGGGATAATCTTCTAGACATCGCTGGGGATAACCTCCCAGACTTCACTTGGGATAATTTTCCAGACTCTACTGGGGATAATCTTTTAGTGGCGACTTCATTGGGGATAATCTTCCAGACTCTACTGGGGATAATCTTCCAGTGCTGGTGATAGATAAACTTTGCTTGGGGAGAATCTTTCCGACTCATTTGCGGTTGCGAGCCTCAGCTGGGGAGAGTTGAAAATATTGTATTCTAGTACTTCCTACTCTGCGGGGAGTGAATGTATTTTTAGTCATATTCTTCAGCTAGGTCTATCCATGTACCTGGTGAGTAGAGCACTTGTAAGGTATGGACATTTCTTGTTTGCCCCTGTTTCTGAAATTACGAGTAATCGTCTTTTGTTTCGCATGTAAATATTTATGAGCAGCAATTATTGTCAAATGCATATATCAAAAATGAACCATTGGATGTTCTTGCAAAACAAAACAGAAAAGAAAAAAAAAGAAAAAAACAATTTGAAATTTCTTTGTGAAAATGAATTGTATTGATTTTTGAAGTTGGCCTGTAAATAGGTGTTTTTGTACAAGAGGTTGACGTCCTAGTAAGATTATGCCGCCGAATGATAGAGATTATACAATTTGTGAAAAATAAAGAAAAACGGCTATGTGAATAATCCCACTGGGTTCCAACTCTGCTATTGCCTTTGTATCCTCGAGCATCTCATCCCTTTGCTACTTGGTTGAAGGTGGATCAGATTGATTAATGTCGTCCGAGCTTGATAGTCGATACTGAAGTATGGTTGCAAGATGATCCAATGAGACATAGTGTTACGCTTTGATCCCTATTTTTTTCCTGGACCGCCCTTTAGGGTTTTCAGTCCACCGGGATACTCTTTTTTGCCCAAGCCGCCTTTTCAGGTTTTCGACTTGCCGGGTGTATAGTTTTTTTCATTTTCATCCCTTATTTTTGCCCTAACCCTTTTGGTTCGCCGGGAAGCCCTTATTTTTGCCTAGGCCAGTCAACCTAGCGGGTCTTTGATTATGCGTAGTATTTTTTCACTATGTCTGCATTGACGGGGTGAGGAAGGTCGTCACCATCCATGGTGGTTAGAATCATAGCTCCTCCCGAGAAAATGTTCTTAACCACAAATGGCCCTTCGTACGTAGGGGTCCATTTGCCCCTGGGATCACCTTGAGGTAGTATGATGCGTTTGATCACCAGATCCCCGACTTGATACTCCTTTCGTCTAACTTTCTTGTTAAATGCCTTAATCGTTCGCTTTTGATACGTCTGACCATGACAAATAACAGTAAGTCTCTTCTCATCAATTAAGTTTAGCTGATCAAGCCGGGTCTGAATCCAATCATCTTCGCTCAAACCTGCATCTTTCATAATCTGAAGAGAGGGTATATGAACTTCAATGGGAAAGACTGCCTCTATGACATACACCAAGGAGTAGGGTGTTGCCCCTGTTGACGTCCGCGCTGAGGTACGGTACCCATGAAGAGCAAATGGTAACATCTCATGCCAGTCTTTGTAAGTCACCGTCATCTTCTGCACAATTTTCTTGATGTTCTTATTAGCCGTTTCAACAGCCCCATTCATCTTCGGCTGGTAAGGAGAAGAGTTGTGATGTTGTATCTTGAACTGCTTGCAGAGTTCGGTGATCATTGTATTGTTGAGATTTATACTATTGTCTATAATGATCCTCTCTGGTACACCGTATCAACAGATCAAGTTATGACGAATAAACCGTGCCACGACGTTCTTGGTTACCGTAGCAAAGGAAGCTACTTCAACCCACTTCGTAAAGTAATCAATAGCTACCAGGATGAAATGATGCCCATTGGACGCAGTAGGCCTGATCTCACCTATCATATCGATGCCCCACATTGCAAAAGGTCAAGGATCTGTCAAGACGTTCAGAGGAACGGGAGGTATGTGCACCTTATCAGCATAGACTTGGCACTTATGACAGGTCTGAGAATGTTGATAACAGTCGGCTTCCATAGTAGACCAGTAATATCCTGCCCGTAGGATTTTCTTTGCCATGGTGTGCCCACTGGAATGAGTTCCGAAAGTACCTTCATGTAACTCTGCCATAATCCTTTCTGCCTCGTTCTTGTCCACACATCGCAGTAAGGTTGAATCATGGTTACGCTTGTAAAGGATACCATTACTGATGAAAAACTTCGCAGCGAACCTCCTCAAAAACTTCTTATCATTAACAGATGCACCCTCGGGGTATTCCTGAGCCTCAAGGTACCTTTTTACCTCGTGAAACCAGGGTTTATCTGCTACCTCTTCAGTCTCAATGTCACAGCAATGTGCGGGTTCATCCAACCTCTCGATGGTAATCTTGGGAGCCTCGTTGTCCCACCTGACCTTGAACATAGAAGACATAGTAGTTAGCGCGTCCGCTAACTGGTTCTCCTCTCTTGGGAAGTTTTCAAAGGTTATCTCCTCGAAGTGTGGAAGCAACGTCAGTACATACTCTTTGTAAGGAATAAGATTTGGGTGTTTCGTATCCCACTTGCCTTTTATCTGATTGATCACGAGAGCAGAATCTCCGAACATACTCAAGAACTTAATCCTTAGGTCAATAGCTGCTCGAAGGCCCATGATGCATGCTTCATACTCCGCCATGTTGTTGGTGCAGTTAAAACATAATCGGGTGGTAAACGGAGTATGACCGCCTTCAGGAGATATGATCACGGCGCCAATGCCGTTACCCAACACGTTTGAAGCTCCATCAAAGTACATATACCATTGGGATCCTTCCTCAGGTCCTTCATCCGGTCCAGGTTCTTCACAGTCGGTCACAAACATGATGTTCTCATCCGGAAACTCGAAATTCATGGATTGGTAGTCGTCTACAGCCTGATGCGCCAAATGATCTGCCAACACACTTCCCTTGATTGCTTTTTGGGTTGTGTATTAGATGTTGTACTCAGTCAAGATCATCTACCATCTTGATATTCTTCTAGACAAGGCAGGCTTCTCGAAGATATACTTGATTGGGTCCATCTTTGATATCAATAAGGTGGTGTGAGTCAGCATATACTGTCTCAGCCGGCGAGCAGCCTATGCCAAAGTGCAGCAAGTTTTCTCAAGCAGTGAGTATCGGGTCTCACAGTCGGTAAACTTTTTGCTAAGGTAGTAAATAGCATGCTCTTTTCAGCCAGACTCGTCATGCTGCCCCAGCACGCACCCCATTGAATTATCGAGTACTGTCAAGTATAGGATCAAGGGTCTTCACTCAACTGGAGGCATCAGAATAGGTGGCTCTTGGAGATATTCTTTGATCCTTTTGAAAGCGGCTTAACATTCATCATTCCATCTTACCACTTGATCTTTCTTCAGCAGCTTGAAGATCGGCTCACAAGTAGCAGTCAGATGTGAAATAAACCGGGCAATGTAATTCAACCGTCCCAAAAAGCCTCTGACTTCTTTTTCTGTTCGGGGAGCTGGAATTTCCTGTATAGCCTTCACTTTTGCAGGATCCACTTGAATACCTTTATCACTAATGACGAAACCCAGCAGCTTATCGGACCTCACCCCGAAGGTGCACTTGTTCGGGTTTAACCTCAGCTTGTACAACTTCAACCTGTCAAATAGCTTCTGAAGATGGTCAAGATGTTCTTCCTCAGCCTGGGATCTTGCAATCATGTCGTCAATGTATACCTCAATCTCATGGTGAATCATGTCCTGGAACAAAGAAACCATGGTGCGCTGATACGTTGCCCCAGCATTCTTCAACCCGAAAGGCATGACTTTGTAGCAAAAGGTACCCCACTGCGTAACGAATGTTGTTTTCTCCATGTCTTCGGGAGCCATCTTAATCTGATTGTAACCGGAAAAACCATCCATAAAGGAGAAAACCTTATGTTGTGCGGTGTTGTCAACCAGAACATCGATATGAGGCAGAGGGAAATCATCCTTGGGACTCGCCCTGTTCAGATCCCTATAGTCCATGCACATCTGAACCTTACCATCCTTTTTCGGCACCGGAACCACGTTGGCAACCCACTGTGGGTAAGAAGTAACAGCTAGAAAACCGGCATCAAACTATTTCATGACCTCTGCTTTGATTTTCTCATACATCTCGGGGTGCATTCGGCGAACTTTTTGTTTCACTGGAGGACAGTCTTCCTTAGTTGGCAAGTGGTGAACCACAATATCGGTATCCAACCCAGGCATATCTTCATAAGACCAGGCAAAGATCTCAACATAGTCACGCAGCATCTGTATCAACCGTTGCTTGACATTAGACTCCAGATTTGCACCTATCTTGACCTCTTTCTTGTCTTCTTCTGAACCCAGATTTACTGATTCCACTGGCTCTTCATGCGGCTGTATAGCCCTCTCTTCCTGAAGTAACAGTCTAGCAAGTTCCCTAGGCACTTCACAATCATCCTCACCTTCGTCCTCGACTTGGTTGATCGTATTTTCGAAGTCATAATTGGCAGTAGCAGAGTCATTATCAGTGGGATCCATAGTGGATGTGGACTTGTATTATGATATGTGAGTGTGTGTAAGACAAATAGCCGTTTTGATAAAGTGCAAGATAGAAAAGAAAAACAAGGAGCGCAAAATTTGTAATGCAAGAAAATGTCCAATGCTTTATTGATGATATATGGAAATGACACATAATAAGCCCTCACAAACAAAGCCATGGTGCCTCGGGCAAGGCACCGAGCCGTAAATGTTTCGAATTGTCTGTTACAAATCTCAAAACAAAAGTCTATTACTGTGTAATAAAAGAAACGGGCACGAAGTCCTTCGGCGTCCAATTGTTCAAGCCACTGTCGGTAGTCGGGTAAATCCAGCTGTCGAAATCTGACTCTTCATCATCATCTTCAATTGAATTCACTCCTGGATTACTGATACGCGAGGGAGGTCTTCCAATCTGCGCACGCTGAACAGCCCTTTGAGCTTCTGCAGTAAAACCCAAACCAAACTTATCAGTCTTGTGTGCAAAGTCGGGGAGCTGGCCCCAATTCGCACACCCACCTTTTTCAACAACAGCCCTAGCATCCTTGAGGGAAGCCATCTTCGTTGGAGGTTTGTCAGCAGCAGTTTCAGTCGACGCCAGAGTCTGGGGGACTTCTTCAAAGTTCTGGCATGGGGTTTCAATGAACTCCCCATCCATCTCCACATACCGAAAGGAATTAAGATGACTTACCATGTATTCCTCTTCTCCCTGCATCGTAACAATCTTCCCCTTTACTGGATATTTTAACATCTGATGGAGCGTAGAAGTTACTGCCCCAGCCTTATGAATCCACGGACGACCTAGCAAACAAGAATAAGATGGTAAAATATCCATCACATAGAACGTAGACGCAAAAGTCTGGGAACCAACCTTAACAGGGACATCCACCTCCCCATGTGCCATCCTTTTGGACCCGTCAAAGGCCCTAACCACAATATTACTTGGTGTGATCGGTGGATCTGGAACTGACTATTTAACGCTGGTTCGCGAAATGTCGCGGTAAGCAAGAGTCGCCACCGTCTTTTATTTTCTCCAAATGGAAAGGACAAAAGCACAGAAAAATTCCTTAAAGAGATTGCTCTCGGTTCGGGAGGTAGATTATAGAAAGGGAAGGTGTTAGCACCCTTTCTATCCATGGTTATCCATGGGCTCTTAGATACTTGCTCATTGTGTTTTCAAAAATGGTTTGTTTGCTTTTCAACTGTGGGTTATAAAAGTTTCTTTGAAAATTCCAGTTCGACTCTTGTATCGGTCCTCAAGAGTGTTTGAAAAATTGCTTTCGAAAGCTTTTGAAAATGTGTTGGTGTGAAAAGTATTTTTGATTTGTTTTGAAATTTAGAGCAAGTATCTACGAGAACCTATCTACCCTAAGGAATTCGTCTGTGTAGATGTCCTTTAAAGTAGTGCCATCCCACCATTGAGAGGTAGGTAGCACCACCGTTGGAGGTGTTCGGGTCAATTCGAGGTTCGGGACGTGGTGATCACCAGAGCAATGGGAAGACACCTTAGAAGCTACCCTCATGCCAGGTTCCCGGATCATGAGGACTTACTAAGACATCCTCTACTCGACGATCACCTTTCGAGGCAAGGCAACAGTGAGGCGTACCCTAGGGGTGGTGTGTGCGATTTGTGTGTCGTTTTCATTCGCATTTATCTTGTCATGTTATTGGTGTTCTACGCTTGCTTTTATTTTTGTCCATACAGTCTTTCATGCCATTATTTAACAGTTAAAAGGTTGCGAGAAAAGTAAATTCTAAGCTATTACAAATGGCGCGGGTCCACATCGCCAAAATTAAACCAGGACCCGATTTGACGGAAAAATAAATAAAGTAAAGAAAATAAAAGAGTGCGACAGATAATTAATTACAAGGCTTCAGGAGAGATACATAAATATTATAAAGAAATAAAATAAATATGCGCATAAGAATTAAATCGAAACGAGGGCGTTGGACCCTTTTTGCAAAATTAAACTAATGCGGAATTAATTAAAATTAAAAGAAAGAAAGGACTTGTTTTTTGGTATTCTTTAGTATTTTAGGATTTAATGAAAAAAAAGGAATTAATTGAAATTAAATGCTAACCCTAATTCTAATGGCTTTTAATTTATTTAAGAAAACATTGAATTTTAACCTAAATTAATCCTAATTATTATATACAAAGTTAATTACAAAAATAAATAAAATATTTAATTATTTAATATATTTATGAAAGAAAAATAAAAAGGGTGAAAAATTATTAATTAAACCTAATTCTACATTTTTTTAGATTTTTTATTAAAAGTATTAAAATTAAAACCTAATTTACACTAAACTTAATTACATGCAAATTTATTTATGAAAATATCAAAATAAAATATTTATTATATTTTTTATCTTTTCTGATTTTTTTTGTGTTTTATGCTTTTTTATGAAAATAATTAATTAAATAAACAAATACAATTAAAAGAAAATAGAATTAATAAATAAAAACATAGCAAACCTAGAGGGGTTGTAGTCCCCAACATGGAGGTATAGTTTAGCAACCTGGCCCAAGAATCTGAGGCCTTATGGACTTTTTTCTAGGAGCATACACGCGCGTTGACTTGAGTTCGTCATAGTCTTCAGTTCATGGCCGTTGATCTGACGCTCTGGGACACGTGGACGTTGATTTTTGAGGATGCATGATAGTCTTCAGCATAGGCGCTACATATGAACGTTAATTGAAAAATAACAAATGGAAAGGGTGAAGACCTGGGATCGAACCCAGGTCATTAACATTACCAGTCCTTATGCTTGCCAGTGGAGCCAATTCACGCGTTTGATATATAATAATTAATAAACATTATAAAAGAAAGTAAAGTCAGGGGCCTCAAACGCGCGCGAAGATTTGAATCTCCCTATTACCGCCCCACACGTCATCATCTTCTTCGCATAGTTTTATTTTCCTGAAACAAAAGAAACATAGGCAACGGTTTTCACGCGTTGCCTAAGATAACATATCAGAAAATAGCGATTAGCCCTAGGGGCTCTATAAATTGAGCGCGAGTATGGGTTCTTCTTCGTCCAAGCGCGCTGATCATGACCATGGTACTGTGGCTTGCTAATTTTATAGGACCAAGAAATCCCCAATTCGGAATCCTGTAAACCCTAAGAAACGATAATGGTATTTTGGCATATAACGCGTAAAACTTCAATTAAAGCACATGATAAGCATCAGAATGCATCATTGAGTAAGAATACCTAAACTAAATGTCATGGAAATGCCTCAAAATTAAGATACGAGTATGCAATTTTATGAGAAAAATTTGGATTCTATACAGTGATTTAAGGCTGTATAATGGATGCTCTTGATCCAGGAAGTTTACTTGAAGTCCTTTGAAGGCAATAGGATGAAAATTTCGCCTTGAATCGTCCTGCAAAGATGTTTTCAGTTATGAGTTTTTTTGCAAAAAATTCCAAGTTTGATAATGGTTTTTTTCAGCAGCTGCGTGTGTCCTGGCACTAGGGTTGTGATCCTTGCATATGTAGTAGTGAATTAGGTTAAAAAGAATCATCCAAATCTCTTGCATTCATAATTTTTGAAAATTGATTTTCTAGGAATTTTTTTCAATCTTTTCCATGTGTTTTTGTTCCAATTAAGATCAATTCTCTCCAAATCTTTCCCTATTTAATTTCACACGAATTATTGAGTAGATTTTGTGCACAAAAAGATTGAAAAAATTAGGTTAAGCATTTTTCATATATTTAATTTGATTTAAATGAATTATTATAAATAAAAATTCAAATAAATAAATAAAAAATGAATAAAGACTTCCCTTTTGGCCAAGTAGTCGTGCACATGCCATGGATGATGAATTATGGAAGAAAAATGGGCCCATTAGCAATTTTAGGTCATTTGAATCAATGTTGACTTTTCAAAATATCCAAAAATTTCCCAACTTCTACAAGGCATAACTTGCTCAATTTTTAAGCTTTGCTCATGTTCTTGGACATTTTGGAAAGGTCTTTGAGTCCGCTAACCAATGCCTTTGGTCCCATGTCATTTTGATTTACCAATCTCAAGTTATGGCCTTTGACTTAAAGTCCCTTTTTGTTGACTTTTGAAAATGACCTATAATGTTGAAATTGATAACTTTTTGTGAGAGCATTTCTTGGACTTGAAGTATGAAGATGAGTTGTAGGAAATTTCTTTCTCTTCAAAATGAGCTTTGGATGGAATTTTTCTGATAATCCATGTGAAAGTTATGCTCTGGTCAATTTACAGTTGACTTTTTCAGCTGTCCAAATAAGGAAACTTTTGCATCTTGATGATTTTTGAGCCAAGCTTTGAGAATCATGATCAAGCATTGATCAAATGATGTTTGTGACTTCAAAATGAGATGTTGGCCAAAAATTTGAACTTTTGACTGTCAAATGACCATTTTGCCCCTACAGTTGACTGTAGTGCAATTAGGGTTTTGACTGTGCAATTTTGTGCTGAAAGTCTTGAAACTTGATATGAGGATGCTTGACCATATTTGTAGGCATGTGAGACTAGATTGGATCTTTGGAAACTTCATTTTCTTGATCAGAACACAAACCCTAATCTTGCCTGTTTAGGAGACCCTTGCACTGTGCAACCCTTGGGGAACTTTTGAAGCTTGACTTTGCAAATCTTTGAAGATATGGGAGGGCAAATTTTGGGGTACAACAGTTGCCCCTGTTCAATCTTCTTAGACCTGAGGATGCAGATTGGCTGACGTGCCTTTCGTAATCCGAGGGTAGAAGATGATTGAACACTAGAGTGCCCAGAAATTTGCGCTCACATAATAGCAGTGTGATGGAAATGGGCTTATAGATGCCATTTGGAGATTGATGGGGGATGATGGGCTTATAGATGCCATCTGGACGTTGATCGCATAAGAGATTCCTTAGCGAGAACTTGCGTACCTGCAAAACAGAAAAATGAGTACCTGACATGTTGCAGGAGTTGGTTTTCAGATGCTTGGTATAGATATGTCCTGACTGGTTACAGGAGCTGAGTCTGGAGCTTCACAAGATGATGAATGAACCAGGGATGGTTACTACCTTAGCATGAATGGTAAGAGAACCTTGGGTGACTTTAACTTCAACAACGCTCGTTGAGAAAATCTTGGTGGGGATTACCATCTTCGCAGTATCGGGAAGAGAACCAATAGGCAATTATAATCTGAAAGGGAATTACATCTCACGCACCGTCGGGGAGAGGACCATAGGAAATTATAATCTGAAAGGGAATTACATCTCACGCACCGTCAGGGAGAGGACCATAGGAAATCATAACCTGAAAGGGAATTATCACCTAAAATGGAATTACATCTCACGCACCGTCGGGGAGAGGACCAAAGGAAATTATAACCTAAAATGGAATTACATCTCACGCACCGTCGGGGAGAGGACCAAAGGAAATTATAACCTAAAATGGAATTACATCTCACGCACCGTCGGGGAGAGGACCAAAGGAAATTATAACGTAAAAGGGAATTACATCTCACGCACCGTCGGGGAGGGAACCATAGGGAATTATAATCTCAAAAGGAATTATCACCTCACGCACCTTCGGGGTGTTGGCTCCTAAATTCGACACCCTTGTTTTATTAATGTCAGCCATTAAAGCTGAAAGATGTTTTCGACTAGCTAGGTCTGTCGAAATGCCCATCGAAAGATGGCCAGGTACTTAAGAGATTTCTTCCAGGGGAGAAGTTGGTTGCCTTCGACGTCGAAGGAGTTTCTCGTCGAAGATGTTTCTCGACGAAGATGTTCGATGGTTCAGAGTGGAGCAGTTTGAAATTCAAGCGTTTGGAGGGAAAACGGTTTCCAGCGGTTACCAAGGGTGACGTGCGAAGATCTGGGGCGTCGAACGTTGAGAACGTGCCAAGTGGAATCATCTCGAAGCAGTGTAACTGCCCGACGGTTACTTGGGATGTTTTAGTATAAATAGTAGTAGTCATGTAATTTCTCGTGTGTGTTCACAATTCTATACAAAGTCACTCATATAGATTCGAGTACCCAGCGTGTGAGAAAGAATTGTTGAGAAATGTATGTGTGAAACACCAACTTTATTAATCAAAGTCATTTACTTTTCCAGAAATTTACTTGCTTTCTTCTTTACATTCCTGTCGAAGCCCTTTCATTTAAAGCCTTATTTATTTTACCAAGTCCTTTCTTCATGCAATTTATTTAAAGCCTCTTTATTTTATTATCACTTAACCCATAGCCAATTTAATCAAAACTTCAAAATCAACCTATGTCCTAGGATCAATCTGATCGATCCTGCGAGTAACCAAATAAGTAACCATTTGGAGGATCAGCGGTTGTTTACCAAATACCAAGGTAAACAAATTGGCACACCCGGTGGGACTGTGTGTTGATTGTCGAAAATAATCTCATTCTTTCGAGGAGTGTTGTATGTTATTGAGAAGTGGTAGAATATACACTAACGATAACAATACTGCCAGAAGAAGGGAAGAGATGGCGAATCCGCCAAACAATAACGAAATCCCACAAACGAATGTGGGAGCAACGGTTAGTACGACCGTAAGTGAAGCGACAACTGTTGGTTCGACACCAGCAGTAACGGTCACGGCAACGGGGCCATTACTTTCGTTCACAGGCCCCAGAGCGCCTTTGGGAACTCCCCCACCAAGGGGAAATTTAGGCACAAGGCCTTTTGTTCCCCCAGGATTTATGCCACTCTATGGTATGCCAACTTCTGAATTGGCTAGCCTGACGAATGCTACGTCCACTTTTTCAGACCCTTTTGTGAGTGCCTCTTCGCCACTCCAAGGTTCTGGAGTAGGCATGGCGAATAGAAATAGGACCCAACTCTTAGGAGGGACGTCCCAAGTAGCCCATGGCCTTACAAATGCCTCGACAGCAGTCTTGAGGCAACAAATGGACGAAAGCAACCATGATATGGTGCAAATGTTGGCACAAACTTTGAGTACAGTGCTAAACCCTCTAATACAAAACACTACTCAATCGAATCAGCAAGTCTCAGCGCAAATGACGCGTTTGGCTGATTTCTTTGGAGTACCCCAACCTATTCGACAGCCCCAAAGGGCGCAAATAAGGGGAAACCAGGGGATATTCTTAGAGGAAGAAACCACCATTAATCAGGCTCAGCAGCCTGTCGAAGAAAACCTTAGGGCACGATTGGATCAACCTGTCGAGGAACCTAGGGTAATAACTCCAGAGGTAAGGTTAGTTAACAGAAACCAAAATGTTGACGAAGTAGTTCAGCATGTCCAATACCAAAACATGGGTTTGGAAAATAATCTGGCAACCATGATCGAAAGGATCATGACTCAGAATGGGATGAACTTGGGCTTTCGAAGGCCCAACTTTACATCTCCGTTGTCAGAGTACGTGTTACAAACAGACTTACCTCCTAGATGCAAAGTCCCCAAATTTACTAAGTTCTCTGGGGACACGACAGAATCTACTGTCGAGCATGTGGCGAGGTACTTGATCGAAGCAGGTGACATTTCGAATAACGAGAACCTGAGGATCAAGTACTTCCCAAGTTCTTTAACAAAGAACGCTTTTACTTGGTTTACGACTCTGCCCCCCAATTCGATCCATCATTGGACCCAGTTGGAAAGATTGTTCCATGAACAATTCTACATGGGGCAAACCAAGATAAGCCTGAAAGAATTGGCCAGTGTGAAGAGACGTTTCACTGAACCTATAGACAAATATCTAAATAGGTTTAGGTTGCTCAAGGCGAGATGTTTTACACAAGTGCCAGAACATGAGTTAGTCGAAATAGCCGCAGGCGGTTTAGATTATTCCATTAGGAAAAAGCTAGACACCCAATACCTGAGAGACATGGCCCAACTGGCCGATAGAGTTCGACAGGTAGAACGCCTCAAAGCTGAAAAAGCAAAGGCAACGAAAACTCACAAGAGAGAGAGGATAGCGTACGTTGAGATGGATGACGAAGATTCGGAATCCTTCGACGATACTTTAGCTGTCGAAGAAGGAGAAGTCGATTTAGCAGAACTGAAACAAGGGCCACCATACTCTTGTAAACTGTTAGTCCCCTCAAGTGGGAAAAATCCCATTGGTCCGGAAAGGACCAACGATATGTTCCCCAAAAAGACTTATAGTTTTGACATCACAAAATGTGATGAAATATTCGACTTGCTTGTTAAAGATGGCCAAATGATAGTACCCCCAGGGGTAAAAGTGCCTCCTCTTGATCAAAGAAAGAAGAGAGGTTTTTGCAAATATCATAATTTTTTGGGCCATAAAACTTCTCAATGTTTTCTTTTCAGGAATCTTATGCAAGACGCTATCGAAGAAGGGAGGTTGAAGTTTGCTGACAAAACCCCCATGGCTGTCGACTCAAATCCATTGCAGGCTGAAGCCCACTATGCAGAGCCCTCTGAGGTGAACGTGATAGAGGCAACCAGGAGCCAGTCGAAGAAGCCAGGAATTACAATGGTCGAAGTCTCAAAGGACCACATCAACATGCCAATCTTTGGCAGTTTTTCTGGAAATTTATCCAGGAAGACAATTGAAGCAGTTCAGAAAGCGGTCGAAAGCCCGAAGTTGGAGACCGCTGAAGCACAAAAAACTAGACCAAAACCCAGTTCCCACTTGGCCACAGTTCAAGGCCAGACGGAGAATCTGGAGGTACAAATGAGCAGTTAACTCTTGCTAACAAAGATACAATGAATATCAACATGGTCGAACTCTCTGACCCAAAAGCATCAGAAGAGGCCATGAGGCAAGAACAAGCTAATAAGACTGCTTTCCCTCGGGAAAATGAAAATTTGGCAGATTTTCTACAAAGATGCCAGAAAAAGAAATCAGAGGTGATGTTGTGTCCAAGATGCAGTTCGATCTTTGACAAAAAAGCTGCTGAGCACATTCAGGGCGTAAGAGCAGCGAATAAGAGAAGGGAAAATGTTGATCTTCGACATGATCCCAGAAGAGCCTCCCAAAGAGGTTCAAACCAAGAAAAGAGGCCATTGACTTTTAGGCCTCCCACAAATGTGCCAGTAGATACTTGGTACAAAACCTCTGGTCGAAAAAGGCCAAGTGAGGAGAGATGGCACTCTTTCGACGTGCCAAGAGGTTCCTCTTTGACTCAAAAGAAAGAGCCTCAAGTTGCTGCACCTAAAGTTGCACAAGTGTCAAGCAACTACAAAGGTAAAAATTCCATGTCTCGATCTCAATGGAGGAGATACCAAAGGAGACGAAAAGCTGAAAGGGAGGCTGCCAACGAACCAAAGGCAGAAACCAGTTTGAATGTTCCTCAAAGGAAGCAAAGGAAACCTCTAGAAAGAGAGCCAGTAACCAACAGGCTAGTTTGGCCTAACCAAAGTGAAGTCGAAGACGAAGACGATTCTAAGTCTGATGATACTTTGGACATAATGGTGAATATAGTCTCAGTGCTGCCCAGAGAATTCAACCGATAGGTGGAAGTCGAAGTAAGTGACTGGGAAGTGGAGCAGGAAATGGCCAAACATAGGCCAATGTGCTATTTCGTCATGGACAATGGCACCACTGAGGAACAAAATGGGTTCTTCGAGCCACCTACAGAGGCGATGAAAAATCACCTCAAGCCTTTATTCATAAGGGCTAAACTCGAAGAAACTACTGTGAATAAAATATTGGTGGATTGTGGGGCAACCATCAACATTATTCCTCAGTCTATGCTGAGGAAAATTGGCAAAAGGGATGAGGACATTAATCCTCACAACATGGTCTTGTCGAACTATGAGGGCGGCATAGGGACCACTATGGGAGTGATCCAGCTAGATATTAAAGTAGGGTCTATCCTTCGACCAACGATGTTTATGGTCATATCGGCCAAACCTAACTACAATCTTTTGTTGGGCCGTGAATGGATTCATGGTGTTGGAGCTGTGCCATCATCAATGCACCAGAGGCTGCTCCTATGGCGTCCAGATGGGATGGTCGAAAACATAGAGGCAGATCAAAGTTATTACCTAGGCGAAGTGAATCACCTAGGGTTGGCAGATTTCGACAAGAACTTGGCTCACATAGGGCCATGTCCAACACCTGACTTCGACATGGCGCCAGCGCCAAACACTTTTTGTTCCCTATACCTGCATCCTGAGCATGGTTTCCAATGGGACAGAGAAGACTTGTCCCACATAGACTTCAGTGGGTTAACTGATATCCAACCAACTGGTTGGGGAAGTGAATTCAGTGATAATGACTGAGTCACAATCTTTGAAGCGAATTTCGGCTTATGTAGCCGAAAATAAGATGATAACGGCTCTCGAAGCCGAAGTAAAGTACATGGCCACACAGGCCAATGATCAACAGTTATCTGCTGCAGGTCCAGGAAAGGATTTCGATCCAAAACCCCCTGATATCGTGCAAGAAGAAATGCAGGAACAGAGGCTCGACGCCATTTATGACGATGAGCCTTTGGGCTTCGAAAAGGACCCTTTGGCGAACAACATTAAAATGTTAGCGCAAGATCCTTTAGAAGAAATCAACTTAGGCGAAGGGTCAGAGAAAAGGCCAACTTACATCAGCGCCAAAATTGATCCAGAACTTAGGTTGCAAGTAATCCAATTGCTGAAAGAGTTCAAGGACTGTTTCGCATGGGATTATGACGAAATGCCTGGTCTCGACAGAGGATTGGTAGAACTTCAGTTGCCGATCAAACCTGGGAAGAAGCCAATCAAGCAAAATCCAAGGCGCTTCGCTCCAGAAATACTGTCGAAGATCAAAACGGAAGTCGAAAGACTTCTGAAATGCAAATTCATACGCGTTACAAGGTATGTCGAATGGATTGCAAACATTGTGCCAGTAATTAAGAAAAATGGTACATTAAGGGTGTGCATAGATTTCAGAGATTTGAATGCTGCTACACCCAAAGATGAATATCCTATGCATGTGGCGGAAATGCTAGTCGATTCCGCCGCTGGCTATGAATACCTGAGTATGCTCGATGGTTATTCAGGATATAATCAAATATTCATTGCTGAAGAAGATGTGTCGAAAACAGCTTTTCGATGCCCTGGGGCCTTAGGCACTTACGAATGGGTAGTGATGCCTTTTGGCCTAAAGAACGCTGGGGCAACATACCAGCGAGCAATGAATACTATCTTCCATGATTTTATTAACACTTTTATGCAAGTATATATTGATGACATTGTTATAAAATCTGTTTCCAGGAAGAATCATATTGACCACCTTCGACAATCATTCGAAAGAATGAGAGAACATGGTCTGAAGATGAACCCTTTGAAGTGTGCGTTCTGTGTGAAAGCTGGAGATTTCTTGGGCTTCGTTGTCCACAAGAAAGGAATCGAAATCAACCAGAACAAGACGAAGGCGATTCTGGAAGCGAAAGCGCCATCGAATAAGAAGGAACTGCAATCCCTGTTAGGCAAGATAAATTTCTTAAGGAGATTCATATCTAATCTAAGTGGGAAAGCTCAGGCCTTTTCACCCTTACTTCGACTGAATAAAGAAGGGTTCGAATGGGGGCAAGAGCAACAAGAAGCCTTCGACAAAATCAAAGGGTACCTCACTAAGCCACCTATTTTGGTGCCTCCTTGTAGCAATAGGAGTATGAGATTGTACATAGCTGCATCCGACAAAACTTTGGGAAGCATGTTAGCCCAAGAAGATGAGAATGGAGTCGAAAGACCCATTTACTATCTCAGTAGAGTTTTGAACGATGCAGAAACTAGATATAGCGAAGTTGAGAAATTGTGTCTATGTCTGTATTTCTCTTGTACAAAACTCAAGCAATATATGAAACCAGTTGATGTGTATGTTTCGTCTCATTTTGATGTTTTCAAGTATATGTTGTCGAAACCTATCTTGCATAGTCGAATTGGCAAGTGGGCATTAGCATTAACTGAATACTCCTTGACCTTTATGCCTCTTAAGGCAGTAAAAGGACAAGTGGTTGCAGACTTTATAGTCGACCACTCAATTCAAGTTGAGGATATTAATTATGTGGAGATAGAACCTTGGAAATTCTACTTCGATGGTTCCAGCCATAAAGATGGAACAGGGGTAGGAGTCTTGATTATTTCTCCAGATAAAATTCCAACAACATTCAAGTACAAAATATCAGGTTTTTGTTCGAACAATGAGGCTGAGTATGAAGCTCTAATTACTGGCCTTGAGATATTGTTGGAATTGGGGGCAACTCGAGTCGAAATAATGGGAGACTCAGAGTTAGTCATTAAGCAAGTCACAAAGGAATATAAATGCATAAGAGAAAATCTCATTATGTACTTTGTGATAGCAAATCGTTTATTGAAAAAATTTGAAACGGTCAATATTCGACACATACCCAGAGTCGAAAATCAAATAGCCAACGACTTGGCACAAATTGCATCTGGGTATAAGATTTCAAAAACGATATTACAAAGAGCAATCGAAGTTCGAGAAAAGATAAAAGCAACTTGTCTATCACCAACTGTTTACCTTGGGTTTTGGTAAACAACCGCTGATCCTCCAAATGGTTACTTATTTGGTTACTCGCAGGATCGATCAGATTGATCCTATGGACATAGGTTGATTTTGAAGTTTGACTAAATTGGATAAGGCTTTAAGTAAATTGTTTCAAGTAAATTGCATAAAGGAAAGGCTTGGTAAAATAAACAAGGCTTTAAAGTAAAGGTTCGACAGGAATTTAAAGGAGAAAAGCAAGTAAAATGCTGGAAAAGTAAATGACTTTAATTGATAAAATTGGTGTTTCACACATACATTTCTCAATAATTCTTTCGCTCACACTGGGTACTTGAATCTAAATGAGTGACTATGTATATAATTGTGAACACACGCGAGAAACTACATGTCTACTCCTATTTATACTAAAACATTCCAAGTAACCGTCGGGCAGTTACACTGCTTCGAGATCAAGCCACTTGGCACGTTCTCCATGCTCGACGCTCCAGATCCTTGCACGTTTGCACGTAGTAACTGCTGGAAACCGTTTTCCCTCCAAAGCATTGAATTTCAAACTGCTCCACTCTGGACCATCGAACACCTTCATCAAGAGACGTCTTCGACGAAAACTCCTTCGACGTCGGAGGCAACCAGCCTTCTTCCTTGGAAGAAATCTTCTAAGTATTTTGCCATCTTTCGACGGGCACTTCGACAGGCTTAGCCAGTCGAAAGCATCTTTCAGCTTTTAATGGCTGACATCAATCAAAACAAAGGTGTCGAATTTAGGAGCCAACAAATT
Source organism: Vicia faba (assembly GCA_948472305.1). NCBI lineage: Eukaryota > Viridiplantae > Streptophyta > Magnoliopsida > Fabales > Fabaceae > Vicia > Vicia faba. The sequence continues at coordinate 1,344,349,683 of OX451739.1, read as the reverse complement.
GCCCCCCAAGAATGCCTTATTTCGACTCTGAAAGAAAAAGGCATTCTTTGAAAACGCCATTCGACACCTGTTTTTCCACGCTTAGTCACAAGTTAACTTGTGCACTTTTTGTTGCTTTTTACCAACTATTGGCAATCCCAAGAAACCATCATTGATTTGATCCTAGGACGTCACTTTCAGTACGGCGTGCATTACCAAAACGTCACTTCAGAATTTGTCATTATGACAATTCTCAAAAAACGAGGACGCACGCTGCGTCTCTCTACTTCTGCAGAAACGGCCAAAGCAACAAGGGGCTGCCACGCGTCCCACTAATTCCTGCAGCATTAAATGACATTTAATGTCCTCGTTATTGGGGATTTCTCCCACTACTATAAATAGTAGTGAACATCCCATTGTGGGATTTTTTACGCAAACTAGCCTTCAAACTTCCTTGTTTTCGTACAAGCTTGCTCTCTTTGCAGAAAAACTCTTCCTTTTTCACTTCATCTTCATCCTCAACAATGGCCTCTGCTTCTACTGCTTCCAAGACTAACGCACCAACTGAACAACATGTTAAACCCAAGGTCTTCGTTACTGCTCCGGTAGTAAACTCTACAGGGAAACGAAGGGTTCCTGAACCTTCTGACATCTCCGTTCGCGATGCTTACTCGCGCCACTTGATGATCCCGGTTGGATACTCCAACCAGATCTTCGCAATGTCTAGCCCCATGAATCCAAGCATCTCTGAAGCTCTGAAGATCAAGAGCTATTTCCCCATCGTCGAGAAACTCAAGCCAGTAGCATGCGCCAAGAAGGACGCAGAAGACAACGAAGACCCTACACGCGAAAAAATCGACCTCCGCTTCTTCAACAGAAGTGTTAGGGTCTTCAGGTCTTGCCCTAATCTGACTTCCGACTATGTTGCTTGGCTAACAAAGTTGGAGAAACATCAAACTCCAGTCTGGAAGGAAATGGGAATCTTCGACTTAGTGATGCTGTCGAAGACAGGCTTAAACTACTCCCCAGAAATGCTGATAGCTTCATTGTTGTTCTGGGATTACTCTCACTTCACTTTTCATCTTCCATGTGGGATGTTAACCCCCACACTCTTCGACGTAGCAGCTATTACTGGCCTTCGACCAACCGGAGATTACTTCGACCCGGAGGAGATGTCGGAGGACCAAATTGGCTTCTCTGAGACCAAGCCAACATACACTATCTTTATCAACCATTATCACGACAGGTCGACAGACGCGGTGTCGGATGTCGAACACATAGCGTTTCTAGCCTTATGGCTAACTCGCTTTGTGTTTTGCTCGAAGTCTCTACAAGTGACCAAAAAGATGGTCACTCTTGCTACCCAACTGCATCACCGCCAGAACATCTGTCTGGCAGAACTGATTCTGGCCAGTCTTTATGACTCGATCAGCAATGGGATCACTCTTCTGAAACATGTCGAAGATAGGGCCAGTTTGCTACTCGCTGGGCCTTTCTGGCTACTTCAACTGTGACTCAACGCCACTTTCGAATCTTTCTTACCCAAGAAGATTCAGATAAATGAACAAGCCCCAGCGATAGCTAATAGACGTATCGAAGGAATTAGGCTGGCTCTGCTGACACCTGTGGAAGATGGGCTGGAGTTTCAACAAACCTTCACTAACTTCGTTCTGATGTTCGCTCGAAGGAAGGAATTTGTTTCAACTATGGCTCCATTTGCTCAACGGAGGGTGGGGCCAGCATGGTTCACAAGGCCACATCCAAAGGAGTCGAGCGGTCCCAATGTCGATGAGCACACCATACTTTGGGAGGCGTTCCTGACACCCAGGATCATGCCTCTTCGATTTAAGAGTTCTAAGACTCATTTGAGTCTGCTTGCCTATCAACCAAATCTGGTATCTCGCCAGTTTGGTATCATCCAAACCCTGCCTTCTCCTATTTTTCAAAGAGAGAAGTCAATGTTGTACTTCTGCAACGATTATACAGAAGAAGCTGCCATCAAGCATATCGGAAGATATGCTGGTCGAACAATCCTCTCGCTGTTTGACTACCAGCTTAATTTCCTTTGCTCACCATCCTTTGAGGAGTGGTGGAGAAGCTATTATGCTGAGTACTTCTTCGACGAGAAGGACTTCATGGCTGAGTTGCAGAAGTCTTTTGTCCTTGTGTTGGACAAGGTCAAGAAATGTAAGTTCATTCTCTCACATTACTTTTTGTCTTTCTCTTCGACTGCTAGCCTGTTAACCTTTTCTTTTGCTTTCAGTTGTTCGAAAGCCTCTAGCCAAGAAGGCTACAGAAGGCCCACAAGGAGGAGGCCCTTCAACAAAACCTCTACCGCCGGCGAAGACTACAGCGCCGGCGAAGACCATGAGCAACCAACAAGGGGAAGGCTCTTCGAGGAAGCCTCCTGTATCGGTAACCAGATTTTCTTCATTTTTCTTCTGGCTTTCGATTTTTGATTTTCGATGCAATTACTTAATCGAATTCCTGTTGGTTTTCTAGGCCCCTTCGCCCAAGAAACGGACAGCATTGGTGGTCGAATCTGGGAGTGATGACGAAAGTGATTCCCCTCCTGCTCCCTTAAAGAGGCGAAAGTTAACGAAGGACGCTTCTGTTCCTGCTCCTGCTCCTGAAGGTCGAACCGTTAGAATAAAGGTCGCTGTGAGAAAGCCTAGGCCACCTGCAGTGATTATCGAGGAGCCAACTGAGGAGGAACTGAACGCTCTTCTTACCAAGCCTGTCGAAAGTGACAATTCCAGCCCTGGAGCTGAAGTTAATCCACAGGTAATCTATTGGACCCTTTTTATAACTTAGGCATAGATACCAGTATTCGATTGTGTCTCTTTCGACATCTGAAGATTTGTCTTCTTTCTCTTTTTCAGGACACTACTGAAAGTTCTCCACCAAGGACTTCAGAAACTCTAGAATCTGCTGACCTTAGCAGGCCTCAGGAAAAAGATTTGGGCAATGACGAAGCCCATACTGAGAATGAGGCCAATGCTGAAACAGTGGAGAAGACAACAGAAGAACCTATGGTGGAGGAAACACAGCCAGAAACGGTTCATGTGGTGGACTTGTCGTCAGAAGAGAATCCTGAAGGAAGAGACCAAGGCAATGGCGAAGAGAATCAAGATGCTGTTGACGAAGAGCACCAAGGTGGTACTGGCGAAGGACACCAGGGTGACGCTAGCGAAGAGCCACAAAATGACGCTGGCGAAGGACCCCAGGGTGATGTTAACGAAGAACCACAAGTCGACGCTGGTACCGCCTCAGTCCAAGTCGAAGAGCAACCAATCGAGGCACTCAGCATTCAACAGCCTCAAGCCCAAGATAATACTGTGGCAAGGGTTACCTCCTCAAAGCACAGGTCAAAAGAGGACTTGGAAATCTTGAAACAAACTGACCCTGTCAGCTACCTCAATGCAATCATCGAGAGTAAGAGTTCATCTGACACTAGTCAGGAAATTCCTACCCTGTCGGGGAAGTCTACTGAAACTTCTCCTCTTGATGATGCGTTGGCGAAGATTAAGGCCCAGTTCTTCAAGAGGGATTTGATGAAGACTTTAGAGGGGGACCCCACTGCTCCATCATGCTTAAAGGAGGTCTTGAATGCTGTTGACTTCGAAGCTGTAGCCCCAGAAATCTCAGACTTGATCATGGAACTACATTCTATGATTGATCAAGTTTCAGCGGATTATAGGCGCCAACGAGGTTTTAACAGTCAGCTCGAAGTGCTGCATGGCAAAAGCTCATCTGCGTGGACTGCTGTCTCAGATTCGACTTCTCGAATTGCCGAGTTGTCGAAACAAAAAGCGTCTGCACAGGAAAGAGTCGATGCCATTGAGCGAGAGAATGTCTCCTTCCGAGCACAAATCGCGGAGATAGAGGCAAAGATAAACGCCAACACTGTACTCCAGGAGGAAATTCTTTCGACCATCTCAGACACTGAGAGCCAGACTGAGATCAAGCAAGGCCTGGAATTCGCTGAGAGGGCCCAAAGCCTCGACGCTCAAATTGCCAAACTAGTGCAGGAAAACTCTTGGTGCAAAAAGAGGTTGGAGCTGCAGTACGCCAAGTATCTTCGACTCAAGAATTCTCTTACCTTTTGATTGATTCTCTTTTGTAACCATCTTCTGTAATCGTTTTCGACAACAATTGCCATCTTGGCTGAAATTAATAAAAATTTCCATTTTGGCATTTTTTATGGTTAATTTAGCTTGTTCTTTTATTATTTTATTTTTATCTCTTGAAGTATAGGCTTGTATTTTTTCAAATATTTACCATTTACTCTCAAGAGCCTTTTATCTCCACTTATCTCTTCGACTTCATAGGCTCCACCAGAAAAAGTTTGGATAACTCTGAAGGGTCCTTCCCATTTGGGTGACCATTTCCCCATACTTCGATCCCGTCGATCCATGGGAAGAATTACCTTCCAAACTAGTTCTTCAGGCAAAAATACCTTAGGTTTTACCTTTCTATTATAAGAGTCTTCTACTCTTTTCTTCTGAAGCCTGAGTAAGTCGAGAGCGTGTAATCTCTCTTCGTCTAAATCCACCAGTTCATCTAACATCATATTCCAATAAACCTCAGAAGGAATATCATAATGCCTCTGAACTCTTGCAGATTGAAGACAAATTTCTGCTGGCAATACTGCATCATGGCCAAAAGTTAGCCTATATGGTGTTGTACCAGTGGCTTCTTTTGGGGACGTTCGACAAGCCCATAAAATCTGGTCTAACGTCTTATGCCAATTCTTTGGTTTCTTCCCAACATGTTTCTTTATCAAGCCAATCACCACTTTGTTAGCTGCTTCGACTTGACCATTCGCCTGTGCATAGTAAGGCGTGGATGTTAGGAGTTTGAAACCTGTTTCCTGAGCAAATTCCTGCATCTTTCGACCAGTGAAAACTGACCCTTGATCAGTTGTTATTGTCTCAGGGATTCCATACCTAAATATAATGTTCTTTTGAATGAATTCAATGACATTTTCTTGGTCTACATTGACTAAAGGGACAGCTTCGATCCATTTAGTAAAATAATCAATGCCTACCAATATGTATTTCTGACTCTTTGATGATGCTGGTCGAATATCTCCAATGAGATCCAACGCCCATCCTCTAAAGGGCCAAGGCTTCACTATCGAGTGAAGTTCGCTTGCTGGTACATGTTGGATGCCTGTATGAACTTGACACTCTTGGTAGCCTTTGGCGAACTCAACACAATCTTTCAGCATAGTGGGCCAATATAGTCCTTGTCGAAACAACAACCATTTCATCTTATGGCCTGCTTGGTGAGCCCCACATGCCCCAGCATGCGTAGTCGAAAGGGCTGTGTATGCTTCAGTTTCACTTAAACATTTCAGCAACACCCCTTCAGGCGTCTTCTTGAATAACTCATTACCCATGAGCACAAAACTCAACGCCCTGTATTTTGTTTTTCGTTCTGTCGGAGCTCCTGGATTTTGAAGATAGTCCACAATGGGTTTCCTCCAATCTTGCTCTGACAAATTATCAATGAACGAAATCTCGAAGTTTGAGTGATCAGCATATCCCAGCCTCGTCGATTCCAAGTCTGATGGTGATAGACACGTTGCTTTTATCTTTTCCCGAACTTCGATTGCTCTTTGTAGTTTCGTTTTTGAAATCTTATACCCAGATGCAATTTGTGCCAAGTCATTGGCTATTTGATTTTCGACTCTGGGTATGTGTCGAATATTAACACTTTCAAATTGTTTCAATAAACGATTTGCTATCACAAAGTACATAATGAGATTCTCTCTTATGCATTTATATTCCTTTGTGACTTGCTTGATGACTAACTCTGAGTCTCCCATTATTTCGACTCGAGTTGCCCCCAATTCCAACAATATCTCAAGGCCAGTAATTAGAGCTTCATACTCAGCCTCATTGTTCGAACAAGAACCTTCTATTTGGTACTTGAATGTTGTTGGAATTTTATCTGGAGAAATAATCAAGACTCCTACTCCTGTTCCATTTTTATGGCTGGAACCATCGAAGTAGAATTTCCAAGGTTCTATCTCCACATAATTAATATCCTCGACTTGAATTGAGTGGTCGACTATGAAGTCTGCAACCACCTGTCCTTTTACTGCCTTAAGAGGCATAAAGGTCAAGGAGTATTCAGTCAATGCTAATGCCCACTTGCCAATTCGACTATGCAAGATAGGTTTCGACAACATATATTTGAAAACATCAAAATGAGACGAAACATAAACATCAACTGGTTTTATATATTGCTTGAGTTTTGTACAAGAGAAATACAGACATAGACACAATTTTTCAACTTCGCTATATCTAGTTTCTGCATCATTCAAAACTCGACTGAGATAATAAATGGGTCTTTCGACTCCATTCTCATCCTCTTGGGCTAACATGCTTCCCAGAGTTTTGTCAGATGCAGCTATGTACAATCTCATACTCCTATTGCTACAAGGAGGCACCAAAATAGGTGGCTTAGTGAGGTACCCTTTGATTTTGTCGAAGGCTTCTTGTTGCTCTTGCCCCCATTCGAACCCCTCTTTATTCAGTCGAAGTAAGGGTGAAAAGGCCTGAGCTTTCCCACTTAGGTTAGATATAAACCTTCTCAAGAAATTTATCTTGCCTAAGAGAGATTGCAATTCCTTCTTATTCGATGGCGCTTTCGCTTCCAGAATTGCCTTCGTCTTGTTCTGATTGATTTCGATTCCTTTCTTGTGGACAACGAAGCCCAAGAAATCTCCAGCTTTCACACAGAACGCACACTTCAAAGGGTTCATCTTCAGACCATGTACTCTCATTCTTTCGAATGATTGTCGAAGGTGGTCAATATGATTCTTCCTGGAAACAGATTTTATAACAATATCATCAATATAAACTTGCATAAAAGTGTTAATAAAATCATGGAAGATAGTATTCATTGCTCGCTGGTACGTTGCCCCAGCGTTTTTTAGGCCAAAAGGCATCACTACCCATTCGTAAGTGCCTAAGGCCCCAGGGCATCGAAAAGCCGTTTTCGACACATCCTCTTCAGCAATGAATATTTGATTATATCCTGAATAACCATCGAGCATACTCAGGTATTCGTAGCCAGCGGCAGAATCGACTAGCATTTCCGCCACAGGCATAGGATATTCATCTTTGGGGGTGGCAGCATTCAAATCTCTGAAATCTATGCACACCCTTAATGTGCCATTTTTATTAATGTCAGCCATTAAAGCTGAAAGATGTTTTCGACTAGCTAGGTCTGTCGAAATGCCCATCGAAAGATGGCCAGGTACTTAAGAGATTTCTTCCAGGGGAGAAGTTGGTTGCCTTCGACGTCGAAGGAGTTTCTCGTCGAAGATGTTTCTCGACGAAGATGTTCGATGGTTCAGAGTGGAGCAGTTTGAAATTCAAGCGTTTGGAGGGAAAACGGTTTCCAGCGGTTACCAAGGGTGACGTGCAAAGATCTGGGGCGTCGAACGTTGAGAACGTGCCAAGTGGAATCATCTCGAAGCAGTGTAACTGCCCGACGGTTACTTGGGATGTTTTAGTATAAATAGTAGTAGTCATGTAATTTCTCGTGTGTGTTCACAATTCTATACAAAGTCACTCATATAGATTCGAGTACCCAGCGTGTGAGAAAGAATTGTTGAGAAATGTATGTGTGAAACACCAACTTTATTAATCAAAGTCATTTACTTTTCCAGAAATTTACTTGCTTTCTTCTTTACATTCCTGTCGAAGCCCTTTCATTTAAAGCCTTATTTATTTTACCAAGTCCTTTCTTCATGCAATTTACTTAAAGCCTCTTTATTTTATTATCACTTAACCCATAGCCAATTTAATCAAAACTTCAAAATCAACCTATGTCCTAGGATCAATCTGATCGATCCTGCGAGTAACCAAATAAGTAACCATTTGGAGGATCAGCGGTTGTTTACCAAATACCAAGGTAAACACGGGGAGGGAACCCTAGGAAATTATAATCTCAAAGAAAAAACTTCTACTGAGTCTTCATCAGAAAAATCTGTTGGGAGTCGATTTAGCTGGACTAGAGAAGGCCTTGGACTGGATAAGAAATCTTTGGGATCGATTAACTGAACCGGTCTAGGTCTTGAAATATGATTGAGAATTTAGATGAATCTTTCCTGAAAGGTAAAAGTCAGTCATATGTAATGCATGATATGGATCGAGCAATGATGTTCTCAGCATAAATGAGGTTTGTATGATATGATGCGTCTATGCATGCTATAATGATGTATGTGATGTTTTTATGAATGTGTTTTTCGTCTAGGAAAGTAAATCTTTGACGGGTGCCGGGAAGTCACTCCTGGGCTGATGTTGAAGAATAAGCTTTTGCTTCCACTGGGGATGATAATTGCAAGAATGCCGGTAGGAGAAGATGACTCCGTTGAGGAATAAACTTGGCGAATGGATGATTCTGCGGGGAGAAAAGTACTCTAGCGACCATGCTGGGGAGCGATACTCTGTGGGGAGAGGGATGCTTTTGCTGAATTGTTGATGGTAAACTGCTGGGGATACCTTTATTGTTGGAAGTGTTGATAGACTTCGTTGGGGATAAGAACATTCTGTCGACGACGATCTTTCCGTGGCTTTTGGCTGAGGATAACCCAGTTATATCCTGTTAAGGAAATAACTCTTTGAATAAAGCCGGGCGACGCGTTCGTGCTCTGCGAGGGATAAGCTTCCAGAATCTACTGGGGATAAGCTTACTGCTTGGGGAGATGGATTCCAACTTTCTTGGGGAATCTGGGCTAGACTCTCCTGGGGAGATTTTGGACTGTAATTTTGTAAGTTGAAAGAGGGAACCTATGTGGAGTTGCCTGCTGATGAGCTCATGTAAAACCGCATCTGAAATGGAGAAGGAACCTGTGTAGGGTTACGTTGATGATGAGTTCGTGTAAAACTTCATTTCTGAAAAGGGAGAACCTGTGTAGGGTTTCTGGGTGACGAGTCCATGTAAAACTGCATTTTGAAGAGAGGGAACCGGTGTAGGGTTGCTTGATGTCGAGTTCGTGTAAAACTACGTCCGGAGAAGGAGAACCTGTGCAGGGTTGCCTGGTGAGGTAAGTTCATGTAAAACTTCTTGATGAACCGGGGTGAGGTTATCTTGAGCTAAATCTATGTAAGACTTCTGGGGGGAACCGGGGTTAGGTCATCTTGAGATAGGTCCATGTAAGACTTCTGGAGGAACCGGGGTTAGGTTACTGCAGGATAAGTTCGTGTAAAACTTCTTGATGAACCGAGGTAAGGTCATCTTGGGGTAAGTCCATGTAAGACTTCTGGAGGAACCGGGGTTAGGTTACGGCAGGATAAGTTTGTGTAAAACTTCTTGATGAACCGAAGTAAGGTCATCTTGAGGTAAATCCGTGTGAGACTTCTTGATGAACCGGGGTAAGGTCATCTTTAAATCCGCGTAAGATTTCTGGTGGAACCGGGGTAAGGTTACCTTGAGATAAATTCGTGTAAGACTTTAGGAGGAACCTGGGTAAGGCTACCTGGAGGTAAGTTCGTGTAAAACTTGAGATAAATCCGTGTAAGACTTCTGGAGGAACCGGGGTAAGGCTACCTGGAAGTAAGTTCGTGTAAAACTTGAGATAAATCCGTGTAAGACTTCTGGAGGAACCGGGGTAAGGCTACCTGGAGGTAAGTTCGTGTAAAACTTGAGATAAATCCGTGTAAGACTTCTGGAGGAACCGGGGTAAGGTTGCCTGATTTTCACTGGCTTGTTATCAATGTTGATCTGGGATTTGTAAAGGTAGATGGTAATCATCTTTATATTGACCTTAGCGTTTTGGTTGACAGAACAACTGGATTTCCTGGACGACTCATTATTGCCCCTGTTTCTGAGGTGAAGGGAGGAGATACCTTGGAGGTCATTTGACAAATCTTCTGGCAGACAAGTGACGAGATGCCGGGACATAGTTGTGCGCTTAAATCCCTGATTTTTGCCTGGACCGCCCTTTCGGGTTTTCAGTCCACCGGGATACCCATTTTTGCCCAAGCCGCCTTTGCAGGTTTTCGACTTGCCGGGTGTACAGATTTTTCGTTTCATCCCTTATTTTTGCCCGAACCCTTTTGGTTCGCCGGGAAGCCCTTATTTTTGCCTAGGTGTGTCAACCTAGCGGGTCTTTTGTTCATGCGTAGTATCTTTTCGACTATGTCCATGCTTTCATAATGTAGGGAGTTGCCCCTGTTGTTGGACATCTTGAGTGATTCTCCAGGTTGTGACTGGACTGCCCCAGATGATAGTCTTTGATCATGCCATGCCCCTTGATTGAAAGTGCTCCTTCCACTAGAGGGACTCTTTTGTTGAGAAGATCTTCGTTCATCGGATATTCGTTGCGCAAAGTTCTTTGCTGTTCGGACAAATAATCATATGCAAGCAATGTTATTTTAAGAATGCAAAGCTTATGTCTGTCTTGAAATTTTTTAAAAATGCATTTTTTCAATAAAGGCCAGTGGATTTTGTAAAACGTGATGTGAACTCAAAATTTTTACAGCGAGCCTTAAGGAGTCAGGATACCTTTTGTAATAGTATGCTTTCGAACTAACCCATGCTTCAGCTAGGACTTTTAAGGGTTATAACGTGGCCTGGTTCACGGTTTAAGAAACAAAGGATAAAGGCTCAAATTATTTGTACCCACCCGCTCTTCGTGATGTTCTTCAAACCTACGCTCAGTTGATCATACGTTAGACCTTGTTTGAGTCTTTGCTCTAATTTTCCGGTGATGGTTCAAATATGGATGATTTATTCTGAACAGGCAGCAATTCCCTTTTTTGTTGAGGGTTTGTATGACCTCTTTTTTTGATTTTTTGTTATCCCTTTCTTTTTTTTGCCTGAACTGTTTCCTTTTTGGAATTACAGTCAGCGGGATGCCCCGGTTTCATAAGTCCCTTTTATAGGTTCTGACTTCTTGGGCTTTTCATTTATGATTTTTTTGATAACGACTGCCTGTCTTTATGATTTTTCTGAACCATCACTGTCTTTTGTTTTGTAAGGACTTCTTTGGTGCCATTCGTTATGCACTTGGATCAACTGAGAGAACTACCCTGCCCCAGGTTATGATTAAGGGTTTTAAATTTCGAAAAGAAAAACTCCTACTTCTTTGGCTCAGAGGGGTTGACGAGGGATTATCATCCTTATAACTCCAGTGTTTAGGGATTGAAACAATGTCTGTACCTCATCAGCGGGGTCTATTCAAAAGCATACTGTAATGATCGCGGTATCGTTTTCGTCATCCTCCCTCAAGAGGCTTAGAATTTTCAATTAAGAGTTGACCATCACCAAAATATGAAAGCAGTTTTAAGCATAGTAAACATAATTAAATCAAGACAGACATGTGTAATGCATTCATGAAATAAAAGAGTTTAACATGATAATTGTTTATCTGAACAAGAAAAGAAAAATACAACTTGAATTCAAATGAACAAAAATCTCTCGACCCTAGCCATGTTTTGGCAATGGAGCAGTGATCACGTTGGGAGTCTCGGCAGGCTCGAACTCGATCTATTTGGCATCAATCATGTTCTGAATCTTGTACTTCAGTGCCCAACAGTCCTCAGTATCGTGCCCCGGGCTATCAGAATGATAAGCACACCTCGCTTCTGGGTTGTAGCTTGGAGAGGAGGTCTTGGGATTTGCAGGAGGGTTGATCACCGCAATCAGGTTCATTTTCAACATGTGCTGCAATGCTTGTGACCATGGCATGTTAATGTTGGTGAATTGTCTTTTAGGCTCGTCCGGCCTTCGCTGGTTTCCCTTTTGTGGTTGGCGGCGTGGTGCAGAACCAGAAATCATGACTTCCCCTGCATGTTGGTCACGACGACTCTTTTGGCTGTATGCAGCATTAGATTCTTTCCTTCCCGTGTAAGGCTTTTTGTGAGTATCAGAAGGTGTGGCCTCTTGAATTTTCCCACTCTTGATACCAGCTTCAATTCTTTCGCCAGTTAGGATGAGGTCGGTAAATCCTGCAGATGAATTACCGATGAGATGATTGAAGAATGGCCCGGATAGGGTCCCCAAGAACATATCAACGAGTTCCTGGTCAGTTAATGGAGGCTGCACCCTTCCAGCAAGGTCTCTCCATCTCTGCGCGTATTCCTTGAAACCTTCACTTGACCCCAGCGACATACCCTGGAGTTGGGTACGTGTAGGAGCAAGGTCGGCATTGTACTGGTACTGCTTGTAGAATGCAGTGGCTAAGTCTTCCCAGGTACGGATGTTGGCTCCACTCAATTGATAGAACCACTCGAGTTGAGTCCCTGAAAGACTCTCTTGGAAGAAATGGATCCATAAGTTTTTGTCAGCTGTGTAGGGCTGGATCCTCCTTGTGTAAGCCCTGAGATGCAATTTAGGACAGGATGCCCCGTCGTATTTAGCAAAGGCAGGTGCCTTAAACTTGTGCGGGATCACTACCCCAGAAGACAGACCTAGATCCTCGAAGTCCAGGCCAGGCACTTTTTGTATCTCCATAGCACTTAGCCGGTCTTCCAACTGTTTGTACCTATCCTCAGCCGGAGGGTACTGTTCGTCGTTGAAATCTGTCTCATTGTCGGAGACCACTGGACTGGGAACCCTTTCCTCTTGATGACTGCCTTTCCCCACAGATGGAGTTGTCCTTTCAGTTTCATCCTGCAGGGTGTTCCCAGATCTACGTCTAGGGCTGAACAAAACAGTCCTCCTCTTCTTCTTTTCCTTCTTCAAGAGCAAAGCCTTCAGATCTTGTTGCCCCTGGGTCAAATTCATGATCAGCCCTTGGAACTGGGCGTTCTGAGCCTGGAGGGCCTTGATAGTGTGCTCGGTTGAGGATTCAGGATTCATGACGAGACTGCTGAAATAAACAGCGAAGAAGGTAAGTAGCCTGCAGAGAAAGGGTACCTGTTATGCAATGATATGTATGATATGCATGCAATGATTTCAAGGGTCTCGCAGGGTAAACAAGAAAATTGTTAGCATCGGAATTGGTAGCTTTGATTGAAGGAAACCCATGTTGTTGAGGATTCTTCTTTAAGGGTCAAAGGCTCACCATATCCAGTGGGTCATAGCCCCTGACAACCTTGGCTAGAGGAAAATAAATCCTCTTTGCCCCTTGCTGGGATAGTTGATTCACCATGACCTGCATCACAAGCCCTTGAGATCCTTGAAATGGGTTAGGATGTATGCAATGGTATGATGTTATGGTATGCATGGGGTAATGTAGGTAACCCTGTCATGAGTCCTAATTAAGGACTGCAAACCAAAACCTGCAAGAAACCTAAGTAAACCCTGTCATGAGTCCCAGTTAAGGACTATAAACAAACCTGCAAGAAACTCAAGTGTCAGAAAAAAAGCATGCAAGTAGTCAAGTACGAAGGCACACAAGTCACACAAGAGAAACCCTTAGAGTTCAGGCCAGCATGGGGTCGGGGTATTACCCTCTTGAAGTAGGTGGGTTCAACCTGTCCTATTAGAAGTAACCGGGTTCTAAGGGTCCCAATATCACAGGATTGCTTTCATTGTTCATCGTTTCGATTTAGCCACTGAACTGGCGACCGAAATATTCCAAGAAAGCAACCCTCAATTGAGTGTAGTATCGAGTATCAACCAACCTCGGACTGCACCAAAGTCAGTTATCTCACTACCCTAAAAAGGCCAAGATAGTTCAATTAAGGTTCCTAAGGTCTGTTGATGCTTCACGACACCACGCGGAGGCCCCGTACTCTCCTTGACTGAACTCAAGGGTTACCGGTACACACCAAAGTGCCACATCAACGTAGCAGACTGTTTCAACCATGTCGGTATACCCTGCACAGTTCCCTCACAGTCTTGTTGCTACTTTCTAAGAAGGTATCCCCCAGATCCGGGTTAGGATCTATAGAACTCCCAAGACAGTGCCCACAATAATAAAGCAAACAATTCAGACAATTGAAAACACAAGTGATCTAAGTCCTAGGGTACACCTCACTTTAAAAATTATCCCCAGCAGAGTCGCCAGTTCTGTGATCGGTGGATCTGGAACTGACTGTTTAACGCTGGTTCGCGAAATGTCGCGGTAAGCAAGAGTCGCCACCGTCTTTTATTTTCTCCAAATGGAAAGGACAAAAGCACAGAAAAATTCCTTAAAGAGATTGCTCTCGGTTCGGGAGGTAGATTATAGAAAGGGAAGGTGTTAGCACCCTTTCTATCCATGGTTATCCATGGGCTCTTAGATACTTGCTCATTGTGTTTTCAAAAATGGTTTGTTTGCTTTACAACTGTGGGTTTTAAAAGTTTCTTTGAAAATTCCAGTTCGACTCTTGTATCGGTCCTCAAGAGTGTTTGAAAAATTGCTTTCGAAAGCTTTTGAAAATGTGTTGGTGTGAAAAGTATTTTTGATTTGTTTTGAAATTTAGAGGAAGTATCTACGAGAACCTACCTACCCTAAGGAATTCGTCTGTGTAGATGTCCTTTAAAGTAGTGCCATCCCACCATTGAGAGGTAGGTAGCACCACCGTTGGAGGTGTTCGGGTCAATTCGAGGTTCGGGACGTGGTGATCACCAGAGCAATGGGAAGACACCTTAGAAGCTACCCTCATGCCAGGTTCCCGGATCATGAGGACTTACTAAGACATCCTCTACTCGACGATCACCTTTCGAGGCAAGGCAACAGTGAGGCGTACCCTAGGGGTGGTGTGTGCGATTTGTGTGTCGTTTTCATTCGCATTTATCTTGTCATGTTATTGGTGTTCTACGCTTGCTTTTATTTTTGTCCATACAGTCTTTTATGCCATTATTTAACAGTTAAAAGGTTGCGAGAAAAGTAAATTCTAAGCTATTACAAATGGCGCGGGTCCACATCGCCAAAATTAAACCAGGACCCGATTTGACGGAAAAATAAATAAAGTAAAGAAAATAAAAGAGTGCGACAGATAATTAATTACAAGGCTTCGGGAGAGATACATAAATATTATAAAGAAATAAAATAAATATGCGCATAAGAATTAAATCGAAACGAGGGCGTTGGACCCTTTTTGCAAAATTAAACTAATGCGGAATTAATTAAAATTAAAAGAAAGAAAGGACTTGTTTTTTGGTATTCTTTAGTATTTTAGGATTTAATGAAAAAAAAGGAATTAATTGAAATTAAATGCTAACCCTAATTCTAATGGCTTTTAATTTATTTAAGAAAACATTGAATTTTAACCTAAATTAATCCTAATTATTATATACAAAGTTAATTACAAAAATAAATAAAATATTTAATTATTTAATATATTTATGAAAGAAAAATAAAAAGGGTGAAAAATTATTAATTAAACCTAATTCTACATTTTTTTAGATTTTTTATTAAAAGTATTAAAATTAAAACCTAATTTACACTAAACTTAATTACATGCAAATTTATTTATGAAAATATCAAAATAAAATATTTATTATATTTTTTATCTTTTCTGATTTTTTTTTGTGTTTTATGCTTTTTTATGAAAATAATTAATTAAATAAACAAATACAATTAAAATAAAATATAATTAATAAATAAAAACATAGCAAACCTAGAGGGGTTGTAGTCCCCAACATGGAGGTATAGTTTAGCAACCTGGCCCAAGAATCTGAGGCCTTATGGACTTTTTGCTGGGAGCATACACGCGCGTTGACTTGAGTTCGTCATAGTCTTCAATTCATGACCGTTGATCTGACGCTCTGGGACACGTGGACGTTGATTTTTGAGGATGCATGATAGTCTTCAGCATAGGCGCTACATATGAACGTTAACTGAAAAATAACAAATGGAAAGGGTGAAGACCTGGGATCGAACCCAGGTCATTAACATTACCAGTCCTTATGCTTGCCAGTGGAGCCAATTCACGCGTTTGATATATAATAATTAATAAACATTATAAAAGAAAGTAAAGTCAGGGGCCTCAAACGCGCGCGAAGATATGAATCTCCCTATTACCGCCCCACACGTCATCATCTTCTTCGCATAGTTTTATTTTCCTGAAACAAGAGAAACATAGGCAACGGTTTTCACGCGTTGCCTAAGATAACATATCAGAAAATAGCGATTAGCCCTAGGGGCTCTATAAATTGAGCGCGAGTATGGGTTCTTCTTCGTCCAAGCGCGCTGATCATGACCATGGTACTGTGGCTTGCTAATTTTATAGGACCAAGAAATCCCCAATTCGGAATCCTGTAAACCCTAAGAAACGATAATGGTATTTTGGCATATAACGCGTAAAACTTCAATTAAAGCACATGATAAGCATCAGAATGCATCATTGAGTAAGAATACCTAAACTAAATGTCATGGAAATGCCTCAAAATTAAGATACGAGTATGCAATTTTATGAGAAAAATTTGGATTCTGTACAGTGATTTAAGGCTGTAGAATGGATGCTCTTGATCCAGGAAGTTTACTTGAAGTCCTTTGAAGGCAATAGGATGAAAATTTCGCCTTGAATCGTCCTGCAAAGATGTTTTCAATTATGAGTTTTTTTGCAAAAAATTCCAAGTTTGATAATGGTTTTTTTCAGCAGCTGCGTGTGTCCTGGCACTAGGGTTGTGATCCTTGCATATGTAGTAGTGAATTAGGTTAAAAAGAATCATCCAAATCTCTTGCATTCATAATTTTTGAAAATTGATTTTCTAGGATCTTTTTTCAATCTTTTCCATGTGTTTTTGTTCCAATTAAGATCAATTCTCTCCAAATCTTTCCCTATTTAATTTCACACGAATTATTGAGTAGATTTTGTGCACAAAAAGATTGAAAAAATTAGGTTAAGCATTTTTCATATATTTAATTTGATTTAAATGAATTATTATAAATAAAAATTCAAATAAATAAATAAAAAATGAATAAAGACTTCCCTTTGGGCCAAGTAGTCGTGCACATGCCATGGATGATGAATTATGGAAGAAAAATGGGCCCATTAGCAATTTTAGGTCATTTGAATCAATGTTGACTTTTCAAAATATCCAAAAATTGCCCAACTTCTACAAGGCATAACTTGCTCAATCTTTAAGCTTTGCTCATGTTCTTGGACATTTTGGAAAGGTCTTTGAGTCCTCTAACCAATGCCTTTGGTCCCATGTCATTTTGATTTACCAATCTCAAGTTATGGCCTTTGAATTAAAGTCCCTTTTTGTTGACTTTTGAAAATGACCTATAATGTTGAAATTGATAACTTTTTGTGAGAGCATTTCTTGGACTTGAAGTATGAAGATGAGTTGTAGGAAATTTCTTTCTCTTCAAAATGAGCTTTGGATGGAATTTTTCTGATAATCCATGTGAAAGTTATGCTCTGGTCAATTTACAGTTGACTTTTTCAACTGTCCAAATAAGGAAACTTTTGCATCTTGATGATTTTTGAGCCAAGATTTGAGAATCATGATCAAGCATTGATCAAATGATGTTTGTGACTTCAAAATGAGATGTTGGCCAAAAATTTGAACTTTTGACTGTCAAATGACCATTTTGCCCCTTTAGTTGACTGTAGTGCAATTAGGGTTTTGACTGTGCAATTTTGTGCTGAAAGTCTTGAAACTTGATATGAGGATGCTTGACCATATTTGTAGGCATGTGAGACTGGATTGGATCTTTGGAAACTTCATTTTCTTGATCAGAACACAAACCCTAATCTTGCCTGTTTAGGAGACCCTTGCACTGTGCAACCCTTGGGGAACTTTTGAAGCTTGACTTTGCAAATCTTTGAAGATATGGGAGGGAAAATTTTGGGGTACAACACTTGGCTTCAGAATCAACCCTTCACAATCCAGCCGATCTAATGCTTTCTTGGGTAAAACATTTAATGAGGACCCAGTATCCACCAGTACGTGGGCCAAAGTAGTGCCCCTGCACTCGATTGAGACGTGCAGAGCATCATTGTGATTCCTTCCTTTGGCAGTCAGATCTGCGTCGGAGAAACCCAACCCATTGTCAGCGGTCAAACTAGCCACACAATCTTTGAATTGATCAGCAGATGTTTCCTGCGGCACATGCGCAGTTTTAAGGAAAGCAATTAAAGCCTTTGCATGGGCTTCTGAGCACAACAATAAGGATAACATGGAGATCTTCGACAGGGTTTGCCCCAGCTGTTCGACTACGTTGTAGTCGCTTTTCTTGATAATCTTCAGAATTTCCTCTATCTCCTGTCTAGAGGTTTCAACAATGACTTTTTTAGGTGCCTCCATCGGGGCAGGCTCACCTGTAACTTCTTTGCCCCGAGTGTCAGATGACTCGGCGACAGGGGTGATAACTGGAGTGAGAATTGGAACAGTAGCTGACGTACTGGCGGATGTAATGACAACAGGCTTTCGAACAGTCGGAGGAGCAATCTCAAGAGAGAAAAGTCTTCCACTTCAGGTGACCTTGCTAGACTCGACAATATTGCTGACATCAGTATCAGCCTCTTCAACCTTCAAGTCTTGTTTAATCCCATGATAATACACATCGGCCCCATAGTGCCACGGGATAGTCTTATCTAAAGTGTAAGGGATAGGTCCAGGAATAGTAATGATCAATGGAGAAACTCTCAGAACAGATGTAATCCTAACAGGCTTTCTCGAGGAAGCCTTGGAAGGATTGGCGGAAATGGTTATTATGGAAACATCTTCAACAGGAATCAACGGAATCAAAGTTTTCTCGAACAATATCTCTTTGTTATCCATCAGGCGTTGAACACCTGACTTCAATAGATGGCAACCAGCAGGTAGGATGGAACACAGGTGGCAACCTTCGCCACAGCCCGGAAATAAACCGGCCAACAATAGGTTCTTCTTAACGGTCATCAACGGAGTAGAAATGTCTTCCACGGAGGTCACAAATGAATCATCGTCCACATCATTTACTCCGTGCTTGGGCATAGGAGCAGTCATGACATTAGGCTTTTCCGGTGCGTCAAACTCGATTTCTTTAGCTTCAATCAATTCTTGCACCTTATTCCTCAAGGCCCAGCAGTTTTTGGTATCATTCCCTAGGCTATCAGAGTGATAGGCACAGCGGGCATTCGGATTATACAGCGGAGAGGTGGTACTGGGATTCTTCGGAGCTTCCCTCAGAGTCACCAGTTTAGTCTTCAACAATTGCGGTAAAATTTGAGATAAAGTCATACTGAGCCGAGTATACTGTCTTTGCGGTCTCTCTACTCTTTGCTGATTATTGCATTGTGGGGCAACAGTAGGTCTTGATATTACCACCGCATTCACTGCTTGGCGGAACTCAGGTCGGTTTTGGCTCCTCGAGTTGTAAACTACACTAGATTCCTTCTTGAAAGGCTTCTTTTCTGTACTTGATGAAGCACCTTTCTGTATCTTGCCACTTTTGATACCATCCTCTACTCTCTCCCCAGTCATAATCAATTCAATGAACCCAGACGATGAACTACCGATCAAATGATTGAAATATGGACCAGATAAAGTCCCAAGAAACATATCCACCATCTCCCTATTAGACAGAGGGGGTTGTACTCTCCCAGCCAGATCTCTCCACTTCTGATCGTAGTCCTTAAAACCTTCACCCGCACCCATAGACATACCCTGAAGTTGAGTACGTGTGAGAGCAAGGTCGGCATTATACTGGTATTGCTTGTAAAAAGCAGCAGTAAGGTCCTCCCAGTTGCGGACATTAACTCCCTCCAATTGATAGAACCATTCAAGTTGAGTCCCTGACAGATTATCTTGAAAGAAATGAACCCAGAGGTTCCTATCAGCAGTATATGGTTGAATCCTTCTGACGTATGAGCGGAGGTGTAGCTTTGGACAAGATACTCCATCATACTTAGCAAAGACAAGAGATTTAAACTTGTGTGGGATCACCACCCCAGATGCCAGTCCCAAATCTCCAAAGTACAAACCAGGGACCTTCTGAACCTTCATGGCACTCAGATGGTCTTCAAGTTGCTTGTACCTATCCTCAGCAGGAGGGTATTGGTCTTCATCAAAATCAGTGTCATTATCAGAGACCACAGGACTAGGAGCCTTCCTTTCCTCTTGATTCTCTCCTCCTCCATATGAATGAGACAGATCAACTTCCTCTCGCAACCTATTCCCAAACCTGTGACCCATATTCAGCAGAACCACCTTCTTCTTTTTCTTCTTCTTGTCCTTCAAGATGAGAGTCTTCAAATCTTGTTGACTTTTGGCCAAGTTCAAGAACATTTCCTGGAACTGAGCATTTTGTGCTTGAAGAGCCTTAATAGCTTGATCATTAGGTGTTTCAGAAGACATGTTGTGCTAAAATAAACAGCGAAGAAGATAAGAAACCTGTAATGGTACCTGTAATGAGGTGCATGGTAATGGAATGTGTATGAAATGATTTCAAAGACTTTGGGAGATTCAAATTTGTAAAACAAAATAAAACACACTTTATTAGATTAAAACTTGTAACAATGTTTAACAATGCCTTTAAGGTGTTACAAAAGAAATACTGAAAAGCAAATCTAAACTAGAAACAATAAAAGACATCAGAAATCCCATGGTCGTTTTCCCTTCGTGCTGACATAATCGTTGATTGTCCTCTCATTCTCAAGCTGCCTTGTAAGCTTCAGGATCTTCCGTTCCTGCTCATGATACTTCTCTCTGTAGGTATCCCTTTCTTCCTTCAATTGGATCCAAGATCTCTTCAATTCCCCAAGATCAGTAGGCATATAGGGATGGAGGACCGTATAAGGAACACCTTCTTCATTAGTATGCTCCATAATCACCGGCTAAACAGCTTCATATGGCATCCCCAGATTTTGAGCATGGGCTCGAACCCACTGGAGGTAAGGTTGCATCGGGAGAGAAGTCTTCAGCCCTAGCTCATGTGGGTCAAACATGTTCACCATGCCTCAAGCTCATATAAACATGCGGTGATGTCCCTCAACATCCCCCTTGTAGTCAAAGACAATGTCTGTAAGAAGCAGCTCATGAGGACCGTCTCTCCGAGCTCGTCCAAACTGTCGTAAAGCCAAACAAGGATTGTAGGTTATACCCCCCTCGAATTCCAAGCAACGGAACATTAGGGTATTCCCCACATCGATCAATGACAGCTACTCTTTCCATATCTTTAGAACTCCAAAGGAAGTTCGTATGAGCAAGGGACATGATTCTGTAAGCCCAACCTACACCTTCCTCATTCTTCAATACAGATTTGGGGAGGTGCGAAATAAACCACCTCGCCAGCAGCGGTGTACAACACATGAGAGTTCCCCTTCTCCGCACAGTACGGGTATATAGAGCATGTAGAATATCACCTAGAAGAGTAGGCACTGGGTTACGAGACATGAAGATCTTAATTGCGTGCACATCTATGAAAGAATCTGGATTCGGGAACAGAACCAAGCCGTAGATGAGGAGAGCCAGGATATCTTCGAATGCTTGAGAGTCCAAACTATCCCAGAACTGTTAAGCTTGATCAATCAAAAACTTAGCCAAGAAACCTTTAACCCCACTTCGAGTCTCCCAGTTAGATACTACATCAGCCATTTTTAGATGTAGGGCTGAAGCAATATCCTCTGGCCTATGAGCTATCTCCAAACCTATAAAGGGTGTCTGCTCGAGGATAGATATTCCTCCAAAGTAGGGACTAGATGGTAGTCCGGGAAGGTGAAACAGTGATGCAACGGGTAAAAGAACTGGAACAACACACTCATCATTTGCTCATCCAACTTTGAAGTGACCAGGCTAAGGAGATGACCATGTCTTCTAACAAAGGAGGAAGTATCAGGAACTTTTGAAACCAACTCTTTGAGCTGAGCAGGTATCTGCACGAAGTTAACCCGAATGGTATTTCTGCGCATAGAGGCCATGATCTGCAAAACAGAAAAAAGATGAATCCCCTCGGCCTTTGAAATGGTCAGTCTAATGAAATATGCATGCTATGTCATGATGCATGATGTCATGATAAAAGCACACCACAGGTATCACAGATAGAAAATATGGTAAGGGCAAACAAGTCACACAATAACCTTTAAGTTTAGGCTTGCATGGAGTCTAGGTACTACCCTCTTGCAGTTTAGTCGGTTCAACCAGTCCTAATAATAGTAACCGGGTTCTAGAGGTTCTCAATATCACTGACCATCCTCCATCGGTCATAGTTTCAGCTCACACAATCTTTTCTTGCAGCCGGAACCATCTCGAGAGTATGGTCTCAATGAGTGTAGCATCTCACTACTTCTTATGGCCGAGTTGGTCAATTATAGGTTCTAAGGTCAGTTGATGCTTAATGACCCATATAGCAGCCCCATATTCTCCTTGTTCCTCCACAAGGGATATCGTACCAACTAATGTGCCACATCAACGTAGCTACTGCTTCAATCGTATCGGTCTACGCCGTACAGTTCCCTCACAATCTATTGATACTTACCTAAAAGGTGTCCCCAGATCCGGGTTAGGATCTATAGTAACTCCGATACAAAGCCCATAAAGATAAAGCAATCAAATCAAACATTAGAAAACAATATGATGAACTAATCCTAAGGTACACCCCACGTCTATATTCCCCAGCAGAGTCGCCAGTTCTGTGGTACGGTGGCCAGAACCGGGACTGTTTTTTAGGAATGATGGTTTGTGTTTTGCGTTTGTGTTTGCAAAATGTCGCGGTAAGTAAGAGTCGCCACCGACTTTTATTTTATCCAACAAGGAAAGGAAAAAAAGCACAGAAAAATTCCTTTTTCGAGATATTTCTGAGTACGGGGGTAGATTATAGAAAGGGAAGGTATTAGCACCCTTTTTATCCGTAGTTATCTACGGGCTCTTAGGTACTTGCTCATCATTTTCAAAATTGCTTCTTTGTGTTTGTGTGATTTGAAAAGCCTTTGTTTTGACTTCGATTTAACTCTTGCTTCTGTCTTCAAGAGTGTAATGAAGTGTTTTGAAAACTTTGTTTGTAAAGGAGTGTAAGTGTGAAAAAATTTGTTTGGATTGAGAAAGTACTTAAGAACTAATCTACCTACTCGAAAAAAGAATTGTTCTATGTTTGTTTCATTTAGACAATGATATTCCACTATTAGTGAGTAGGTAGCACCGTCATTGGAGTTTGAGGGTCAATTCGAAAGGGACGTACGGTCACTAAAGCAATGTTAGGACGTCTTAGTAGTAACACTAATGTCTTAGATCAATTATTCGAGGCAACAATATCCGAGGCAACTTTGATCTTTGGACAAGAGAGCGACCATTAAAACATCCTATACTCAATGACCGTTTACCGAAGGCAACCAAGTGGGAGTGCACCCTAAGAGTGCGCATGTGCGAGTGATTCAATTTCAGATTATTTATCTTTGCACATTTTAGGGTTGTCTAACTGTTTTAAAGTTTAATCATACATTATTGTCATGCATCCCTAATATCATACATCTAACAGTTTATATTTTGCGGAATTTAAAGTGCGGAAATTAAACTACGCTATTACAAGGCTTCGGGTATTTACATAGCCAAAAACAAACCCTTAAATAATAAAGCGATAAATGAAAAATAAAAGTCCTAATTAAACTATTACAAACTTGTGAGCAATTACAATAATAGGATAAAAAATAAATAACAAAACGCGCGCGAGGAAAATTAGATCGGGAGAGCACTAGGGTTTTGACCCCTTCTAACCTAATTAAAAGAAAATTTGTTTTTTTGTTGTTTTTAATTATTTTTTAAGAAAAGAATTAAGTTTTTAAATTAAGTACACAATTAATTAGTAATTAGATTAATTAACAAAAATAAATAAAGGGCCTATTTTTGTGTTTTGTTATTTTAAGGAAAAAAGAAAATATAATTAAGTTATAAACAAAACCCTAGTTATTCTAATTATTTTTAATTATGTACAAAATAATTAAAGTTATCTAAAATTAAATAACCTAATTAAATTAATTAATTTTTTGTATAAAAAATAAATATCCTAAATTTAATTGGATGAAAAAAATATTTTTGTGATTTTTTGATTGGTTAAAAAAAGAATTAAATTTGTTAGTAAAAACAAATAAATAAAATAAAACAAAGATATAGAAAGAAAAAAGAAAAGAAACTTGGGCCTGGTTTGGAGATTTGGGGTGTGTGGACAGCAATCTGGCCCAAGAAGAATGCGGTCCACGTTGACTCTTTGCAATCCCATGCCATGCGTTTGACTAGGTGTATCATGATCCTTCGTTAATAGCCTTTGGATCTGGATCTCAGGACACTTGGCTGATTGGATGGTGAGGTCATATGGTGGACCTTGGATTTGTAAGCGCATGCAATTCCTGAAAGAAAAATAATGTGAAGAAATTGGGGGACCTGGGATTCGAACCCAAGTCCTGAAGCACTTTCCACACACTCCACTACCACTGCGCCATTTGTTCTGTTTGTATATACAATAAATAATAATGATAATATATGAAAATAAAAAACACTAAGTCCAAAACGCGCGAAATTCAAACACGCGAATGGTTGTCCGCCACGTCTTCGTCTTCTCCAAGGATCTGTTGTTTTAGACAACAGACCTATACCAACGGACACTCTCTGTAGCTAAAACCTTGGGCATATAAAAAATCATGTACAAGCACAATAAATCAATGGTGATGGTACCAATCCATTCATCTCAGTCTCACGAACTTCATGGTACCCAAATCATGGTCCAATTTCACCTGTACACCAAGATCCCAATTTGAACCAAAAAACCCTAACAATGGTGAAATCTCATACAAGTCATGAAAATGCAATTAATTGTTACAGAAAGCTTGCAAATGTTCTAAGGATTAAGAATCTACAAATATTTCATGCTATAGATGCCATAATTATGCAATTTGAATTCAAGAAAATAGCAAAGTCGTGACTGACTTACAGCGCATTTTGGTACTGGAAAGGCTTTGTTCTTGATTGATTTCACTTGCTTACACTCCCAGGAAGCGATTGGGACAGCTAGAAGGCCTTGAGGATGCCTGGAAGTATCAATTCGTGTTTGCACTTTTTCTTGTTTTTTTCAAGTTTTGTTCTGATTGATGCGCCTCCTTCTAGCCTTGTTTTAGGTCTGCATACCTTCTATATGTACCGAGGAATGGATTAGGGTTGTCAATGTGATCACAATCTTCCTCCATTATTGAATTTGATTTTGATTTGATACACTTGAATATCATTCCAAAAATAGCCTAAAACCAATCTTTTTGTGCACTCCAAGCCTTTACACTAATTCAATCTCATGCTAGCTGTAATTTAAGACCTGAAACATGTACAAAATCTTGAGTTTTCAATATTTTGGATTTTCTATGATTTGTTTTGATTTAAATTGATTAAATTCAAATAAAAATTAAAATAAATAATAAAAACAAAGATAATGACAAGTGGCAAGGGCTAGGGCTCGTGGACCATGTTGCCAACTCAAAACAAGTGCAAAGGATTGGGCCCATTTGGCAAAAATTGCAATTTGAGGCATAGTTGACTTTTGGCAATTTTGCAAAAAAGGTCAACTTCACCAATGCATAACTTCCTCAATTTTGACTCTTTGAAGGTATTATTGGACTTTTTAGAAATCTTGAGATGTCCTCTAAGCCAACCTTTTGGTCTCATCTCAATTTGATATTCCATGCTCATGTATGAAGCTTTGACAAAAAAGGTGTTTTTTGTTGACTTTTCAAAATGACCTATAATGTCCAAATTCATAACTTTTTGTGAGTGCATATTTTAAACTTTGGAGATGAATATGGATTGTAGAGAATTTCATCCTCTTCAAAATGAGCTTTGGATGGGTCATTTCTCATAAAGTATGAGAAAGTTATGCTTGGTCAAAGTTGAGTTGACTTTTCTTGCAAAACCCTAATTTAGCAACTTTGGTTTTTGATGAATTATGAGCAATCCTTGATGAATCATGATCAACCCTTGATCAAATGATGAAATATACTTCAAAATTAGGATGTTGACCAAAAATCTTGAAGTTTGACTGTATGTGGGCCACAGTTGACTTTTTCCATAGCACAATCGATTTTCAGGCCTTTGAGCAATTGACTGAGCAAAATTTCTCTGTAAGGCTTAAAACTTGACATGGATGATATTGAGAACATATTAGGACTATGGTGAGCATTTGGGATCCATTGGACTCAAATATCTTGATGCAATATGAAACCCTAATTTGAGGTAGACTGCCTTAGGAGGGAGCTTGTCTGGTCAACCCTTGGGCTACCTTGAGCAACTTGAGGATCTTTCTTGAAATGTTTTGAGAAATATGGGAGGGAAAATTTCGGGGTACAACAGGTAGGCTCTAAATCAGCATTATATTGATATTGCTTATAGAAAGTTACGGCAAGGTCTTCCCAGTTGTGGACGTTGACCCTTTCAAATTGGTAAAACCAATCGAGTTGTGTTCTAGATAGGCTATCTTGGAAAAAATGCACCCACAGGTCTTTATCAGTGGAGTGCGGCTGGATCTTTCTCACATATGATCGGAGGTGCATCTTAGGACATGACACCCCATCATATTTTGCAAACAACGGCACTTTGAACTTCGGTGGGATCAAAATTCCCGATACTAGTCCCAATTCTTCAAAATCTAGACCTGGCACCTTTTGTATTTCCATAGCGCTCAAACGCTCTTCAAGATGTCTGTACTTATCATCTGCAGGAGGATACTGTTCCTCGGAGTAGTCTTCCTCTTCTTCCTCCTCTTCAGATTCTGACAGAACCGCTGTTTCTTTTCTTTTCCCTTCTCCTTCCCCGGAAGTAGTTGCAAAATTCAAGGTTCTTCTAGTCTGTCCCTGAAACCTTCTCCCCATGTTCAAAACCCCGGTGGCCTTCTTTGTTTTCTTCTTTCTTTCTTCAGCTAACAGAGTCTTAAACTCTTCTTGCCCATTGGCTAGGGTCATGAGCAACTGTTGAAACTGTGTGTTTTGAACTTGAAAATCTTTGACTGTCTATTCGAGATCCATCTTACTGAAATAAACAGTAGAGAGATGAGGAAACTCGTTGCAAAAGACCTGTTTATGTCATGATGAATGATATGTGCATATGTAATTTTTTCAAGGATTTTAAAAGATTCAAGTTCGTTTTAGACAAAAAGAAACACACGTTATATTAATAAGATAGAGTTTGAGTATATCAATGCCCCTTGGGCTAAATAATACAAAACTCTAAGATAAAAAAAGTAGTGTGCATCCTCTTTGGTGTAATGTGGGCATTTAGAGTTTGCTCCTCATGAAGTAGCCTAGTGAGTTCCAAAACCTTCTTCTCGCTTGTGTAGAATTGGGCTTCGAAAGTATCTCGCTCTCCTTTGAGCTGTATCCAATCCCTTTGTAGGTCTTCAAGAGATGTGGGCATGTTAGGATGTAGGATACTGTATGGAACTTCTCCTTCCTTAACAGGCTCAATGATCATCGGGAGAATGGCAGGATAAGGCATCATAAGACTTTGAGCGCGGGTTCGTACCCACTTGAGGTAAGGCTCAAGAGGGATGGAATTCTTGTGTCCCAAAGTCTTGCTATCCACCTTGTTTAGAATCCTCCATGCTCAGATGAATCTCTGGCGAAGACCTTGATCGTCGTTGTCGTAGTCGAATACCAAGCCTTGAATCAACATCTCATGCGGGCCATCCCTTCGGGCATAACCAAATTGTCTTAAAGCTAAACATGGGTTGTAGGTGATGCCTCCCCTAATGCCAAGTAGAGGGACATTAGGGAATTCCCCACAATGGTCAACAATGATAACATTCTCTTTGGATCGATAGCACCAATGAATATTTGAATGTTTGAGCGTCATTAACCTTTGTGACCACCTTAATCCTTGCTCATTCTTTAAGACTGATTGGGGAAGATGAGAAATAAACCATCTTGCCAGGAGGGGATTGCAACACATAAGGACACCTCTTTTCCTCATTGTGCGAGTGTGAAAAGAGTGTAGGATATCCCCTAGCAATGTAGGCACCGGATTGTGTGACATGGATATTTTGACGGCACTCACATCTATGAGTTGGTCAGGATTGGGGAACAAGACCATCCCATAGATAAGAAGAGCCAAAATTTCCTCAAAAGCTTGCAAGTCTAAGGAATTCCAACAGCTTTGGGCTTTCTCAAACAGAAACTTTGCTAAGAAGCCTTTGACACCACTTCTAGTTTCCCAATGAGGTGTGACATCAGATGAGTGCAAGTGCAGAGCTTGAGCAATCTCTTTTGGCTTTGGGTCTCTTTCTGTACCGTTGAAAGGTAGCTGATTGAGAATGGGAATCCTCAAGAGTTGAGAGAATTCTTCCAAAGTAGGCACAAGCTGATAGTCGGGAAATGTGAAGCAATGGTGCAAAGGATCAAAGAACTGAAAGAGCACCTTCATTATATCCTCATCTGTGTTGGAGGTGACCAAGTTGAGTAGACGACCATGCCTCTCGGTGAATGGAGAGTTCTCAGGGATCCTTGAAGCTAGCTCATTAAGTTGTGGAGGAATTCTTACAAGGTTGACTTGGATAGTTTTCCTGCGAAGTGAATCCATATCCTACAAAACAAGAACAAAGATGAATCTCCAAAATCCTTGAAATGGTTAGTGATGTATATGATGTTCATGATGTCCATGATGTTATGTAAAAGTATGCATATACAAGCAAAACAAACAAGTTCTTAGTTTAGGCTTGCATGGGGTTTTATAGGTAAGTACCCTCTTGAAGTTTAGTTGGCTTAAACCTGTCCTAGTAATAGTAACCGGGTTCTAAGGAGCTCAATATCATTGGATTGTTTCCTTGGTCATTGTTTCAGCTCAAGCCTCTTTAATGGCGATCGAAATATCCCAAGAAACTAACCCTCAATGAGTGTAGTATCGAGTATCTACCAACTTTGTACTGCACATAATTCGGTCATCTCACTACATCCTAAAGGCCAAGTTGGTCAAGTAAAGGGTTCTAGAAGTTCATTAGTGCTTCATGACATCATTCAGCGGCCCCGTATTCTCTTTGATTGACTCAAAGGCTATCGGTACCCACAAATGTGTCACACTAACATAGCTATTTCTTAGACCATGTCGGTATACCCCGCACAGTTTCCACAATGTATTTCTATTTACCTATAATGTTTCCCAAATCCGGGTGGAGGATTCAAACCCAAACAAAGAACCATATCGTAAATCAAACAAGTCAAACAATGTAAGCAAATAAATGTGATCTAGCCCTAAGGTAACCCCACTTTTATTAAATTCCCCAGCAGAGTCGCTAGTTCTGTGATACGGTGGGAGAACTGACTTGAGGGTTTTGCGTTTTATCGCAAATGTTGCGGCTAGCAAGAGTCGCCACCGACTTTTCTTTTATCCAAAAGGAAAGGTGAAAAAGCACAGGAAAGACCTTTGAGATGTTTTCTTGAGTTCGGGGGGTAGATTATGAAAAGGGAAGGTATTAGCACCCTTTTCATCCATGGTTTTCCATGGGATCTTAGTTACTTTCTAGATCACTTGCTTTTGTTGTTTGAAAATGTGTTTGGTGTGGTTTTGAAAGTATTTTGTAAAATAGGCCATTCGTTTAGGCAATATTTGTAATGATACTCGTTCTTAAGAATGTATACAAAGATGTTTGTCTTTTTGAAAATGTTTTCAATGTTTGCAAAATGTTTGGAAATGTGTGTGTTTGTTTTGAAAATACCAAGGATAGTTGTTTGGAAATAGAGCAAGTAACTAGAAGTAATCTACCTACTCAAATGTCTTTCTTGTGCATTTTCTATTCCTTTGACATTGTTGTCTTACCATTGATTTGGTAAGCAACCCTATCTTTGGATGTAAACGGGACGGGTGTGGGTCATCGTATAACCATGATTAGCAATATTTTAAAGTATCTTAGCATTTTTTAGGGACCAAGATCATTTTGTAAGGCAACTTTGAATTGCATTATCGAGGGACTATGATCTTATATTTGTTTGTTTTGCCAAGATACTTCGCATGCGTAATATGGCTATTTTTGTATAAGGCAACCAAATGGAGAAACCCTAAGGATGCTTATGTGCATGTGTGTTATTTTCATGCTTGTTTTTGTCTTGGATTAGGGTTTTCTATTTGATTTGTTTTTATCTGGCCATACAAACCCTAATTACTAGCATGGTATATAAAAGCGGTAAATTGCGTAATTTAAAGATGACTACGCTATTACAAAAATTTTATGGGAAGGGGGGAATACAAATTGTGAATGGGGATTTGCAATAATGTAAATTTAATTAAGCTATTACAACCAAATCGAATTTGTACAAATATTGGAATAAACAAATACAATATTTAAATATACAATATTATGTATATGCAAGAAAAAGATTTTTGTCTTGTTTTTTATGTGAAAAGAGTTCTGACTTAAATCTAATAAACTTAAGAAAAAGAAATTAATTCTTGAAAACAAAAGTTAACCCTAATTTCTAATTTAAAAGAAAATAAAGTTCTTATAGTATTATTTTTATGTATTTTTTGTATTAAAATAATAAATAATATTTTATAAAAAGAAAAAAAAATATTTAGTTTTTTGTATATCAAAGTAAACGTTTATAAGTATGAATAATAAAAAAGGAAATAAAATAGTTAAACTAAATCTATTATATTTATAAATTTATTTAAGGAAGAAATAATTAATACATAGTTTAATAAAAATATTTTTTCATGTGAAAATAAAATAAAATAAATAAAAATGCAAAATTTATCATATTTATATTTTTCATGATTTTATGTATTTAAGAAAATAATTAATAAACAAAAAATGAAAATAAAACAAACAAATAAAATATGTGAAAATAGTTGGGCCAGAGGGTATCCTGAGAAATCAGGTGGTGTTATGTTAGAAAAAATGCTAGGCCTAATGTTGAAGCCCGTCCTGTAAAACAGCAAAAAGTGAAAATGGAAAAGTATGGAAAAACAAAAGGTAGCGCCAAGGTTCGAACCCATGACCTGGGCCTTACCAGCGCGCTACCTTGCCACTGGGGTGGCTGTACATCCGTTTATTTATATGAAACAACAAAAATATAACACAAACAGCTTCCTTGCCCTGTACTTCATCTTCTTCCTCAAGATGGCCGGACCTCCTGTAACTCTTTTATCTCTCAACAAAAATGAAAATTGACAACATGAATGTTATAGCATTTTGTCTCACGATTCTAACCATGTGCATAACTAAAACTATAAGTCCAAGATGAAAGAGAATTTTAAAGGCCCTAATTCTTAACCTAATTTTTCCAGGAATTTCAAGTTCAAAATTCTCTCAACTCAGGCCAAATAAATGCAAGTTTTGGATATGTACAGCTTTGTAGTGATGATATCTACATTTTTCTTTCATAAATCGTGGCCAATGGATGCATGTATGAAGAGATAGAAGTTGGTATTCTTACCTCTTTCAGTTGAGATCGTGAATGGAGTTTGAGTGAGATTTAGGAAGTCCTGAAGGTTTCTTTAGCTTGCTTGAACCTCCCTGAGTGTGTTCCAACCCTTAACTTGCTTTGAAAGTGTCTGAAACTCTCTATCCAAGTCAACCTGCAAAGTTGGAAAACAAAAATGGCAGATGAAGGAGAAGGAGTTACAGTGCAAGGATGATGGTCTGGATCACTTAGATATGAAGTAGGTAAAGTGTTTGGATGATTGAAACTTGAAACGCATGAGCAAATTGATGGATTGCTATGCTTGGACAGAAACTGCAAGTTTTGATAGTTTTTTGGTGATATGGAGTTTTGGAGTATTTCCGGTCTTTTTCAATCGTGCTCTCAACTGTAATATGCTTGTGTATTAGTATGGAAAAAGTTTCAAGTCAGCTCTTCAACAGATTTTTCAATCCTAGACTTTTTGCACACTTTCTTGCTTTTGAAGCAAAGTGAAGGGACAAGTCTCTACCTGCTTGTACTGGCTTACTTGGAGTTGGTATGAGCTCTATACAAGTTGCCTTAGGTCTGTATTACTTGTGTGTGTAGATAATACAGGTTCAATGCTCAAGAATTGGAAAGTTGCAAAAGTGAACCTTTTACAAAATGGCAATGGCAACTTTGTGCCATTTATGGAATTACAACTTGGATAAAGACTCTAGGGCTTGGATTAAAGCTTTGTCAACTGAGTAAGCATTAAATTATGTAGTAAGAAACAACTTTGGGACCTGTAAAGCATTCATTAGGCAGCATAGGTACTGATTTGAAATTTGTTCTTCATGAAATGGCTTGAATTCAAAGTGAGAAATTGCCAACTTCATCTCTCTAATTCTCCCTACTCAAAAATGATCTTAAGGGGTTCTTGGACATTTTGGAAAGCTTGCAATGTGTTCTATAACTCATCTTTGAAATTAATTTCAAAATTCCTCTTGGAACTAGGTGAAAAATTGCCATGCATTAGGGAAAAATTAGGGCTAAATTATGCAAAATTTCACTAAGTTATTTTAGTTCATGGGCATGTATTCACAAAATTATATCTTGAGATCCAAGCATCTTTAGGGAAAAATGTGTGAATAAAAGTTGTATATTTCATGGAGATCTACAACTTTCATGTTGGGAATTTCCTTTGAATCATAATATATCATGGTGAAAAAATGGCTTAAAGTTGAGAAAAAATAAGAAATTTTCTATACTTAGAAAAATTTCTAAGTTAAGAAAATTTCAAATTTTAAAACCAAATCTTCAATCTTTAATTCCTTGATGAACAAGTTTCACATTTTGACATGTTTTGATGAATTATGATCCTTGGCACTTGATTTTGACCAAAAAGTCAAAGTTTGACTTTTCAATATACAGTTGACTTTTGATCAGTTGACTGCAAATTTCATCTGTCAATCCAATGAAATTGCAATGTTTTGAACCATGCTATTAGGTCAAGATGATACAAATTAACCCTTGAAATCATGCTTCAAACCAATTGGTCATTTGTTAGGTCAAAAATCAGAAACTCCCTTTTCTCAGTCAAAACCCTAATTTTGACCATTTTGCCCCTTTTGATGATTTGATCAAATTTCTTGAGGAATTGTAATCCGAACTTGATCAAATGATACATATGAGTCTAAAATGTTGATGTTGATCAAAAATTACGAAGTTTTACTGTAAATTGGCCATGGTTGACTTTTTCCCCAATATAGTTGATTTTTAGGTCAACTGTCCAATTGACTGATCAAAAATGTGGTTCAAGGCTTGAAACTTGTCATGAGTAATATTAGGGGTTCATAATGATGTTTGAAAGTCATATGAAGCATTTATAGTCCAAGAATCCTTGTGCAAACTCAAACCCTAATTTTGGTCATCAGTGCATGAGGAGGTGTCTTGAGCTGGTCAAACCCTAATCCAGTCTTGAGTCAAAGGGATCTTGTGAGGAAATTCTTGATAAGTGAGAGGGAAAATTTTGGGGTACAACAATGGGCTTAAAGATTTCATCCAGAGACGGTGACGGAAGATCGTCGGAGATGGGCTTAAAGATGCCATCCAGAGAACATGACGGAGGGTCGTCGAAGATGGGCTTAAAGATGACATCTAGAGAACATGATTTCATGAGATATTCCTTTGTGGGAATCCCTACTCCTGTTTTTGGGGAGGACTTCTCTTAGAAATGTTGATCTTTGTCTTGGGAAATAGAGCTTAGGAGTTTCAGTTGTCCATTACTCTACTGGGGAGTCATCTCTTGACTGAAGAGACGGAAGTGAACTGCTATCTGGTCAGGAAAGACCTTTCGAGATTATTTTCTGAGTAAGGGGGGTAGGTTATGGAAAGGGAAGGTGTTAGCACCCTTTCCATCCGTAGTTATCCACGGGCTCTTAGTTGCTAGCTCATTTTGAAAATGCTTTATTGTGTAAGTGTGTTTTGAAGATATTTTGAAAAGACGCCTTAGTATGGCGAACTTTGTAATGTTTCTCATTTCGGTGAGAACGTATACAAAATGTTTTTTTTTTGCTTTTGAAAATATTTAGAAAATAGTTTGTGTATGTGTGAGAAATTGTTTTGTTTGAGCAAGAAACTAGGAGCTATCTACTTACTCGAAAGGTTTGTTCTTTTCCTCTTTTCCTTTAGACAGTGTTATCCTACTATTAGTGAGTAGGTAGCCTTATCATCGGATGTTTTGAGGGATTAGCGAGGGTCATCGTACGGTCACAAAGGCAACTAGTAAGATATCTTAGTAATAACCATATGGTTTTAAGATCATTTTATCGAGGCAACGTCGAAGGGGTCATCGAGGGACTTATGATCTTTTAAACCAAAGGGTAGCCACTAAAATCTCTTACATTCGAGAATCGTGACCGTTTATTCCGAAGGCAACAAGTGGGGAAATCTTAGAGGTGCGCGTCTACGAGTATATTGTATTTCAGTTACTTGTCTTGGATGTTAGGTTTGCTAACGTTTACTTTGAGTCTTATCATGCAATCCTATTAACATACATCTAATAGTTAATATATGTACAGAAAATAAAAATGCAAAAATTGAATCTACACTGTTACATGGCCTCGGGGAGGGGGGGTTACAAATCCAAAATGGGAAAGCAAAAGTAAAAGTCTTAAGTTTAAACTATTACAACCCATATGCAGATACATAATATTTGGAAATAAAAATGCGAAATTAAAACAAACGTGCAAAGATGGAAGCGAGGTAAAAAAATCCTAAAAACTCCTAAACACTTAGAATAATTTTTTTTTGTTTTTATTGTTTTTAAGAAAATGCTTAAATTAGCTAAAATTAACACTAATAAAAAAAGAAAATTATTAATTGAAATTAAACCTAATTATAATTTTTTGTATTTTTTATTGAGAAAAAGATGTGAAATGAATTAAACCCAATTCTAATTGGTTTTAAATTAATCAAAAATAATTAAATAAGTTAAATAATTAATTTATAAAAATTAAATTTAATTGGAAAAAACCTAGATTGTTTTTTTGTGATTTTGATTTTATAAATAAGAAATTAATTAATTTAAAGAATAAAGAAAGAAAATGAATTAATTTAAATAAAACAAAAGAAGATAATAAAAAAAGATTATGGGTCAGGTTGCAATCAGCAATTAGAGGGGTGAGATTTTAAAAAAATGCTAGGCCCAATAAGGGCTGAACCCAATAGTTGTATGTGATTTGGTGTGAGTAGCTCTTGAAGGTCCATGATAGGGACATGTTCTTGAGGCGTACGATCTGTATTCAATGGAATCTGATGGGCAGAGGGTGATCCACATGGTAAGCGCGCAGGGATGCAATATGTCGGATTCTGCAAGGAAATGTTAGGAAAATAAAAAAACACAAAATTTTGGGGTCGAACCCAGGACCTTAAGAGGGAGTAACCTTAAACGCATGCATACTACCGCTGGGCCATTTAACTCAATTGTTAATATAATGAAACAAAATTAATATAATATGAAAACAGTCAAAAGCTGAGTCAACAAACACGCGCGCATTGCAAAGTTTGAATGGACCAATCAAGTTGCGAATTTTTGCCACACCAGCTTTGATCGGAGTCAAAGAAGTTCATGGATGCGGAGTTGGCCTTCGGTCATCTTCTTCGGTCCTACAAAAACGAGATCTGCCAAAATTTATGAAATTAAAGCCCCAAATTCAGGCTACCCCACATATTTCACATGCTACGAATTCATCCATGGCACTGGTTTGACCTAAAATGGCCTGCATCATTGGAGTCAGATCATGACTAAAATGTTTCCCTAAAAATGGCAAAACTCCATCCTCGCGCCAAACTTTACATGTAATGGCTCTAAACAATCACAAACATTAGTATAAACGCATGTATATACAGAAGATCAATTTATTTTGCACGAATAATGAAATTGGGTTCATGAAAGATCTTTCCAACCGGTGCACTTGGAAGTGAGGGTTCTGGGCACAATCCAGCATGAGGGATGGTTGGAAACGAACCCTGAGAATCTCAGGATGGTGGTAGGAGCTTTGGAATGGGTTGAATAAGGCTGGGATTTGATGTTTGAATTTTGACAACTTTGGATATTTTTTTGAAAATTTGAGAGCTCTTCTTAGGCAATGTATATGTGTGTATTGCTTGTAGTTAGCTCGCATATTTATAGAGGTATGTAGAGGTACACAAACATCGCAAGAATCATAGCATTAAGTCCCCCCTTTCAAAGCAATATCAAACATATTAAAATGTTTCTAAAATTGTGAAAAACTTGCCCTTCTTGAAATGCAATGAACCTGGCCTCTTTTGCACGAAATCTTAGGCCCAACATTACTTCAAAACATCAGCCCATGTGTCCCAACCATTTATCTATTATTTTATGCATTTTATTTTGTATTTATTTGAATAAAAACAAAAATAAATATGAATAAAATATAGGAAAATGCAAAGCAAAGTGAGAGTGAACTTAGGAGTCCTTTAGTAAGTCTTAAATATATTTTAATCCCAAAAAATAGGTCTATGAACTTAAAAATTCATTTTTGCTCAAAGTTGACTTTTTGCAGTTTCACCAATTTTCCCAATTTGCACTGGTCATAACTTGCTCAATTTTCATATTTTGAAGATTATATTTGACTTTTTAGAAAGATCAATATGTTCCCTACAATCTCTATGTTGACCATTTTTTCATTTGTAGAATTTATCTTGATATAACTTGCCTTGACAAAAAATGCCTTTTTGTTGACTTTCAAAAAGACCTGTAATGTATTGGCTCATATCTTTCCAATGATGCATTTTTTTAACTTGAGGATAAAAGAAAAGTTGTAGGGAATTGAATTTTCTTAACAATGATATTTGTTTGGGGCAAAATGGATGAAGTATGTGAAAGTTATGCCTGGTCAAAGTTCAGTTGACTTTCTCTAGGAAACCCTAATTTAGCAAGTTTTGATTCTTGATGATTTGAGAGTATTCCTTGAAGAATAATGATCAACCCTTGAAAAAATGATAGATATAATTTCAAAATGTTTATTTTTACCAAAAATCTTGAATTTTGATTATATATTGACCATAGTTGACTTTTGACCTAGTATAGTTGATTTCCAGTCATCTGAGCAATTGACTGAGCAAACTTGTAATGCAAGGTATAAAAATATGCATGAGAATTATTGAGGACATATTAGGAACCATGGAAATCACTTGAGGCCTTTGAAACCCAAATTTCTTTGTGAAAAATGAAACCCTAGTTGGAAATCTATTGCTTAGGAGGAGCATATGTCTAGTCAATTCTTGGTCAACCTTGAGCACTTGGGGACCTCTAGGAGTATTTTTGAATAAATATGAGAGCGAAAATTTTGGGGTACAACAGGGTGCTGTAGTTAGAATAGTTACAATGGAAACCTAATTACTTGGCTCCTACTAAGCCCTGCCTTTTCCTTTCCGGGAATCCGGCGCACTGGCTTCACCTTCCTTTTTCTTTTGGAAGCCACCGAAAGATTTCTTAGCATTACCAGCATTATTGCCATACACAACATCTTAAATCTTCCCTATCTTGATTCTGACTTCATTTCTTTCACCATAAGTCACCATTTCAGCAAAAGTATCAGAAGTGCTACAAGCCATGTAGTAATGCCCACGCAGAGTACTGATGTAACACGGTGGGAGAACTAACTTGGGTGTTTTTGCGTTTGATCGCAATTGCTGTGGATAGCAAGAGTTGCCACTAACTTTTTTTTATCCAATAAGGAAATGTTGAAAAAAACAGGAAAGACCTTTCGAGATTATTTTCTTGAGTTCGGGGGGTAGGTTATGAAAAGGGAAGGTATTAGCACCCTTTTCATCTGTAGTTATCTATGGGCTCTTAGTTGCTTGATATATCACTTGATTTTGTTTGAAAATGTGCTTGTGGTGTGGGTTTTGAAAGTATTTTGAAAAACATCTTTGTAATGGCTCTCGTTTCTATAAGAACGCGTACAAAGTATTGGTTTTTGAAAATAGTTCAAAGAGGTGTTTGTGGAAGGTGTTTTTTTAAAGTGATTTTGAAAAGTGTCTTTGTAATGACTCTCGTTTCTATAAGAATGCGTACAAAGAGCTTTGTCTTTTGAAAATGTTTCAAATGAAAGTTTTGGTGTGTAAAATGTTTTTGTTGTGAGCAAGCGAGCAACTATGAGCATCCTACCTACTCAAAAGGTCTAATGTTATTTTACTCCTCCTTTAGATGTTGCTATCTTACCATTGATTTGGTAAGAAGCCCAATCGTTGGATGTGAAGGGACGGGCGTGGGTCATTGTATAGTCATGAATAGAAATATTGTGAGATATCTTATCATTTCTCTTGAGGGACTAAGATCATTTATAAGGTAACATTCGAAGCATCATTGCGAGACTATGATCTTTTGATTGTTTTTACTAAGACGTCTCACATGCATATTATGACCATTTTTTCAATGCAACAAGTGAGATTACCCTTGGGGTGCATGTGTGTGAATAATGTGTTTGATTTGCATGCATTTAGTCTTTGATTTTTTAGGTTGTCTACTTGTTGGTTTTATCTTTCCATACATCCTAATTACTAACATTGGTACAAAAGCAATAAAATGCAGAAAATAAATCCTACACTATTACAACCATATTGAATAGCAAGAAAATGTAAAGACAAAACAAAATAAAAGGAGGGGAAAATGAGCTTTCGATCTAGGCACCAACACCCTTCGATTCTGCCCTTCCTAACTTCCTTCGATTTGGCTTGCAAGTAGTGAGGACGCGCCTTTCGATTTGGGCTTCGCCTGAAGCATGAGATGCAGCCTTTGATTCTGCCTTTCTACTTCCTTCAACTGGGGCCTGGAATCAGCATGAGGTGCACTCCTGATCCCAAGCTCCCTGTTTCCTTCTTTGATTGGTCCTGGCAGTCAGTATGGACCACCTTCTGTTCTTCGTTTGGACTATAAAGCAGTAAGGAGATGCAAAGCAACAAGAGTACATATCCTCCATGCCCTTCTAGACTTTTGTTTGGGACTGTGAGGCAGCCGGGGGAAGCCTAAGGCTTCGTTTCATAATTCCTTCCTCCTGTTTTCCTTCATTTGGGATTTTAATAGCAACATGGCATGAGGCCATGCTAGTATTGTCTCATGGCCAAGTTAGTTTTTAAAGCATGTTCAATAAACAAAGAAAATGAGCTATAAGAGTTACAATGAAAACAAACTAAAAAGGTGGAAACAAAAAGAAGAAAAATGTTCTGTACATGTTTTGAAACGAAAGGAAAGACTATTCACATGTTATGCTAGAAAGGAAAGGTTCAAGGTTAAGAGTGAATTACCTTGCTTGGAGCTTGGGTATGTGAGTAGAATCTTTAGCTTATGCCTTGGATACTCTTAGGTTCGAAGAGAAGAAACGAAGGTGACGTTTCTAACGCTGGATTCAAACGAGAAGAATAAGTGTGATGTTCTTTCTACTGGATTCTAAGGAAAACAAAGTGTGGGGATGCTTCAGATTCGAAAGAAGCAAGTGTTTAGATTATGGGTTTGTGTTTAATATTTGGGAATCTTAAGAGTTTTGAGAGTTTTGAGAGTTTTTGAGAGTTTGATGATTTCTTCAAGATTCGTTCCACCACCCAAAGTCTCTGAATGTGTTGTGCCTCCCTTTAGATGTTGCTATGGAGCTTCTTATTTATAGGCAAAGTTGGCTGGGATTTAGGAGGGAAAACAAAACAATTTGAACAAATTGAGTAAACTATTTTTTGTAGTGTTCGAGGGGCAGTATTTGTATGCCATTTTGGTGCAAGAATGGGGCAGTGTTTCAGGACTGTTGTACAGTAGTTTTGGGGTGTTATGTCCAGTGTATTATGCCTGAACTTGGTAGAAAGCATATTTTGATATCTCCACCTTTCGTTTTGACCCCCCCCCCCCTTCGACCAGATTCTCCTTCAAAAAACATTATTTGATTTTCACCCAACAAGTGTCTTTCGAATGGGTCACTTTGTGCATCCTTCGAAGGAGCCAAATGTGTGTCCCTTGAATGGGTCACTAAAGTATGTATTAAGGTGGGTCTTGTAAGTCCTTTGAATGGGACATCAAACATGTTCTTCGAATGGGACACCTAGACATGTCCTTTGAATGAGTCATGTATGTATCTTTGAAAGGGCCAAATGTGTCCTTCGAATGGACTATGCAATTCTTCGAATGGGCTAGTAAGGTATATCCTTCGAAAGGGACCCCTATGTATGCCCTTCAAATCCACTAATACATGTACTATGAGGGGGGCACCAACCATGTGTGTTGAGGGTTTTCAAGGGTGGAATTGAAGCAAACTATTTCAAAGGGAAATAATGTCCAGTCGAAGCTAGTGTAAACATAGCCAATGCCCTGTCGAAACCTGCATGCATGAGGTCACTACTAAGCAAGCATACAAGAGGCCATTACTCAAACGAAGGTTTGCATGAAGAGTAAATGCCATGTCGAAGCCTGGATGCATGGGGTCACTGCTTTGTGACTCAAGGCAAACATGTAAGGGACCAATGGTGCAATCGAAGGATGCCAAAAGGAGCGCCACATGCCCAACCGAAATAGGCTGGCAGGAGGAAAATTATGCAATCGAAGGAGACTAAAAAAGATGCCTTTGCCTCATGAAACGAAGGACATCAGCAGGAGGATTTTTGCCTTGTAAATTGAAGCTAGTTGAAGATAAGTGTTGCCCTGTCGAAGCTTGCAACAAGTTGTTTCAAAGGGAGACTTTTTCCTTGTGCATGCTAGCATGGTGGGAAATTCTACCTTGTGAATTTGGAAAACATGCAGGAAAGAGGCTATATGGCCAAACGAAATATGTATACCAATCTTTCACAAAGAGACTAAAATGTTCAAATGAAACGGGAATCAAACTTGTCCAAAAGAAGTACAGTGCCCAAACGAAGAATGAAACAAATTTGCCCAAAAGAAGTCCAGTGCCCAAACGAAGGGTGTAACCAAAGCTTACATCGAAGGAGCCAAGGTGCCCAATCGAAAGATGTAAAATCAAAGAAAACTTGTTTTTTTCTTCAATTTTGTCAAAAAGAATATTTTCATCTGTTTTTCCCTTTTTAACAGTTTCATCTTTAACTTGATGCTGAAAAATCCAATCATACTTGTGTAAGCCTGAATTTTTTGAGAATCCTTGTGAGAAATGCCTTGAGAAAAGAGAGGGCAAATTTTGGGGTACAACAGTTGCCCCTGTTCAATCTTCTTAAACCTGAAGAGTTAGATTGGCGAGTTTGCCCTTCATGACTTGAAGGTGGAAGATGATTGAACACTGAAGTGCCCAGAAATTTGCACTTGATGATGTGGTGGTTGATTGTGTAGAGAATAGGCTTAAAGATGCCAAAAGATGATGGAGAGTTGTCGGAGATGGGCTTATAGATGCCACCCAAAAGTGATTGTTGACAAAAAAATGGAAGAAGTAACATAATAAATCTCTGGTTGATTTTTATTGAAATAGTAGATGTAGTGGGATGAGTATCAGAATAATATCCATAAATGGATTGTATCTGAATCAAATCTGAAAGATGTACTGAATAAGTGTCAGAATGACATCCGTATCTAGATTGTATCCTGGATGTATTTGAGGTATGTGTTGAATGAGTGTCAGAATGACATCCGTATCTGGATTGTATCTGGACTATATTTGAAAGGTGTGTTGAATGAGTTTCAGAATGACATCAGTATCTGGATCGTATTTGGACTGTATTTGAAAGGTGTCTGGAGTAAGTATCATAAAGTCAGCCGTATCTGGATCGCATCTGAACTGTTTCTAGAAGAGAGTCTGGAATAAGTATCAAAATGTCAGTCGTATCTGGGTCGCATCTGAACTGTTTCTAGGAGAGGATCTGGAATAAGTATCAGAATGTCAGCTGTATCTGGATCGCATATGAATTGTTTCTAGGAGAGGGTGTGAGAAGGAGCATGTTGTACCCCGAAATTTTCCCTCTCATTTCTCAAGGAATCACCCTGGATCCTCAAGTTTGCTTTCATCCAATTCCAAGCCTTGAACTGTAAATTTTCCAAGAAAATCA
Organism: Vicia faba; assembly: GCA_948472305.1. Lineage (NCBI taxonomy): Eukaryota > Viridiplantae > Streptophyta > Magnoliopsida > Fabales > Fabaceae > Vicia > Vicia faba. Next base: position 1,344,307,978 of record OX451739.1, on the reverse strand, counting down.
CTCACAAGGGCAAAATGGTCATTTGCACACTGAGAAGTCTAACTTTGACTTTTGGATCAAAATCAAATCTCAAAAATCATATTTCATCAAGACATGTTGGAATATGAAGTTTGTTTCATCTAAAAATTCAAAAGTCAAATTTACCTTGGAAAAGTCAAATTTCTAAATACTTGGAATTTTTTCTAAGTGTTTAAGAAACATGACAATTTCAGAACTTCTGACCATATTATCACCATAACGCTCAGCAAATTCTGGATATTCTCAAGACAGAGTTTGGTCAGAACTTCTGGGCAAGTTTTCACAAAAGTTCAGTCAGAGTTTGCCAGGGTAATTCAAAGAAGGTTAAGAAGCATGCTGCAAACTTCCTAGAGAGCCTGGAAACTCCTTCAGAACATGCTGGAGCCAGAAGATACAAAGATCAGAGGTTGGATGCTATGCTGAAGCAGAACTTCTGATCCAGAACTAAGCCTCAGTGTAGAATCTCACGTTGCAGGATTTCTGGTTGTGATAAGTCTCATCGTCATTAATGCTCACAACCACTTTCTAAGTCTTTATCCAAAGGATTTTCACCACGTGTACCTCTACTATCTTGGGATAGAAAACTTTGGTACTAGGACCATGCTTTGTTTTGCTTTTCCTTAAATCCTGTTGACAACTCCAGCTTAAGCATGGTTAAAAGCTACTAATCAGCAGTTAGTTCAGCCTATGTCTGCATCCCATAATTGCACCAAACTAGCATACAAAAACAGTGATGAAAAAGCAAGGGAATAGGATGCCAAAAAAGGTTCAAATCCCATTTGTTTTTCCCCCCAAAATCACAACAAATTCACCTATAAATAGGTTTCTCCATCACACTTTCAAAGGGCTGGCTTTTGGAGAGAGAGATTGGCCAAAAGAAAGAAAAGGAAGTTGTGAAACCTTCATAAAAAATCCAGATTTCTCATACACAGAAACAAACCTTTGTTCTTCCTTTTCAACCAAAGAACTTGGCATTTTCTCTTCTGTTACTCTTGCTGATTCTAGAACATCCAAAGGCAGCCACTCAAAGATCCAAGCCCACACTCCGGATTCAAGGTAAGTCTTTCTAACTTTGCATTTTTTCATTCAGAACATCATTAATATGTAAATATCATAGTATTAATGTTGTCCATATCATTGCATAAGTAGAAAAACTGTGGATCAGAACTTCTTGATTAAGGCTAGGCTCAGGATCAGGATTAGAACTTCTGTAAATTGTTGTACTTTTTATCCTTCTGATTTGCTGTTTGTTGAAAACTGAATAGATTGTTGATGTGCTGATTAAGAGTTGAAATATGGCATAAAACTTCTAATGTTCATTCATAGTTTTAACATATAGAACTTCTATGATTTTTCTCACTGTTAAACACACACAGAACTTCTGAGTTCTCCTCACTGTTTTAACATACAGAACTTCTATGATTTTTCTCACTGTTAACACACACTGAACTTCTGATTCTTACATGTTGATAATGCACTGAAGTTCTGATGTTCACTCACTGTCTTAGCACAAATTGAACATCTGAGTTCTCTTCACTGTTTTAATATACAGAACTTCTAAGATTTTCTCATTGTTCTAACATTCAGAAGTTCAACACATAGCAATCCAGAACTTCTGTTTTTTTCCTCTAACGTGTCTTGCAGGGCCTCAGAGTGTACCAACTCAGAACTTCTGATACCCACTGACGTTTCCTTTTGAATCATCACGCATCTGGCTTCAGAACTTCTGATCCTTGCTGTTTTTCCTGCAACAGCATTGTTTCTATCTTTCATTTATTTTCTTTTTCATCATTTTTAATATTAACTCCTTTTTTTTTATTAACATAAAAAACATAAAAATATTTTCCGTTTAATTTATTTCCTTAAGACAAAAACATTTTCTAAACAATTCCATTTCTTTCTTATATTATGCATTTCAATATGGTTGTAATAGATAATTAGGACTTAAATTCCTTGCAATCCCTATTCGTAAATATGTACCCCATCCCTAAAGTATTGTAATAGCGTAGAACTTTACATTTCTGCAATTTATCGCTTTTGAATGTAAATGCTAGTAATTAGGGTGTGTATGGCAAGAGATAAAATCAACAAGTAGATAACCTTAATCAAAGATTAAATGCATACCAATCAAACACACTATTCACACATGCACCCTTAAGGTTAACTCCACTTGTTGCCTAAAAAATGGTCATGTTATGCATGTGGAGTGTCTTAGCATAAACAAATCACGAAATACAAGGTCATAGTCCCTCGATGACACTATCAAAGTTGCCTTTCAAAATGATCTTAGTCCCTAAAAGAAAAGTGCTAAGTCATCTCACAACATTGCTATCATGGTCATACAATGACCCAACGCCCGTCCCTTCACATCCAACGATGAGGCTTCTTACCAAATCATTGGTAAGATAGCAACATCTAAAGGAGGAGGAAAAGAACATATAAGACCTTTTGAGTAGGTAGGTTCACTCTCAGTTACTCGCTTGCTCACAACAAAAACATTTCATACACCAACACTTTCATTTTGAAAACATTTTTGAAACAAACACTTTGTATGCGTTCTTATAAAAACGAGAATCATTACAAAGTTACATTTTCAAAATACTTTCAAAACTCACAACACAAGCACATTCAAACAAAAGTAAGTGATCTAGCAAGTAACTAAGAGCCCATGGAAAACCATGGATGAAAAGGGTGCCAATATCTTCCCTTTTCATAATCTACCCCCCCCCCCGAACTCAAGAAAACATCTCTAAAGGTCTTTCCTGTGCTTTTTCACCTTTCCTTATTGGATAAAAGAAAAGTCTGTGGCCACTCTTGTTAAACTGCAACATTTGCGAACACGAAAGCAAAACCTCAAGTCAGTTCTCCCACTGTATCACAGAACTGGCGACTCTGCTGGGGACATCATGAAAAGTGGGGTTACCTTAGGGTTAGATCACATTTACTTTATTACATTGTTTGATTTGCATGCTTTACATTATGGGTCCTTGTTTGGGTTACTGTTAAAAATCCTACACCCGGATTTGGGGACACCTTTTAGGTAAGTAGCAATAAATTGTGAGGGAATTGTGCAGGGTATACCGACATGGTTGAAGCAATAGCTACATTGATGTGGCACTTTGGTTGGTACCGGTAACCCTTGAGTCAATCAAGGAGAGTACGGGGCCGCTGCGTGGTTTCTTGAAGCATCAACTGACCTTAGAACCTTACTTGACCAACTTGGCCATTAGGACGTAGTGAGATGACCGGCTTTGATGCAATCCGAAGTTGGTAGATACTCGATGCTACACTCATTTAGGTTGGACTCTTGAGCTTTGTTTGGTTACGAGTCAATCGCCTATTGAATGAAGCTGGGAGAAAGATCGGTGATATTGAGATCCCTTAGAACCCGGTTACTATTAACTAGGACAGGTTAAGCCAACTAAACTTCAAGAGGGTACTTACCTACAAACTCCATGCAAGCCTAAACCTAAGGATTTGTCTGCTTTGTGTGAATATGATTATTTGTATATAAATTTGCTTACCTCGCATATTTGTACATAACATCATAACATCATACCATAGCATTTTCAATAACATTGGACCATAGCATTTCAAGGATCTCGAGGGCCTATGATGCTGGGTCACGTTGAACCAGACGTCTACCAAAAGGGCAAGAGGATTTATTTTCCTCTAAACCAAACACCGTCAAAAATCAAGTACAACAAACCGGAGTCAGGGGCTATGACCCACTTGATATGGTGAGCTTGACTCTCGTAGAAGGACATTCGATGATACGGAGTTTTACTGACATTTTCTTATTTACCCTGTGAGATCCTTGAAAACATGCATCCACATATCATGCATCATATCATGACATGTTTCTCCCATACAGGTCTCCTTATCTCCCTACTGTTTATTTCAGTAAGATGGATATGGAACAAATGGTGAAAGATCTCCAAGCTCAAAATTCTCAATTCCAACAAATGTTCCTGGCTATGGCTAAGGGGCAAGAGGACCTGAAGACTCTTCTCAAAGACAAGAAGAAAAAGTCCAAGAAGTCAATAGGCATCCTGAACTTGGGAAGAACACCTAGAGGACCATTCAAGGGAGCTCTAGATCTTTCAACTCCATCCAACATGGGGGATAGTCTCGAAGAAGACCACAATTTGGAGATTGATGAAGTTGAAGTTGACTACTCCGAGGAACAATATCCTCCCACTGATGACAAGTACAAATAGTTAGAGGATCGCCTCAGTGCTATGGAGATTCAACAGATACCTGGCTTGGATTTAGGAGACATGGGTTTGGTTTCTGGAGTGGTCATCCCGCTAAAATTCAAAATCCCTACCTTCGCCATGTACGATGGAGTCTCTTGCCCTAAGATGCACCTAAATTCTTATGTCCGCAAGATTCAACCATACACAACTAATCTGAAGCTTTGGATCCATTTCTTCCAAGAGAGCTTAGTTGGGACACAACTTGAATGGTTCTATCAATTGGAGAGTTCCCACATTCACACTTGGGAAGATCTAGTTACTGCTTTCTACAAGCAGTATCAGTACAACGCTGATCTTGCACCAACTCGTGTGCAATTGCAGAACATGACCATGGGTTCCAACGAGAGCTTCAAAGGATACGCCCAAAAGTGGAGAGATCTGGCTAGTAGGGTGCAGCCCCCTTTAACTGACAGGGAGTTGATTGACATCTTTATGGGAACTTTGACAGGGCCTTTCTTCAAACACTTGATCGGAAGCTCCTCAGCTGCGTTCACCGAGCTAATACTGACCGGCAAAAGGGTCGAAGCTGACATCAAAAGTGGAAAGATCCAAGGAGCTACACCTTCTGATGCTCAGAAAAAGCCATACAATGGGAAGAAAGAGTCCAATGTTGTGTATGGTCAAAAGAATCGTCATGACCAACACGTAGGAGCAATCTTGATCTCTAATCCTATGCCTGCTTAACAAAGACAGGGGCATCAGCGTAAGGAGGTTGTGCCTAAAAGACAATTCACTAAGATCAATATGTCACTGGCTCAAGCGCTACAACACATGTTGAAAGAAGAGTTGATTACGTTAAAGGCTCCTCTCCGGAACCCAAATACTTCTGCTCCTACCTATCATCCCAATGAAAGGTGTGCATACCACTCTGATAGTCCGGGTCATGACACAAACAACTGTTGGGCTCTGAAGAACAAGGTCCAAGACATGATTGATGCCAAGGAGATCGAGTTTGGCCCTCTGAAGACTCCAAACATAATCACTGCTCCTATGACGAATCAAAGAAGCTTTTGTTTCATTTGAATTTTCAAGTTGTAATTCCTTTTGTTATTCAAACAATTATCTATTAATGTCAAACTTTGTTTCATTAATGTGTTGCATATGTTTGTCTTGATCCACTCATTTTCATTACATTTAAACTATTCTTTTTACTCACTTTATGACATTCAACTCTTGCTAAAAGTTACAAGCCTTTAGAGGGAGGATGACGAAAACAATGCAATAATCTCATACAGTATGCTTTTGAACAGACCTTGCTGACGATGTACAGGCATTCTTTCAAATCCTAAACACTGGAGTTATAAGGAAGATAATCCCTATTCAACCCCTTCGAGCCAAAGAAGTAGAAGTTTTTATTTTTCACAAAATTAAAACCTTTAAACAAAACTTGGGGCAGGGTAGTCTCTCAGTTAATTCAAACGCGCGTTTAGCCGCAAACTCTCATCTCGTAATACAACGAATGATGTCAAGAAACATTCCTCTGGAATCAAAAGACGGTGATGGTTCCCTATCACATAGGCAGTCATTATCTCTCAAAAAAAAAAGGCCCACTAAGTCAAAACCTACAAAGGAGACTTAAAGAAAACTAGGGCATCCCGCTGACTGTAATCTCAAAACAAGAACAATCAGGAAAAAATCAGGGATAACAAATCAAAAAGAGGTCACTACAAATCCTCAAAAACATGAAAAAGGTTGGGAAAAAATGATTGCCTTCCGATAAACTTTACTTGTCTGAACCATCACCAAAACGTCATTCCAGACTCAATTGGAATTCAAACGCACAATTAACTGAGTTTAGGACTGAAGAACATCACGAAGAGCGGGTGGATACAAATATAATTTGAGCCTTTATCCTTTGTTTCTTAAACCATGAACCAAGCCACGTTACAACCTTTCAAAAGTCCTAATTGAAGCATGGATTAGTTCGAAAGCATATTGTTACAAAAGGTATCCTGACTCCTGTAAGACTTTACTCAAAATCCAGAGTTGAATTACAATCTTCTTTACTTGCTAAAAATGAATTTTTCAAAACTTCAAGACAAACATAAACTTTGCATTACTTGAATATCATTGTTTGCATATGGCTATTTGTTTGACAGCGGAGAAATTCACACAACGAATATCCAGTGAACGAAAGCTCTCTCGGTGAACAAAATCAATTCAAGAAGGATGACACTTCCATTGTCAAAACTCCTCTCAAGAAGGGGACATAACATGTCACTATCCAGCACACTTGGGGCAGTCCAGACAAGATTCCAGGAAACCTCTCAAGAGGTGCAGAGTAACCAGGGGCAGGTCTCCATCTCCGTCACTTGGGGCATTGACCGTCAATCTCAGCAAAGGGTTACGTACAATCAAACATTTTTGGCAATACCACAAACATTTGCTGCTATGGGCAGTGACAAATCTCCCCAAAATCCTTCTCATAGGATGACTCCCAGCCAGAGTTTAATCTCTGAAAACCTTTCCCCAACTGAGACAACCTCAAGAATCCTTGAGGACTTTCCCCAACGAAGTCATCACCTCTCTAGCAGACCGGCAACTGGGTTTATTTCCCCAACAATGGCAGGATTCCCCATCTTGAGTTTACCCTCCAACTACTACAAATCAAAGGACCACAACTCCTCTTCCCTAGTAGACTACTCTACAATTCCCAGCAAGTTACTGTGAAACCTGGACTCGGCCAGATATCAGTTCAACTTCGACTCCCCATTAGAGCAACGGACGACTAAGACTCCTGAACTCTTTTTCTCCAAGCAGGAATCAACACTCTATACAGAGCTTTCAACATCTCCCAGTGGAGTTCTCCTCAAACAAAAATAACAGGAATCCTTGGTGGAAATATTCTAAGAAAAGTTTGAAGACTCACCTACTCTTCAACAGTAGTCCGAGATTTAATAAACTCCCCCAACACTTGTCAAGGATTTATTCTCCAAGACAAAATTACATTTCAACAACATTCATAGCATATGCGTACAAAATACATATAACACAAATCTCATTTATTTTGAGAACATCATTACACAATGCATACATCATGACATTGCATACAACTAAATCTTTACCTTTTTAGGAAAGATCAGTCAACAGATAAAGGTCATCATCTTTTGGAGTAACAATTATCTCAGATTATTTCATCATCCATTGAGGTAGTAATCGTACAAGATTCCTTCATCATCCTGCTAAGATCCCTTCTAGAGACAGTTCAGATGCGATCCAGATATGGCTGACATTCTGATACTTATTCCAGATTCCTTCTAGAGACAGTTCAGATGCGATCCAGATATGGATGACATTCTGATACTTATTCCAGATTCTCTTCTAGAAATAGTTCAGATGCGATCCAGATATGGCTGACATTCTGATACTTATTCTAGATTCCTTCTAGAGACAGTTCAGATGCGATTCAGATATGTATGACATTCTGATACTTGTTCTAGATTCCTTCTAGAAACAGTTCATATATGATCCAGATATGGCTGACATTCTGATACTTATTCCAGATTCTCTTCTAGAAACAGTTCAGATGCAATCCAGATATGGATGACATTCTGATACTTATTCCATATTCATTCAAATACAGTCCAGATACGATCCAGATCTGGATGTCATTCTATCACTCATTCAAATACAGTCCAGATACGATCCAGATTCGGATGTCATTCTGTCACTCATTCAAATACAGTCCAGATATGATCCAGATTTGAATGTCATTATGTCACTCATTCAAATACAGTCCAGATACGATCCAGATTAGGATGTCATGCTGATGCTCATTTAGTAGATTTCACATATACGGGTCAGATACAATTCATTTATGGATATTATTCTGATACTCATTCATATTCCCTCTCAGATACAGTCCAGCAATCATTTTTAGATGGCATCTTTAATCCCATCTCCAACAACTATCCATTATCTCTCCAAATGGCATCTTTAAGCCCATTCCCCATATAATCAACTGACACATCTTCGAGTGCAAATTTTATGGGCACTCTAGTGTTCAATCATCTTCCACCTTCAAGTCACGAATGGCAGATTTACCAATCTAACTCTTCAGGTGTAAGAAGATTGAACATGGGCAGCTGTTGTACCCCAAAATTTTCCCTCTCATTTCTCAAGGAATCACCCTGGATCCTCAAGTTTGCTTCCATCCATTCCAAGCCTTGAAATGCAAATTTTCCAAGAAAATCACTCACAAGGGAAAAATGGTCATTTGCACACTGAGAAGTCTAACTTTGACTTTTGGATCAAAATCAAATCTCAAAAATCATATTTCATCAAGACATGTTGGAGTATGAAGTTTGTTCATCTAAAAATTCAAAAGTCAAATTTACCTTGGAAAAGTCAAATTTCTAAATACTTGGAATTTTTTCTAAGTGTTTAAGAGACATGACAATTTCAGAACTTCTGACCAGATTATCACCATAACGCTCAGCAAACTCTGGATATTCTCAAGACAGAGTTTGGTCAGAACTTCTGGGAAAGTTTTTACAAAAGTTTAGTCAGAGTTTGCCAGGGTAATTCAAAGAAGGTTAAGAAGCATGTTGCAAACTTCCTGGAGAGCCTCGAAACTCCTTCAGAACATGCTAGAGCCAAAAGATACAAAGATCAGAGGTTGGATGCTACGTTGAAGTAGAACTTCTAATCCAGAACTAAGCCTTGTTGTAGAATCTCACGTTGCAGGATTTATGGTTGTGATAAGTCTCATCGTCATTAATGCTCACAACCACTTTCTGAGTCTTTATCCAAAGGATTTTCACCATGTCTACCTCTACTGTCTTGGGATAGCAAACTTTGGTACTAGGCACATGCTTTGTTTTTCTTTTCCTTAAATCCTGGTGACAACTCCAGTTTAAGCATGGTTAAAAGCTGCTAATCAGCAGCTAGTTCAGCCTATGCCTACATCCTATGATTGCACCAAACTAGCATACAAAAATAGTGATGAAAAATCAAGGGAACAGGATGCCAAGAAAGGTTCAAATCCCTTTTTTTTTCCAAAATCACAACAAATTCACCTATAAATAGGTTGCTACATCACACTTTCAAAGGGCTGGCTTTTGGAGAGAGATTGGCCAAAAGAAAGAAAAGGAAGTTGTGAAACCTTCATAAAAAATTCAGATTTCTCATACACAAAAACAAACCTTTATTCTTCCTTTTCAACCAAAGAACTTGGCATTTTCTCTTCTGTTACTCTTGCTGATTCAAGAACATCCAAAGGCAGCCACTCAAAGCTCCAAGCCCACACTCCGGATTCAAGGTAAGTCTTTCTGACTTTGCATTTTTTCATTCAGAACATCATTAATATGTAAATATCATAGTATTAATATTGTCCATATCATTTCATAAGTAGAAAAACTGTGGATCAGAACTTCTTGATTAAGGCTAGGCTCAGGATCAGGATTAGAACTTCTGTAAAATGTTGTGCTTTTTATCCTTCTGATTTGTTGTTTGTTGAAAACTGAATAGATTGTTGATGTGCTGATTAAGAGTTGAAATATGGCATAAAAATTCTGATGTTCATTCATAGTTTTAACATACAGAACTTCTATGATTTTTCTCACTGTTAAACATACACAGAACTTCTGAGTTCTCCTCACTATTTTAACATACAGAACTTCTATGATTTTTCTCACTGTTAACACACACTGAACTTCTGATTCTTACATGCTGATAACGCACTGAACTTCTGATGTTCACTCATTGTCTTAGCACAAACTGAACCTCTGAGTTCTCTTCACTGTTTTAATATACAAAACTTCTAAGATTTTCTCATTGTTCTAACATTCAGAAGTTCAGCACATAGCAATCCAGAACTTTTGTGTTTTTCCTCTAACGTGTCTTGTAAGGCCTCAGAGTGTACCAACTCAGAACTTCTGATATCCAATGACGTTTCCTTCTGAATCATCATGTGCCTGGCTTCAGAACTTTTGATCCTTGTTGTTTTGCCTGCAGCAGCGCTGTTTCTATCTTTCATTTATTTTCTTTTTCATCATTTTTAATATTAACTCCTTTTTTTATTAACATAAAAATATTTTCCTTTTAATTTATTTCCTTAAGACAAAAACATTTTCTAAACAAGTCCATTTCTTTCTTATATTATGCATTTCAATATGGTTGTAATAGATAATTAGGACTTAAATTCCTTGCAATCTCCATTCGTAAATATGTACCCCATCCCTAAAGTATTGTAATAGCGTAGGACTTTACATTTCTGCAATTTATCGCTTTCGAATGTAAATGCTAGTAATTAGGGTGTGTATGGAAAGAGATAAAATCAACAAGTAGATAACCCTAATCAAATATTAAATGCATCCAAATCAAACACAATATTCACACATGCACCCTTAAGGTTAACTCCACTTGTTGCCTAAAAAATGGTCATTTTATGCATGTGGGGTGTCTTAGCACAAACAAATCAAGAAATACAAGATCATAGTCCCTCGATGATGCTATCAAAGTTGCCTTTCAAAATGATCTCAGTCCCTAAAAGAAAAGTGCTAAGTCATCTCACAACATTGCTATCATGGTCATACGATGACCCAACGCCCGTCCCTTCACATCCAATGATGAGGCTTCTTACCAAATCAATGGTAATATAGCAACATCTAAAGGAGGAGGAAAAGCACATCTAAGACCTTTTGAGTCGGTAGGTTCGCTCTCAGTTACTCGCTTGCTCACAACAAAAACATTTCATACACCAACACTTTCATTTTGAAAACATTTTCGAAACAAACACTTTGTATGTGTTCTTATAAAAACGAGAATCATTACAAAGTTACATTTTCAAAATACTTTCAAAACCCACACCACAAGCACATTCAAACAAAATCAAGTGATCTAGCAAGTAACTAAGAGCCCATAGAAAACCATGGATGAAAAGGGTGCTAATACCTTCCCTTTTCATAATCTACCCACCGAACTCAAGAAAACATCTCTAAAGGTCTTTCCTGTGCTTTTTCACCTTTCCTTATTGGATAAAAGAAAAGTCGGTGGCAACTCTTGCTAAACCACAACATTTGCAAACACGAACATAAAACTTCAAGTCAGTTCTCCCACCGTATCACAGAGCCCGTGTAGGATTACTTCAGCTGGTCGTGTAGATAATTGTCCTGGCTTGTTTCAGGAATTAATCTGCAAACAGTCACTCACAGATAGTTTTTTTGGCTTGTTACATGTATTAATCTGGAACTTGTTTTTGTTGGTCGTTGAGATAGTTGTCCTGTCTGGTTTCAGGCATTAATCTTTGACTTGAGAAAGGAAGATAGTTTTCCTGGCTTGTTACAGGTATTAATCTTCAATCTCTTCATGTAGATAGTTTTCCTGGCTTGTTACAAGTGTTAATCTACAATCAGTCATCCACAGATAGTTTTCCTGGCTTGTTACAGGTATCAATCTGGAACTTTAAAATGTTGGTCATTGAGATATTTGTCCTGTCTGGTTTCAGGTATTAATCTCTGACCTGAGAAAGAAAGATAGTTTTCCTGGCTTGTTACAGGTATTAATCTTCAATCTCTTCATGTAGATAGTTTTTCTGGCTTATTATAGGTGTTAATCTACAATCAGTCGTCCACATATATTTTTCCTGGCTTGCTACAAATATTAATCTGGAACTGTTGAAAATTGTTGACGATAGTTATCTATTGTTTGATCTTTCCTGAAAAGGTAAAGAGTTAGTTGTATGCAATGTCATGATGTATAAAATGCATGGCGTAATGATGTTTCTCAAAATAAATGCATTTATCATGCATGTAAATATGATGCATGAAATGTTGTTGGAATGTAATTTTGTCTTGGAAAATAAATCCTTGACAAGTGTTGGGGAGTTTTGGGAAGCTGGACCTCGGACGACCGTTGGGGATGAAAACTATGCACACCTTTCCAGACCTTATTTTTAGAATGTTTCCGCTGGGGATTGTTGTTTTGTTGTTTGAGGAGAACTCCACTGGGGAATGTTGATCTTGCTTGAGAAGAAAACTCTATGGAGAGTATTGATTTCCGCTTGGAGGAAGGAGTTCAGGAGTTTCAATTGTCTGTTGCTCTACTGGGGAGTGGAGTTGTGGTCCCTTGATTTGTGATAGTCTGAGAGAAAAATTCAAGTTGGGGAATGTTGTTGTTTGTTGGGGAAATAAACCACGTCACCAATCTGTTGGAGAGGTGTTTTATTTTGGCAGAACTCCTCGAGGATTCTTGAGATCAACTCGGTTGGGGAGAAGTTTTCAGAGATTGAAACTCTGGATGGGGATCACCCTATGAAAAGGACTTTGTGGGGGATTTATCACTACCCCTAGTAGCAAGTGTTTGTAGTATTGCCAGGAAATGTCTGCATGACCGTACGTAACACTTTGGAATTCACTTTCAATTCCCCAAGTGATTCAGATATAGACCTACCCCTGGTTATTTTGCATTTCTTGGGAGATTTCTTGGAATCTTGCCTTGACTGCCCCAGATGTGTTGGACAGTGATCATGTTGATGCCCCCTCGCTTATAGAAGATCTGTCATTGGAAGTGTCATCCCATTTGAAGTGATTTTATCCACTGAGAGAGCTTTCATTCGTTAGATATTCGTTGTGTGAATTTCTCCGTTGTCAAACAAATAGCTATATGCAAACAGCGGTATTCAAAATAATGTAAAGTTTATGCTTGTCTTGAAGTTTTGATAATGTCTTTTAGCAGATAAAAGATTTTTTTTAAGAATATGAATTCAACTCAGAATTTGGAGTAACGCCTTACAGGAGTTAGGATACCTTTTGTAACAGTATGCTTTCGGACTAACCCATGCTTCAATTAGGACTTTGAAAGGTTGTATCATGGTTTGTTTAACAGTTTAAGAAACAAAGGATAAGGCTCAAAGTGTATTTGCACCCACCCGTTCTTCGTGATGTTCTTCAATCCTAAACTCAGTTAATTGTGCGTTTGAACTCCTATTGAATCTGGAATGATGGTTCAGATATTTGGAAGTTTATTTGAGAAGGAATACATTTTTTCAAAACTTTTCACGTTGTCGAGGATTTGTAGTGACCTCTTCTTGATTTATTATCCCTGATTTTTTTGCCTGACTATTTTTGTTTTGAGATTAGTCAGCGGGATGCCCCAGTTTTTTTCTTAAGTCTCCTTCGTAGGTTTTGACTTAGTGGGCTTTTCTTTTGAGAGATAATGATTGCCTATTTAATAGGGAACCTTCATCATCTTTTGATTTTATAGGAATGTTATTGATGTCATTTGTTGTATACAAAGTGAAAGTTGGCGACTGAACGCGTGTTTGAATTAACTGAGAAACTACCCTGCCCCAGGTTTTGATTAAAGGTTTCAATTTGTGTGAAAAAGAAAACTCCTACTTCTTAGGCTCAAAGGGGTTGACTAGGGATTATCCTCCTTATAACTCCAGTGTTTAGGAATTGAAAGAACGCTTGTACATCGTCAACAAGGTCTGTCCAAAAGCATATTGTATGAGATTATGGCATTGTTTTCGTCATCCTCCCTTTAAAGGCTTATAACTTTTAGCAAGAGTTGAATGTCATAAAGAGAGTAAAAAGCATAACTTAAATAGAGTGAAAACAAATAGATGAATTCAAGACTAACTTATGCAATGCATTAATGAAACAGAGTTTAACATTAATAGATAAGTGTTTGAATAACAAAAGAAATTACAATTGAAAATTCAAAATGAACTGGGCCGCTCAATGATTTGGCATGGGAGCGGTGATCACGTTGGGAGTCTCTGGAGGATCAAACTCGATTTCCTTGGTGTCAATCATATTTTGAATCTTGTATTTCAGCGCCCAACAATCGTTAGTATTATGCCCAGGACTGCCGGAATGATATGCACATATTGCATCAGGATTGTAGTTAGGAGAAGAAGTTTTGGGGTTTGGATGAGGTCCTATCAACGTAATCAGATTTATCTTCAACAAGTGTTGCAGTGCTTGAGACAGCGGCATGTTTATTTTTTTAAACCATCTTTTGGGCTCGTCTTGCCTTCACTTATTTCCCCATTGTTTTTGTCGCTACAATATAGGACCGAAGATCAAGACTGCCCCCACATGTTGGTCGTGGTTGCTCTTGTTATGACCCTTTTGGCCGTACACAGCATTGGACTCTTTCTTCCCATTGTATGGATTTTTTTGAGTATCAGAGGATGTAGCTCCTTGGATCTTACCATTTTTTATGTCACCCTGGACTCTTTCTCCAGTCAGTATTAGCTCGGTGAACCCGGTCGAGGAGCTTCTGATTAGGTGATTGAAGAAAGGTTATGTCAAGGTTCCCATAAAGATGTCAATCAGCTCCATGTCAGTTAAGGGTGGCTGCACCCTACCAGCCAGGTCTCTCCACTTTTGGGCTTAATCTTTGAAGCCCTCATTGGAACGCATGGTCATACTCTGCAATTGCACACGAGTTGGTGCAAGATCGGCGTTGTATTGGTACTGCTTGTAGAAAGCAACAGCCAAGTCCTCCCAGGTATGAATGTTGGTTCCTTCTAACTGAGAACCACTCCAGTTGAGTTCCATGCAAACTTTCTTAGAAGAAATGGACCCATAGCTTCCGGTCAGCAGTGTGAGGCTGAATCTTACGGACATAAGATCTCAGGTGCATCTTAGGACAAGAGACCCCATCATACTTGGCAAAGGTATGGATTTTGAACTTTGGTGGGATGACCACTCCGGAAACCAACCCCAACTCTTCAAAGTCTAAGCCAGGTATTTGCCGAATCTCCATAGCATTGAGGCGATCCTCCAACTGTTTGTATTTATCATCACCGGGAGGATATTGTTCCTCAGAGTAGTCGACTTCATCCTCATCAGTCCCCGGGTTGTTATCTTCATTATTATTCCCCTCATTTGATGGGGTTGAGATATCTAGAGCTCTTTTGACTAGTCCTCTAAGTCTTCTTCCTAAATTCAGGACGCCCACTAACCTCTTCGTCTTTTTCTTCTTGTCTTTGAGAAGAAGAGTCTTCAGGTCCTCTTACCCTTTAGCCAAAGTCAAGAACATTTATTGGAATTGAGCATTTTATGCTTGAAGATCCTTCACGGTTTGTTCCATATTTATCTTACTGAAATAAATAGTAGGAAGATAAGGAGACTTGTATGGGAGAAACCTGTCATGATATGATGCATGGTATGTGGATGTATGTTTTCAAGGATCTTGCGGGGTAAACACAAGATGTTAGAAATTTGATTTTGATCAACCGCTTTGATTTGGAGAACTTCGTATCGGTGGATGTCCTTCCATGAAAATTAAGCTCACCAGGTCAAGTGGGTCATAGCCCTTGACTCAAATTACCGTGCTTTGGTCTTTGAAGGCATTTGGTTAGAGGAGAATAAATTATCTTTCCCCTTGATAGGCGTCTGGTTCAACATGACCCTGCATCATAGGCCCTTGAGATCCTTGAAATGTTTATTGAAAATGCTATGGTATGATGTCATGATGTTATGTACAAGTATGCAAAGCAAGCAAGTTTTTATGTACAAATAGTCATATATACAAATCAGACAAGTCCTTAGGTTTAGGCTTGCATGGAGTTATAGGTAAGTACCCTCTTGAAGTTTAGTTGGCTCAACCTGTCCTAGTAATAGTAACCGGGTTCTAAGGAGCCTCATATCACTGACCTTTCTTTTAGGCATTGTTTTAGCTCAAGCAATGAAGTATTGCAGCCAAAATATCCCAAAAGTCCAATCTCAATGAGTGTAGCATCGAGTATCAACCCATCTTTGGTCGGAACCAAAGCTGGTCATCTCACTACTTTCTAGTGGCTTAGGATGAGTCAATTAAAGGTTCTAAAGGTCAGTTAACGCTTAATGAAACTATAAGGAAGCCTAATGTTATCATTGAATGACTCAAGGAACATTAGTACAAGCCAGAGTATCATGCTAACGTAGCTATCACTTCGTCCATATCAGTCTACATCGTACAGCCTCCATGATTTATTGCTACTTACCTAAAAAGGTGCCCCAGATCTGGGTGTAGGATCTTTAACAAAGCTCAAACAAGGAACCATAATATAAAGCAAGCAATTCAAACAATGAAATCAAGTAAAGGTGATCTAGCCCTAAGGTAACCCCATTTTTAAGTAAATCCCCAACAGAGTCGCCAGTTCTGTAACACGGTGGGAGAAATGACTTGGGTGTTTTTGCGTTTGATCACAATTGTTGCGGATAGCAAGAGTCGCCGCCGAATTTTCTTTTATCCAATAAGGAAAGGTTAAAAAGAACAGGAAAGACCTTTCGAGATTATTTTCATGAGTTTAGGGGGTAGGTTATGAAAAGGGAAGGTATTAGCACCCTTTTCATCCGTAGTTATCTACGGGCTCTTAGTTACTTGCTAGATCACTTGCTTTTGTTTGAAAATGTGCTTGTGGTATGGGTTTTGAAATTATTTTGAAAAACATCTTTGTAATGGCTCTTGTTTCTATAAGAACACGTACAAAGTATTGGTTTTTGAAAATAGTTCAAAGAGGTGTTTGTGGAAGGTGTTTTTTGAAAGTGATTTTGAAAAGTGTCTTTGTAATAACTCTCGTTTCTATAAGAATGCGTACAAAGATATTTGTCTTTTGAAAATGTTTCAAATGAAAATTTTGGTGTGTAAAATGTTTTTGTTGTGAGCTAGCGAGCAACTATGAGCATCCTACCTGCTCAAAAGGTCTAATGTTATTTTACTCCTCCTTTAGATGTTGCTATCTTACCATTGATTTGGTAAGAAGCCC
The DNA here is from genome assembly GCA_948472305.1 of Vicia faba. Taxonomy (NCBI): domain Eukaryota; kingdom Viridiplantae; phylum Streptophyta; class Magnoliopsida; order Fabales; family Fabaceae; genus Vicia; species Vicia faba. The sequence goes on along the minus strand of OX451739.1, from coordinate 1,344,290,998 downwards.
TATCGTTGGATGTGAAGGGACGGGCGTGGGTCATCATATAGTAATGAATAGAAATATTGTGAGATATCTTAGCATTTCTCTTGAGGGACTAAGATCATTTATAAGGCAACATTCGAAGTGTCATTGAGGGACTGTGATCTTTTGATTATTTTTTCTAAGATGTATCGCATGCATATTATAACCTTTTTTTCAATGCAACAAGTGAGATTACCCTAGGGGTGCATGTGTGTGAATAATGTGTTTGATTTTCATGCATTTAGTCTTTGATTTTTTAGGTTATTTGCTTGTTGGTTTTATCTTGCCATACATCCTAATTACTAACATTTGTACAAAAGCAATAAAAATGCAGAAAATAAATCCTACACTATTACAACCATATTGAATAGCAAGAAAATGTAAAGACAAAAATAAATAAAAGGAGGGAAAAATGAGCTTTCGATCTAGGCAGCAACACCCTTCGATTCTGCCCTTCCTGGCTTCCTTTGATTTGGCCTGGAAGTAGTGAGGACGCGCCTTTTGATTTGGGCTTGGCCTGAAGCATGAGATGCAACCTTTAATTTTGCCATTCTTCTTCCTTCGACTAGGGCCTGGAATCAGCATCAGGTGCACTCCTCATCCCAAGCTCCATGTTGCCTTCTTTGATTGGGCCTGGCAGACAGTATGGACCACCTTCTCTTCTTATTCTGGACTATAAAACAGTAAGGACCTGTAAAGCAACAGGAGTACGTATCCTCCATGCCCTTCTAGACTTTTGTTTGGGACTGTGAGGCAGCCAGGGGGGAAGCCTAAGGCTTCATTTCATACTTCCTTCCTCCTGTTTTCCTTTGTTTGGGATTTTAATAGCAACATGGGCTGAGGTCATGTTAGTATTGTCTCATGGCCAAGTTAGTTTTTAAAGCATGTTCAATAAACAAAGAAAATAAGCCATAAGAGTAAAAATGAAAACAAACTGAAAAGGTGGAAACAAAAAGAATAAAAATGTTATGTATATGTTTTGAAACGAAAGGAAAGACTATTCATATGTTATGCTAGAAACAAAAGGTTCAATATTAAGAGTGACTTACCTTGCTTGAAGCTGGAGTATGTGAGTTGAACCTTTAGCTGATGCCTTGGATACTCTTAGGTTTGAAGGGAAGAAACAGAGGTGACGTTTCTAATGCTGGATTCGAAGGAGAAGAACAAGTGTCATGTTCTTTCTACTGGATTCGAAGGAAAACAAAGTATGGGTATGCTTCAGATTCGAAAGAAGCGAGTGTTTAGATTCTGGGTTTGTGTTTAATATTTGGGAATCTTAAGAGTTTTGAGATTTTTTGAGAGTTTGATGATTTCTTCAAGATTCGTTCCACCACTCAAAGTCTCTGGATGTGTTGTGGCGCCCTTTAGATGTTGTTATGGAGCTTTTTATTTATAGGCAAAGCTGGCTGGGATTTAGGAGGGAAAATGAAACAATTTGAACAAATTGAGTAAACTATTTTTTGTAGCTTTCGAGGGGCAGTATTCGTATGCCATTTTGGTGCAAGAATGGGACAGTCTTTCAGGACTGCTGTGAAGCAGTTTTAGAGCGTTGTGGACAGTGTACCAGGCCTAAACTTGGCAGAAAGCATCTTTTGATATCTCCACCTTTCGTTTTGACCCCCCCCCCCCCCCTTCGACTCGATTCTCCTGCAAACAACATTATTTGATTTTCACCCAACAAGTGTCTTTCGAATGGGTCACTTTTGTGCATCCTTCAAAGGAGCCAAATGTGTGCCCCTTGAATGGGTCACCAAAGTATGCCTTAAGGTGGGTCTTGTAAGTCCTTCGAATGGGCCATCAAACATGTCTTTCGAATGGGATACCTAGACATGTCCTTTGAATGGGTCATGTATGTATCTTTGAAAGGGCCAATGTGTCCTTCGAATGGACTGTGCAATTCTTCGAATGGGATAGTAAGGTATATCCTTCGAAAGGGACCCCTATGTATGCCCTTAAAATCCACCAATACATGTCCTTTGAGGAGGGCCCCAACCATGTGTGTTGAGGGTTTTCAAGGGTGGAATTGAAGCAAACCATTTCAAAGGGAAATAATGTCCAATCAAAGCTAGTGTAAACATAGCCAATGCCTTATCGAAACCTGCATGCAGGAGGTCACTACTAAGCAAGCATACAAGAGGTCATTTCTCAAATGAAGGTTTGCATGAAGAATCAATGCCCTGTCGAAGCCTGCATGCAGGGGATCACTACTTTGTGACTCAAGGCAAACATGTAAGGGGCCAATGGTGCAATCGAAGGATGCCAAAAGGAGGACCACATGCCCAAACGAAAGAGGCATGCAAAAGGAAAATTGTGCAATCGAAGGAGACCAAAAAAGAGGCCTTTGCCTCCTAAAACAAAGGACATCAGCGGGAGGCTTTTTTCCTTGTGAATTGAAGCTAGTTGAAGATAAGTGTTGCCCTGTCGAAGCTTGCAGCAAGTTGTTTCAAAGGGAAACTTTTGCCTTGTGCACGCTAGCATGGTGGGAAATTATGCCTTATGAATTTGGCAAACATGCAGGAAAGAGGCTATATGGCCAAACGAAAGATGTATACCAATCTTTCACAAAGAGACTAAAATGTTCAAACGAAGCAGGAATCGAATTTGTCCAAAAGAAGTCCAGTGCGCAAACGAAGCAGGAAACAAATTTGCCCAAAAGAAGTCCAGTGTCCAAACGAAGGGTGTAACCAAAGCTTGCATTGAAGGAGCCAAGGTGCCAAATTGAAAGATGTAAAAACGAAGAAAACTTGTTTTTTTCTTCAATTTTGTCAAAAAAGAATATTTTCATCTGTTTTTCCCTTTTTAACAGTTTCCTCTTTAACTTGATGCTGAAAAATCCAATCGTACTTGTGTAAGCTTGAATTTTTTGAGAATCCTTGTGAGAAATGCCTTGAGAAAAGAGAGGGAAATTTTGGGGTACAACAACTGGTAAACATGTCAATCATCTCTCTTTCCATCATAGGAGGTGGGACTTTGGCCGCCATCTCGCGCCACTTTTTCCCATACTCCTTAAACGACTCTTTCCGCCCCTGTGACAGATTCTGCAATTGGGTCTTGGTAGATGCCATGTTACTGTTATATTGATTATGCAGCACAAAAGCTTTATCCAGCTCTCTCTAAGTGCGAATACGAGAACTTTCCAGTTGCATATACCAATCCAATAGACCACCAGCCAGGATGTCTTAGAAAAAGTGCATGAGCAGCTTCTCATCACTAGAGTACGCTGACATTTTCCCATAGTAAGACTTAACATGCGTCTTAGGACAGGAAACACCTTTGTACTTGAAAAAATCCAACACTTTGAATTTCCGATGAATCTTCACTATGGGAACTAATCTTAAATCAAACATCTCAAGACCCATAGCTCCATGATTTTCAAAAGCCTGCATACGCTCCTCAAGCATATGCAGCTTCCTATCAGCTTCAGTGGGTTCTTCATGATTAGAAAACCAATTATCATCTTAAAGCTGTTGAACAGGTATCGGAACAACTTTTTCGATTTGTGGCTGAACAAAAGGTTTCTCATTATTTTCATGAGGAGGAGTAGGTGGAGGTATATTCCCCACAACTTGAATCACAGGAATAACTTGATTATTTCGAGCAGGACTACCAAGGTTAATAGTAGGACCATTCCCAAGATTAACACCATCATTACCATTCATACTCTGACCACCCGAATTACCAGCAACGTGATTAGCAGTAACCCTCACAAGATTTCCAGCATCTCCTAGAGGAGGATTCAGAGTTCCATTCCCATTATCGATAGTTGCGGCAGGTCTCACAATCAGAGCCCTTAGCTCTTCCTGACTTCGAGCCATAGTCTGAATAATCTCTATCAACTGTTCAACACAAGTGTCCATATTGACACCCATAGCAGCTATGTCAGCCTGTATCTATTCCATTTGTCTCTTTGAATTATTTCCAGTGTTATACCGATGAGAGTTAAAAGTAGCAATCTCTGGAAAAAACTAGATCAGAAGTAAGAAGACTTGTTGGAGTAACATGTTATGCATGATATGTTATGAATGCATGAGTGCATGTAATGCATGCAATGGCATGTTTAAATACTTCTAGGATCCTAGAGCTCTTATTCAAGTTCTTAGGCGAGAGTGAGAGAAAAGATATTGAACACTAATAATCCAGATTCTCATTAAACCAGAACAAGAAGGAATACAAATAGTTCAAAGATCGGTACCAAGAGTATTAAAATATCAAATGAGAGATCCCATCAACAAGCATGGCGATGACCTTTTGAAAACATAAAAAAAATACAAAATTTAAACATCCGACAACGGATAGCTCACGGATCCTTGTCCTCTCATTTGAATCTTGAGCTTCATAATTTCTTCTATGGCATGTGCTAGTTGAATATTTCTCCCCTTGAGCAGAGTTTCTACCATGAGCCTTTGGGTTCTATCTTCCTTAAACTGGGCGTCTTTGACTAGAAGTTGCTTCTCCAACCCCTCAATATTGGTCTTGTACCTTTTCTCCAGTTCAGCTTTGGATGCTTTAAGGATCTCGCAATCTTGGGACTTCTGTTTGTATTTATTTTCGATCTTAGTAACAATTTTCTGGTGATCTTCCAAGGATACAAATTTGTCTTTAACCCTTGGTCTCTTTTTTACAACCCCTGACGTCTATCTCTTGAACTTTTTGAGTTGGTGGGCTAGTTAAGTCTCTCTTGGGTAGTTGTAGAGGTAGAAATATTTAAGACTAAGCCATTGGATTGACTAGACTTATACAGATCAAAATAAAAATCGCCACCGCACTTTATTGTTTCCAAAGGAATGGGAAAAGAGGGAGTAACCCAAAAAGAGGGGGAAAGATTCAAGGTAAGGGGGTTGGTTATGCAAAGGGAAGGTATTAGCACCCTAAAAATCTACGGTACTCCATGGGAACCTCTTTGTAAAATATGTATATTTTGGCTATAAAATGTTGTATGTAAAATAGATGGTGGAGGTGAGAAAAGAAATTTTTCTTTTTTAATTTTTGGACCCGCCGCGGTTGTAAACCTTTAGTGCCTACATATCACTTTTTGTGCAATAGGGGATCAGGGTACACGTAGTTCCTCTTTTAAAAAAATTTAAAACACCAGTGTGTTGATTGATTTTATGAGATAAGACATCATCAGCATTGTCCGTGTGGAAAACATACTTACTACCTACAATCATGAGAAAGGATAATTTGCATCATCTCAAAGTGGAGGATATGGCTTGGATTTTAAAATCAACAATGCCTCACTCAACACCCAAGTGGAAAATATCTCACTTCACTATGTATTGTAGAAGTATAGTTGTTTGCATCATTACAAGGATTGACAAGGGTCTAATCTTTTGAGAAATGTTTTAAAATAGAAAGCCAAAGTGGAAAAAATGGTTTGAAATGAGATTGGTTGACTTTTAGTCTTCTCACAAAAAATGTCAAGGTATTATTAAGTTGATTGAATTTTATTTATGAAAATGTTTTGAAAATGCATGGACATAAGTCCAAGTTTATTATGAAAATGGTTCAAGTTTCAAAACAAGAAGAGTTTTCAAAAGGAGGAAGAAGATTTTTGAAATTGAAGAAGAAGGGACTATCCTAAAGCATAAGGTAAAAGCTAGGGATAAGAACCATCTAACAACCAAGAATCCAATACTTTACATTATATGTCAAGATAGAATTCTCATTCCTTGGATTGAAATCAAACAAGCAAAGATACTAGACCTCTTGAGATAACCAAACTTCAAGTGTATTAAGTCTTCACAAAAAATTGGGCAAAGTAACAGCTGTATACGGGTGAATTCCAGATTACAAACAAAGAATGTAATCACAATAACCTGCACACAAAACAAACAAACAACCCAATGTCTTGAGGTAAACCTCAAGAACTCCAGACAAAATATCAATTAAGATCACAAGGTCTCCAACATAAACCAAGGTTTCTAATCCTAAGTCCAAGAAGCCCAATACTCCATAATGCTAAGGATAGTAACCAAATAGTCCAAGTATCATTAAAGGTTTTTTAGGGTTCATGTTGATTATTAGGTGTCTTAAAAGAGAAAAGAAAAGCTCAAGTGAGCAAAATAAAAATAACAAGAATATAAATGCTCAAGTGAGCAAAATAAAAATGGCATGAAATTTAATGCTTAAAGTAAATGGTACATAAAGCATAAAAATAAAAGCATAAAGTAAAAATAATTTAATAATTAGTGGTTAGTTGGATGACCATCTTGAAACTTACATTTGGAACTCATTAGAGGATTGGTAGAACCAAAGCCTCCACATAACAAGTTTCATTTGCTTTTTGTTAAGTATATCATCCATTTGGAATCCTCAAAAGTACCATTTAATGATTAATGATGTTTAAGTGATTTGCGTTGACCAAAAGTGTTGTAGACCCATTAGAGAATTAGTAGAACCAAAGCCTCCACACAATGAATCTCAAGGTTCTTGGATCAAAGAGATCAAATTAACATGCTTGGGCTTGCAAACATAGGTTTGGGCCACGAATGATCATTTATTCGAATCGGAACAAAATTTAGCACTATGTTAAGCAATCGTAAATGAACTTATATAGAAGCCGCACCTATTTTGAGACCGGTCAATAGCAATCTATGCACCATTTGTTTTGAGACATGATATAGAGATCATGCTCAAATAACACTTAGTGCAATAAGAAAGGGATGAGATGAAGAGGGGTTGGAAAGAATATAAACCACGTTTGAATTAAAATTTAATCAAACTATTATTAAAATCATTCATCCATTTTTGTGGAGTTAGACCCGACACCATGGATCTAATGATGTTAATAAAGTTCATGATCAAAAATTCAACCCAAGTTCATCCAGAAAATAATCACAAAAACAATATTGTATTTAATATATACATTAAAAAAGGTTTTTAAAATGTTTTAAAATAGAAATAAGAAAGAAAAATATCAACTATGTTCAAACTAATCAATAAATATTAAGTAAGACCATAGAAAAATCAGAAATAAACTCAAATATTTTTATAAAATTTTTGGTAATTTTTTAAAGCCAAAAACTATTTTTAAAATTAAAAGAAATGAGTAAAATAAATCAAAAATGATTTAAAAAAATACCAAATCAGAAATAAAAAATAAATGAGGTCACCAATATTTGTCACAATATCATTGGATCATTCCATATTTTTTCAGAATTTAAAAATGCATAAAAGTATTTTTAAACATTTAAAACAATTCAAATAAAGTGAAAATTTATAAAAAAAAATATCAAAACACAAAATAAATTTGTGAAAAAATAAAAATCAGAAAGAGAAAAATCAAAAATATTTTTCATAATTTTTTCAGATTTTTTGGACTAAAAATGAATTTTCTATGATTTTTTAAAGTTTATAGCAATTAAATATAAAAATCAGAAATAAAAAATAAAGTCAAAAATATGTGGACTATTGGATGAGAGTCAAAATGCGTTAGTAATCAAATCCAAGGGATCTGGGGCGTTGTGCATATCATGGACATTACTGAATAAAGCATTGAATCAAATATAAATCAGATTTTCAAAAAAATACAAATGGCACGCCATCATTGGTTGGAAGATGACACGTTGGTCATCTTCAACCTCCAGCCAGTCCCAAAACCAGGTTGCACAATCTATAAAATTAGAGCACGAGACCTATGTCATTCGCTTCGTCTCTTCAAGACGGAGATAACCACACATTCGCGTCAAATTTTTATAAGTTGTACCTCAAGCAATTTGGAAGAGAAGTTTTAAAAAGGGATTTGAAAATTCATGGCCAAAACGTGTTTCCAGATAAAAGCAAGTGTTGCGACTAGAACCATGGCAATGAGAGCTTCACAATGATATCAAAGTTTTGAAGAACTGATGGAGAAATCTACCTATTGAAGTTGAGTTGCAGAGCTCTGAAACTGGACTTCTATGGATCAATATAGGTCACGATTCTTGAAGGTAATTGTATGGTTAGCTCCAGGGAAAATCAAGGAAGGTGAATTGATGCAAAAATTGGATTGAAAAAGGCTTGAACACTGATTTCGAAGTTGTAGAAAATGAGTTATGGAGCAAGTTTGGTAGGGTGATTCTGGCTATTCAAGCTTGAGGAAATGAATGAGAGATGACCCTCTATTTATAGGGAATCAGATGGAATGTTCAAGCGTGTGAAATGATGAAGTTTGGAGGGAAATCATGTGAAGTTGCAAAAAATAAAAATGTGACTTCTATATTGATCAAAACTCATCCAAAACGCACGTTTTGCTATGCTAATCACTTTTGGAAGTTCACTAAACATGTTTAGAAGCAAAAACGTGCATAAACAATGTGTTTAGAAGCTAAATCAAGGATTTCAAATTCTGACTTTTGAAGAAACTTCAATTTCAAGTTACCAAGTTCAAATCAATGGCATTCTAAGCTCAAGGGGTCTTAGGGCATGATTCTTGATGATTTAGAAAGATGAGGTTACAAGCTTTGCAATGGGTCAAAGTTGGGAAAAAGAAGTTGACTTTTCATACTTAGAAATATTTCAAGTTTTTCTTCAAAAGTGACCTATAATGTTTTGTATCCAAACATGGCCTTCCTCTTGGATTTTGCTCTAGACCAAAAAAGATTGCATGAAATAGACCTCTTGAATGACATTTTGAAACTTGATCCATTCAAAATCTCCAAAAATTGAGAGAGTTATGAATTGTTGAAGTTGGCAAAAAATCATGAAATGACCTATAATATTTTGTATCCTTAAGGTATCTTCCATCCATTTTCTCACTTTGCACATAAAAGAAGGGTTAAATTTCACATCCTCAAGATCATTATGGAAAAAGAGTGGGCTCAAGGTGATAAAAATTGACCAAGTTATGATCATTTGAAGTCATACATGGGAAATTGGGGGTTCATCTGGAGGACTTGTAATCTTTCTTCATCATCAAGTTTCTTCCACATGAAAACTCCTTGAAACTTTTGAAGTGATTTGTTAATAACCCTTTAAATAGAAGAATTTCTTTGTAATAACTCAAATATACCAAAAGATGGGCAAGATATACTTCTTTGAAGTTCAAAACCCTAGCTCCTAGATCAAGAAAATGCTTTGAGGAACTTTGACAATTTTGAACAACCTTCTTGTACCAACTCTTTTACTTTGTAAATAGAAGTTGTTGAGGATGATAATAAGAGCCCATATCCACCAAAACCACTTCTATATCTTGAGAAATGAGAGAAATGTGCACTTGTATCCAATGGGAATAAGGCCTTGTCCAACCATGACAACTTCTTCAATCAACCCCTTGTACTTTTGAATCAACCTTGATAACTTTGAAATATGGTGAACCAAGATAAAACCTTTCCATGCCATTTCTTCCAAAATAACTTCAATGGTGAGGTTTGAACTTCTCAACCTTTATTGACTAGGGCATGGAAATAAACTCATGAACCCATGGATCAACTTGCTAAGCCACATTGCCTTTACCTACATTATTAACAAGTAAGACAAACCAACATTGCATTTTATTAATTAAAAGTAAAGTCAAAACAAAACATGCATGATCACCAAAGAAAATCAAGTCAAGGTGCTTAGTTATTCCTCAAAGAGAAAAGCTGAAGATAGGGAGGAGAACCAAAAGCCCTAATGTGATCTTGTTGTGATTGAATCAATATGGTATGATGAAGGGATCTTAGGGGCAAAACTTAGGGTACAACAGTAGCCACAAGACACTTTACCACCATGGTCTCACGTTCCTCAAGCAATCATCGATTTTGGGCTTGCACTAGCTCATAATCTCCCTTTGGTACAACATTAGGTTGATCTGGCTCTTTAGGGTACAAAGACTTTTATATGGCAAAATGCCAACAACGATCTTTATTTATTTCTTTAATCCACTAAATGTAAGGCGCATAAGTTGTGGGATCTTTTTTACCAAAATATTGTCCCCCTTCAAAGTGAATGTTTTTCCAAGCTTTGATATATCTATCCATCCATCTGGTACTATCAGGCACATCATAGAATAGGGATTCCCACACGTACTCCTTTTCAGGTGGTCCTCTCAGAGCATATCCCAACTTTCTGCGAGAAAGAGTTGGATTATAATTAATGCCACCCCTTATACCCATGAGTGGTACATTAAATAATTCCCTGTAACTAAAGATTAATTCTTTATCTCGGTCCTAGACAAATATTGCCTATACCAGTCAATATCCTTGGAGGTGAGCCCCATCATCCTCGGTGCCCATTTCAAAGTACGCTGAGTATCAACAAAAGCACCATGGCGAGGAAGATGACCTCTAAACCAATGATACAGCAATAGAGCGCAACAATGAACAAATACACCTTTCCCCTTGTAACTTCTGGAGTGTATGGAATGATAAACGTCTCCCAGGAGAGTTGGCACAGGATTTCTTTGCATGAATATGGAAACAACATTCTCGTTAATAAACTTGATCTCATTGGGAAACAAAATCATTCCATAAATGTAACAAGCTAAGATAGCATTGAAACCCTTCCAATATTTCTTATAAGTATTGGCTTGAGCTTCCCTAAACAGAAAATTCAAATGAAAGTCATGTACAAGTCCTTTCTTTGCAAAGCTGGCCTTTATAACATATTCGCCCAAATAAAGGCGACAGCAACCTGAGCAGCATCGGGTTTCTTCATAAAAGTATGGAAAGGAACTTGTTGCAATATAGGAATGTCCAAGATGGTGGAATACTCTTCCAAAGTCGGTGCTAACAAATAGTCAGGGAACATGAAACATCTCAGGTTGCGATAATAAAACTGAAACAGAGCTTGGAGGACATCCTTATGGTACTCATTGAGAGGCGACTTTAGACACATCAGAATTCTTATATAATATTTTGTAAAGGTATCAAGATTATCGGGAGGAGACCTCTTAGCTAGTAGGAGAATATTATCAAGAACTGGTGCGGGAAGTTGTAAATAATATGATATTTGTGGTTGTCTTTCTTCTCAATATCCATCTTCAAAGGCGGCCTAACAACAAGACTCAAAGACTAGAGATCCTAGAAATAAGAAAACATGTATATTAAAAATGCAGTTAACAAAAGGTTTCATGAATGCAATGGGATCATGGCTTCCATAAACTGAACAACTGTTATGCGGATAACATAGTCACGGTCACATGTAACAGGATCAAATGTCCGGACCATTTCAAAATACCAGAGAACCAAGTATAAAAGATTCAACATTTGTACTTGTAAGAATATTTCCCACCCCACCTCACGGATAAAATATAATCAGAACAGGGTTTCTAGTGGCAACTAGAGTTGGGAGTCCTATATTCTAACACCTCGTCTCTGCATAAAGGGTGGAAGACAAAGGTATTGTCAGGAGAACCTTGTCTGAGTGTGGTATCTCATGCCTCCTCACACGTGTCAACAAAACACAAGATTCGACATGAGTATCCGCTCTAACCTATGTGACCACTGGCCTGGGTAATGGGCCTTTTACCTCATGTAACACTCTCTCACCAATGAAACAACATAACGCAGCAACAGTACAGAACAATAGAAATAATAATCCAGATGCAGATGAATGCATACATATACACATTCAGACAAAAACACAAGCAATGTATATATCTCATAGAATGAGAATCAAGCGCGTCTGAAGCGAACTCGAATCCACAAAGAAAGTGGAATAAAATGCTTTTCAATTGAATAACCAAGAATTAATTAAACGATTGAAAGCTCTCTTGAAATGCCTTGAACAAGTCAACTAAAGAGTTAGAAATAACTAAGAGTCATAAACGGAATCAAGTGTTCACATCAAAAATTAAATCAAGATCTAATCATGAAGAAATAAGATGCAAACATGCATTGGAACATTAAAATGAATTTCTGGGCAGCAACACATTAACACATGCAAGTGTGAAAAAAGTCGGAATAAAATCAACTGAACTCGGTACCGATGTCAAAAAAATATGCTAACAACCTCAAACATGCATTAAGTTGGTGTTTTTTACCTGAAGGGTTTATTAATGTTAGATTATTTTGAAGTTTGAACAAAGAAAAAGAGAGTTTTAGTTTTAAGCATGCAAAAAGGGAATGAAAAAGTCTAAAGGAGACTAGCAATCCTAGTGTTGTCATGCAGTGATGGTCCTAAGGTTTGGATACAAAAAGGGAAACATCTACCTAAGTTAGCATGCATGGATTACAATCCTAATGTCTAACTCGAGTCGGAAATGAAAAGAGTGCATCCTAAGGGAACATGCAAAAGCCTAAAAGGAAAAGCGCAAACACAAGTGCAATCGAACAAAGTCAAAACAAAAACCAAAACAAAGATCAAGTGCGAGCTAGAAACAAACAATGAATCCAATGGATTTCAAAGTGGGAGTAAGGAACTCTTTCCACTTGATTTTCTCAAGCACCTATATCGAATAACAACTCGAAGCGTCAACATTTAAAGAAAAGTGAGCTAACATCGTCGAAACGAATAACAAAGTATGGGGGTTGGTTACGAACCCTTTTCCACTTTATTGACTCAATGGACAAGAATAAGCACGGTTCAAAGAGTCAATGTGCAACGTGAGCTAAGAACGACATGGACTAGAAAGTGTGGGGCTGATTTCAAACCCTTTGCTCCACTTATTGACTCGACAACAAGCACAAACTAAAAGGGAAATGGGAGGGGAGTGCGATTTTCCTTCTTTGAGGACTTTTGTACACAAACAAACATAAACATTGCCTCTTTTGAGAACTTTTAACAAAATCAAACATTGCCTCTTTGAGGACTTTAAACATAATTGCCCACCTAAAGTAGGGACTCCCAATCATGCATCTTTATTCCTACTTCTCATGGCAAGGAAAATAAAATACAATGTGGAATCAAAATAGCATCAAAAAATACTAAACAAATAATAACGTTCGTAGCAAGCAAGCAAAGCAAAAGAAACCCGATGATCTTCGTGCAAGCTAGTATCAACAAATAAAATAATCAAAATTAGGTGCTCGGAATAGGCTCCAAAGATCGACAATGTGAAAATAAATCACATGTGAAGTGTGTATCGGACACATCCTCGCGATATTAATACACCTGCACGAAAATACACATCCAGACAAAAATATAAGCAATGTATATATCTCATAGAATGAGAATCAAGCCCGTCGGAAGCGAACTCGAATCCACAAAGAAAGTGGAATAAAATGCTTTTCAATCGAATAACCAATAATTAATTAAACGATTGAAATCTCTCTTGAAATGCCTTGCACAAGTCAACTAAGGAGTTAGAAATAACAAGGAGGCATAGACGGAATCAAGTATTCACATCACAAATTAAATCAAGATCGAATCATGAAGAAATAAGATGCAAACATGCATTTGAACATTAAAATAAATTTTCGGGCAACAACACATTAACACATGCAAGTGTGTGAAAAGTCGGAATAAAATCAACCGAACTCAGTACCGATGTCAAAAAAAATATGCTAACAAGCTCAAACACGCATTAAGTTGGTGTTTTTTACCTTGAAAAGGATTTATTAATGTTAGACTATTTTGATGTTTGAATAAAAAAAAAAGAGTTTTAGTTTTAAGCATGCAAAAAGGGAATGGAAAAGTCTAAAGGAGACTAATAATCCTAGTGTTGTCATGCAGTGATGGTCCTAAGGTTTGGATAGAAAAAGGGAAACATATACCTAATTTAGCATGCATGGATTAAAATCCTAATGTTTAACTCAAATCGGAAACGAAACGAGTACATCCTAAGGGAACATGCAAAAGCCTAAAAGGAAAAACGCAAACACAAGTGCAATCGAACAAAGTAAAAACAAAAGCTAAAACAAAGATCAAGTGCGAGCTAGCAACAAACAATGAATCCAATGGATTTCAAAGTGGGAGTAACGAACTCTTTTCACTTGATTTTCTCAAGAACCTATATCGAATAACAACTCGAAGCGTCAATGCTTAAAGAAACGTGAGATAACATTGTCAAAATGAATGACAAAGTGTGGGGGTTGGTAACGAACCCTTTTCCACTTTATTGACTCAATGGACAAGAATAAGCACGGTTCAAAGAGTAAACCTGCAACATGATCTAAGAACGACATGGACTAGAAAGTGTGGGGGCTGATTTCAAGCCCTTTGGTCCACTTATTGACTCGACAGTAAGCACAAAGTAAAAGGGAAATGGAAGGGGAGTAAGATTTTCCTTCTTTGAGGACTTTTGCACACAAACAAACACAAACATTGCCTCTTTTGAGTAATTTTAACAAAAACAAACATTGCCTCCTTTGAGGACTTTAAACATAATTGCCCATCTAAAGTAGGGACTTCCAGTCATGCATCTCTATTCCTACTTCTCATGGCAAGGAAAATAAAATACAATGCGAAATCAAAATAGCATCAGAAAAATACTAAACAAACAATAATGTATGTAGCAAGCAAGCAAAGTAAAAGAAACCCGACGAGATTCGTGCAAGCTAGCATCAACAAACAAAATAACCAGAATTGGGTGCTCGGAATAGACTCCAAAGCGTTGATAATGTGAAAATAAATCACATGTGAAGTGTGTATCAGACACATCCTCACGACATTAATACACCTGTACGAAAATACACATCCAGACAAAAACACAAGCAATGTATATATCTCATAGAATGAGAATCAAGTGCTTCAGAAGCAAACTCAAATCCACAAAGAAAGTGGAATAAAATGATTTTCAATCGAATAACCAAGAATTAATTAAACGATTGAAAGCTCTCTTAAAATGCCTTGCACAAGTCATCTAAAGAGTTAGAAATAACAAGGAGCCATAAACGGAATCAAGTATTCACATCACAAATTAAATCAAGATCGAATCATGAAGAAATAAGATGTAAACATGCATTGGAACATTAAAATGAATTTCCAGACAGCAACACATTAACACATGCAAGTGTGCAAAAAGTCGGAATGAAATCAACCGAACTCGGTAACGATGTCAAACAAATATGCTAACAAGCTCAAACACGCATTAAGTTGGAATTAAGTCACCAACTAAGCACCACTTACCATCTTCAGGCAGCAACTTTTCACCTTACAAAAATGCTCAAAAAGTTGGCATAAAAACAACCGAATTTGATACTGGTATCAACCAAATATGCTAACAATCTCAAGTATACACTAATCATGAATTAAATCACAATGTAGATGCAAAAACCATTTTTCAAACAACATGGAATTAACAAATGAAATGCACAAAAAGTTGATTTAAAATCAATCAAACTTGCTATCAGCATCAAGCAATTATCAACACAGAGCCACTTATGCATCGAACAACAACTAAAACTCAATTTGAAACACATTTGTGAGTTCTAGGCAGCCATGACATATGTATCGATGCTTTCTAAAAGTCGGTTCAAAAATAACGTTTCAAGGCACAAAAGTTGAACATCGACACATGAACAATCAAGCAAAATTCACAAATAATTTGTATCAAAGAAATCGACACCGGTATCAACACTTCCAAGTATCGAAACCAAAATTAATTATGCATCAAAGACATGTAAACACATCGAAATTTGATTCTGATTCATGAATTTAAACAAATTTTCACAAGTATCGAATCGGAAACAAATTACGACGCGTAAATTACAACATATTGAACAATTAATTTCGACGCGTAGTTCTCGACAATCAACAATAATTAAATCAACTGACTCTGTATTTATTCATCATCAAGCTTCAATAATCAATAAAATCTCAAAAATCAACTTAAGCTCAATTCACATAATCACTTATTTTACAAAATCAAGATCTAATTTATGTTAAACAACACAAATTCAATTTAATTCTCAAAATCGAGTCTCAACTTAACAATTAAGTGAAGCAAGGTTGAGAAATTACTGAATTCGACGCGAAGAGTACTTGAATCAGAGAAGATGAAGGCAAATTTTCCCGAAGGAAGCACAGATCGGAGAAGAGCGATTGACGGAGGGACAAATCCGACGGAGGTGATGACCGGTGGTGTTGTTCACGGAGGGACTGAGTGACCGACATTGGTATTTTTGAGGGAGGGAGGAGAATTGAGAGCTTTTGTGACTTTTGTTCTTGAGAGAGAAGAGAGAAGTCTTTTTGAATTTGAGTGTAATTTGTATAGAATGGGCAAAAGTTCTCTTGGAAATTGAGTTGAAATAATATATAAAAAATGCCTTAAGTCTTGTTTGGAAAGTGTATTTTTGATAAAATGCAAAATTTTCGACTTTTTTCGGTGTACGGTGTGAAAATAACCCGTAAACTCATCACTTTCGGTGCATAATCCTGACGCGCAACCTGAAACAAAAACGTCAATGACGAAATTTATGATGCAGTTCCAAAATAATCGCCCAGATGCGATAAAAATCGAGAAAGTTATGAATTTCTCAATAGCAAGAAACTTGATACAGAAAACCCTATGTGCATATTTTTCAGCTTATTTCGGCGTACGACTTTGAAAACAAGCCATAAACCGAAGTCTTCTAAGCACAATCTGAACTAGGGCCCTGAAGTAAACTTGTAAATAAAAAAAATGTGACACCATGCCGAAAGAATCATCTCGATACGATGAAAATTGAGAAAGAGATGATTTTTTCAATATCGTGGGACAGCTGACTAGAAATCCACTTCAGCATGTAATTTTCACCATATTTTTGCAACGTAGGAGATCTTCTTCATAGAATTGGCTCCCGACCCAAACATATGAAATGAAGAGGGTGTCATGATGAATCCAATTCCAAAAGATTCATTAAAAAATAGTTTTTCAGTCAGAAGTTATGAATTTTTGAACATCTGATAAACAATGGATCAACACACGGTTTCAGGGTACCGGTCTCAGAGTATTCGCAAATTCGGAGATCTTCCTCACTGAATCAGCTTCCCACACAAACATAAGAATTGAATAAAATAACAATCTTGTTCAAATTCTCCAAGAACCACTCAAAGATGATTTTTCGGTCAGAAGTTACGAATTTTTGAATATCCGAAAACCAACGAACCAGCAAATCCATTGAATAACATGGTTTTAGGTATTTGCGCTTTAGAAGATATTCCTTACAAAATCGGCCTTCGACATAAACAGATGAATTGGAGAATATAACAAGAAAGTTCTAATTCATGAAGAACCATTCCCAAACCTTTTTCCGGTCAGAAGTTACAAATTTTAACCTTGAACCGCAAAATGTTGATTTTCAACTTGAACTGTCTCAAATCAACTGGAACACTTGACTTTCTCTGTAATTCAAAGCGTGATGGAACACATGATATCTTGGCTTGATGATGAGTTTATTATTCACTGATTGAGTAGCTCAAAAAAATATGCGGAGCACACTAGAATCTTGAAAACCCTGAGTTTCTGCTTTGTTGTACTGCCTGGCGGAACAATTGTTTTTTGTAGCTTGACACAAATAAATGCCTTGATATTGTAACCATGGAATCGATGATATGTATACATCAGTATGTTAGAGAAAAATAATCCAATTAGGGTTAGATTGAAGAGGGCGAATTTTGGGGTGCAACAATGGTCTCTTGAAAAAATCATTTTTAGTAGACCGATTACTAAATCTTTTGCAACAATTTTGTTAAGTAGATCAAAATTGACATGAGTCAAACGTCTATGTCATAGAAAAGAGTCTCCACTCAAGATAACAAGACATTGGACATTGTTCAAGAAAATTTCTCTTAAGTCAAGCATATAGATATTACTAACCCTCGCGCCCTTAAACATACAATCCTTCTTTTCATTATGTTCAATTATACAATAATCTTTGACAAAAGTTACTTTATAACCATTATCTCATAATTGACTAATACTAAGAAGGTTGTGTCTCAGACCTTCAACTAGCGTAATATTTGAGATAGCAATAGTTGAGGGATTACCTATACTACCTTTTCTAGTATCGCACCTTTGTTATGAGCACCGTAGGATACAAAACCTTTCTTCTTCGCCATAAATTCGGAGAAGAGGGATATGTCTTCCGTCATGTGTCTTGAACATCCACTATCGAGAATTCACTTTCCCGTCATAGCGTCAAGACACTCATCCTACAAAAATCAAACAAAAGTGATAGGTACCCAATTCTAATTGGGTCCTTGGAAGTGAGTTAAATAAATATTTCCTTTAGGCAACCATTGTAAATTACCTTTAGGTACCAAAAAGCACCTAAACTTGCATCTTTCAATAGTGTGTCCCTTTTTGCCACAATAGTGACGAAATAATCTATGATGAGAATCACTTATGCTATTAGACTTTTCCTTAATCAAGTTACAGCTCTTATGAGGTTTTTCAACCTTTGAGCATCCAATAGCAATAGTGTTAGTAGAATGATGTATTTTGTCAAATTTGGTTTCAAGATTACTCACCTCTTGTTGCCAAATTTGATATGTTTCACATCCAAATTTATAAGATTGTTCATCCTCCTTTATACAATTTGAACCATTTATAATGAGGTTCTTTAATGCTTCAAAATATTTATTTGTTTCTTCAACCTTGGCCTCCAAATATATAAAAACTTTTTCTTTGGAGGCCATCTTTTTGTTAGCATATAAAGTTTCTTATTGTAAATTTTTAAATTGATTCTTTAACTTATTAAAAGACAAATTTGCAACATTTGAGTATTTAGAATGACTTACATCCTTTTTCTTGCCTTGACGATGATTTTCCATGTAATAATAGTTTGCATCTTCATCATTCTCACTTGAGCTTTCATTGCTTGAGACCTCACTATCACTATCCCAAGCAACATAGGCTTGTCTAGGATTTCTAGAGTTGTTCTGTTGACCATTCCTTTCTTCTTAGCAAGTGAAGGATAATTCGGTCTATAATGACCCGGTTTTATGTATTCATGGCACATACCCTTTGACGTATCATTTTTGTTGTCTTCATCTTTAGAGGAGGAGGATTGTCTTCTAAATTTGACAAGATTATTTTCGTAGTGTTCGACACCACTCTTTTGAATGTATAGATTATATATTTTTACAAATAATCATATCTCTTCATCATCTTAACTCTCTTCATTACTAGAGTCACTATCATTTGAGAGCTCTTCTCTTGAGGACTTTGAGATTGAATCCTTGAGAGCCTTAGACTTCAATACCTCTTCCTTGATGGCCCCTTTTTCTTTCTTCTTTTTCTCAAGCTTCTTTTCATGTTTGTCTAAGTAATTGAGTTCTTGCTCATGCTCTTCTAACTTACTAAATAATGCGGTGAGATTGAGTGTAGCAAGGTTATTAGCTTCCTTGATCGTGGTGACCTTTGGTTGTCAATTTCTACTAAGATATCTCAACACCTTGTTATTATAAATAGCATTGAAAATATGATTGCCTAGTAAATTTAAACGATTAATAAGATGAGAGAACCTCTTTTTTATTTGAGCAATGGTTTTCCCTTGCTTCATGGGAAAGATTTCGAACTCTTGATTAGGTGTATTAATTCTAGCTTATTTGACCTTATTAGTTCCCTCATAGGTCACTTGTAGAGTGTCCCACATAGCTTACACGGTTTGACAATGAGAAATATGATAGAACTCATATACACCGAGTGCGGATACAATGATGCTCTTTGCTTTCCAATCGCAAGACCACTTTTTCACATCTTTCTCATCCCATAAGATTTTCGGCTTTGGTACGGTAACACCATCAACAACATATGTCAACAGTGTTGGACCATTTATAATAGCTTCCCAAACACCTTTGTCATATGAATTGACATGAATTTGCATAGAAGCTTTCCAATAACTATAATTTTCTCCCGTGAAAATTAGGGCTCTTTTATAATCCCCTTTAGGTTCGTAAGTCATTTTCCAAAAGTGTCAAACTCAGAATGAACCGGGTTCTTGATGCCACTTGTTAGACGATGGAAATGTATCTAGAGGGAGGGTGAATAGATACTCCTTTGAAAATTTTCAAATAAATTTTGTTTTGAAAAAGTTTATCAACGTACGACGTGAAAGTTTTTCAAATTGTTGTCTATACGAACGTTATCGGGAAGCTCAGATATGCAAACTGTAAAACAAATTTCAATATAGAATATGAATGAAAATAGAAATAATAAGCTCGGATACGCGAACGTTATCCTTTAATAACTTTCACTTAGCAAGGTTATTTCCAATGGTTATATTAAAAGAACTAGTTTAGTCAATTTATCAAACACTTGGTGCGCAAGTGAATTTATAGAATTTTTTCTTTGATTGTGTTGATACACAAAACCACTTATAATCAAAAGTGATTATAAGCTATATCAACACTTGAGGTAAAATCAAAATTGATTAGGAAAACTCTTACAATTCAAATGATAACGCAATGATATTTGACAAATTGATCAATGAGTACCAAAGCAAGTAAAAAGGGTAACCTAGTGCATGAGGCTCCCATTTTATGGGCCCTGAGGGGTCGGATGTATGCAGTCTTACCCCCTCTTTTTATAACAGAGAGGTTGTTTTCAGCAGGATTCAAACCCATGATCTCAGGGTCGCAATAGAACAACCCTACCGTTGAAGCAAAAATAAAAGCGACATAAGGAATTTGTCTTCACAGTTTCCCAATATCGTCCTCGCGTATGGGTACGTTTGCTCCTAATTGGAATTAGGATAATTCTTACTATAAAAATTGTTGATACAAGAGAAGTTTTCAAGAGAAACTCCACAAATCCTAAGCTTGTTGTTGATTCAATCCTTTCTCCACTTTTGATCTTAAGAGAGACCAAAATACATTATATAAAAAATGACTATCTAGATCTTGCTACTCCATTGTGTTCTTCATCTCCAAAGATTTCACGCACCGTCAATTTCAAGATATTGCAACACAAGACTTTGATTCTATCTGGTACTCCAAGTTACTTCTTTGTAAAGATTTCAAAACTCCAAGGTTCCTTGCAAAGATTTTTAAGCACTCCAAGGTTGTTCACCTTACCGCAATTACCTCTTGAACGTCTTGCACGAAAACCCTCAAATCAACCAATGATCTTGGAACCCGAGGTTTTTCCTGGATGAAATCCCCCACAAAACTCCCCCCCCCCCCAATACACAATTGGACACTAGCAATCCTTGTTTAGATGACGCCCCAACGGAACATCATTACAATGTAATGTCAATGTGTATGCATAGATTTGGAGATTGAAGATGAAGAGAGAAATAGGCTAATTTTGATGGTTTCAACAAGTTATGAATGATGCATGAAAGACTATTTATTATTTTGGAACTTTTAGAGCAAAATGGACAAATTCAGAATAAATTTTTTTTAAAGAAATTAACCAAACATAAAAGTATGTGTCGGCCTATATATCGTATGTGTTGACACATACGTGGATTTTAAAATGTATGTGTCGGCCTAGGAGAAGCCATGTGTCAATCGAAACAAGTCATAAGCTACAGGCTTTAAAACGATAGTAAATGTGTCGACCTGAAAAGTAGATGTGTCGACACATAAAATAAAAATTTATGTAATTTCAGAAAAGCTTCAGTATGTGTCGACCTGAATCGTGCATGTGTCTGCCTAAGACTTACATATGCTACATGCTTTAATAATGAGTTACATGTGTCGATCGGAAATATAGATGTGTCAACACATGCAATAAAAAATCATACAAAAAATTATTTTTAATGACTTGGATCAATTTTAAGATGCTTTTTAATGATTCATAAGACCTCTAATGCAGAGGAGTGCCACAAGACATAAGGATACTATCTATTACTCATAAGTGCAAGCTTTTCCCAATTTTGACATCATTCAAAATATTTGACGACGAAGTTTGTACTCACAATTACACCTCTCTTGCCCAATTTGTATGTTGCTCTAGCTCTATATATCTGGGTAATACTCGTGACGTTTTCTGGATATTTGTCTTTCAAAGCATAAATGATGTACCTTGGTGTCACATTGTAATTCGTCATGTCATTCACAAATTTTATTTCATGGTCTTTTAGACAACCCAATATGTCATGGTCTTCCAAATCCTTGTCTAGTCTATGATTGTGCATCTCGTGTCTAACCATCACCTTCCAACCGATACCACTTGAAATAGATCTCAAACTAAACAGATATTAACCTTCATAGTATAGATGTCATCAGAGGTGTTCTCAGATTCATTTTTTTCTTTTATAATTTCCTCCTCTCTCGTAATTCATAATTAATTTAGCCTTCCTCTCTCGCATTCTATTAGCAGAATCAGAATGAATTGTAACAACAAAAAATATGTTTTTTACCAATAGATTGTGCCCATTCTAAAACTTCAGATCGCGATTTAAAAATATGTCAATTACAATATAAAATAAATTTTATCAATTTTATTAATGTCGGAAAACAAATAAAAATTTATAAATTCAATAGGAATCATACGGTATATGTGGTGAAGAACCGCGTACAATCTATACATAAATTCATAGAAGTTGAAGTCGTCGGTTGGACCCCACAGATATAAAATTTCATCCGCAAATATATCGAAAATTTAAATTATATGCAAAATTTTCGATATGCCGAAAATTACAAATTTCCGGTGTTATGTTGCCTACTGAAAATTTTGAAAATTTCCAGATTATATAATAATTTTTGGAAAATCATCCCGAGAAATTTTTAATTTCTGGTAAATCACATTGGATATTTTGGAAATATAAAAAATTTCTGGTTAAAGCGTAATTTCGGTATCAGAAATTTTGTTTTTCACCCCCCTTTACCAAATAGTCTTTTTTTACAAATATAAACATTTTAGCGGTAAAAGTAACAAAGGCATTTTGAAAATAAACATTAAGAGTGTCATGTTTAAATTGAGGGGTGTCTTGTTAAATCTTTTAAATATGAAAATAGATTGCTTGCAAGTAGTGCAAAATCTAACGGAAAATATAGTTAATATCATTAAATATAATTGTTTGATTGGAAACTGTAAAACATTATTAAGTTTGTTTCATAACTGAAAAGTCAATCGACAAAGTCGAGTGGCCCATGAGTTAGCGTGGCACGGTTTTATGTAGTCATAATATTTTTGAATATTGTCCGCCTTGTAATGAAACTATTGTGATGAATGAAATGCTGAATATTGTCCACCTTGTATTGAAACTATTGTGATGAATGAAATGCATTTAGTTAGTTTGCATCAAAAAAGAAACTACAAATTTGACACCGGCAATTTAATTATATTTGTAAAAAAACACACTTTTCTTAAATGCCCAATAATCTATTAAATTATTCCGTACAGATGCATAGATTTAAAGGAAAATGGCATTTAAATATCCGATAAGAACAGAATATTATTTTTTCAAAAATATAAAAAATGTAATTTATCGTAGAACGAAACTACTATAAAATTAAAGTCCATTCTTTCACAATAAAATTCACAAGTTTGACTCATATTTTATATTATAAAAATTGTTTTAAAATAAAATAATTATCATGTTTCAAAAAAAATTTGCAAACAGATAATTAAACTTATATCAATAAGGGTCTTAATTATAAATTCATATTATAATAAAAAATTTTCATCTTATTAAATTGATCTCCAATTAAGTTTCTCTAATAAAGTTTCTAGTTGAAAAGAATTGATTTCCATCTCCGATAAAACTTGCAAGAAAAAAACTGCCCTGCTTGAAAAGTCAGCATGGCAGTCTCTTGAATAGTTAAAATTGAAGAAAATACACCAGCATAGTTTTAACCAACCAAACTAAAACTACTCATGCATATTGAGTCACATCCATTTATACAAACCATAATATATCAAGAAAATCAGACTCTTTGATTTTAATGCATTGAAAATATTTAATACATTGACAGCATGAATCATACAGAACTTGGATTGATCAATAACCGGTCAAAATACTAACCCAATGGCCAGACAAATGATCAGCTGATCTGGTGCCTTGACAAGATCAATCAACAGTCTAAATTTAGAAAACAAACTAAATAGCCAACGAATGATCAGCTGATCCAATGTCTTGGATCCTTGATCCAATTAGTTTTCAGCCGATCAAATCAAAGTTTAAAAACACACAAACTGATATTAAGCAT
Source organism: Vicia faba (assembly GCA_948472305.1). Lineage (NCBI taxonomy): Eukaryota > Viridiplantae > Streptophyta > Magnoliopsida > Fabales > Fabaceae > Vicia > Vicia faba. The sequence continues at coordinate 1,344,267,061 of OX451739.1, read as the reverse complement.
CTCACAAACCAGATTGAATTGTCCATCAGTGTGTTACCCTGCTACACAAAATATGCTAAACTGGGGGCTGTCCTTAATACAGTCTCACCAAAGATAAAAAATCAAAGTTTATAAACTCACATGCTTTTATCCAAAGTCAGTGTTCTAAGCTTTTATACAAAGTGGGTGTTTTAAGCAAACTCTAATGCTTTTACTCAAAATTTGTTTTTCTATAGTAAAATAGAGGAGCTAGTAACCAATCTGAACCGTCCAAATCTAATAATATAATACTATGGTTAAGTGGAACGAAACCTTGGTGGAAGCAACATTTACCATCCCTCCTTAAACATCACTCATAATCAATACTGGAAGAAAAGCTAGCCCAAAACTCCCAAGAACACAACAATGAATTTCATTGAACCAATTTAAGGCGATTCTAAGTCAACATTAAAAATTTCTGATGGAAGACAAAAGTTATTTCATAAACTTCTTTAAAATAGTAAATAAAAAAACTTCCTTAGATCAACACGACCAGAAACATTTTAAAGAAGTTTTCAAGAATCCTGTAGTTTCTGTTAACTAAATTGAGGTCACACACATACATTAACAAAGTGGATGATAATGCGCAATTAAGCATTCAGTTCACTTTCAGAATTCAAAACAAGTAAATTATGGCATTATACTCAAAACACAGAAAATAACTTCAACAGCCTTTAACAAAAATGCTAACAGAGTAGTGAAATTGGTCTAAATTAAAAAAACTTCAAAACAATATCAAAGTCTAGATTAGACATAGTCTGGGATGAAAATACAAAAGCTTTACTCTGCATCAGACGCAACTTCTCCATTCTTCTTGTTGTGCTTCCTTGCATACCTCTGGTTCCTCAAAAACTTTGGATCCATCTACAGTTATCAAAAAAATAAATTCTTGAATCAAAATCGATAATTTCAAATCTAGTTAAACTAGAAAACTTAGAAGCCAGAGAAGATTGAATACCCCTTTGGTGGAAGTGTGGCGATGTCTCTTTGGCTTCTTGATGCCGTTCTTGTGGGCCTTGTAAGACTGGTTGTGAGCGGTGTGATTCTTCGACTTAGCCATTTCTGAAATTCAACACACAGAGAGTTAAACAATGAAGAAAGGGTTAGATAATTGAAATTTGGAGAAGTAGAAGAAAACAAACCCTAATTCGGCGATTCAGAAGATCGATTTGCGTTAGGGTTTTCTTGATAAGAACCGAAGGAGGTTTATATATGTGAGTGTGAAGTGAGTGTTTCGGGTTGAGGATGAACGTGGGCTTGGGTAACAAAACCGAACAACTTATTCGAAAACAAATTTTGGAGTTCTACCCCTGCTTTTGGCTTCATACTCCCCTTAAATATTATAATTCTAAAATACTCTTCATTCATTTATGGATTTTTTAATGAAGAAGAGACAAACAAGTTGAAAAAGTGCAATATCGCAATAAGACACATTAAATTTTCTGCATAATAAAATTATTAGCATTGTTCTATTCTATGACTAAAATGCTTAATTTTCATTTATTTAAAGATTCTACATTAAAAAGTGTCAAAGTCATTTTGAGTTTTTCTCGCTAGGGTTTCTGTTTGGTATGACTGGTACGCTTCAAAGAATGAACGGCCTAATTAGTACATTGGTAATGTTTCTTTTAGAAATATTGTTATTGGTGAGGATAATGATATGCTGCAAGATGGGGAAAACAGAGTGCGTAATTCAGTCCAGGATAAAACGTGGGATACTGAGTTGGAGGGAATATTGGATGGGATCAAAGTTCAAGAATCTCAAATTGCTGGATATGACTGTCCAATGATAATTCTGTCCAAATATGAAGAGAAAAGGATCGATAGACCGTGGAGACGTAGAGTTATAGTGAAGCTCTTGGGAAGGAGAATATGGTATAAAACTTTGGAGACACAGCTAAAACAAATATGGGTGAGGAAAGGCATCATCAACATAATAGATCTTAGTCATGACTATTATTTGGTAGCTTTTACTCATGAAGATGATAAAAACATGGCGTTATCTTTTGGGTCATGGTTTATATATGACCATTATTTAACAGTAAAAGAGTGGACATCAAATTTTCATCCAGAGAGTGAAATTGTTGTTAATGTTGTTGTGTGGATCAGAATATCAGGCCTCCCAATTGAGTATTATGATCCAAAAGTTTTACATGTTATAGGTGACTTGGCTGGGAGAACGATAAAGATGGGCAAGAATACTCTCCAATGGGAAAAGAGAAAATATGCAAGAATCTGTGTTGAAGTAAATATTTCAAAACCATTACTTGCCATGTTCTCTATTAAAGAAAATAATTACAAGATAGAGTTTGAGGGATTGCACATGTTATGTCTCGGTAGTGGGAAGTTTGGACATTATAAAGATGGTTGTTAGATGATAATGAAAGGTACTAAGGTGGAAAATCAAGGAGGCATAGCAGAAATCATAGGAGGTGGTGATGTTAATAATAACAAGAAGTCTGAGCAAGCAGGTATCATTACTGATGATGGACCATAGCAAGTTGTCTATAAACACCGGTATGGACAGAAGCAACCGGAGACGAGGAAGAAGAAACCGATGAGCAATCCTTGGAACAAGAAATCGGGATCTCGCTTTGAGACCCTGGTTGGTAAAGGGGGCGAAACTAGCGGAACAAAAAAGGATATTATTAATGACTAGCAAGTTATTATGGAAAATAATAATAACACAATGATTGGGAGAGAGAATTTGGTCGACAAGTCCAATGCTGAGGAATTAATCGTGATAGAGGAAGTGGTAGACAAGAATAATAATGAGGAAGTTATTATCAATGATGAGACAAGGAATAACAATTATCAGAAGATTAGTGGGAATATAGATGGCAATCATGGTGTGGTCCACCAAAAAACCACTAATAATGGGAAGCATAACAGGAGACAAGTATACAATAAAGGAAGGGACAAAAAAGTTAACAACCTGGCAACATGTGGCAGAATAGGGTTAACATGGAAAGATATTAGAGCAATGAAGCGTGTTATTGAAGGGATGTTTGAGAAGGACAAAGACTTGCAATTTCTTGAAAAAGAACATGTCAGTGTGCAACATTCAAAAGGGACGTACAATTTTGATCTTGAAACACATTTTAAGCAGGTACAAGTGAATGATATGGAGGTTACTAAAGTTGATAACAAAAAAAAAGAAAATTTTAATCACCTTCTCTTTTCCTCAAGAGCCAAGACCCGCAGATGATAACAAGAGTCGGAAGGAGATTGAAGGTTCACAGAGCATCGAAATGCATGTGGATACAACAAATGGCACAAGTACTTTGGGAAGTGATGAGTATCCAATGTATCATAAAGAGATGGAAGAAGAAGTCGTTCAGGAGACACCTGAAGGGTGTTGAATTGTTTTGAAAGGAATACGATACACCTCTATTTTTGTTTAATAATGATTAGTCAGCTAAATATTATAGCTTGGAATTCTAGAGGAGTTGCGGGTAAAGATTTCTTCAGGTTTAGTAAATATTATATTGATATTTACAATCCTGAGATATTTGTGTTAATGGAAACTAGATGTGATCCGATGAAATTGCAAAGTCCCTTAAAGAATTTGTGTTTTCAGCACTTTATATCTGTGGATAACTTAGGTTATGCGGGGGGCATTATGGTGGCGTGTAAATATGACAATATGAAGGCATGTCTGACAAGTAGAGGTGACCAGTTTATCCACATAAATATTAATAATAAGCAAGGTCGTCAGTGGGTGTTTACTATGGTGTACGCAGGCCCTAATGAATGTCATAAAAGAATTCTTTGGGATTCTAGCTGGAGATTTTAATGATATAAATGTTGCCAGTGAAAAGAAGGGTGGGGATTAGTTTTTGCTTGCAAATGCAGTGTCTTTAGAGAGAATATGGAAGCTTATAATTTATCTATTCTTGGAGTTAATGGCCATAAATTCACATGGAGAGGGCCTATATTTCACGGTGGCCAGAGGATATACAAGAGGTTGGATAGAGCTATTAGTAATGAAGAGTGGAGATTGATGTTCACGGAAGCTCAAGTAAAAGTGTTAACTCGAGTAGAGTTTTCTGACCATCACCCAATTATGATTTCCCTAGCCGGTAGTAATTATGAAAGGGTCCCAAAACCTTTTAGATTTGAAAGTGCATGGATGGTGGAGAATAATTATATAGATAGATTGCGGGGGTTTTGGAACAACAAGGATGATTTCATGCAGAATCTACAAAGAATAGAATTTGGTGCAAAAGAGTGGAAGAACTGTTTTGTTCAGCATGTACAGAGGGTGAAAATAGGTCTAATGGCTCGACTCCAAGGCATTCAAAGAAGCATTCATGATAGGCAAAATATCACAGGTTTGTTGAGATTGGAGAAAAAGTTGCAGGGAGAGCTTAAAAAAATCCTGAGACAAGAAGAACTCATGTGGTTCCAGAGATCTAGTGCCCATTGGTTAGTGGATGGGGATCAAAATACTAAATATTATCACTTGAAGATTGTCAATATGAGAAGAGGCAACAATATTCTTATGATTATGGATGATAGTGGAAAGTGGATAGAGGATAGAGATCTGATTAAAGTCTTGGTGAATGAATACTATAAAAAGTTGTTCTCTACTTGGGACAACTAGAATTGTTGGAAGCAAACCAGCATATCCTTTCCTATCATTTTGGAGAAAGGCATCCTTAGGTTAGATGCTAAAGTGAGCAATGAGGAGGTTAGGAAAGTTGTTTTTATATGAAACCATGAAAGGCTCATGTACCTGATGGGTTCCCTGTTGGTTTCTATCAAAAATCATGGGATATGGTTGGTGCTAGTGTATGTGATTTTGTGGGCAGAATGTGGGAGAAGCCTGGTGAGATTATTCGTGTGAACAAAACTGATATATGTCTTATTCTGAAAATTGTGAACCCTAGTCCGGTGTCTCATTTTAGACTGATTTATTTGTGCAGCACAATATACAAAGTCTTAAGCAAGATTATGGTGGAGACTCAAGAAGCATATGGATACATTGATATCTCCTTTTCAAACTGGTTTTGTCCCTGGGAGACTCATTCATGAAAAATCATTATTACTAGAGAGGTCATGCATACAATGGAGAGAATTAAGGGGGGAAAAGGTTCTTTTGCCATAAAATTTGACTTGTCTAAAGCTTATGACAAGTTGAGATGGGATTTCATCTGGAGAACTTTGCAAGAAATTCAAATTCTGGACAATATGATGAACGTGATAATGCATTCAGTTACTAGTGTTGAAACGAATGTGAATTGAAATGGAGCTAGAAATGATTTCTTTCGCCCTCAAAGAGGTATTCGTCAAGGTGATCCAATCTCACCTTACTTGTTTGTGCTTTGCATGGATAAACTCTCCCATCTAATTGAATAAGAAGTTATGAACAAAAGATGGAAAGAAGTTAAATTAGGGAGGCAAGGATTAATTGTCTCGTATCTTATGTTTGCGAATGATTTATTGATTTTTGGAGAGGCTACTGACTCAAATGATGTGTGTTAAGGAGACTCTTGAAGCATTTTTCCAAATGTCTGGCCAGGAGGTTAGTCAAGAAAAGACTAGCATCCTTTTCTCCAAAAACGTTAACAGCAGTATGCAAGTAAAACTTCAGCATCTTTATAACTTTAGAAGCACTAAGAGTTTTGCTAAATGTTTTAGATTCCCCCTAAGTGGGAAGAAGTTGAAAAGCAGTGATTTTCAGTATATTATGGAGCAAGTGGTTGCGAAGTTAAATTGTTGGAAGAAGAACAGTTTAGCGCTTGCGGGGAGAATTATGTTAGCAAAAAGCATTATCAAAGACATACCGTTGTATCCAATGATGACAAATAAATTGCCTAAGTCTTGCATTGGTATTATTCATGGTTTGCAAAGGAGATTTGTGTGGGATGATACAGATGAAAAAAGAAAAATGCATGTTATTACATGGGACAAGGTTATGATGCCAAAATAGTTGGGAGGGGCTTGTTTACGAGATCTTAATGTTTTGAACCAGGTGTGTCTAATGAAGTTTGGTTAGCATATGTACAATGATTCCAACGATCTTCAGTGCAAGGTTTTGAGGAGAAAATACAAGATTCTTGAAAGTAGTGATTGTTTAAAGACCAGGACCACTGATTTGAGCCTTTAGAAGGATGTCGTCCGAACCATACCTCTAATGATGAAAATAGGAATATGGATCATATGAGATGGCAAGAATATCATGGCTTGGGAAGATAATTGTTTAGGGCATGATTCTTGTTTGAGTGACTTTAACATCATAGTGCCAAAAGTTCTTATCGAAGCTAAAGTTTGTGATTTCGTTAATGAGTGTGGAGAATGGAAACTTAATATGCTTGAGAGCTGGATGTCAGATTAATGGCTTGATAAACTAAAAGCTTGTGTGCCTCCAAGCATGGAGGATTGTGCTGATGTTTTTTGTTTTGCAGGGACTGGTAATGATGAATTCTCGATTAAGGAGATGTTCAAGGAGGTACAAGGATACAACTTTGAAAATGCTGATGGAGATTGGAATAAGATTTGGAAAGCTTTGGTGCTGGAAAGATGCAAGAGCTTCATGTGGCTTCTCAAACATGATAGGTTGTTGACAAATTACAGCAAGAATAAGAAAGGCCTTGGGAGTGCAGGTTGCAAGTTGTGTGGTAATGTTTGTGAAACAAGCATTCATGCATTGAGGGATTGCGTCAAATGTTTACAGGTTTGTAAGAGTTTGGGGCCTAGTGACATTCTTGCAGAATTTTTCACGGCTAATATAGACAGTTGGATCAGGATGAATCTCAACTATAATGACATTGGCAACACAGGTTGGAGTAACACCTGAATTATAGCTTGTCATGTTATTTGGTCGTGGCGGAACTTGGAGGAACACAATGATGATTACATGAGACCACTGAATTATATCGTGCATATCTTGAAGAGATGAGATGAGTACAAGCAATATTTGAACTTGCATAAAGCTGTTAGAGATTATAGATGAGGATAGTGGTAAGAAGTTTATAGGCTGAAAACCTCCTACCAGAAGCATGATTAAATTGAATATTGATGGTGCTAGCAAAATTAATAATGTTGCAGAGTGTGGAGGTGTTCTAAGAGACCACAATGGTACATGGAAAGGGGGTTTTACCAAGTTTGTGGCGAATATTAGTGTAACATTGGCCGAGTTTTGGGGTGTATTAGAAGGCTTGAAGTTAAGCTTAATGTTAGGCTATAAGCAAGTGGAAATTAATGTTGATTCTATGGTAGTCATCAAAGCTATCTGTGATATGGTGAGAGAACTGACTTGATGTTTTATGTTTTAATCGCATCTGTGCGGATAGCAAGAGTCGCCACCAACTTTTCTTTTATCCAAAAGGAAAGGTAAAAAAGCACAGGAAAGACCTTTCGAGATTATTTTTCGGGTTCGGGGGGTATATTATGAAAAGGGAAGGTATTAGCACCCTTTTCATCCATGGTTTTCCATGGGCTCTTAGTTACTCGTTTAGATCACTTGCTTTTATTTTGACAGTGTGCTTGTGGTGTGGGCTTTGAAAATATTTTGAAAATGTCTTTGTAATGGTTCTCATTTCTATAAGAACGCGTACAAAGTGTTGTTTCGAAAAATAGTTCAAAGATGTGTTTGTGGAATGTGTTTTTGAAAGTGGTTTTGAAAAGATGTTTTCCAATGGTTCTCGTCTCTATAAGAACGTACACAAAATGTTGTCTTTTGAAAATGTTTTGAGATGAAAGTGTTGGTGTAAAAATGTTTTTGTCGTGAGCAAGCGAGTAATTAGGAGCGAATCTACCTACTCGAAAGGTTTTCAATTGTTCTTTTCTTCCTCCTTTTAATTTTGCTATCTTACCATTAATTTGGTAAGAAGCCCCATCGTTGGATGTAAAGGGACAGACGCGGGTCAATTTTTTTACAGTCATCGAAAGCAACTTATGTGACGCTTTAGCAATTTTTGTAAGGGACGAGATCGTTTTATCGAAGGCAACGTCGAGGGATTACGATCTTTTTATCGAAGGGTCATTGCTAAAACGTCCCATTAGCCTTGCCAACCAGAAATTTGACCAAAAAGCCCTTGATCCCACTTCTAGTTTCCCAGTTGGACAATACCTCTTCTTTGGTCAAGGGGAGAATTGCAGCAATCTCTTCAGGCCCAGGAGTCTTTTCCAAACCAGTGAATGGAGTTTGTTCCAAGACAGGGATCCCAAGCAAATAAGAAAATTCTTCCAGGGTAGGAGCCAGCTGGAAGTCTTGAAAGGTGAAACAATGGTACAGAGGGTCATAAAACTGGGTCAGAACACTTATCAGTTGTTGGTCCCATTTTGCAGTGGCCAAGCCAAGGAGAGAACCATGTCTGTTGATGAAGGAGGTAGTGTTTGGAATCCTTCCAACCAAATCCTTGAGTAAAACTGGTGGTTGGACAAAGTTGAGCCGGACAGTATTTCTACGCACGGGCATCATGATGTCCTACAAAACAGAGCAAAGATGAAACCTTTTTGTCTTTGAAATGGGTTAGTCCTTTGTACAGGATGCATGCAATGGTATGATGGCATGATGCTATGATGAAACACACCACAAGTATTCACATAGGCAAATAAGGCACACAAGTCACACAAGACACCCTTAGGTTTCAGGCCAGCATGAGTTTCAGGTATTACCCTCTTTTGGTTTTGTTGGTTAAAACCTGTCCTATCAAAAGTAACCGGGTTCTAGAGGATCTCAAATCATCGGCTACCCTCAATCGGTCATAACTCCAGCATCACAATCTTTTCTCGCGGCCAGAACCATCTCGAGAGTTTAGCCTCAATGAGTGTAGCATACTGCTACTGTCCTAATAGCCAAGTTGGTCAATCTAGGGTTCTAAGGTTGGTTGGTGTTTAATGACCCCTTAGAAGACCTATATTTTCCCCGTTGCAACACAAGGGATATAGGTACAGACTAAGATGCCACACCAACGTAGCCACTGCTTCACCCATGTCGGTCTACTCCGGACAGGTCCCTCACAGATTATGCTACCTAAAAAGGGTATTTCCCAGATCCGGGTTAGGATCTATGAAACTCCGATGCAAAGCCCACAAATTTAAAAGCAAACAAAGCAAACAATTGAAAACAAAGGTGATCTAAACCCTAAGGTTACTCCACTTTTAAGTTTATTCCTCAGCAGAGTCGCCAGTTCTGTGATACGGTGGGAGAACTGACTTGAGGTTTTGCGTTCGTATTCGCAAATGTTTCGGTTGAGCAAGAGTCGCCACCGACTTTTTATTTTATCCTAAGGAAAGGTTAAAAAGCACAGCAAAAACCTTTTGAGATGTTTTCTTGGGTTCGGGGAGTAGATTATAGAAAGGGAAGGTATTAGCACCCTTTCTATCCATGGTTATCCATGGGCTCTTAGTTACTTGCTTAGATCACTTGCCTTTTGTTTTCAATTGTTTGAAATGGTGCTTGAGTGTGTGTGGGTTTGAAAATATTTTGAAAAGAGGCCAATGTGGTGGCAACCTTTGTAATGATCCATGTGGGGATGTATACAAAGATGTATGTCTTTTGAAAAGGTTTTCATTTGTTTTTTTGAAAGTTGTTTTGAAAGTGTAGTGTTGTGTGGTTTTTAAATTAGGCAAGTGTTTTGTTTTGCAAGTTTGATTCAAGTAACTAAGAGGTTATCTACTCCTAAATTTCTCAAAAGATTATTGCTATGTCTTAACCCTTTTAACAAGTTTGTTCCACCATTGTATTTGGTGGACAATCTTGTGTTAGGATGTGAAAGGGACAGGCGCGGGTCATCGTTTAGACCATAATTGCAACGGCGTTAAATATCTTTGGGCAATGTTCTTTAAGGGACTTGATCATTTGTTTTTTTGCTTGTTTTGAAAAGTTTTATCGAGGGACTATGATCATTCAAATTGTTTGTTTTGCCCAAAGAAGTTCAACATACAATATGGCCCAATTTTGAAAGGCAACAAGTGGAATACCCTAGGGGGGTGCAAGTGTGATTTGTGTGTCCATTTTCATGCTTGTTTGTCTTGAGATTAGGTCATAACTATTTTTTATCGTTTTTTCGCATACAAACCCTAATTCTAACATGTTATCATTAGAAAGCAATAAAATGCGAAATTAAATTTACTAAGCTATTACAAAACCAAATATGGGAAGGGGGGTACAAATGTTCAAATGGGAATATTGACAAGAATTTAAATCTAAATTATTACATCATTTTGAATATTTCCAATTTAATCAATGTACAAAAATTAAACAAGAATGCAAGATGCAAAAGAAATGTTTTGTATATATATGAAAAATATTATTTATGTAAAAGAGAAAAGAAAATAAAAATTATATTATTTTTTGGAGTATTTTGAATTTAGGGCAAAAACCCTAATTTTAAAGAAAATGTATTATTATCTAATTTAATACAAATATTTATTTATTATTTATAAAAATAAAATAAAATGAAGTATATTATGAAAAAAAAGTATTTTTGTATCAAATATTAATAAAATGAAAAATTCAAGTATTTTTATATTTTAGCTTAAATATATTAATAAACATATATCTATATATATATTAATTTCTTAAATATGCATTATGTGCAAAATATTTAATATTTAATAAAATAAATAAAAAAAAGGTATTTTTTATGTGTAATATTTTCAGAAGGTAAACAAAAATGAAAAATTGTATTTATACTATTTTTATATTTATTCTAAATAATAGTATATATAATATTTATGTATAAACAAAAGAAATAAATCAAATAAATATGCCATAAATTCAAAAAAGGATGGAAAAAATATTTTTATGTTTTTTATATCATGAGAAAAAATAAACAAAGTCAACCAAAAAAGAAAAAGTCAAAAAGAGTCAAAAATGAAGCAAATGGGCTCAGGGGGTGCAATAGCAATTAAGTGGTGCAAATAAGAAAAATTTCCAGGCCCAGCCCAGAAGACCTGTCTTCTTCAACCTCTGAACAATATCCTTCAAGCAAACACGCGTTTTTTATCTCTGGATTCCTGGACTTTCAAGCAAAACTCATAACATGAAAAGTGTAGAGCATTAAGAGACGGTTTCAACCATGTAAAGAACTTGACCTAACTCTCTAAGATGAGGGAGAATTTCTCCTCCCCCAATTTCTGACCTAACTTTTCATCAATGTTCAGACATAAAATTCTCTAAGCACACGAAATATAAATGAAATCTAATCATATGAGCATGTTCAGGGCTATGATTGTGACATGTTTTCTTCACAAACCTAAAGCTAACAATGCTTAATAAGGGAGATAGAACTTCATGAATGTACCTGTTCAGTTGGAATCGAGCTTTGCAATGGAGGATGTTTCAGAGTGAAATGATGACTTGTATAGCTTCCTTGAAGTGTAAGGATGCTTTTCCAAGTCCTACCTTGTCTTGAAACTCCCTGAATCGAGCTAGTGAACTCCAACTGCAAAACAGAAATTTAAAAATGGTGAAGTGGCTTGGAGGTGTTACAGGTCAGGTTTCAAGTCATGGTTAGCTTGCATAGGTTGTAAGGAAGGTAGAGGAACAGGTTTGGGCAAGAATGCTTGAAGGGATTGAGAGATAGCACTCAATCTGTAGGGGTTCCCCTGTTTGAGCAGTTTCAAGGTGATTAGGGCAATGGGAGTGTTTTTAGAGGCCAAGGGCTCGTGTGTTAGCTTGAATATGTTCTATGGAATGTGTTTGATAACTTCTTTCTTGTGTGCTTAAGCTGAGATGAGAGATGGCACAAGTTATGGACTTTTCTTGAACTTGAAGCAAACAAAAGCAAGTTGGCTTTCTAGGTCAGTAGAGGACCCCCTAATGTGCTGCATAATCCTCTCTTGATCAGTGTGTTATGTACATAATCTTGTGCCAAGCAGATTTTCCATGTACTTTCTTGATTTGCAATTGGACATAAAGTTAATCTTTTCAAAAATGGAAAGTTCACTTTATCTAGTTTAGGATTAATCTTGCATACAATGCTTGCACTCAAAGAACAACACTCTAACACATTGAATATGCATTAAATTATTGAGTATGGAATGGTTCAAGGACCTGTAATCAAGCATAAAGCAAGCTGAGTTCAAATTTGCAAGATTATGAACATGTTTTGATGAAGAACAAAAGTGAGTTTTTGCCAACTTGTGAAATTCGAATCTCTCAAGTTATGAGGTTGTTTGATGAGTTCTTGGACATTTTGGAAAGCTTGGAATGTGTACTACAATCCATCTTTGAAATGAAAATTAAAATTCCAAGTGGAAGGGTATGAAAAGTGGCCTTGAAGTGGGGTAGAAAACCTTGTCAAAATAGGTTAAAATTTCACGAAGTTAAAAATGGTTTAGTGCCCTTATTCAAAAAATTGTAACTTGAGATACAAGCTTCAAATGAGAAAACTTTGTGAATCAAAGTTGTAGATTATGTAACAAGCTACAACTTTCATGTTTTGACTTTTGTTTGAATCCAAATGGATCTTGGTGAAAAGGTGGGGCAAAGTTGGGAAAAAATTAGGGTTTTTCATAACTTAGAAAAATTCGAAGTTATGAAAAATTCCATTTTCAAACCCTAATTTGCATTTTGTGATTTCTTGGTGAACAAGTTTCATGATTTGGCATGTTTTGATGAAAAATGAATCTTGACTCTTGATTTTGACCAAAAAGTCAAAGTTTGACTTTTCAGTATACAGTCAAAATTGATCAATTGACTGGGAAATTCAACTGTCAATCTTGTGTACTTGGGATCTTTTGAGCTTGATGAATGTGTCAAGACCATTTCATTGAGTCCTTGAGGCTATATGTGAGCTTGGTTTGCCATTGGCTAGGTCAAACAGTCAAAAATTGCCTTTGTGCAGTCAAAACCCTAAAAATGACCATTTTGCCCTTTTGGTGATCTGATCAAATTTCTTGGAGAATTGTGATCCAAACTTGATCAAATGGTCCATATGAGTTCATAATGTTGATGTGGATCAAATTTCATGAGATTTGACTGTCAATTGGTCACAGTTGACTTTTTCTCCAATACAGTTGATTTCTAGGTCAACTGCCCAATTGACTGGGCAAAACTTGGAATCAAGACTTGAAACTTGGCATGGGTAAACTTGGGAGTCCAATATGAAGCATGAAAGTTATCTTAGGCATTTTAGGTCAAAACATCTTTAGGCAAACACAAACCCTAATTTGAGTCCACAGTGCAAGGAGAAGTCTTGAGCAGAGGAAACCCTAACTGGACCTTGATCTTCAAAGGTCTTGTGATGAGAAAATGTTGAGTAAATGGGAGGGCAAATTTTGGGGTACAACACCTACAAATATGGTCAAGCATCCTCATACCAAGAGATATTTGGCCGAAGTTTTGCTGAGAGGCCTGTTGAGGACTTTAATGATGGATTCCGCTGGGGATAATGACGATAAACTCCGCTGGGGATCACCAAAGATAAACTCCGCTGGGGATTTGAAGGAGCTTTGCCGAGGGCGGTCTTCCGTGGTTTTTTAGCTGAGGATAACCCAGTTATAAGTCCTTGTGAGGAAATAACTTTAATAAAACTCGGGAGAGACGTCCGTACTCGGCAGGGGATAAGCTTCCAGAATCTACTGGGGATGAACTTTAAGACCTGCCGGGGAATGCTGTGCTTTTTCAGGATCGACGGGGAGTCGACTCCGCTTGGGGAAAGTATTGCTGAACCTGATTTTACTCTGCGGGGAGTTGAGATGATTTGGCCACATTTTTCAGTTGAACCCACCTTGGTACCTTGGCGGACAAAACAACCAGGCTGCATTAGACAACTTCACAGTGCCCCGGTCTCTGATGTCACCTGTAATCAATCTCTCGTTTCATATGCAAATATTTATGAATTAGCAATTTAATGTCAAATGCATATATCAAAAATGAACATTGGACGTTCTTCGCAAGACAAAACAGAAAAAGGAAAACAATGGTAATTTGTATGGACAAGTGAATTTGTATTGATTTAAACTTTGCCTGTGAATAGGCGTTTTTGTACAAGAGGCTGACATCCTAGTAAGAGGACGCCGCCAAATAATATAGAGTTTACAATTTGAAAAAGGAAACAAAACAGCTATGTGAAAAATCCCACTGGGTTCCAACTCTGCTATCGCCTTTATGTCTTCAAACGTCTCATCGCTTTGCTGCCTGGTCGAAGATGAAGCTGATTGGTCGATGCCGGAATCTGAGCCAGATAGTTGATGCTGAATTCCGGATGCGAAGTGATCCAATGAGACATAGTGTTACGCTTTATCCCTAACTTTTGCCTGGACTACCCTTTCGGGTTTTCAGTCCACCGGGATACCCATTTTTGCCCAAGCCGCCTTTTCAGGTTTTCGACTTGCCGGGTGTACAGATTTTTACTCATTTCATCCCTTATTTTTGCCCGAACCCTTTTGGTTCGCCGGGAAGCCCTTATTTTTGCCTAGGTATGTCAACCTAGCGGGTCTTTTATTTATGCGTAGTATTTTTTCACTATGTCTGCATTGGCGGGGTGAGGGAGGTCGTCACCATCCATGGTGGTCAGGATCATGGCTCCTCCTGAGAACATACGTTTAACCACAAATGACCCTTCGTATGTAGGGGTCCATTTGCCCCGGGGATCACTTTGAGGAAGGATGATGCGTTTGATTACCAGGTCCCCAACTTGATATTCTTGTGGTCTGACTTTCTTGTTAAATGCCCTGATCATCCGTTTTTGATACGTTTGACCATGACAGATAGCAGTGAGCCTCTTTTCGTCAATCAGGTTTAATTGATCAAGTCGAGTCTGGATCCAATCATCTTCACTCAAGTCTGCATCCTTCATTATCCGGAGAGAGGGTATCTGGACTTCAATCGGCAAGACTGCCTCCATGCCATAGACCAAGGAAAAGGGTGTTGCCCCGGTTGACGTCCTTGCTGAGGTACGGTACCCATGAAGAGCAAACGGTAACATCTCGTGCCAATCTTTATAGGTCACTGTCATCTTCTGCACAATTTTCTTGATATTTTTATTGGCTGCCTCTACAGCCCCATTCATCTTCGGCCGGTAGGGAGAAGAATTCTGGTGTTGTATCTTGAATTGTTCACAGAGTTCAGTGATCATTTTGTTATTGAGATTGGTACCATTATCCGTAATGATTCTTTCTGGGACGCCGTACCGACAGATCAGATTATGCCGGATGAAACGCGCCACGACGCTCTTGGTTACTGTGGCATAGGATGCTGCCTCAACCCATTTCGTGAAGTAATCGATCGCCACCAAGATGAAGCGATGCCCATTGGATGCCGTCGGTCGGATCTCACCGATCATATCGATGCCCCACATTGCAAAAGGCCAAGGTGCCGTCAGGACATTCAAAGGAACCGGAGGGATATGCACCTTGTCAGCATAGATCTGGCATTTATGACAAGTTCGGGAGTGTTGGTAACAATCGGCTTCCATTGTGGACCAGAAATATCCTGCCCGAAGGATTTTCTTAGCCATGGTGTGTCCACTGGAATGCGTTCCAAATGTGCCTTCATGCAGTTCCATCATGATTTTCTCTGCTTCTGCCTTATCCACACAACGTAGCAGAGTTGAATCATGATTCCGTTTGTAGAGAATGCCGTTGCTGAGGAAGAATTTTGCAGCAAACCTCCTCATGAACTTCTTATCATTGACGGATGCACCTTCAGGGTATTCCTGAGCTTCCAAGTACCTCTTCACCTCATGGTACCAGGGTTTTTCAATAACCTTCTCAGCCTCCAGCTCACAGCAGTATGCCGGTTCGTCCAACTTCCAGATAATGATTCGGGGAGCCTCATTGTCCCATTTAACTTTGAACATTGAAGACATCGTAGCTAGGGCGTCCGCTAGCTGATTCTCCTCTCTAGGGAAGTGTTCGAAAGTTATCTCTTCAAAGTGGGGAAGCAAGGTCGACACATACTCCTTGTAAGGAATAAGATTCGGGTGTTTCGTATCCCACTCGCCTTTGATCTGATTGATCACGAGAGTGGAATCTCCGAAGACACTTAGAAACTTGATCCTCAGGTCGATTGCAGCTTGTAAACCCATGATACATGCCTCGTATTCTGCCATGTTGTTGGTGCAGCTGAAACATAATCGGGCGGTGAGGGGAGTATGAGTTCCTTTGGGAGATATGATTACAGCGCCGACGCCGTTACCCAAAGCATTGGAGGCTCCATCAAAATGCATAGACCATCGGGATCCTTCCTCAGGTCCTTCATCCGGTCCAGGTACTTCACAGTCAGTTACCACCATGATGTCTTCGTCCGGAAAATCAAAGTTCAATGATTGATACTCGTCCACAGGTTGGTGTGCCAAATGATCCGCCAGTACACTTCCCTTAATTGCTTTCTGAGTTGTATACTGGATATCATATTCTGTTAAGATCATTTGCCATCTCGCTATTCTTCCAGACAGAGCGGGCTTTTCAAATATGTACTTGATGGGATCCATCTTTGAAATCAATAAAGTAGTGTGAGTCAGCATATACTGTCTCAGCCGGCGAGCAGCCCATACAAGAGCGCAGCAAGTTTTCTCAAGCAGTGAGTAACGAGACTCACAGTCGGTAAACTTTTTGCTCAAGTAATAAATAGCGTGCTCTTTTCGGCCAGACTCGTCATGCTGCCCCAGCACACACCCCATTGAATTGTCAAGTACTGTCAGGTATAGTATTAGAGGTCTTCCTTCCACCGGTGGCATAAGAATGGGTGGCTCTTGGAGATATTCCTTTATCTTCTCAAAGGCGGCCTGACATTCATCATTCCAGCGTACTACTTGATCTTTCTTCAGCAATTTGAAGATTGGCTCACAAGTAGCAGTCAGATGTGAGATGAATCGGGCAATGTAATTCAGTCGTCCCAGGAAGCCTCTGACTTCTTTCTCTGTTTTTGGAGTCGGCATCTCTTGTATGGCTTTTACCTTGGCAGGGTCCACCTGAATACCTTTATCACTTACAATGAAACCTAGCAATTTTCCGGATCTTACCCCGAAGGTGCATTTGTTGGGATTCAACCTCAGCTTGTATAACTTGAGTCGGTCAAACAACTTTCTCAGATGGTCAAGGTGCTCCTCCTCAGTTTGAGACCTTGCAATCATGTCATCAACGTATACCTCAATCTCATGATGGATCATATCATGAAACAAAGCAACCATGGCACGTTGATAGGTTGCCCCAGCATTTTTCAATCCGAATGGCATGACCTTATAACAGAAGGTGCCCCACTGAGTCACAAATGTAGTCTTCTCCATATCCTCTGGAGCCATCTTGATCTGATTATACCCTGAAAAACCATCCATGAAGGAGAACACCTTGTGTTGGGCTGTATTGTCAACAAGGACATCAATGTGAGGTAGGGGGAAGTCATCCTTGGGGCTGGCCCTGTTCAGATCCCTGTAGTCAACACACATTCTGACCTTACCGTCCTTCTTTGGTACCGGCACCACGTTGGCAACCCACTGAGGGTAAGAAGTCACTGCAAGGAACCCGGCATCAAACTGCTTCATAACCTCGGCCTTGATCTTTTCAGACATCTCTGGACGCATCCGTCGGACTTTTTGCTTTACTGGAGGGTAATCTTCCTTGGTTGGTAGGTGGTGAACTACAATGTCGGCATCCAAACCTGGCATATCTTCATAGGACCAAGCAAAAATCTCCATGTAATCTTGTAGCATCTGGATCAATCGTTGCTTCACGCTGAGCTCTAGATTGGCACCAATCTTGACCTCTTTCCTATCTGTCTCAGTACCCAGATTAATTGTCTCCACAGGCTCTTCATGTGGCTGAATAGCCCTCTCTTCCTGGAGTAGCAGTCTTGCGAGTTCACCAGGCACTTCGCAATCATCTTCACCTTCGTCTTCGGCCAAGTTGATCGGATTTTCGAAGTCATAACTGGCGGTAGCAGAGCTGTTACCAGTGAGATCCAGAGTGGATTGAAACCTGTATAAGTGAGTGTGTGTAAATATAGCTGTTTTGCAATATATATAACACAGAAAGGAAAAGAGCACAAGATTTGAAATGCAACAAACGTCCAATGTTTTGATTGATGATATATGAAAATGTCATACAAAAAGCCCTCACAAATGGAGCTACGATGCCCCGGGTAGGACACCGAGCCAACAAAGTTTTAACATATTGTTTGTTACAAATTGGAAATCAAAAGAAATTAATTACTGCGTGACAAATGTGATAGGGGTAAAATCCTTTGCCGTCCAGTTGCTTGGTCCGTCGCTGGTAGTCGGGTAGATCCAACTGTCAAACTCTGCTTCCTCTACATCTTCCTCGATAGCATTCACCCTTGAGCTGGAGATAAACACCGGAGCCTTTCTGACCTTCTCTTTGCGCACAGCCTTTTGAGCCTCCGCAGTAAAGCCTAGCCCAAACTTGTCATTCTTCTGAGTGAAGTCAGGAAGCTGACCCCAGTTTGCACAATTGCCTTTCTGAACCACACCCCGGGCATCCCTTAGGGAAGCCATCTTCAAGGAAACATTCTCTTCGACTGTTGTTTCTGCAGCTGCTGAAATTGGATGTACCTCCTCGAAATGCTGAAAGGGGGTTTCAATAAACTCCCCGTCCATCTCAATGTATCTGAAGGAATTCAAATGGCTCACCATATACTCCTCTTCTCCTTGCACAGTGACGATCTTCCCCCTGACGGGATACTTCAGCTTCTGGTGCAAGGTGGAGGTCACTGCCCCAGCTTTATGGATCCAAGGTCGACCCAGTAGACAAGAGTACGACGGACGTATATCCATCACATAAAAAGTAGAGTCAAACACTTGAGAGCCCACACGAATAGGGATGTTAACCTCTCCATGAACCATCCTTTTGGAACCAACAAAGGCCCTGACGATGATATTGCTGGGCTTTAATTCTAGGCCTTCATAATCCAGACGGTCTAAAGCCTTTTTCGGTAGAACATTCAAGGAAGAACCAGTATCCACCAATACATGCGCCAGAGTAGTGCCCCTGCATTCGATAGAGACATGCAGGGCATCATTGTAGTCTCTTCCCTTCGCAGTCAGGTCAGCATCTGAAAAACCCAAGCCATTGTCTGCCGTCAGATTTGCTATGCAATCAGTGAACTGGACTGCAGATGTTTCCTGCGGCACATGGGCCGTCTTGAGAAATGAGATCAAGGCCTTAGCATGGGCCTCGGAGCATAGCAATAAGGAGAGCATGGAGATCTTGGAGGGCGTACGTCCCAGCTGCTCGACAACATTGAAATCACTTTTCCTTATTATTTTCAAGATCTCCTCTATTTCTTGTTGGGAGGCCTCAGCATTTATGGGTATTGGTGCCTCCATCCGGGCAGGCTCTTCTTCAATCCCTTTGCCCCGAGCATTAGATGACTCGGCGGCAGGGGAAACAACTTGATCAGTAGCAGGAACAGGTAAACTTGTAGGTGTTATAAGGAGGGGTTTTCGAATAGTGGGTGGTGCAATGTCAGGCGAGAAGAGCCTGCCACTGCGGGTGACCTTGGCTGGACCAGTGATATCACAGATACTGGCGCCAGTGTCAAATTCTTGTTTGATTCCATTTACATATACGTCTGCCCCATAATGCCAAGGGACAGCTTTATCAGATACGTAGGGGAGAGGCCCCAGAAGAGTAATAATCACAGGTGCAACAGTCATGATTTGAACAGGCTTCTTCGGGGGAGCCTTGATTGGATTATTGAAGATGGTAACCACAGAAACTTCTTTTATCGGAACCAACTGAACAGCAGACTTCTTAAACAGAATCTCCTTGCTATCCATTAGGCTTTGGACGCCTAACCTCAGCAAGGGACAATCAGATAGGGAAATAACACAGAACAGGCAATCTCCACTGCAACCCGGAAATAAACCGGCCCGCAGTAGGTTCTTCTTAACGGTCTTCAGAGGGGTGACAACTTCATTTACCGAAACAGCGTACATTTCTTCCTCAATGGCATTTACTCTATGCTGGGGCATAGGAGCAGTTACAACATTTGGTCTTTCCGGTGCTTCAAACTGAATTTCCTTTGCGTCGATCAGATCTTGTACTTTGTTTCTCAAGGCCCAGCAATCATCAGTAGTGTGCCCGGGACTATCAGAATGATAAGCACACCGGGCATTTGGGTTATACTTAGGAGACACAGTGTTGACGACCTTAGGAGCTTCTTTGAGGGTCACCAGGTTGGTGGATAACAGTTGGGGTAAAATTTGAGATAAGGTCATACTCAGTCGAGTATACTGCCTCTTGGGCCTTTCGCTTCTTTGTTGATTGTACTGCTGAGGAGCAGCAACAGGTTTTGAGATGACCAAAGCATTGACGGCTTGGCGACTTTCGGGCTTGACTTGTCTTCTAGGACCATAGACGGCACTTGCTTCTTTCTTAAACGGCCTCTTCTCAGCACTGGTGGAGGCAGCCTTTTGTATCTTGCCTGACCTGATGCCAGCTTCAATTCTTTCTCCCGTCAATATCAAATCTGTAAACCCGGCGGAGGAGTTACCAACCAAATGATTGAAAAACGGACCAGACAACGTCCCTAGAAACATATCAACCAGCTCTCGATCAGTCAATGGAGGCTGCACCCTGCCAGCCAAATCTCTCCATTTTTTAGCGTACTCTTTGAACCCTTCACCTGTTCCTAGAGACATACCCTGAAGTTGGGTACGCGTAGGAGCGAGATCAGAATTGTATTGGTATTGTCTGTAGAATGCGGTTGCCAAATCTTCCCAGTGTCGGATGCTAGCTGTGATCGGTGGATCTGGAACTGACTGTTTAACGCTGGTTCGCGAAATGTCGCGGAAGCAAGAGTCGCCACCGTCTTTTATTTTCTCCATATGGAAAGGACAAAAGCACAGAAAAATTCCTTAAAGAGATTGCTCTCGGTTCGGGAGGTAGGTTATAGAAAGGGAAGGTGTTAGCACCCTTTCTATCCATGGTTATCCATGGGCTCTTAGATACTTGCTCAATGTGTTTTCAAAATGTTTGCTTGCTGTTCAATGTGGGTTTAAAAAAGTTTCTTTGAAAAATTTCAGATCGACTCGTACGTCAGAGTGTTTGAAAAGTTTGCTTTGAAAGCTTTTGAAAAGTGTCAGTGTGAAAAGTCTTTTTGAGTTTGTTTTGAGATTAGAGCAAGTATCCTTGGGAACCTACCTACCCTAAGGAATTCGTCTGTGTAAATGTCCTTAAAGTAATGCCATCCCACCATTGAGAGGTAGGTAGCACCACCGTTGGAGGTGTCCGGGTCAATTCGATTTTAGGGACATGGTGATCACCAGAGCAATGGGAAGACACCTTAGAAGCTACCCTCATGCCAGGTTCCCGGATCATGGGGACTTACTAAGACGTCCTCTACTCGACGATCACCTTTCGAAAGGCAACAGTGAGGCGTACCCTAGGGGTGGTGTGTGCGATTCGTGTGTCATGTTTCATTTATTTGTCTTGTCATGTTTGTCGTGTTCTACGCTTGATTTTAATTTAAGTCCATTCATTCTTGCATGCATATTTAACAGTTATAAATTGCGAGAAAATAAATCTACGGCTATTACAAATGGCGCGGGTCCACATCGCCAAAATTAAACCGGACCCGATTTAGCAGGAAAATAGATAATGCGAAGAAATAAAGGTGCGAGGAATTTAAATTACATGGCTTTGGGATAATTACATAATTATATAAACGATAAAAGAGAAATGCGCGAATTAAATGATTAATGACGGGCGTTGGACCCTTTTGCAAATAATTAAAAGTTAATGAGCATTAAAAATAAAATAATAAAAGGAATTAAATGTTTTTTGATATTTTGTATTTTTTAAGATTTAAAAGAAAAAAGGAAATTAATTGAGATTAAATTAGACGGCAAACCCTAATTCTAATATTTTATTTATTAAGAAAGAATTAAATTAAGATCTAAATTAAACCTAAGATTTATTATATACAATTTAAATAGGAAAATAAATAAATAAGTAATTATTATTATTCTAAAAAAAAAAAAAAAAAAAAAAAAAGAAAAATATTAAAAGTAATAAAAAATAGCAATTAACCTAATTCTACATTTTTTGGATTTTTATTAAAAAGAAATTAATATTAAAACCTAATTAGACTAAGTAATCTACATTTTTATTTATTCATGAAAATAATTAGTATATAAATATTTATGTTTTTGTGTATTTTCTGATTTTTTAATGTTTTTATATTTTTGTTAAATTAATTAAAACAAATAATTAAAATAAACAATCAATTAAAATAAATGAAATAAAAAAAGAAATCAAACCAGAGTGGGGTGTAGTCCCCAATTTAGGAGGTGTGAATTAGGAAAGCCTGGCCCAATAAGGGTTGATTCGTTGACTTTCTTGGATCACATGTCAGTGCTTTGACCTGGTACATGGTGCATCTGGAATATTGGCCCCTGATTTGGTTGCCTGAGACACGTGGCTAGATGATACTTGAGTGTGTATGGTGAATTTCCTCAAGCGCGCTGCATAAGAGCTTTTTATGAAAAATAATATGAGACTTTTGCCAGACCTGGGACTTGAACCCAGGTCTTGAAGATTACAAGCACAACACATGACCACTAGACCAAGCGCATTTCAATTAATACATGATAAACAATAAATAATATAAAGAAAAAACGCTAATGCTTTGGAATTTCGCGCGCAGTTTGAATCCACCTATCACACGTTGCCACGCAGTCTTCGTCCTCGTTCTTCCCTGAAACATAAGCATATGGCCACGGTTTTCTGGGCGTGGTCTAAAGCCGTTTTCAAAAAAATAGCGATTAGGTCATGTCCCAATATAAATTAGGCGCGACCCCCTCAATGAACTTGTTGGAAGCTTCTGATTCTCATGGTGCCAATCTCGCATCTCAATTTTTCCATAGGAGTAAACCCCTAATTTTTTATCTCTGAAACCCTAAGATGTATCAATGGCAACTCTTCATAAAACGCATGAAAACTCAATTAAGTTATATGGTTAGTACAGAAACTTCATAAGGAGTAATAATATACAAGCAAAAATGCAAGAAGATGCTTAAATCATGAGATGCGATTTCAATATTTTCTTGGTTCAGTGGGACTCGTGAATACCAATTCTTTGCGCTTTTGTTATTGTTTGGGATTGGAACACCTTCAGAATTGTCCAAGGAAGCTATTGAAACGAGAATGGAACCTTGAATCGCCCTAGAACCTTGAAATCAGATTTCAGTTTTTATGAGAATTTTTCAATTTGCCAATGCTTCAGTATGCGCAGCTTTCAGTCCTCTTGCATTAGGGTTGTGATGTAGTACTTGTATGGAATGGTTTTAGGTCAAAAGATTGAACAAAATCTCATGAATTAATGGTTTTCACATATTTGATTTTACAAGATTTTTTACAATCTTTTTCATGGTGTTTTTGTACCAAATCAGATCAATTATCATCAAAACTTGCCCTAATCAATTAAGCACGAAATATTGACCTTATAATGTGCATAAAAAGATTTTTTAGGTTAAGGTTTATATTTTTCATGAATTAAAATCATTTAAATGAATATAAATTAATATTAATTCAAATAAATAATTAAAAAATATGAGAATACTTCCCTTTGGGCCTAGTGGTCGTGCATAGGCTTGGCATGAAGAAATTTGGAAGAAAATTGGGCCCATTTGCATTTTTAGGCCTTTTGTATCAATGTTGACTTTCAAAAATTTCCAAAAATTTCCCAACTTCCACAAGGCATAACTTGGTCAATTTTTAAGCTTTTCACATGTTCTTGGACATTTTGGAAAGGTCTTTGAGTCCTTTAACCAATGCTTTTGGTCCCATGTCATTTTGATTTACCAATCTCAAGTTATGGCCTTTGACTTAAAGTCACTTTTTGTTGACTTTTGAAAATGACCTATAATGTTGGAATTGATAACTTTTTGTGAGAGCATTTCTTGGACTTGGAACATGAAGATGAATTGTAGGAAATGTCTTTCTCTTCAAAATGAGCTTTGGATGGAAATTTTCTGATAATCCATGTGAAAGTTATGCCCTGGTCAATTTCAGTTGACTTTTTCAGCTGTCCAAATATAGCAACTTTTGCATCTTTGATGATTTCTGAGCCAAATTTTGAGAATCATGATCAAGCATTGATCAAATGATGTTTGTGGCTTCAAAATGATATATTGACCAAAAATTTGAACTTTTGACTGTCAAATGACCATTTTGCCCCTACAGTTGACTGTAGTGCAATCTAGGGTTTTGACTGTGCAGTCTTGAGCTGAATGCCTTGAAACTTGACATGAGGATACTTGACCATCTTTTTAAGCATGTGAGACTTGATTGGGCCTTTGAGAAGTTCATTTCCTTGACCAGAACTCAAACTCTAGTTTTGACTGTCTAGGAGACAGTTGAGCTGCACAACCCTTGGGGCATTTTGTGACCTTGACTTTGATAATTCTTGATGAATATGGGAGGGCAAATTTTGGGGTACAACAGTTGCCCCTGTTCAATCTTCTTAGACCTGAGGATGCAGATTGGCTGACGTGCCTTTCGTAATCCGAGGGCAAAAGATGATTGAACACTAAAGTGCCCAGAAATTTGCGCTCACATAGTAGCGGTGATGATGAGGGAATGGGCTTATAGATGCCATTTGGAGATTGCTGGCTGGGATGATGGGCTTATAGATGCCATCTGAATGCTGATTGCGTAGGAGATTCCTTAGCGAGAACCTGCATACCTGCAAAGCAGAAAAATGAGTACCTGACACGTTGCAGGAGCTGATTTTAGATGCTTGATATAGATATGTCCTGACTGGTTACAGGAACTGAGTCTGGAGCTTCAAACGTTGATGAATGAACCAGGGATGGTTACTGCCTTAGCCTGAATGATCAGTGAACCTTGGATGATTTTAACTTCAACAACGCTCGTTGAGAAAATCTTGATGAGGATTACCATCTTCGTAGTGTCAGGAAGAGAACCAAAGGACATTATAATTTCGAAGGGAGTCACCTTACTCACCGCTGGAGAGGGAACTATATTATAATCTGAAAGGAGATATCACCTCACGCTCATGCCGGAGAGGGAAACATCTGAAGAAGGAATTACCACCTCACACGCCGTTGGAGAGGGGACCATAAGAGAATATCACCTCACGCTCATGCCGGAGAGGGGAACATCTGAAGAAGGAATTACCACCTCACGCTCACCGTCGGAGAGGGGACCACAAAAGACTATCACCTCACGCTCATCGTCGGAGAGGAAAACATCTTGAAAAAGGAATTACCACCTCACGCTCACCGTCGGAGAGGGGACCACAAAAGACTATCACCTCACGCTCACCGGCGGAGAGGAAAACATCTCGAAAAAGGAATTACCACCTCACGCTCACCGTCGGAGAGGGGACCACAAAAGACTATCACCTCACGCTCACCGTCGGAGAGGAAAACATCTCGAAAAAGGAATTACCACCTCACGCTCACCGTCGGAGAGGGGACCACAAAAGACTATCACCTCACGCTCACCGTCGGAGAGGAAAACATCTCGAAAAAGGAATTACCACCTCACGCTCACCGTCGGAGAGGGGACCACAAAAGACTATCACCTCACGCTCACCGTCGGAGAGGAAAACATCTCGAAAAAGGAATTACCACCTCACGCTCACCGTCGGAGAGGGGACCACAAAAGACTATCACCTCACGCTCACCATCGGAGAGGAAAACATCTCGAAAAAGGAATTACCACCTCACGCTCACCGTCGGAGAGGGGACCACAAAAGACTATCACCTCACGCTCACCGTCGGAGAGGAAAACATCTCGAAAAAGGAATTACCACCTCACGCTCACCGTCGGAGAGGGGACCATCTTGAAAAAGGAATTACCACCTCACGCTCACCGTCGGAGAGGGGACCACAAAAGACTACTTTAACTTCAACAACGCTTGCTGAGGAAAAATCTTGGTGACCTCAACAACGCTCGTTAAGGAAATCTTGGGTGACTTTATCTTCAACAACGCTCGTTGAGAAAAATCTTGGGTGTCTTCTACTGGGATAAGAACCAGGGAGATCTTAGGGTCGATTTGACTGGACCGGTCTAGGTTTTGAAATGTGATTGAGAATTTAAACTGCATCTTTCCTGAAAGGTAAAAGTCAGTCATATGCAATGCATGATATGCAATGACGTTCTTGATGTAAATGAGACTTGTATGATATGATGTGTCTATGCATGCTATAATGATGTATGTGACGTTTTACGAATGTATGTTTTTGTCTAGGAAAGTAAATCCTTGACAGGCGCTAGGAAGTCGTATCCTGGGCTGATGTTGAGGTATTGATTTCCCTTCCGCTGGGGATGGTAGTTGCAAGAATACTGGTAGGAGAAGATAACTCTGTTGAGGAATAAACTTGGCAAATGGAAGATTCTGCGGGGAGAAAAGATACTCTGACGACCATGCTAGGAAGCGGTACTCTGTGGGGAGAGAAATGCTTTGCTGAATTATTGAGAACGACTTGCTGAGGAAACCCTTGTTGTATAGGAAGCGTTGATAGACTTCGCTGGGGTAGGAAGGCTTTGTCGACGACGCTCTTCCCGTGGCTTCTGGCTGAGGATAACCCAGTTATATCCTGTTAAGGAAATAATTCTTTAAATAAAGCCGGGCGATGCGTTCGTGCTCTGCGAGGGGATAAGCTTCCAGAATCTACTGGGGATAAGCTTATTGCTTGGGGATATGAGTCCCAACTTCCTGGGGAAACTGTATTGGACTCCTGGGGAAGTTTTGTTATGCAGGGGAAGTGACTGAGATACCGCCGGGGAACAATCTTGAGGCCAAGACTGCCGGGGATGCTTGTATTGAATATGTGCTGCTGCTGGGGAGGTTGAGATCTACGGGAGGATACTCAATTTCCTTGACAATCTGATAATAGCTTGGAGAAGAAGGTATTGTTTTTACTGAACCACTCCCTGGGGATTTAAGAGGTACCGGTTATGTTCTTTAGCTGAACCTATCTTGGCACCTTGGGGGATAGAACCATTAGATTGCTCTTAGGTGACTCCTTATTGCCCCTGTTTCTGAGGTGAGAGAGAAAGACCTATGAGGTGCTGATAGTTATTGACGGACAAACCTTCTTCTGGTAGGCAAGTGATATGAATGACAGGACATAGTCGTACGCTTTGATCCCTAACTTTTGCCTGGACCGCCCTTTCGGGTTTTCAGTCCACCGGGATACCCATTTTTGCCCAAGCCGCCTTTTCAGGTTTTCGACTTGCCGGGTGTACAGATTTTTTTTCATTTCATCCCTTCATTTTGCCCGAACCCTTTTGGTTCGCCGGGAAGCCCCTTATTTTTGCCTAGGTATGTCAACCTAGCGGGTCTGTGATTATGCGCAGTATTTTTTCGACTATGTCCGTGTCCTCAGGATGTAGGGAATTGCCCCTGTCAGAAGTGTTTTGTCATGCCATCAAAGGGTGTTTGATCAGGCAAGATTTGTTGCTGGAATGCCCCCAAGTGACTCAGGCGGAGATTTGCCCCAGGCTATTTGGCCTTTTGAGAGATTCTCCGAATCTTGATTGGACTGCCCCAGATAATGGACCATGGTCATGCCATGCCCTTTGATTGGAAGTGCTTCTGTTCATTAGGCATTCATCGTGCGAATTTCCCTGCTGTTCAAACAAAAAGTCATATGCCAACAAAGTTATGTTAAAAATGCAAAGCTTATGTCTGTCTTGAAGATTTTGAAAATGCATTCTTTTTCATAAAACAAGTGATTGTTTGTAAAACGTGATGTCAACTCCGTATTTTACCGTAGGCCTTCAGGAGTCAGGATACCTTTCGTAACAGTATGCTTTCGAACTAACCCATGCTTCAGCTAGGACTTTTGAGGGTTATAACGTGGCCTGGTTCACGGTTTAAGAAACAAAGGATAAAGGCTCAAATTTTATTTGTACCCACCCGCTCTTCGTGATGTTCTCCAAACCTAAACTCAGTTGATCGTACGTTAGACCTCGTTCGAGTCTTTGCTTTGATTTTCCGGTGATGGTTCAAACATTGATGATTTATTCTGACTAGGCAGTTATTTTTTGTTGAGGGTTTGTGAGACCTCTTTCTTGATTTTTGTTATCCCTTTCTTTTTTTGTCTGAACTGTTTCCTTTTTGGAATTACAGTCAGCGGGATGCCCCAGTTTTATAAGTCCCTTTTTATAGGTTTTGACTTCTTGGGCTTTTTATTTATGATTTTGGATGACTGCCTATCCTTTTGATTGTGTTGAACCATCACTGTCTTTGTTCGTTTTGTAAAGATCTCTTCGGTGCCATTCGTCATGCACTTGGACCAACTGAGAGGACTACCCTGCCCCGGGTTATGATAAAGGGTTTTAATTTTCGAAAATAGAAACTCCTACTTCTTTGGCTCTGATGGGTTGACGAGGGATTATCATCCTTATAACTCCAGTGTTTAGGGATTGAAACAATGCCTGTACCTCATCAGCGGGGTCTGTTCAAAAGCATACTGTAGATTATGGTATTGTTTTCGTCATCCTCCCTCAAAAGGCTTAGAATTTTAGGTCAAGAGTTGACATCAGAAAAAATATGAAAATAATATGAGAATAATTGGCATTTAGTGAATACGAATATATTGATTCAAAATAGACATAAGCGATGCATTAATGTGATAACAATGTTTAACATGAATAAATGTTTGAACGGTCAAAAGAAAACACAACTTGAACATTCGAATGAACAAAAGTTTCTTAGTCTCGGAGCTTGTCACTTCAACTGATGATCCTTGGAGGAATGGTAGAAAAATTCAACCTGTCCATCTTGTGTGAACTCCACTGTCCCTTCATCGATCAGGTTCTGGATTTTGTTCCTCAGCTCCCAACATTCATTGGTGTCATGTCCTGGGCTAGCAGAGTGGTAGGCACATCTCTTATTGGGGTCATAGGCAGGAGATGCTGTGTTGGGATTCCGGGGACGAGCCTTTAATGTGATTAGATTCAACCTCAATAGGCGTTGCAAAGCTTGAAACAGCGACATGTTGAGCTGGGTGAATTGCCTCCTGGGCTTGTCTGGCTGAACTCGGTGAGGTTGGCGTTGAATTTGTGGCACTGGAGTCATTTGAGGAACTTTCCCTTTATCCTCTTGTCTCGAGGATGATTGGATGATGAATGGCTTTTTACCCTCAGATGTTTGCCCCAGTAGGTCACCCTGAAGCAGTTGGTTGAAGAGAAACCAGAGCTCCTCTTGTCTTTGAACTAGACGGTGAATGATATTCCTCTGCCCCAGCATCTGGGCTTTCATAGCATCCATCTCAGCTTGTAGGTGTTCCAACTTTCCATCCTCAGCATTGCCCCTGGCGGAGGTCTCTGTGAGAAGTGTCCTTAGCTCCTCCTGCCCCTCGGATAGATTCAGGAGGATTTCCCCGAACCGTGTCTCTTGAGCAAGAAAGTCCTGGTTGTCTTGTGGGCGAGCCATTGCTGAAATAAACAGCGAGAAGGGTGAGTGACCTGCAACAAGGGATACCTGCTATGCAATGATGGGTATGATATGCATGCAATGTTTTCAAGGACCTCGCGGGGTAAACAAGAAAAATTGGTTAGCATTTGGATCCGGCAGTTTGATTGAAAGACCTTCATATTTGTTGAGAGTCTTTCTTCTAAGGGTCAAAGGCTCACCATATCCAGTGGGTCATAGCCTCTGACAACCTTAGCTGGAGGAAAATAAATCCTCTTTGCCCCTTGCTGGGCTGGTATATCATGACCTGCATCACAAGCCCTTGAGATCCTTGAAATGGGTTAGGGTGTATGCAATGGTATGCAATGGTATGATGTCATGCTATGCATGGGGTAATGTGAGTAACTCTGTTATGAGTCCCGATTAAGGACTATAAACAGACCCTGCAAGGAATTCAGTATCCTGTTATGAGTCCCGATTAAGGACTATAAACAATACCTACAAGAAATTTGATAAACCCTGTCATGAGTCCTAGTTAAGGACTATAAACAAAACCTGCAAGAAATTTGGCCAACCCCGTCATGAGTCCTAGTTACGGACTATAAACAAGACCTGCAAGAAACTTAGTAAACCTGTCATGAGTCCCAATTAAGGACTATAAACAGAACCTGCAAGTGGTTAGTACACCCTATTATAAGTCCTAATTAAGGACTATGAACAAAACCTGCAAGAAATTTAGTGCACCCTGTCATGAGTCCTAGTTAAGGACTATAAACAGGACTTGCAAGAAACAAGTGTCAGGTAACAAGTACGCAAGTAGGCAAGTACAAAGGCACACAAGTCACACAAAAGAGCCCTTAGGGTTTAGGCCAGCATGAGGTCTGGGTAGTACCCTCTTTCAGTTTGTTGGTTAAGACCTGTCCTATCAAAGTAACCGGGTTCTTAGAGGATCCCAATATCATTGACTACCCTCGATCGGTCATAACTCCATCATCGCAATCTTTTCTTGCGGCCAGAACCATCACGAGAGTTTAGCCTCAATGGGCGTAGCATACTGCTACTGTTTCTATTGGCCAAGTTGGGTCATTTAAGGTTCTAAGGTCTGTTGGTGCTTAATGACTCCTTAGAAGACCCATATTCTCCTCGTTGCGACACAAGGGATATCGGTACAGACTAAGGTGTCACGCCAACGTAGCCACTGCTTCACCTGTGTCGGTCTACGCCGGACAGGTCCCTCACAGCTTATGCTACCTAAACAGGATATCCCCAGATCCGGGTTAGGATCTATGTATCTCCGATGCAACCCACAATAGTAAAGCAAGAAAAACAATACAAGTGAAAACACAGTTATGACCTAGCCCTAAGGTACACCTCACTTTATAAAGTATCCCCAGCAGAGTCGCCAGTTCTGTGATCGGTGGATCTGGAACTGACTGTTTAACGCTGGTTCGCGAAATGTCGCGGAAGCAAGAGTCGCCACCGTCTTTTATTTTCTCCATATGGAAAGGACAAAAGCACAGAAAAATTCCTTAAAGAGATTGCTCTCGGTTCGGGAGGTAGGTTATAGAAAGGGAAGGTGTTAGCACCCTTTCTATCCATGGTTATCCATGGGCTCTTAGATACTTGCTCAATGTGTTTTCAAAATGTTTGCTTGCTGTTCAATGTGGGTTTAAAAAAGTTTCTTTGAAAAATTTCAGATCGACTCGTACGTCAGAGTGTTTGAAAAGTTTGCTTTGAAAGCTTTTGAAAAGTGTCAGTGTGAAAAGTCTTTTTGAGTTTGTTTTGAGATTAGAGCAAGTATCCTTGGGAACCTACCTACCCTAAGGAATTCGTCTGTGTAAATGTCCTTAAAGTAATGCCATCCCACCATTGAGAGGTAGGTAGCACCACCGTTGGAGGTGTCCGGGTCAATTCGATTTTAGGGACATGGTGATCACCAGAGCAATGGGAAGACACCTTAGAAGCTACCCTCATGCCAGGTTCCCGGATCATGGGGACTTACTAAGACGTCCTCTACTCGACGATCACCTTTCGAAAGGCAACAGTGAGGCGTACCCTAGGGGTGGTGTGTGCGATTCGTGTGTCATGTTTCATTTATTTGTCTTGTCATGTTTGTCGTGTTCTACGCTTGATTTTAATTTAAGTCCATTCATTCTTGCATGCATATTTAACAGTTATAAATTGCGAGAAAATAAATCTACGGCTATTACAAATGGCGCGGGTCCACATCGCCAAAATTAAACCGGACCCGATTTAGCAGGAAAATAGATAATGCGAAGAAATAAAGGTGCGAGGAATTTAAATTACATGGCTTTGGGATAATTACATAATTATATAAACGATAAAAGAGAAATGCGCGAATTAAATGATTAATGACGGGCGTTGGACCCTTTTGCAAATAATTAAAAGTTAATGAGCATTAAAAATAAAATAATAAAAGGAATTAAATGTTTTTTGATATTTTGTATTTTTTAAGATTTAAAAGAAAAAAGGAAATTAATTGAGATTAAATTAGACGGCAAACCCTAATTCTAATATTTTATTTATTAAGAAAGAATTAAATTAAGATCTAAATTAAACCTAAGATTTATTATATACAATTTAAATAGGAAAATAAATAAATAAGTAATTATTATTATTCTAAAAAAAAAAAAAAAAAAAAAAAAAAGAAAAATATTAAAAGTAATAAAAAATAGCAATTAACCTAATTCTACATTTTTTGGATTTTTATTAAAAAGAAATTAATATTAAAACCTAATTAGACTAAGTAATCTACATTTTTATTTATTCATGAAAATAATTAGTATATAAATATTTATGTTTTTGTGTATTTTCTGATTTTTTAATGTTTTTATATTTTTGTTAAATTAATTAAAACAAATAATTAAAATAAACAATCAATTAAAATAAATGAAATAAAAAAAGAAATCAAACCAGAGTGGGGTGTAGTCCCCAATTTAGGAGGTGTGAATTAGGAAAGCCTGGCCCAATAAGGGTTGATTCGTTGACTTTCTTGGATCACATGTCAGTGCTTTGACCTGGTACATGGTGCATCTGGAATATTGGCCCCTGATTTGGTTGCCTGAGACACGTGGCTAGATGATACTTGAGTGTGTATGGTGAATTTCCTCAAGCGCGCTGCATAAGAGCTTTTTATGAAAAATAATATGAGACTTTTGCCAGACCTGGGACTTGAACCCAGGTCTTGAAGATTACAAGCACAACACATGACCACTAGACCAAGCGCATTTCAATTAATACATGATAAACAATAAATAATATAAAGAAAAAACGCTAATGCTTTGGAATTTCGCGCGCAGTTTGAATCCACCTATCACACGTTGCCACGCAGTCTTCGTCCTCGTTCTTCCCTGAAACATAAGCATATGGCCACGGTTTTCTGGGCGTGGTCTAAAGCCGTTTTCAAAAAAATAGCGATTAGGTCATGTCCCAATATAAATTAGGCGCGACCCCCTCAATGAACTTGTTGGAAGCTTCTGATTCTCATGGTGCCAATCTCGCATCTCAATTTTTCCATAGGAGTAAACCCCTAATTTTTTATCTCTGAAACCCTAAGATGTATCAATGGCAACTCTTCATAAAACGCATGAAAACTCAATTAAGTTATATGGTTAGTACAGAAACTTCATAAGGAGTAATAATATACAAGCAAAAATGCAAGAAGATGCTTAAATCATGAGATGCGATTTCAATATTTTCTTGGTTCAGTGGGACTCGTGAATACCAATTCTTTGCGCTTTTGTTATTGTTTGGGATTGGAACACCTTCAGAATTGTCCAAGGAAGCTATTGAAACGAGAATGGAACCTTGAATCGCCCTAGAACCTTGAAATCAGATTTCAGTTTTTATGAGAATTTTTCAATTTGCCAATGCTTCAGTATGCGCAGCTTTCAGTCCTCTTGCATTAGGGTTGTGATGTAGTACTTGTATGGAATGGTTTTAGGTCAAAAGATTGAACAAAATCTCATGAATTAATGGTTTTCACATATTTGATTTTACAAGATTTTTTACAATCTTTTTCATGGTGTTTTTGTACCAAATCAGATCAATTATCATCAAAACTTGCCCTAATCAATTAAGCACGAAATATTGACCTTATAATGTGCATAAAAAGATTTTTTAGGTTAAGGTTTATATTTTTCATGAATTAAAATCATTTAAATGAATATAAATTAATATTAATTCAAATAAATAATTAAAAAATATGAGAATACTTCCCTTTGGGCCTAGTGGTCGTGCATAGGCTTGGCATGAAGAAATTTGGAAGAAAATTGGGCCCATTTGCATTTTTAGGCCTTTTGTATCAATGTTGACTTTCAAAAATTTCCAAAAATTTCCCAACTTCCACAAGGCATAACTTGGTCAATTTTTAAGCTTTTCACATGTTCTTGGACATTTTGGAAAGGTCTTTGAGTCCTTTAACCAATGCTTTTGGTCCCATGTCATTTTGATTTACCAATCTCAAGTTATGGCCTTTGACTTAAAGTCACTTTTTGTTGACTTTTGAAAATGACCTATAATGTTGGAATTGATAACTTTTTGTGAGAGCATTTCTTGGACTTGGAACATGAAGATGAATTGTAGGAAATGTCTTTCTCTTCAAAATGAGCTTTGGATGGAAATTTTCTGATAATCCATGTGAAAGTTATGCCCTGGTCAATTTCAGTTGACTTTTTCAGCTGTCCAAATATAGCAACTTTTGCATCTTTGATGATTTCTGAGCCAAATTTTGAGAATCATGATCAAGCATTGATCAAATGATGTTTGTGGCTTCAAAATGATATATTGACCAAAAATTTGAACTTTTGACTGTCAAATGACCATTTTGCCCCTACAGTTGACTGTAGTGCAATCTAGGGTTTTGACTGTGCAGTCTTGAGCTGAATGCCTTGAAACTTGACATGAGGATACTTGACCATCTTTTTAAGCATGTGAGACTTGATTGGGCCTTTGAGAAGTTCATTTCCTTGACCAGAACTCAAACTCTAGTTTTGACTGTCTAGGAGACAGTTGAGCTGCACAACCCTTGGGGCATTTTGTGACCTTGACTTTGATAATTCTTGATGAATATGGGAGGGCAAATTTTGGGGTACAACACTAGCTCCATCTAGTTGGTAGAACCATTCAAGCTGTGACCCTGAGAGGCTATCTTGGAAGAAGTGAATCCAGAGGTTCTTATCCGCCGTATAAGGTTGGATTTTCCTTACGTACAACCTTAGATGCAGCTTTGGGCAGGAGACCCCATCATACTTGGTGAAGGCAGGCGCCTTAAACTTGTGTGGAATTACCACCCCAGAAGATAACCCCAAATCTCCGAAATCCAGTCCCGGCACATTCTGAATTTCCATGGCGCTCAAGCGATCCTCCAATTGTTTGTATCTGTCAGCAGCAGGTGGGTATTGTTCGTCATTATAGTCCGTCTCGTTGTCGGAGACTGCGGGACTAGGAGCTCCTCCCCCTTGGGGACTGTTTTTCTCAGCAGAAGAAGTGGTTGGATCAGCTTCATTATGGAGTGTGTTCCCAAATCTGCGTCCGGTGTTGAACAATGCAGTCCTCTTTTTCTTCTTCTTCTTCAGGAGTAGAGTCTTCAACTCTTGCTGACCTTGGGCTAGGCTTAGGACCATCTCTTGAAACTGTGCACTTTGGGCCTGAAGGGCCTTGATTGCTTGCTCACTGGATGAGTCTGGATTCATGATGACTGTTCAAAATAAACAGCGAAGGAGATTAAGCAACCTGTGAAATAGGGTACCTGCTATGCATATGGTGCAATGGGATGCGTATGTTTTATGTTTTCAAAGACAAACAAGATTCAACTTTGTAGACAAAAAAGGAAACACACTTCATTAGATTAAAATTTTAATTGTTCAACAACTGGCCCTTTGGCATTACAGGAATGAAAAATACTGGGAAGGAAATAAAACTGTAAAAGGAAACATCCAAAGCTCATCAATGCTCCCATGGCCTCCTCTTTTCAGTGCTGATGTAGTTGTTCAGGACCCGTTCTTCCTCCAATTGCTTAGTCAGCCTCTGGATCTTCCGTTCCTGCTCGTTGAATTTTTCCCGATAGAAGTCCCGTTCTTCCTTTAGCTGCGCCCAAGATCTCTTCATTGTATCAAAATCAGTGGGTATCTGAGGAGGGAGGACAGTTGGAGGAACCCCATCTTCATCAGGAGATTCAAGGATGATTGGTCTGACAGCTTCGTAGGGCATACCTAATTTTTGAGCACGGATGCGGACCCATTTGCAATAGGGCTCCATTGGTAGAGAAGTCTTTGATCCCAACTCATGTGGGTCAGCTTTGTGAATTCTGTCCCAAGCTTTAATGAATCCCTGGCGTAGTTTGTCACTGTCTGCCTGAAACTCAAAATGGAAGTGAGGAACCAGCATTTCATGAGGCCCATCTCCTCTGGCTCTTCCAAACTGACGGAGAGCTAAGCATGGGTTGTAAGAGATTCCTCCTTGGATACTAATCAGCGGAACATTAGGGTATTCTCCGCAACGGTCAATAACAGCTACCTCATCCAAACCTCTAAGAGTCCAGGTGATGTCATTATCAGTGAGAGACATTAACCTCCGAGCCCAACCTTTTCCTTCTTCATTCTTCAGCACGAACTTAGGAAGGTGCGAAATAAACCACCTTACTAGCAAAGGAGCACAACACCACGGAGTTCCCCGTTTTCGAGCAGTACGAGCATAGAGTTGTTGTAGAATATCACCCAAAAGAGTGGGTACCGGATTCCGAGACATGAAGATCCTTATGACATGGATACTGATAAAAGTGTCAGGGTTGGGAAACAATACCAGACCATAGGTCAAAAGAGCCAGAATATCCTCGTACGCCTTGAAGTCTAAGTCATTCCAGAAATCATTAGCCTTGCCAACCAGAAATTTGACCAAAAAGCCCTTGATCCCACTTCTAGTTTCCCAGTTGGACAATACCTCTTCTTTGGTCAAGGGGAGAATTGCAGCAATCTCTTCAGGCCCAGGAGTCTTTTCCAAACCAGTGAATGGAGTTTGTTCCAAGACAGGGATCCCAAGCAAATAAGAAAATTCTTCCAGGGTAGGAACCAGCTGGAAGTCTTGAAAGGTGAAACAATGGTACAGAGGGTCATAAAACTGGGTCAGAACACTTATCAGTTGTTGGTCCCATTTTGCAGTGGCCAAGCCAAGGAGAGAACCATGTCTGTTGATGAAGGAGGTAGTGTTTGGAATCCTTCCAACCAAATCCTTGAGTAAAACTGGTGGTTGGACAAAGTTGAGCCGGACAGTATTTCTACGCACGAGCATCATGATGTCCTACAAAACAGAGCAAAGATGAAACCTTTTTGTCTTTGAAATGGGTTAGTCCTTTGTACAGGATGCATGCAATGGTATGATGGCATGATGCTATGATGAAACACACCACAAGTATTCACATAGGCAAATAAGGCACACAAGTCACACAAGACACCCTTAGGTTTCAGGCCAGCATGAGTTTCAGGTATTACCCTCTTTTGGTTTTGTTGGTTAAAACCTGTCCTATCAAAAGTAACCGGGTTCTAGAGGATCTCAAATCATCGGCTACCCTCAATCGATCATAACTCCAGCATCGCAATCTTTTCTCGCGGCCAGAACCATCTCGAGAGTTTAGCCTCAATGAGTGTAGCATAATGCTACTGTCCTAATAGCCAAGTTGGTCAATCTAGGGTTCTAAGGTTGGTTGGTGTTTAATGACCCCTTAGAAGACCTATATTCTCCCCGTTGCAACACAAGGGATATAGGTACAGACTAAGATGCCACACCAACGTAGCCACTGCTTCACCCATGTCGGTCTACGCCGGACAGGTCCCTCACAGATTATGCTACCTAAAAAGGGTATTTCCCAGATCCGGGTTAGGATCTTTGAAACTCCGATGCAAAGCCCACAAATTTAAAAGCAAACAAAGCAAACAATTGAAAACAAAGGTGATCTAAACCCTAAGGTTACTCCACTTTTAAGTTTATTCCCCAGCAGAGTCGCCAGTTCTGTGATACGGTGGGAGAACTGACTTGAGGTTTTGCGTTCGTATTCGCAAATGTTTCGGTTGAGCAAGAGTCGCCACCGACTTTTTATTTTATCCTAAGGAAAGGTTAAAAAGCACAGCAAAAACCTTTTGAGATGTTTTCTTGGGTTCAGGGAGTAGATTATAGAAAGGGAAGGTATTAGCACCCTTTCTATCCATGGTTATCCATGGGCTCTTAGTTACTTGCTTAGATCACTTGCCTTTTGTTTTCAATTGTTTGAAATGGTGCTTGAGTGTGTGTGGGTTTGAAAATATTTTGAAAAGAGGCCAATGTGGTGGCAACCTTTGTAATGATCCATGTGGGGATGTATACAAAGATGTATGTCTTTTGAAAAGGTTTTCATTTGTTTTTTTGAAAGTTGTTTTGAAAGTGTAGTGTTGTGTGGTTTTGAAATTAGGCAAGTGTTTTGTTTTGCAAGTTTGATTCAAGTAACTAAGAGGTTATCTACTCCTAAATTTCTCAAAAGATTATTGCTATGTCTTAACCCTTTTAACAAGTTTGTTCCACCATTGTATTTGGTGGACAATCTTGTGTTAGGATGTGAAAGGGACAGGCGCGGGTCATCGTTTAGACCATAATTGCAACGGCGTTAAATATCTTTGGGCAATGTTCTTTAAGGGACTTGATCATTTGTTTTTTTGCTTGTTTTGAAAAGTTTTATCGAGGGACTATGATCATTCAAATTGTTTGCTTTGCCCAAAGAAGTTCAACATACAATATGGCCCAATTTTGAAAAGCAACAAGTGGAATACCCTAGGGGGGTGCAAGTGTGATTTGTGTGTCCATTTTCATGCTTGTTTGTCTTGAGATTAGGTCATAACTATTTTTTATCGTTTTTTCGCATACAAACCCTAATTCTAACATGTTATCATTAGAAAGCAATAAAATGCGAAATTAAATTTACTAAGCTATTACAAAACCAAATATGGGAAGGGGGGTACAAATGTTCAAATGGGGATATTGACAAGAATTTAAATCTAAATTATTACATCATTTTGAATATTTCCAATTTAATCAATGTACAAAAATTAAACAAGAATGCAAGATGCAAAAGAAATGTTTTGTATATATATGAAAAATATTATTTATGTAAAAGAGAAAAGAAAATAAAAATTATATTATTTTTTGGAGTATTTTGAATTTAGGGCAAAAACCCTAATTTTAAAGAAAATGTATTATTATCTAATTTAATACAAATATTTATTTATTATTTATAAAAATAAAATAAAATGAAGTATATTATGAAAAAAAAGTATTTTTGTATCAAATATTAATAAAATGAAAAATTCAAGTATTTTTATATTTTAGCTTAAATATATTAATAAACATATATATCTATATATATATATATATATATATTAATTTCTTAAATATGCATTATGTGCAAAATATTTAATATTTAATAAAATAAATAAAAAAAGGTATTTTTTATGTGAAATATTTTCAGAAGGTAAACAAAAATGAAAAATTGTATTTATACTATTTTTATATTTATTCTAAATAATAGTATATATAATATTTATGTATAAACAAAAGAAATAAATCAAATAAATATGCCATAAATTCAAAAAAGGATGGAAAAAATATTTTTATGTTTTTTATATCATGAGAAAAAATAAACAAAGTCAACCAAAAAAGAAAAAGTCAAAAAGAGTAAAAAATGAAGCAAATGGGCTCAGGGGGTGCAATAGCAATTAAGTGGTGCAAATAAGAAAAATTTCCAGGCCCAGCCCAGAAGACCTGTCTTCTTCAACCTCTGAACAATATCCTTCAAGCAAACACGCGTTTTTTATCTCTGGATTCATGGACTTTCAAGCAAAACTCATAACATGAAAAGTGTAGAGCATTAAGAGACGGTTTCAACCATGTAAAGAACTTGACCTAACTCTCTAAGATGAGGGAGAATTTCTCCTCCCCCAATTTCTGACCTAACTTTTCATCAATGTTCAGACATAAAATTCTCTAAGCACACGAAATATAAATGAAATCTAATCATATGAGCATGTTCAGGGCTATGATTGTGACATGTTTTCTTCACAAACCTAAAGCTAACAATGCTTAATAAGGGAGATAGAACTTCATGAATGTACCTGTTCAGTTGGAATCGAGCTTTGCAATGGAGGATGTTTCAGAGTGAAATGATGACTTGTATAGCTTCCTTGAAGTGTAAGGATGCTTTTCCAAGTCCTACCTTGTCTTGAAACTCCCTGAATCGAGCTAGTGAACTCCAACTGCAAAACAGAAATTTAAAAATGGTGAAGTGGCTTGGAGGTGTTACAGGTCAGGTTTCAAGTCATGGTTAGCTTGCATAGGTTGTAAGGAAGGTAGAGGAACAGGTTTGGGCAAGAATGCTTGAAGGGATTGAGAGATAGCACTCAATCTGTAGGGGTTCCCCTGTTTGAGCAGTTTCAAGGTGATTAGGGCAATGGGAGTGTTTTTAGAGGCCAAGGGCTCGTGTGTTAGCTTGAATATGTTCTATGGAATGTGTTTGATAACTTCTTTCTTGTGTGCTTAAGCTGAGATGAGAGATGGCACAAGTTATGGACTTTTCTTGAACTTGAAGCAAACAAAAGCAAGTTGGCTTTCTAGGTCAGTAGAGGACCCCCTAATGTGCTGCATAATCCTCTCTTGATCAGTGTGTTATGTACATAATCTTGTGCCAAGCAGATTTTCCATGTACTTTCTTGATTTGCAATTGGACATAAAGTTAATCTTTTCAAAAATGGAAAGTTCACTTTATCTAGTTTAGGATTAATCTTGCATACAATGCTTGCACTCAAAGAACAACACTCTAACACATTGAATATGCATTAAATTATTGAGTATGGAATGGTTCAAGGACCTGTAATCAAGCATAAAGCAAGCTGAGTTCAAATTTGCAAGATTATGAACATGTTTTGATGAAGAACAAAAGTGAGTTTTTGCCAACTTGTGAAATTCGAATCTCTCAAGTTATGAGGTTGTTTGATGAGTTCTTGGACATTTTGGAAAACTTGGAATGTGTACTACAATCCATCTTTGAAATGCAAATTAAAATTCCAAGTGGAAGGGTATGAAAAGTGGCCTTGAAGTGGGGTAGAAAACCTTGTCAAAATAGGTTAAAATTTCACTAAGTTAAAAATGGTTTAGTGCCCTTATTCAAAAAATTGTAACTTGAGATACAAGCTTCAAATGAGAAAACTTTGTGAATCAAAGTTGTAGATTATGAAACAAGCTACAACTTTCATGTTTTTACTTTTGTTTGAATCCAAATGGATCTTGGTGAAAAGGTGGGGCAAAGTTGGGAAAAAATTAGGGTTTTTCATAACTTAGAAAAATTCTAAGTTATGAAAAATTCCATTTTCAAACCCTAATTTGCATTTTGTGATTTCTTGGTGAACAAGTTTCATGATTTGGCATGTTTTGATGAAAAATGAATCTTGACTCTTGATTTTGACCAAAAAGTCAAAGTTTGACTTTTCAGTATACAGTCAAAATTGATCAATTGACTGGGAAATTCAACTGTCAATCTTGTGTACTTGGGATCTTTTGAGCTTGATGAATGTGTCAAGACCATTTCATTGAGTCCTTGAGGCTTTATGTGAGCTTGGTTTGCCATTGGCTAGGTCAAACAGTCAAAAATTGCCTTTGTGCAGTCAAAACCCTAAAAATGACCATTTTGCCCTTTTGGTGATCTGATCAAATTTCTTGGAGAATTGTGATCCAAACTTGATCAAATGGTCCATATGAGTTCATAATGTTGATGTGGATCAAATTTCATGAGATTTGACTGTCAATTGGTCACAGTTGACTTTTTCTCCAATACAGTTGATTTCTAGGTCAACTGCCCAATTGACTGGGCAAAACTTGGAATCAAGACTTGAAACTTGGCATGGGTAAACTTGGGAGTCCAATATGAAGCATGAAAGTTATCTTAGGCATTTTAGGTCAAAACATCTTTAGGCAAACACAAACCCTAATTTGAGTCCACAGTGCAAGGAGAAGTCTTGAGCAGAGGAAACCCTAACTGGACCTTGATCTTCAAAGGTCTTGTGATGAGAAAATGTTGAGTAAATGGGAGGGAAAATTTTGGGGTACAACACCTACAAATATGGTCAAGCATCCTCATACCAAGTTTCAAGACTTTCAGCACAAAATTGCACAGTCAAAAACCCTAATTGCACTACAGTCAACTGTAGGGGCAAAATGGTCATTTGACAGTCAAAAGTTCAAATTTTTTATCAACATCCCATTTTGAAGCCACAAACATCATTTGATCAATGCTTGATCATGATTCTCAAAGCTTGGCTCAAAAATCATCAAGATGCAAAAGTTTCCTTATTTGGACAGGTGAAAAAGTCAACTGTAAATTGACCAGGGCATAACTTTCACATGGATTATCAGAAAAATTCCATCCAAAGCTCATTTTGAATAGGAAAACATTTCCTACAACTCATCTTCATACCTCTAGTCCAAGAAATGCTCTCACAAAAAGTTATCAATTTCAACATTATAGGTCATTTTCAAAAGTCAACAAAAAGGGACTTTAAGTCAAAGGCCATAACTTGAGATTGGTAAATCAAAATGACATGGGACTAAAGGCATTGGTTAGAGGACTCAAAGACCTTTCCAAAATGTCCAAGAACATGAGAAAAGCTTAAAAATTGAGCAAGTTATGCCTTGTGGAAGTTGGGAAATGTTTAGATATTTTGAAAAGTCAACATTGGTTCAAATGACCTAAAATTGCTAATGGGCCCATTTTTCTTCCACAATTCATCATCCCAAGCATGTGCACGACCACTTGGCCCAAAGGGAAGTTTTTATTCATTTTTTATTTATTTATTTGAATTTTTATTTATAATAATTCATTTAAATCAATTAAATATATGAAAAATATTTAACTTAACCTAACAAATCCTTTTGCACATGTAATCTACTCAATAATTCGTGCATAATTCAATATGGAAAGATTTGGATTGATTGGATCATGATTGGTACAAAATTGCATGAAAAAGATTGGAAAAAATATGCTTGGAAATTAAATCTCAAAAGTCATGAATACAAGAGATTTTGTTCAATTTTGTTGACCTAATCTATTCTATACATAAGCCTGAACGAAAACCTAATGCCTTGGACCATTGAAGCTGCGCAAAAACCATTCACAAACTTGAAAATTTTGTCAAGAAACTCAAAACTGAAAAACACATTCTAGGGTGGTTTCAAGCCAAGATTTCCATTCCATTAGCTTCCTTGAAGGTTACATAACGTATTCCAATCAAAATCGATCATCTCAGCGCCTAGAATTGGTATACAGAAATCCAGTTTTCTCTTATATTTTTCAAAATCGTATTTCCAGATTTAGGCGTTTTCATGGCATTTTGATTATGCATTTATACTGAGTAATGTATTCTGAAGCTAACTATATGGATTGATTGTGTTTTTATGAGCTATACAAGAAATCGCCATGGTTGTATTTTAGGGTTTGCAGGACCTCAAATTGGGGGTTTTTAATTAAAGAAAAATTGGCCTTCAAGAGTTACGCCATTGAATCAAGCTTGTCTGGACGATTATGAATCTACCTTCGCGCTCAATTTATGAGCATCCAATGGCCATTCGCTATTTTCTCTAAGGGTGCCTATGGGGACGATTTAAAAACCGTGGCCTTTGTCCTTTGTATTTCAGAAAAAAAATATATAACGAGGAAGATGACCTCGTGGCATAAGCTGGTTGGCCGGTTCGAATTTCGCGCGTAAAGCGCCCCACTGACCATTATTTATTTTATGTTATTTGTTTGTTGTTTAAATTACAGAAAGCGCGTTTGGAAGGATTGGCAAGCATAGTGACTGGTAAACTACTGGACCTGGGTTCGAGCCCCGGGTCCCCACACCACTTTCATATTATTTTTTCTTGGGTAATTATATGCAGCTTCAGTGTAAACGCACATCATACACTTCCAAATCCAGCATGCCACGCGTTCAGTTTCAGGAATTCAAAGGCATAGATTGGAGGAACACCATAAGCTTGGTCAAACGTGCCACATGTTACTCAAAAAAGTCCACCAGGCTTTGCAGTTAATGGGCCAGATTACTTGGGTTATACCTCCATGTTGGGGACTACCACCCCCCTAGGTTTGCCATACTTTTTTTATTTAATTCTATTTCTTTTAATTATTATTTGTTAATTTAATTATTATTTTCATAAAATCACAAAAATACCTAAAAAATCAGAAAAGAGCAAAAATATAGTAAATATTTTATTTTAAGTATTGTCATAAATAAATTGTATATAAATAAAATTAGTTTTAAATTAGGTTTAATTCAAACATTTTTCTTAATAAACTTAAAATTGGTAGAATTAGGTTTTAATCAATTTTTATCCTTTTTTTTTCTCTTTCATAATAATCAAAATAATTAAATATTTATTTTTATAATTAAATTTGTATATAAAAATTAGGGTTAATTTAGGTTAAAATTCAATGTTTTCTTAATAAATTAAAAGCCACTAGAATTAAGGTTTGCATCTTATTTTAATTTTAATTAATTCTCTTTTTTCATGTAAATCCTAAAATACTAAAAAACACCAAAAAACAAGTCCTTTCTTTCTTTTAATTTTAATTAATTCCATTTAATTTTAATTTTGCAAAAAGGGTCAAACGCCCTCGTTTCGATTTAATTCTTATTCGCATATTTACTTTATTGCGTTTAAATATTTATGTATCTCTCCCAAGGCCATGTAACCTTTTAATTTCTTGCACCTTTAATTCTTTAT
This sequence comes from Vicia faba, assembly GCA_948472305.1. Lineage (NCBI taxonomy): Eukaryota > Viridiplantae > Streptophyta > Magnoliopsida > Fabales > Fabaceae > Vicia > Vicia faba. The sequence continues at coordinate 1,344,222,918 of OX451739.1, read as the reverse complement.
TTACTTTCTTTATTTTTCTGTCAAATCGGGTCCTGGTTAATTTTGGCGATGTGGACCCGCGCCATTTGTAATAGCTTAGAATTTACTTGTCGCAATCTTAACTGTTAAATAATGGCATGAAAGAATGTATGGACAAAAATAAAAAACAAGCGTAGAACACCAATAACATGACAAGATAAATGCAAATGAAAACGACACACAAATCGCACACACCACCCCTAGGGTACGCCTCACTGTTGCCTTGCCTCGAAAGGTGATCGTCGAGTAGAGGATGTCTTAGTAAGTCCTCATGATCCGGGAACCTGGCATGAGGGTAGCTTCTAAGGTGTCTTCCCATTGCTCTGGTGATCACCATGTCCCGAACCTCGAATTGACCCGAACACCTCCAACGGTGGTGCTACCTACCTCTCAATGGTGGGATGGCACTACTTTTAAGGACATTTACACAGACGAATTCCTTAGGGTAGGTAGGTTCTCGTAGATACTTGCTCTAAATTTCAAAACAAAATCAAAAATACTTTTCACACCGACACTTTCAAAAAGCTTTCAAAAAGCAATTTTTCAAACACTCTTGAGGACTGATACAAGAGTCGAACTGAAATTTTCAAAGAAACTTTTTAAAACCCACAGTTGAAAAGCAAACAAACCATTTTTGAAAACACAAATGAGCAAGTATCTAAGAGCCCATGGATAACCATGGATAGAAAGGGTGCTAACACCTTCCCTTTCTATAACCTACCTCCCGAACCGAGAGCAATCTCTTTAAGGAATTTTTCTGTGCTTTTGTCCTTTCCGTTTGGAGAAAATAAAAGACGGTGGCGACTCTTGCTTCCGCGACATTTCGCGAACCAGCGTTAAACAGTCAGTTCCAGATCCACCGATCACAGAACTGGCGACTCTGCTGGGGAATCTTTATAAAGTGAGGTGTACCTTAGGGTTTAGTTCATAACTGTGTTTTCAATTGCTTTCCTTGTTTGCTTAAATTGTGGGTTGCATGGGAGTTACATAGATCCTAACCCGGATCTGGGGATACCCTGTTTAGGTAGCATAAGCTGTGAGGGACCTGTCCGGCGTAGACCGACATGGGTGAAGCAGTGGCTACGTTGGTGTGGCGCCTTGGTCTGTACCGATATCCCTCGTGTTGAAACGGGGAGAATATGGGTCTTCCAAGGAGTCATTAAGCACCAACAGACCTTAGAACCTTAAATGACCCAACTTGGCCATTAGAACAGTAGCAGTATGCTACGCCCATTGAGGCTAAACTTTCGTGATGGTTCTGGCCGCAAGAAAAGATTGCGATGCTGGAGTTATGACCGATTGAGGGTAGTCAATGATATTGGGATCCTCTAAGAACCCGGTTACTTTGATAGGACATGTATGAACCAACAAACTGAAAGAGGGTAGTACCTAGACCTCATGCTGGCCTAAACTCTAAGGGTTTCTCTTGTGTGACTTGTGTGCCTTCGTACTTGACTAATTGCATGCATGTTATCTGACACATAAGCTACTTACAGGTTTTGTTTATAGTCCCTAATTGGGACTCATAACAGGGTGTACTAACTACTTGCAGGTTCTGTTTATAGTCCTTAATTGGGACTCATGACAGGTTTTATTTGAGTTTCTTGCAGGTTTTGGTTTGCAGTCCTTAATTGGGACTCATAACAGGGTTACTTACATTACCCCCATGCATAGCATAACATCATATCATTGCATACATCCTAACCCATTTCAAGGATCTCAAGGGCTTGTGATGAAGGTCATGGTGAATCAACTATTCCAGCAAGGGGCAAAGAGGATTTATTTTCCTCTAGACAAAGTTGTCAGGGGCTATGACCCACTGGATATGGTGAGCCTTTGACTCTTGAAGAAGGACTCTCAACAACATGAAGTACCTTCAATCAAGTTACCAGTTTCCAACTCTAACAATTTGTTTACCCCTCGAGGTCCTTGAAATCATTGCATGTAGATCATACATATCATTGCATAATAGGTACCCTTTCTCTGCAGGTTGCTTACCTTCTTCGCTGTTTATTTCAGCAGTCTCGTCATGAATCCTGAATCCTCAACCGAGCACACTATCAAGGCCCTCCAGGCTCAGAACGCCCAGTTCCAAGGGCTGATCATGAATTTGACCCAGGGGCAACAAGATCTGAAAGCTTTACTTTTGAAGAAGGAAAAGAAGAAGAGGAGGACTGTTTTGTTCAGCCCTAGACGCAGATCTGGGAACACCCTGCTGGATGAAGCTGAGAGGACAACTCCATCTATGGGGAAGGGCAGTCATCAAGAGGAAAGGGTTCCCAGTCCAGTGGTCTCCGACAATGAGACAGATTTCAACGACGAACAGTACCCTCCGGCTGAGGATAGGTACAAACAGTTGGAAGACCGACTAAGTGCTATGGAGATACAAAAAGTGCCTGGCCTGGACTTCGAGGATCTAGGTCTGTCTTCTGGGGTAGTGATCCCGCACAAGTTTAAGGCACCTGCCTTTGCTAAATACGACGGGGCATCCTGTCCTAAATTGCATCTCAGGGCTTACACAAGGAGGATCCAGCCCTATACAGCTGACAAAAACTTATGGATCCATTTCTTCCAAGAGAGTCTTTCAGGGACTCAGCTTGAGTGGTTCTATCAATTGAATGGAGCCAACATCCATACCTGGGAAGACCTAGCCACTGCTTTCTACAAGCATTACCAGTACAATGCCGACCTTGCTCCTACACGTACCCAACTCCAGGGTATGTCACTGGGGTCAAGTGAAGGTTTCAAGGAATACGCGCAGAGATGGAGAGACCTTGCTGGAAGGGTGCAGCCTCCATTAACTGACCGGGAACTCGTTGATATGTTCTTGGGGACCCTATCCGGGCCATTCTTCAATCATCTCATTGGTAATTCATCTGCAGGATTTACCGACCTCATCCTGACTGGCGAAAGAATTGAAGCTGGTATCAAGAGTGGGAAAATTCAAGAGGCCACACCTGCTGACACTCACAAAAAGCCTTACACGGGAAAGAAAGAATCTAATGCTGCATACAACCAAAAGAGTCGTCGTGACCAACATGCAGGGGCAGTCATGATTTCTGGTTCTGCACCACGCCGCCAACCACAAAAGGGAAACCAGCGAAGGCCGGACGAGCCTAAAAGACAATTCACCAACATTAACATGCCATGGTCACAAGCATTGCAGCACATGTTGAAAATGAACCTGATTGCGGTGATCAACCCTCCTGCAAATCCCAAGATCTCCTCTCCAAGCTACAACCCAGAAGCGAGGTGTGCTTATCATTCTGATAGCCCGGGGCACGATACTGAGGACTGTTGGGCACTGAAGTACAAGATTCAGAACATGATCGATGCCAAAGAGATCGAGTTCGACCCTGCCGAGACTCCCAACGTGATCACTGCTCCATTGCCAAAACATGGCTAGGGTCGAGAGATTTTTGTTCATTTGAATTCAAGTTGTATTTTTCTTTTCTTGTTCAGATAAACAATTATCATGTTAAACTCTTTTATTTCATGAATGCATTACACATGTCTGTCTTGATTTAATTATGTTTACTATGCTTAAAACTGCTTTCATATTTTTGTGATGGTCAACTCTTAATTGAAAATTCTAAGCCTCTTGAGGGAGGATGACGAAAACGATACCGCTATCTTTACAATATGCTTTTGAATAGACCCCGCTGATGAAGTACAGGCATTGTTTCAAATCCCTAAACACTGGAGTTATAAGGAAGATAATCCCTCGTCAACCCCTCTGAGCCAAAGAAGTAGAAGTTTTTATTTTCGAAAATCAAAACCCTTAATCATAACCTGGGGCAGGGTAGTTCTCTCAGTTGATCCAGATGCATAACGAATGGCACCAAAGAAGTCCTTACAAAACGAAAAAACAGTGATGGTTCAGAACAATCGTAAAGACAGGCAGTCGTTATCAAAAAATCATAAAGGAAAAGCCCAAGAAGTCAGAACCTATAAAAGGTATTTATGAAACCAGGGCATCCCGCTGATTGTAATTCCAAAAAGGAAACAGTTCAGGCAAAAAAAGAAAGGGATAACAAAAAAATCAAAAAAAAGGGGGTCATACAAACCCTCATCAAAAAAAAAAAGGAGATGACTGCCTATTCAAATAAACATTCAATATCCGAATCATCACTAGTATATCAAAGCAAAGACTCAAACAAGGTCTAACGTATGATCAACTGAGTTTAGGTTTGGAGAACATCATGAAGAGCGGGTGGGTACAAATAATTTGAGCCTTTATCCTTTGTTTCTTAAACCGTGAACCAAGCCACGTTACAACCCTTAAAAGTCCTAGCTGAAGCATGGGTTAGTTCGAAAGCATACTGTTACGAAGGTATCCCGACTCCTGAAGGTTTGCTGTAAAATCTTGAGTTGACACCGCATTGTATTACAAAAAATGCATTTTCAAAATTCAAAACAGACATAGGCTTTTGCATTCTTAAAATAACCTTGTTTGCATATGACTATTTGTTTGAACAGCATAGAAGTTCGCACGACGAAAGTCTGATGAATAAGAGTATCTCCAATCAAGGGGCATGGCATGACTATTGTCCATCATCTGGGGCAGTTAAGTCAAGATTCAGAGAATCTCTCAAAGGCCAAACAGCCTGGGGCAAATCTCCGCCTGAGTCACTTGGGGCACTCCAGCCACGAATCTGGCCTGATCAAATACCTTGTGGTGGCATGACAAAATACTTCTAACAGGGGCAACTCCCTACATTCTGAGAGCGTGGACCTAGTCGAAAAAATACTACGCAAAATCAAAGACCCGCTAGGTTGACATACCTAGGCAAAAATAAGGGCTTCCCGGCGAACCAAAAGGGTTCGGGAAAAATGAAGGGATGAAGTGAAAAGATAGGTACACCCGGCAAGTCGAAAACCTGAAAAGGCGACTTGGGCAAAAATGGGTATCCCGGTGGACTGAAAACCCGAAAGGGCGGTCCAAGCAAAAATTAGGGATCAAAGCGTACGACTATGTCCCGGTATCTCGTCACTTGCCTACCAGAAGAAGATTTGTCAAACGGCAGTCATCAAACACCCTCACAGTTCTTCCTCTCCCACCTCAGAAACAGGGGCAATAATGAGTTATCCAGGCGATCCAATTGCTCTGTCAACCAAAGTACAAAGATCAACATAAGGATGATTACCATCTACCTTTACAAATTCTAGATCGTGGGTTAACATCCGAAACCAAACAGGACAATCATCTACTTAATCAAAATCATGCAACCTTACCCCGGTTCCTCCTAGAAATCTTACATGGATTTATCCCAAGGTAACCTAACCCCGGTTCCTCTAGAAATCTTACATGGATTCATCACAAGTAACCTTACCCCGGTTCATCAGGAAGTTTTACACGAACTTATCCCACAAGTAACCTTACCCCGGTTCGTCAAGAAGTTTTACACGAACTTATCCCGAAGCAACCTTACCCCGGTTCCTCCTAGAAATCTTACATGGATTTATCCCAAGGTAACCTAACCCCGGTTCCTCTAGAAATCTTACATGGATTCATCACAAGTAACCTTACCCCGGTTCATCAGGAAGTTTTACACGAACTTATCCACAAGATGACCTTACCTCGGTTCATCAAGAAGTTTTACACAAACTTATCCCGCCGTAACCTAACCCCGGTTCCTCCAGAAGTCTTACATGGACCTAGCTCAAGATAACCTCACCCCGGTTCATCAAGAAGTTTTACATGAACTTACCTCATCAAGCAACCCTACACCGGTTCCCTTTCTTCAAGATGCAGTTTTACATGGACTCGTCACCCAGAAACCCTACACAGGTTCTCCCTTTCCAAAAACGAAGTTTTACACGAACTCATCATCAAAGTAACCCTACACAGGTTCCTTCTCCATTTCAGATGCGGTTTTACATGAGCTCATCAGCAGGAAACCCTACATAGGTTCCCTCTTTCAACTTACAAAATTACAGTCCAAAATCTCCCCAGGAGAGTCCAATCTAATTCCCCAGGAAAATTGGAGTCCATCTCCCCAAGCAGTAAGCTTATCCCCAGTAGATTCTGGAAGCTTATCCCTCGCAGAGCACGAACGCATCGTCCGGCTTTACTCAAAGAGTTATTTCCTTAACAGGATATAACTGGGTTATCCTCAACCAAAAGCCATGGAAAGAGCGTCCTCGACGAAGTTCTCTTATCCCCAGCAAAGTCTATCAACACTTTCAATACAGCAAAGATACCCTCAGCAAGTCAGCAAAGTATCTCTCTCCCCACAGAGTATCACTCCCCCAGCATGGTCGCTAGAGTATTTTTCTCCCCGCAGAATCTTCCATTTGCCAAGTTTATTCCTCAACGGAGTCATCTTCTCCTACCGGTATTCTTGCAACTATCATCCCCAGCAGAAGCGAAATCTATTCTTCAACATCAGCCCAGGATATGACTTCCCGGCACCCGTCAAGGATTTACTTTCCTAGACGAAAACATACATTCATAAAACATCACATACATCATTATAGCATGCATATACGCATCATATCATACAAATCTCATTTATGTTGAGAACATCATTGCATGGTCCATATCAGGCATTACATACGACTGACCTTTACCTTTCAGGAAAGATTCAACTAAACTCTCAATCATATTTCAAGACCTAGACCGGTTCAGTTAATCGACTCCAAAGATTTCTTATCCAGTCCAAGGCCTTCTCTAGTCCAGCTAAATCGACTCCCAATAGTTTTTTCTGATGAAGACTCAGTAGAAGTTATTTTAGGTTATAATTTCCTATGGTCCTCTCCCCGATGGTGCGTGAGGTGATAATTCCCTTTTAGGTTATAATTTCCTATGGTTCCCTCTCCGATGGTGCGTGAGGTGATAATTCCCTTTTAGGTTATAATTTCCTATGGTTCCCTCTACGATGGTGCGTGAGGTGATAATTCCCTTTTAGGTTATAATTTCCTATGGTTCCCTCTCCGATGGTGCGTGAGGTGATAATTCCCTTTTAGGTTATAATTTCCTATGGTTCCCTCCCCGACGGTGCGTGAGGTGATAATTCCCTTTTAGGTTATAATTTCCTATGGTTCCCTCTCCGATGGTGCATGAGGTGATAATTCCCTTTTAGGTCATAATTTCCTATGGTTCTCTCCCCGACGGTGCGTGAGATGTAATTCCCTTTCCGATTATAATTTCCTTTGGTTCTCTTCCCGATACTGCGAAGATGGTAATTCCCACCAGGATTTTCTCAACGAGCGTTGTTGAAGTTAAAGTCACCCAAGGTTCTCTTACCGTTCATGTTAATGTAGTAACCATCCCTGGTTCATTCATCGCCGTTTGAAGCTCCAGACTCAGCTCCTCTAACCAGTCATGACACATCTATACCAAGCATCTGAAAACCAGCTCCTGCAACATGTCAGGTACTCTTTTTTCTTTTGCAGGTACGCAGGTTCTCGCTAAGGAATCTCTTACGCGATCAGCATCCAAGATGGCATCTATAAGCCCATCCACCTTCCAGCACATCCAGATGGCATCTATAAGCCCATTATCCTACCCAGCAATCTCTAAATGGCATCTGTAAGCCCATTTCCATCACACTGCTACTACGTGAGCGCAAATTTCTGGGCACTCTAGTGTTCAATCATCTTCTACCCTCGGATTACGAAAGGCACGTCAGCCAATCTGCATCCTCAGGTCTAAGAAGATTGAACAGGGGCAACTGTTGTACCCCAAAATTTGCCCTCCCATATTATTCAAGAAATTGCCAGGTCAAGCTTCAAAATTCCCCAAGGGTTGCACAGTGCAAAGGCCTCCTGAACAGGCAAAATTAGGGTTTGTATTCTGATCAAGAAAATGAAGTTTCCAAAGGTCCAATCAAGTCTCACATGCCTACAAATATGGTCAATCATCCTCATACCAAGTTTCAAGACTTTCAGCACAAAATTGCACAATAAAAAACCCTAATTGCACTACAGTCAACTGTAGGGGCAAAATGGTCATTTGACAGTCAAAAGTTCAAATTTTTGATCAACATCCCATTTGAAGCCACAAACATCATTTGATCAATGCTTGATCATGATTCTCAAAGCTTGGCTCAAAAATCATCAAGATGCAAAAGTTTCCTTATTTGGACAGCTGAAAAAGTCAACTGTAAATTGACCAGGGCATAACTTTCACATGGATTATTAGAAAAATTCCATCCAAAGCTCATTTTGAAGAGAAAAACATTTCCTACAACTCATCTTCATACCTCAAGTCCAAGAAATGCTCTCACAAAAAGTTATCAATTTCAACATTATAGGTCATTTTCAAAAGTCAACAAAAAGGGACTTTAAGTCAAAGGCCATAACTTGAGATTGGTAAATCAAAATGACATGGGACCAAAGGCATTGGTTAGAGGACTCAAAGACCTTTCCAAAATGTCCAAGAACATGAGAAAAGCTTAAAAATTGAGCAAGTTATGCCTTGTGGAAGTTGGGAAATTTTTAGATATTTTGAAAAGTCAACATTGGTTCAAATGACCTAAAATTGCTAATGGGCCCATTTTTCTTCCACAATTCATCATCCCAAGCATGTGCACGACCACTTGGCCCAAAGGGAAGTTTTTATTCATTTTTTATTTATTTATTTGAATTTTTATTTATAATAATTCATTTAAATCAATTAAATATATGAAAAATATTTAACTTAACCTAACAAATCCTTTTGCACATGTAATCTACTCAATAATTCGTGCATAATTCAATATGGAAAGATTTGGATTGATTGGATCATGATTGGTACAAAATTGCATGAAAAAGATTGGAAAAAATATGCTTGGAAATTAAATCTCAAAAGTCATGAATACAAGAGATTTTGATCAATTTTGTTGACCTAATTTATTCTATACATAAGCCTGAACGAAAACCTAATGCCTTGGACCATTGAAGCTGCGCAAAAACCATTCACAAACTTGAAAAATTTGTCAAGAAACTCAAAACTGAAAAACACATTCTAGGGTGGTTTCAAGCCAAGATTTCCATTCCATTAGCTTCCTTGAAGGTTACAGAACGTATTCCAATCAAAATCGATCATCTCAGCGCCTAGAATTGGTATACAGAAATCCAGTTTTCTCTTATATTTTTCAAAATCGTATTTCCAGATTTAGGCGTTTTCATGGCATTTTGATTATGCATTTATACTAAGTAATGTATTCTGAAGCTAACTATATGGATTGATTGTGTTTTTATGAGCTATACAAGAAATCGCCATGGTTGTATTTTAGGGTTTGCAGGACCTCAAATTGGGGGGTTTTTAATTAAAGAAAAATTGGCCTTCAAGAGTTACGCCATTGAATGAAGCTTGTCTGGACGATTATGAATCTACCTTCACGCTCAATTTATGAGCATCCAATGGCCATTCGCTATTTTCTCTAAGGGTGCCTATGGGGACGATTTAAAAACCGTGGCCTTTGTCCTTTGTATTTCAGAGAAAAAAAAATATAACGAGGAAGATGACCTCGTGGCATAAGCTGGTTGGCCGGTTCGAATTTCGCGCGTAAAGCGCCCCACTGACCATTATTTATTTTATGTTATTTGTTTGTTGTTTAAATTACAGAAAGCGCGTTTGGAAGGATTGGCAAGCATATTGACTGGTAAACTACTGGACCTGGGTTCGAGCCCCAGGTCCCCACACCACTTTCATATTATTTTTTCTTGGGTAATTATATGCAGCTTCAGTGTAAACGCACATCATACACTTCCAAATCCAGCATGCCACGCGTTCAGTTTCAGGAATTCAAAGGCATAGATTGGAGGAACACCATAAGCTTGGTCAAACGTGCCACATGTTACTCAAAAAAGTCCACCAGGCTTTGCAGTTAATGGGACAGATTACTTGGGTTATACCTCCATGTTGGGGACTACCACCCCCCTAGGTTTGCCATACTTTTTTTATTTAATTCTATTTCTTTTAATTATTATTTGTTAATTTAATTATTATTTTCATAAAATCACAAAAATACCTAAAAAATCAGAAAAGAGCAAAAATATAGTAAATATTTTATTTTAAGTATTGTCATAAATAAATTGTATATAAATAAAATTAGTTTTAAATTAGGTTTAATTCAAACATTTTTCTTAATAAACTTAAAATTGGTAGAATTAGGTTTTAATCAATTTTTATCCTTTTTTTTTCTCTTTCATAATAATCAAAATAATTAAATATTTATTTTTATAATTAAATTTGTATATAAAAATTAGGGTTAATTTAGGTTAAAATTCAATGTTTTCTTAATAAATTAAAAGCCACTAGAATTAGGGTTTGCATCTTATTTTAATTTTAATTAATTCTCTTTTTTCATGTAAATCCTAAAATACTAAAAAACACCAAAAAATAAGTCCTTTCTTTCTTTTAATTTTAATTAATTCCATTTAATTTTAATTTTGCAAAAAGGGTCCAACGCCCTCGTTTCGATTTAATTCTTATTCGCATATTTACTTTATTGCGTTTAAATATTTATGTATCTCTCCCAAGGCCATGTAACCTTTTAATTTCTTGCACCTTTAATTCTTTATTTACTTTCTTTATTTTTCTGTCAAATCGGGTCCTGGTTAATTTTGGCGATGTGGACCCGCGCCATTTGTAATAGCTTAGAATTTACTTGTCGCAATCTTAACTGTTAAATAATGGCATGAAAGAATGTATGGACAAAAATAAAAAACAAGCGTAGAACACCAATAACATGACAAGATAAATGCAAATGAAAACGACACACAAATCGCACACACCACCCCTAGGGTACGCCTCACTGTTGCCTTGCCTCGAAAGGTGATCGTCGAGTAGAGGATGTCTTAGTAAGTCCTCATGATCCGGGAACCTGGCATGAGGGTAGCTTCTAAGGTGTCTTCCCATTGCTCTGGTGATCACCATGTCCCGAACCTCGAATTGACCCGAACACCTCCAACGGTGGTGCTACCTACCTCTCAATGGTGGGATGGCACTACTTTTAAGGACATTTACACAGACGAATTCCTTAGGGTAGGTAGGTTCTCGTAGATACTTGCTCTAAATTTCAAAACAAAATCAAAAATACTTTTCACACCGACACTTTCAAAAAGCTTTCAAAAAGCAATTTTTCAAACACTCTTGAGGACTGATACAAGAGTCGAACTGAAATTTTCAAAGAAACTTTTTAAAACCCACAGTTGAAAAGCAAACAAACCATTTTTGAAAACACAAATGAGCAAGTATCTAAGAGCCCATGGATAACCATGGATAGAAAGGGTGCTAACACCTTCCCTTTCTATAACCTACCTCCCGAACCGAGAGCAATCTCTTTAAGGAATTTTTCTGTGCTTTTGTCCTTTCCGTTTGGAGAAAATAAAAGACGGTGGCGACTCTTGCTTCCGCGACATTTCGCGAACCAGCGTTAAACAGTCAGTTCCAGATCCACCGATCACACATTTGAATTAGCTGAGAGAACTACCCTGCCCCAGGTTATGATTAAGGGTTTTAATTTTCGAAAAGAAAAACTCCTACTTATTTGGCTCAGAGGGGTTAACAAGGGATTATCTGCCTTATAACTCCAGTGTTTAGGAATTGAAACAATGCCTGTACTTCATCAGCGAGGTCTGTTCAAAAGCATATTGTAAGGATCGTGGTATCGTTTTCGTCATCCTCCCTCAAGAGGCTTAGAATTTTCAATCAAAGTTTATCATCACAAAAATATGAAAACAGTTTGCATATAGTGAATACGAAATAATTACTTCAAAACAGACATGTGTAATGCATTAATGAAATAACCAAGTTTGACATGAAATAAAATGTTTGAACAATCAAAGAAAATTACAATCTGAACATTCAAATGAACAAAAGTTTCCAATCCTAGCCATGTTTGGGCAGGGGAGCAGTGGTCACATTGGGAGCCTCTGGAGAGCCGAGCTGGACTTTCTTTGCGTCAATCAGATCCCGAACCTTGTTTCTCAAAGTCCAACAATCATCTGTAGCATGCCCCGGGCTGTCAGAATGATAAGCGCAGCGAACGTTGGGGTTATACCTTGAAGGCGTCCTGTTGGGATTCTTTGGAGGGTCCATGAGAGTTACCAACTTGGTTTCCAGCAACTGTGGCAATATCTGTGACAAGTTCATGCCGAGGGGAGTGAATTGCCTTTTGGGTCTCTCTTCCCTTTGCTGATTGTGACGCTGAGGAGCGCCGGCCGGTTTTGCAATAACCACCGCGTTGACATCTTGGCGGTGTTCGGACCTATTTTTCCCTCTTGAGCCATAAACAACACTAGATTCTCTCTTGGATGGTTTCTTCTCAGTGTCCGAGGAGTCACTATTCTATATTTTCCCCGACTTGATGCCAGCTTCTATTCTTTCCCCGGTCAAGATCAGATCTGTAAACCCAACAGTAGAATTCCCAATCAGGTGGTTGAAGAATGGACCAGACAGGGTCCCCAAGAACATGTCGACGAGCTCGCGGTTCGTCAGAGGTGGTTGTACCCTTCCAGCAAGGTCCCTCCATTTTTGAGCATATTCTTTAAAACCTTCGCCTGCCCCCATAGACATTCCCTGAAGCTGAGTGCGCGTGGGAGCGAGGTCGGCATTGTACTGGTACTGCTTGTAGAATGCAGTGGCCAAGTCCTCCCAACTGTGAATGTTGGCTCCATTCAGTTGATAGAACCAGTCGAGTTGAGTTCCTGACAGACTATCCTGAAAAAAGTGAATCCACAAATTCTTGTCAGTCGTGTAGGGCTGGATCCTCCTTGTGTAAGACCTGAGATGCAGCTTAGGACAGGATACCCCGTCGTACTTGGCAAAGGCAGGTGCCTTGAATTTGTGCGGGATTACTACCCCAGAAGACAGACCTAGATCTTCGAAGTCCAGGCCGGGCACTTTTTGTATTTCCATAGCACTTAGCCTGTCTTCTAGCTGTTTGTACTTGTCCTCAGTTGGAGGGTACTGCTCATCATTGTAATCGGTCTCGTTGTCGGAGACCACAGGACTAGGAACCTCTCTCTCATGGGGGCTATCCTTTCCAACAGATGGGGTAGTCTGCTCAACTTCATTTAGTGATCCATTCCCAGATTTGCGTCTCGGGTTGAACAACACCGTCCTCTTCTTCTTCTTTTTCAAAAGCAGGGTCTTCAGATCTTGTTGCCCCTGGGCCAAACTCATGATCAACTCTTGGAACTGGGCGTTCTGAGCCTGGAGAGCCTTGATGGATTGCTCAGTAGATGATTCAGGATTCATGACGATCGGCTGAAATAAACAGCGAAGAAGGTAAGCAACCTGTAAAAGGGATACCTGTAATGCAATGATATGTATGTATGCATGCAATATTTTTAAGGATCTCGCGGGGTAAACAAGAAAATTGTTAGAGTTGGGATCCGATAGCTTGATTGAAGGAACTACATGTTGTTGAGAGTCCTTCTTCAAGGGTCAAAGGCTCACCATATCCAGTGGGTCATAGCCCCTGACAACCTTGTCTAGAGGACAATAGATCCCCTTTTCCCCTTGCTGGACAGTTGGTTCATCATGACCTGCATCACAAGCCCTTGAGATCCTTGAAATGGATTAGTCCTTATGCGGGATGCATGCAATGGTATGATGTTATGCTATGCATGGGGTAATGTAGGCAAATCCTATTATGAGTCCCAATTAAGGACTGTAAACAAAACCTGTAAGAAACTCAAGTGTCAGATAACAAGCATGCAAATAATCAAGTTGGAAGGCACACAAGTCACACAAGAGAAGCCCTTAGAGTTTAGTCCAGCATGGGGTCTAGGTATTACCCTCTTTCAGTTTGTTGGTTAAGACCTGTCCTATCAGAAGTAACCGGGTTCTAGAGGATCCCAATATCACTGACTACCCTCAATCGGTCATAACTCCAGCATCGCAATCTTTTCTTGCGGCCAGAACCATCACGAGAGTTTAGCCTCAATGGGCGTAGCATACTGCTACTGTTCTATTGGCCAAGTTGGGTCATTTAAGGTTCTAAGGTCGGTTGGTGCTTAATGACTCCTCAGAAGACCCATATTCTCCTCGTTGCAACACAAGGGATATCGGTACAGACCAAGGTGCCACACCAACGTAGCCACTGCTTCACCCATGTCGGTCTATGCCGGACAGGTCCCTCACAGCTTATGCTACCTAAACAGGGTATCCCCAGATCCGGGTTAGGATCTATGTAACTCCCGAGACAGGCCCACAATATTAAAGCCAACAAGTCAAAACAATTGAAAACACAGTTATGAACTATCCTAAGGTACACCTCACTTTTATGACGTCCCCAGCAGAGTCGCCAGTTCTGTGATCTCTTTGCCCCGAGCGTCAGATGACTCAGCGACAGGGGTGATAATTGGAATATGTACTGGGGCAGTAGCTGGTGTACTGGCAGATGGAATAGCAACAGGCTTTCGAACAGTCAGTGAGGAAATCTCAGGAGAGAAGAGTCTTCTGCTTCGGGTGACCTTGCTAGACCCGACAATATTACTGGCATCAGTATCAACCTCTTCAACCTTCAAGTCTTGTTTGATCCCATGATAATACACGTCGGCCCCATAGTGCCATGGGACAGCCTTATCCGAGGTGTAAGGGATAGGACTAGGAATAGTAATGATCAATGGAGCAACTCTCGAAACAGATGTAATCCTAACAGGCTTTCTCGAGGAAGCCTTGGAAGGATTGGCGGAAATGGTAATGATTGAAACATATTCAACAAGAATCAACGGAAACAAAGTTTTCTCAAACAAGATTTCTTTGTTATCCGTCAGGCATTGAACACCTGATTTCAACAAATGGCAACCAGCAGGTAGGATTGAACATAGGTGGCAACCTTCACCTCAGCCTAGAAATAAACCGGCCAACAATAGGTTCTTCTTTACTGTCAACAACAGAGTAGCAATATCTTCCACAAAGGTCACAAGTGAATCATTGTCCACAGCATTTACTCCATGCTTGGGCATAGGAGCAGACATGACATTAGGCTTTTATGGTACGTCGAACTCAATCTCTTTAGCATAAATAAAATCTTGCACCTTATTCCTCAAAGCCCAACAGTTATGTGTATCATGCCCCGGACTATCAGAGTGATAAGAACAGCGAGCATTCAGATTATACAGCGGAGATGTAGTGCTGGGATTCTTTGGAACTTCCCTCAGAGTTATCAAGTTAGTCTTCAACAATTGCGGAAAAATTTGAGACAGGTTCATACTGAGCCGAGTATACTGTCTTTGCAGCCTCTCTACTCTTTGCTGATTGTTGCATTGTGGGGCAACAGCGGGTCTTGATATTACTACCGCGTCAACCGCTTGACGTCGTTCAGGTCGGTTTTGGCTCCTCGAGTTGTAAACTGCACTAGCTTCTTTCTTGAAAGGCTTCCTTTCTGTACTAGACGAAACACCTTTCTCTATTTTGCCACTTTTGATACTAGCTTCAACTCTTTCCCCAGTCAAAATCAATTCAGTAAATCCAGACGATGAACTTCCGATCAAATGGTTGAAATATGGACCAGAAAAAGTCCCAAGAAACATATCCACCAATTCCCTATCAGACAGAGGGGGTTGGACCCTTCTAGTAAGATCTCTCCATTTCTGAGAATAGTCCTTAAAGCCTTCGTCTGTACCCATAGACATACCCTGAAGTTGAGTACACGTGGGAGCAAGGTCGGCGTTTGTGATCGGTGGATCTGGAACTGACTGTTTAACGCTGGTTCGCGAAATGTCGCAGAAGCAAGAGTCGCCACCGTCTTTTATTTTCTCCAACATGGAAAGGACAAAAGCACAAAAACATTCCTTATTGAGATTAGTCCTCGGTTCGGGAGGTAGATTTATAGAAAGGGAAGGTGTTAGCGCCCTTTCTATCCATGGTTATCCATGGGCTCTTAGATACTTGCTCATTTGTGTTTTCAAAAGGTTTGTTTGCTTTTCAAGGTGAGTGGGTTTGAAAAAGTTTCTTTGAAAGTTTCAGATCGACTCTTGTATCAGTCCTCAAGAGTGTTTGAAAAATTGCTTTTGAAAGCTTTTTGCAAATTGTCGGTGTGAAAAGAAGTTTTTGATTTGTTTTGAATTAGAGCAAGTATCTACGAGTCATCTACCTACCCTAAGGAATTAGTCTGTGTAAATGTCCCTAAGATAGTGCCATCCCACCATTGAGAGGTATGTAGCACCACCGTTGGAGGTGTTCGGGTCAATTCGAGGATTAGGGACAGTGTGGTCACCAGAGCAATAGTAGGACACCTTAGAAGCTACCCTCATGCCATGTTCATGGACATGAGGACTTACTAAAACGTCCTCTACTCGACGACCACGTTTCGAGGGGCAAGGCAACAGTGAGGCGTACCCTAAGAGTGGTGTGTGAATTGTGTGTCATTTTCAGTTATTATTTGTCTTATCATGCCTTTGGTGATCTACGCTTTGATTTTTTATTTGGGCATTCATTCTTTCATGTGATTAACAGTTTAAAGGTGCGGAAAGTAAAAGTCCTACGCTATTACAAGGCGCGAGTCTACATCGCCAAATTAAACAAAAACCCGATTTGAATAAATAAAATGCGGAAAGTAAATGTCCTAATTATCTATTACAAGGCCTTGGGGCAATTACATAATATTCACAAAGGAAAATAACGTGCGAAAAGGAATTATAATCGAAGATGCGAGGGCGTTGGACCCTTTAAGGAAATTAAATTAAAATTACAAATTAATTAACGATTTAAGGAAAAAAGGAAGTTATTTTTGGAGTTTTTTGTATTTATGAAAAAAAAGAAGATTAATTGAAATTAGAAATTTAAATAAAAACCCTAATTCTAGTTTGTTTTTAATTATTAGAAAATGCTTAAGTTATGACCTAATTTAACCCTAATTAATTAAATGTCAAATTTATTTACAAGATAATTAATAATTAATAATAATAGGAAGAAAAATTTAATTATTGAGAAAAAAGAGTAAAAATGCTAGAAACCCTAATTTTTATGTTTTTTTAGTTATTAAGAAGTGAATTAAAATTAAAACCCTAAGTTAAAACTAAATTGATCATTAAATTTATTTACAAAATTAATAGAAACTAATATTAATAAAACATTTTTTTTGTTTTATGATTTTCTGATTTTTTTGTGTTATAAAATTTATTTTATGGAATTAAATAAAACAATTAACATGATTAAAATAAATAAAAGAAAAGAATAAAAAGAGAGAAAGAAATGCAAACATGGGGGTGTTTGGCCCCTTTGGAGGTGTTGTTAGAGTAATTTGGGCCCATGGGACAAAGGCCTGTTTGAATTTTCCACGTTTGAGTGTGCATGGTTGACTAGCGCGTACCCTGGAATTCATACCATGGCCTTCAGATTGATCATTAGAGACACATGGAAAGCTAGGAGGTGAAGGCGCATGGTGGGTCTTTGAGGACATACTGCATAGAAGCACGTTAGGAAAAAATATATGAATGAAGTGGGGGGACCTGGGAATCGAACCCAGGTCCCATTGCCTGCGTGACAACACAACAACCACCAAGCCAAGCGCGTTTCTTTGTTTACTTAGTGGGCACTGATCAACATATGCAAAGCGTGCAATTATCCTGGAACCAACAAAAAAACGCGCCAATGATTTGAACGCACCACTCACAAGCCAACAACTCATCTTCTTCTCCCAGGCTTCTTCGTGTTTGCCTGAAACTAATATCAAATAGCGGGGGTTTTAAACCCCCACTAACCATAACATACAAAAATAGCGATTAGGCCATACACGAATATAAAAAGGGCGCGATAAGTGATTTGGATTCGTTGGAATGTCACGAGTGCATTGGTCTAGGTCTCATGGCCTAATTTTTCCTCATGAAGAAGTCCCTAATTTCAAGCTCCTGAAACCCTAGAAAATTTCCATGGCAACTTCTCATACAGGCAACGTTAGTTCAATTAGAAAACACCAATAGCTTCAGCATACTCATATTAATATAAACCAATCATTAAAACTCAGTAATCATGCATGAAAAATCAAATACGAATATGAAAATTTCAAAGGAAAGTCCAGCTTTTATCTACCAATTCCTTGAGTATGGAAGCGTGATTTTGATTGGAAAAGTTCCCTGGATGTGTCAGGAGTGCAATGGAATAGTTCTTTTGCTTTGAAACGTGCTCTATGTGTGTTTTCAGTTTTGAAAATTTTGAGAGAAAAGTGCAAAGTGTTCTTTGAGTTTGGGCGCAGCTTCATTGTTCTTTTGATTAGGGTTGTGTTTGTATATGTATGAGGAATGATTTTGGTTAACAAAACAAGTCCAAAATCCATGTTTTAATGCTTTTCAAATTTGTGATTTTCCATGATCTTTTTCAATCTTTTTTCCATCAAAACATTGCCAATCATGGGAGATTCTTGCCCTTTTGAGTATGCACGAAATATTGAGGCCTTAATGAGAGAATATGCTGTACAAAAGGATTTGGAAAACATGTTTTAGCATTTTTCTTATATTTAATTTTAATTAAATGAATTAATAGGATAATAAACTCAATTAATTAATTAAAAATAAGAAAATAACTCCCCTTTGGTTCAATGGGTCGTGCATAGCTTTTGGGTGATGATTCTTGGAAGAAATTGTGGCCCATTAGCAATTTTGAGGCATTTGAAGCAAAGTTGACTTTTCAAAATTCCCAAAAATTTCCCAACTTCCACAAGGCATATCTTGCTGAATTTTTAAGCTTTGATCATGTTCTTGGACATTTTGGAAAGGTCTTGAAGTCCTCTAACCAATGCCTTTGGTCCCATGTCATTTTGATTTACCAATCTCAAGTTATGGTCTTTGACTTAAAGTGCCTTTTGTTGACTTTTGAAAATGACCTATAATGTTGAGATTGATAACTTTTTGTGAGAGCATTTCTTGTACTTGAAGTGTGAAGATGAGTTGTAGGAAATGTCATTATCTTCAAAATGAGCTTTGGATGGAATTTTTCTGATAAACCATGTGGAAGTTATGCTCTGGTCAAGTTACAGTTGACTTTTTCAACTGTCCAAAAATAGAAACTTTTGCATCTTGAGACTTTTTGAGCCATGCCTTGAGAATCATGATCAAGAATTTATCAAATGATGTTTGTGGCTTCAAAATAAGATGTTGACCAAAATTTTTGACTTTTGACTGCCAAATGACCATTTTGCCCCTGCAGTTGACTGTGGAGCAATTAGGGTTTTTGACTGTGCAATTTTGTGCTGTGAGTCTTGAAACTTGACATGGGGATGCTTGACAATGTTTATAGGCATGTGGGACTTGTTTGGACCCTTGAAAACTTCAATTTCTTTGCCAGAACCAAAACCCTAATTTTTGACTGTTAGGAGGCAATTGGACTGTGCAACCCTTGGGAGATTTTGAAGCATGCTCTTAGCAAACTTTGAAGAATATGGGAGGGCAAATTTTGGGGTACAACACTAATCTATGGTTAATTTTTGCAGATTTTTACTCTGAAGCCCTAGATCTAAAGAGGGGTGGACGGAAACCCTAGGACAAAGATGTGGCGAACGATGATGATTTATGATTAAATATGCAAAATGAAAAAGCGAAATATAAAGAAAAAGGGAGAACGAAAACCATGTTCTTCAAAATTGTGAGCTTCGAACCTTTTTTTTGAAATCTCTGCTTCTGGTATTTTTCTGAATCTATTCTCTTCTTCTGAATATACTGGGATGATCGTTGGGGTAGGATAACAATGAAGATTAGAGTTGGGCCTTTGCTATCTCTCTGAGTTATTGATTTGCTTGAAAAAAAACTATGGCTTTTTTACTTCTAGTTTTTTAATGCTCTGAAAATCTGTTGATATTGGTTTTGTGATGTTTTGATGGCTATGTTGGCTTTTGGTTTCGTGATGTTTTGATGTCTATGTTGGCTTTTGGTTTTGTGATGTTTTGATGGCTATGTTGGCTTCTAGTTTTACAGTGATGGTTTGTGTGATACGGTGGGAGAGAACTGATTGTTTTTTGGAATGCTGGTTTGCGTTTTGCGTTTGTTTTTGCAAAATGTCGCGGTAAGCAAGAGTCGCCACTGACTTTTATTTTATCCAACAAGGAAAGGAAAAAAGCACATAAAAATTCCTTTTTTGAGATGTTTCTCAGGTCCGGGGGGTAGATTATAGAAAGGGAAGGTGTTAGCATCCTTTCTATCTGTGGTTATCCACACGGGCTCTTAGGTACTTGCTCATATGTTTTCAAAATTGCTTTTCTTTGTGTTTGTGGGTTTGAAGAAGTTTTTGTTTGAAAGGTGTAAGTGTGAAAAGTTTTGTTTTGTTTTGGAAAGAGCAAGTACTTAAGAATCATCTACCTACTCGAAAAAGGAATCGTTCTATGCTAATATCCTTTAGACAATGCTATCCCACTATTGATGAGTAGGTAGCATCATCGTTGGAGTTTTAAGGGTCAATTCGAATTAGGGACCTACGGTCACTAAAGCAATGTTAGGATGCCTTAACGGTAACCCTAATGTCTTAGATCATTTGTTTTGAGGCAGCAATACCTGAGGCAACCGTTTCGAGTTGTGACACCCCAAATTAATTCATGTGTTAAATAATTAGGAATTTAATTATTAAATTAATTAAAGGCTTAATTAATAATATTTTGGATTAAATGGATGAATTAATTATGAAATTAAAAAGGAAGACCGGGGGGTGTAAGGTTGAATTAGAGGTGTGTGAAGTAAAAAGCTCTACTAAGTAATTACTAATTTATTACTATTATTTGGCAAATAATAAAAGGAATATAAAAAGAAGGATAAAAAGGAAAAGAAAGAAAAAGAAGGTTATTTGGAAAGAAGCCATTGTACGTGAAATTGGAGAAGAGAAGAGAAAAGAGGAAACCAAACGCCGTGAATTCGAAGGATCATCGCGAGGTAAGGGGTGATTTCAATTATTTAATATGCCTTATAGATTTTGAGATCAATAGAATTGATTAAGCCTGTTAGGAATCTCGATTTTGGAATTCTAGGTTTGTAGGATTATCCCTAATTGTGTCAGAGTATAGGAATTGGAACCATTAATGTGATGAATAATTAATAGGAATGATGGAAACATGATTTATGATATTGTATTGATGTGTCTTGGTTGCATTTTGGTGTTCCTAATGTTATAATTCGTATGGGTATGAATTGGATGGAATTGGAATGAATAAATGCTGTCAAAATAGCAATTTTGGCTCTGTAGGTCGCAGGAACCGGTTCCCAGTGGGGAGGAACCGGGTTCCACTGTGTAAACGTACAAAAACTAACAAAATTGCACGTAGGAACCGGTTCCTGTATGGGTAGGAACCAGGTTCCAGTACATTTTCCAGAATGGGTGTTTTCTGAACTTCGCAGGAACCGGTTCCTGTATGTGTAGGAACCGGGTTCTGCTGTAACTTTTTGAAAAATACTAAACTTTGAAAATTCATAACTTTCAAACCGTAAGTCCGTTTTGAGTGCCGTTTTGGACGTTATTTCTTAAATTAAATACTCTATTTTATAAAATAAGAAAAAAATTATTTTATGAAAATTATTTTAAAAAGAGTCGAATTCCCGATTTTTGTAAACTTTGGTATTTTGAGAATGATGTAGAATTGTTTGTGAATTGTTCTGATTTGGTGAATGAGAACTGATACTTATGTGTTGTGCCTGCTATCCATTATGATTGAGACGTGATCATGTGATATATTGGCTTTGGCGTTGTTTGGAATTATGTTGTGATCATATTCCGTTGATTTGATGTTGACTTTCCGATTATGCGGTTTGTTATTATGTGCATATTTTGTGTATATGCAATGGTGTATCCATGATAATTGATTGTATCAGGTCCTTGTGGATGAAGTGCATGTTTATGCTGTTTGATGTGTGCATGATAAATAATGATATCATGTTTCTTTTGGTTTGGTTCAGTTATGATAAATTGATGTATTTCATAGACTGATTTGATGTTGCATGCTGGTGATGTGCATGCATATGCATCATTTTGGTGAAGTTAATTCCCATTGTGTGGAATTTTACTTGTATTGCCGTTAACCGATACCCGAGAGATGATGGGTGGTTAGGCTGGATTCGTGTCCGAGTGTTATGGACGAATCGATGATTGCTTCGGCTGGATTCATGTCCGAGTGTGATGGATGAATCGATGGTTGCTGTATCCGAGTGTGATGGATCAGTGATGGTGACTTGGTCACGTGATTGGTACCACATGCATAGTGTCTGCATTTGTGTTTGCATGGAATTGTAACATGTTAGGATGTCTTCCAGTGTTACAATTCTTTGGTTGATTATTGATTGATGCATAATGACTTGTATGATTTAAACTGTGTGTTGAATCTGAGTTTATGCTAAAATGGGTGAAATAATATACTTGTGATATAATGTTGATTGAGAAACTTATAGTGCATGTTAATTATGAGAAATCTCACCCTTACTTTAATGATTTCAGATTAAAGTTAGCAGCTCAGGAGTTGGTGAGGATGGCTCTAGAGCTATGTTATTTTAAGTCCGCGTGTCAGTGTCGTGCTCTGATAGGTTGTAACACTGGGGGAAACGTTTGAATGATGAGTTTTATTTTATACTCTATTGTTTAATTTATGTTTGGAATACTTACGAAGTGAAGTTATTCCGGTTTTGAGATATTTCCGCTGTGTAGAACATGATGTTGATTCGAATATTTATTTTAATAATTCCTTCAGTAAAGCATGACAACTGTAGATTTGAGGTTTTTATATTTATCCTGAATTGTGACATCCCTGTTTTTCATGTTACTCTGATTTAATTAATATATTCGCGGGTTATTTAGAAGGGGTGTTACACGAGGCAATTATGATCTTTTAGACAAGAGGGCAACCTCTAAAACTACCTATACTCAATGACCGCGTACGAAGGCAACCGAGTGAGGTGTACCCTAAGAGTGCGCATGTGCGAGTGTGTTGTTTTCAGTTATTTTGTCTTTGTACATGTCAATGGTTATCTATGTTGATTTTAAGTTAAACATTCGATCTTGTCATGCATTCCCTATTACCAAACATCTAACAGTTTATAAGTTGCGGAAATTAAATTGCGGAAATTAAACTAACTATTACAAGGCGTCGGGTATTTACATCGCCAAAAGCAACCCTTGAAATTAAAATGCAGAAAATAAATAAAGCGGTAAAAATAGTAAAGTCCTATTAAGCTATTACATTCCGGAAACAGATACAATATTGAATAAAATGGATCGCGTGCGGGAAATTAAATCGGGCGCAAGTTTTAGGGCTTTGACCCTTTGATTATTAAAGAAAGGATTTTTGGTTTGTTTTTGAATTAAAAAGAAATTAAACTGAGTTAATCATCAAATTAATAAATAAATTAATTAATAAAATATTTTTAGGTTTTTGGTATTTAAAGAAATAAAAATAAATTCGATCAATGTTAATAAAACCTAATTGTCTAAGTTAATTTTAATTATTGCAAAATATATTAAAAGTTATTCCTAATTAAAACTAAATTAATTAAATTAATATTGTTAACAAGAATAAAATGCTGAAATTTAATTTAAATAAGAAAATATTTTTTGGTTTTTAATTTTATTAAGAAAAAAGTTTTGATTGGTTAGTTAATAGTAAAAATAATAACAATAAATAATTAAAATAAATAAATAATAAAAGAAAAGAGAAAGGGTTAGGAGGTTTGGGCCTGCTTAAGGGGTCTGATTAGCAGTTTTGTGGCCAAATAATCCACTGGCCTGGTTGACCTTTTGAAATCCAGCGTGTGCATTTGACTATGGAGTATGGTGGACGTTCCATCTGGACCACCAGATCTGGCTTGGGGTCATCTGACAAGTGATTGGGTGAGGGAGCATGGTATGCTACGACTCCTGAAGCGCACTGGAATACCTGAAGAAAAATAACAAATGCAAATGGGGGGACCTGGGATTCGAACCCAGGTCCTGTTGGATTTTGAACACACGCCACTACTACTGCACCACTATGTCTCAATTGTTAATATAACACAAACTAAATATAATATATAAAAACACGTCATTATGCCAGAAAATAAAAAAATATGCGCCAAGTTTGAATCGTCCAACCAGGGGGAGACACGTTTGTCATCCCTAACCTCCAGCCCTGTAACATTTACCTGCAGATTAAGATCCGCAATTAAATTCGCAGGACATTCCAAAAATTAAATCTAGGCCATGAAAACGACCCCTGAGACCATGGTTGTGTTTGTCTGGGCATCCTGAGTAAACATATACCCTTCTTGAACCTTGATTTCCCCTGAAAAAGAAAACCCTAAAATCTAATGCAAAACCCTATCCATACGGTTATGGGGTTAGAGTCCATATCAATGCAATCAAATAATGCCAAAAGTCCAGAAATCTCATAAGCATCACAAATATGTCAAAGATTTATTAGAAAGATGCAAGAAATATGATTTGTGAATTCAAGAGAGGGGCGGTTTTTTGAGATACTTACAGAGCTTATGAGCGTGTATGGAGATTGGTTTTGGGTTGGTTCTGCTTCAGTTATCCTTCAGCAAGCGATTGGTGTTGAGTTTTGCTTCTGAAAATGCCTCTAAGTGTGATTTTGGTTTCACACTTTTTCCACCTTTTTTCAAGTTTTGTTCTTGGTATTCTTGCAGCCTCTATCCCTCTAATTCGTGTGCTTGGCTTGTATATGTATTGTGCAATGTATTAGGTCAACATTTGTGAATTGAATCTTTGCACATCATGGCTATGGGATTTGATTTGATCCACCATTGATAACTTGCCTAATTTGCCAAAAACTCAATCTTTTTGCACATGGAATGCTTGATACTAATTTGATCATGATATTGATGGTGATTAGGTCCTAAAAATAGAAAAAGATCTCATGTAATCAAGTTTTGGGATTTTATTTGATTTAAATTGATTTAAAATGAAATAATTCAATAAAAAATCAAATAAAATAATAAAATTGATAAATGGACACAAGGCTGAAGATAGGACACGTGTGGAATGTGGCAAGCCCAAATCAACTGGAAAAGAATAGGCCCATTTGACAAAATTTGAAGTATTGGGGATAGTTGACTTTTGGCAATTTTGCAAAAATGCCCAACTTCAACAATGCATAACTTCTTCGATTTTGAACTTTTGGAAGTGTTATTGGACTTTTTATAAAGCTTGAGATGTCCTATAACCAACCCTTTTGGTCTCATCTCATTTTGATATTCCATTCTCAAGTTATAAGCTTTGGGGAAAAGGGTCTTTTTGTTGACTTTCAAAAATGACCTATAATGTCCAAATTTATAACTTCTTGTGAGTTCATTTTCTGATCTTGGGGTATGCAGATGGATTGTTGGAAATTTAATCCTATTCAAAATGAGATTTGGATGGGTCATTTATCATAAAGTATGAGAAAGTTATGCTTGGTCAAAGTTGAGTTGACTTTTCCTACAAAACCCTAATTTAGCAACTTTTAAGTCTTGATGAATTTTGAGCAATCCTTGATGAATCATGATAAACCCTTGATAAAATGATGAAATATCCTTTAAAATGAGAATGTTGACAAAAAATCTTGAAGTTTGACTGTATTTGGGTCACAATTGACTTTTGCCCCAGCACAATCGATTTTTGGACCCTTTGAGCAATTGACTGAGCAAACTTCCTCTGCAAGGCTTGAAATTTGGCATGGGTGATCTTGAGAGCATATTAGGACATTGGGGAGCACTTGAGGTCATTTGGATTCAAGGATCTTGATGCAACACAAAACCCTAATTTGGGATTGACTGCCTTAGGAGATGATTTGTCTGACCCACTCTTGAGCAAACTTGAGCAACTTGGAGATTTTTCTTGCAATGTTTTGAGAAATATGAGAGGGAAAATTTTGGGGTACAACAGCTGCCCCTGTTTAATTTTCTTAAACCTGAGGATGTAGATTGCCTTTCGTGATCCGAAGGTGGAAGATGATTGAACACTAGAGTGCCCAGAAATTTGCACTCGCATTAAGTGGTATCAGCCTGGTCATGTCGGGAATGGGCTTACAGATGCCATTTGGAGACTGTTGATAGGTGGTCTGGACTTCGACTGGAATAGGAATCAGGGAGATCTTAACATCGATCTGACTGAACTAGAGAAGGTCTTGGGTTAACTTTGGTTGGATATGAATCAGAAAAATCTTCGAATCGATTTAGCTGAACCAGACAAAAGTCTTGGCATATCTTCAATTGGAATATGAATCGGGGAGATCTTAGCATCGATCTGACTGAACCAGAGAAGGTCTTGGATTAACTTTGGCTGGATAAGAATCAGAAAAATCTTAGGATCGATTTAACTGAACCAGACAAAAGTCTTGGAATATCTTCAACTGGAATACGAATCAGGGAGATCTTAGCATCGATCTGACTAAACCAAAGAAGTTCTTAGATTAACTTTGGCTGGATATGAATCAGAAAAATCTTCGAATCAATTTAGCTGAACCAGATAAAAGTCTTGGAATATCTTCAATTGGAATACGAATCAAGGAGATCTTAGCATCGATCTGATTGAACCAGAGAAGGTCTTGGATTAACTTTGGCTGGATAAGAATCAGAAAAATCTTAGGAACGATTTAACTGAACCAGACGAAAGTCTTGGAATATCTTCAACTGGAATACGAATCAGGGAGATCTTAGCGTCGATCTGACTGAACCAGAGAAGGTCTTGGATTAACTTTGGCTGGATAAGAATCAGAAAAATCTTAGGATCGATTTAACTGAACCAGGCGAAAGTCTTGGAATATCTTCAACTGGAATACGAATCAGGGAGATCTCAGTGTCGATTTGACTGAACTAGAGAAGGTCTTGGATTAACTTTGACTAGATAAGAATCAGAAAAATCTTAGGATCGATTTAACTGAACCAGACAAAAGTTCTTGGAATATCTTCAACTGGAATACGAATCAGGGAGATCTTAGCATCGATCTAACAGAACCAGAGAAGGTCTTGGATTAACTTTGACTGGATAAGAATCAGAAAAATCTTAGGATCGATTTAACTGAACCAGACAAAAGTTCTTGGAATATCTTCAACTGGAATACAAATCAGAGAGATCTTAGCATCGATCTGACTGAACCAGAGAAGGTCTTGGATTAACTTTGACTGGATAAGAATCAGAAAAATCTTAGGATCGATTTAACTGAACCAAACGAAAGTCTTGGAATATCTTCAACTAGAATACGAATCAAGGAGATCTTAGCGTCGATCTGACTGAACCAGAGAAGGTATTGGATTAACTTTGACTGGATAAGAATCAGCAAAATCTTAGGATCGATTTAACTGAACCAGACGAAATTCTTGGAATATCTTCAACTGGAATACGAATCAGGGAGATCTTAGCGTCGATCTGACTGAACCAAAGAAGGTCTTGGATTAACTTTGGATGGATAAGAATCAGAAAAATCTTTGAATCGATTTAACTGAACCAGACAAAAGTCTTGGAATATCTTCAACTGGAATACGAATCAGGGAGATCTTAGCGTCGATCTGACTGAACCAGAGAAGGTTTTGGATTAACTTTGAGAACTTAATTGCATCTTTCCTGAAAGGTAAAGGTCAGTCATATGAAATGCATGATATGGATCAAGCAATGATGTTCTCAAAATAAATGAGATTGTATGGTATGATGCGTATATGCTTGTATCATGATATATGGAAATGTAATGTTTCTAGCTGGGGAAAATAAATCCCAGATAGCTGCTGGAGAATAGAGTTGAACTCTTCGTTTCCGCTGGGGATGACGAACGAAGATGATTGTGAGAATAGATCTGCAGGAGAGGATAACTCCATTGGGGAATATACTGATGAGGAGATTACTATGTGGGGAAGAGATGCTCTGCTAAGGATTCCACTGATAAATTCCGTTGGGGACGAATCACCGTTGCTAGTGATACTGAACCCTGTTGGGGATTGAATTCCTGTTTGTAAAAGGAAAGAACTTCGCTGGGGATGATCTTTCAGTTGCGACTTCACTGGGGATAACCTGTTAGACTTTTGTGGGGATAATCCTCAGAATTCTGCTGGGAATGATCCTTTGAACTTGGTTGGGGAGATTTGTTTTTGTACTCTGCTGGGGATAAACTTCCAAAGTCTACTGGGGATGATGCTTCAACTCCATTGGGGAAGTTTCTTCAGACTGCGCTGGGAAAATTTTAAATCCACTAGGGATATCTTGTATTCTACCGGGGAGCATTCTTATATTCTATTGGGGAATATTAAGACTGCCGGGGATATCAAGCCTTTTTAGTATTGATGGTAGATCAACTCTGCTTAGGGAGAGCATTGCTGATTCGTTCATAGTTGCAAGTCCCAGTTGGGGGAGAGCTACCATTACTACCTTACTCTGCGGGGAGTGAAGGTATCTTAGCCATATTCTTCAGATGAATTTATCCGGTACCTGGTGGACAAAGTAACTATACAGTTTGGATAATTTTTATTGCCTCTGTTTCTGATATTACCCTTAATCGTCTTTTGTTTCGCATGTAAATATTCATGAGCAACAATTAATGTCAAATGCATATATCAAAAATGAACATTGGACGTTCTTTGCAAAATAAAACAGATAAAGAAGAACAGTTTGAAATTTCTTTGAAAATGAATTGTATTGATTTTGAAGTTTGGCCTGTAAATAGGCGTTTTTGTACAAGAGGCTGACGTCCTAGTAGGAGAACGCCATCGAACAAATAGAGTTTATACAATTTGTGAAAAACAAAACAGCTATGTGAACAATCCCACTGGGTTCAAACTCTGTTATTGCCTTTATGTCCTCGAGCATCTCATCACCTTGCTGCTTGGTTGAAGATGAATCAGATTGATTAGTGTCGTCTGAGCTTGATAGTGTTACGCTTTGATCCCTAATTTTTGCTTGGACCGCCCTTTCGGGTTTTCAGTCCACCGGGATACCCTTTTTTGCCCAAGCTGCCTTTTCAGGTTTTCGACTTGCCGAGTGTACATATTTTTTCATTTTTGTCCCTTATTTTTGCCCGAACCCTTTTGGTTCGCCGTGAAGCCCTTATTTTTGCCTAGGCCAGTCAACCTAGCGGGTCTTTGATTATGCGTAGTATCTTTTCACTATGTTTGCATCGACGGGGTGAGGAAGGTCGTCACCATCCATAGTGGTTAGAATCATAGCTCCTCCTGAGAAAATGTTCTTAACCATAAATGGCCCTTCGTAAGTAGGGGTCCATTTGCCCCTGAGATCACCTTGAGGTAAGATAATGCGCTTGATTACCAGATCCCCAACTTGATACTCTTGTCGTCTAACTTTCTTGTTAAATGCCTTGATCATCCGTTTTTGGTACATCTGACCATGACAAATATCAGTAAGTCTCTTTTTATCGATTAAGTTCAGCTGATCAAGTCGGGTCTGGATCCAGTCATCTTCTCTCAAACCTGCATCTTTCATGATTCAAAGAGATGGTATCTGAACTTCAATGGGCAAGATTGCCTCTATGCCATATACCAAGGAATAGGGTGTTGCCCCTGTTGACGTCCGTGTTGAGGTACGGTACCCATGGAGAGCAAATGGTAACATCTTGTGCCAGTCTTTGTATGTCACAGTCATCTTCTACATGATCTTCTTAATGTTCTTATTAGCCGCTTCAACAACCCCATTCATCTTCGGTCGGTAAGGAGAAGAGTTGTGATGTTGTATCTTGAACTGCTTGCAGAGCTCAGTGATCATCTTATTGTTGAGATTAGTACCATTGTCTGTAATGATCCTCTCTGGTACACCGTATCGACAGATTAGATTATGCCGAATAAACCATGCTACGATGTTCTTGGTTACTGTAGCAAAGGAAGTTGCTTCAACCCACTTCGTAAAGTAATCAATAGCTACCAGGATGAAACGATGCCCATTGGATGCCATAGGTCTGATCTCGCTGATCATATCAATACCCCACATTACAAAAGGCCAAGGTGTCGTCAAGACGTTCAGAGGAACTGGAGGTATGTGCACCTTATCAGTGTAGACTTGGCACTTGTGACATGTCCGAGAATGCTGATAACAGTCGGCTTCCATTATGGACCAATAATATCTTGCCCGTAGGATCTTCTTTGCCATGGTATGTCCACTGGAATGAGTTCTGAAAGTACCTTCATGTAACCCTGCCATGATCCTTTCTGCTTCGTTCTTATCCACACATCGCAGTAAGGTTGAATCATGGTTACGCTTGTAAAGGATACCATTGATGATGAAAAACTTCGTTGCGAACCTCCTCAGAAACTTCTTATCATTAACAGATGCACCCTCGGGGTATTCCTAAGCTTCAAGGTACCTCTTCACCTCATGGAACCAGGGTTCATCTGCTACTTCTTCAGTATCAATGTCACAGCAATGTGCAGGTTCGTCCAATCTTTCAATGATAATCCGGGGAGCTTCGTTGTCCCAATTGACTTTGAACATAGAAGACATCATAGCCAGCGCGTCCGCCAACTGATTCTCCTCTCTAGGGAAGTGTTCAAAGGTTATCTCCTCGAAATGGGGAAGCAACGTCAATACATACTCCTTGTAAGGAATAAGATTAGGGTGTTTCGTATCCCACTCGCCTTTGATCTTACTGATCACAAGAGCGGAATCTCCGAAAACACTCAGAAACTTAATCCTTAGGTCAAAAGTTGCTCGAAGACCCATGATGCACGCTTGATACTCCGCCATGTTGTTGGTGCAATTGAAACATAGTCGGGCGGTAAACGGAGTATGAGAGCCTTTAGGAGATATGATCATGGTGCCAATGCCATTACCCAAAGCGTTTGAAGCTCCATCAAAGTACATAGACCATTGGGATCCTTCCTCAGGTCCTTCATTCGGTCCAGGTGTCTCACAATCAGTCACTATCATGATACTTTCATCCGGAAATTCAAAGTTCATAGACTGGTAATCATCCACTGCCTGATGTGCCAAATGGTCTGCCAACACACTTCCCTTGATTGCCTTTTGGGTCGTGTACTGGATGTCATACTCAGTCAAGATCATCTGCCATCTCACTATTCTTCCGGACAAGGCAGGCTTTTCGAAGATATACTTGATTGGATCCATCTTCGATATCAATAAAGTAGTGTGAGTCAGCATATACTGTCTCAGCCGTCGAGCAGCCCATGCCAAAGCGCAACAAGTTTTCTCGAGCAACGAGTATCGGGTCTCGCAGTCGATAAACTTTTTGCTACGGTAATAAATAGCATGCTCTTTTCGGCCAGACTCATCATGCTGACCCAGCACACACCCCATCGAGTTGTCGAGTACTGTCAAGTATAAGTTCAAAGGTCTCCCTTCAACTGGCGGCATCAGAATAGGTGGCTCTTGTAGACACTCTTTGATCCTTTCGAAAGCAGCCTGGCATTCATCGTTCCAACGTACTACTTGATCTTTCTTCAATAACTTGAATATTGGTTCACAAGTAGCAGTCAGGTGCGAGATGAATCGGGCAATGTAGTCCAGGCGTCCCAGAAAGCCTCTGACTTCTTTTTCTGTTTGAGGAGCTGGCATCTCCTGTATAGATTTCACCTTTGCAGGATCCACCTGAATACCTTTATCACTTACAACGAAACCCGACAGCTTACCAGATCTCACCCCGAAGGTGCACTTGTTCGGGTTTAACCTTAGCTTGTATAACTTCAACCTGTCAAATAGCTTCTGAAGGTGGTCAAGGTGCTCTTCTTCGGTCTGAGATCTTGCAATCATGTCATTGACGTATACCTCAATCTCGTGATGGATCATGTCATGAAACAAAGCAACCATGGCATGCTGATACGTTGCCCCAACATTCTTCAATCCAAAAGGCATGGCCTTGTAGCAAAAGGTACCCCACTGAGTAACAAAAGTTGTCTTCTCCATGTCTTTGGGAGCCATCTTAATCTGATTATAACCGGAGAAACCATCCATAAAGGAGAATACCTTGTGCTGAGCGGTGTTGTCAACCAGAACATCGATATGAGGTAGAGGAAAATCATCCTTGGGACTCGCCCTGTTCAGATCTCTATAGTCAACACACATTCGAACTTTACCATCTTTCTTCGGTACATGAACCATGTTGGCCACCCACTGTGGGTAAGAAGTCACTGCTAGAAAACTGGTGTCAAACTGTTTCATAACTTCAGCCTTGATTTTCTCAGACATCTCTGGGCGCATTCGGCGGTCCTTCTATTTCACTGGAGGACAGTCTTCCTTGGTAGGCAGGCGGTGAACCACAATATCGGTATCCAGCCTAGGTATATCTTCATAAGACCAGGCAAAGATCTCAACATAGTCGCGCAGCATCTGAATCAATTGTTGCTTAACACTAGCTTTTAGATTTGCACCATCCTGACCTATTTCTTGTCTATCTCTGTACCCAGATTCACTGATTCCACCGACTCTTCGTGCGGCTGAATAACCCTCTCTTCCTGAAGTAACAGTCTTGCAAGTTCACCAGGCACTTCACAATCATCTTCACCTTCGTCTTCGGCTAAGTTGATCGGACTTTCAAAGTCATAACTGGAAGTAGCAGAGTCGTTACCAGTGAGATCCATAGTGGATGTAGACCTGTATATGTGATTGTGTGTAAAATAGTTGTTTTGCAATATGTAATAATAGAAAAACAAGGAGCGCAAAATTTGAAATGCAATATGCAATGTTGGGATTCTGTAGAGCCTCCCTTAGAGTTACTAGATTGGTCTTTAATAACTGCGGCAGAATCTGAGACAAAGTCATGTTGAGATGGGTGAATTGCCTTCGAGGTCTCTCGGTCTTTTGTTGATTGTTGCGCTGAGTAGCACCAACATGTCTTGAAATAACAACCGCATTAATAACTTGGCGGTGTTCAGGTCTATTCTGGCTTTTCGAACTGTAGACAGCACTGGACTCTTTCTTAAAAGGCTTTTTCTCGGTGCTTGATGAAGCACCCTTTTGTATCTTACCAACCTTAATACCAGCCTCAATCCTTTCACCGGTCATAATTAGCTCTATAAACCCAAACGAAGAGCTTCCAATCAAATGGTTGAAAAACGGACCAGACAAGGTCCCCAGAAACATATCCACAAGCTCCCGAACAGCCAAGGGTGGTTGCACTCTTCCAGCAAGGTCCCTCCACTTCTGAGCATAATCTTTGAAACCTTCACTCGTTCCCATAGACATACCCTGGAGTTGGGTACGCGTAGGAGCGAGGTCGGCATTGTATTGGTACTGCCTGTAGAAAGCCGCAGCCAAATCTTCCCAACTACGGATACTAGCTCCGTCTAACTGATAAAACCATTCAAGCTGAGTCCCTGAGAGACTGTCTTGAAAGAAGTGGATCCATAGGTTCTTATCAACGGTGTATGGCTGAATCTTCCTTACATATGACCGGAGGTGCAGCTTCGGACAAGAAACTCCGTCATACTTAGAAAAGGCTGGTGCTTTGAACTTGTGGGGAATCACCACCCCAGATGATAGACCCAGATCACTAAAGTCCAGACCAGGCACTTTCTGAACTTCCATCGCACTCAACCGGTCTTCCAGTTGCTTGTATCTATCCTCAGCCGGAGGATACTGGTCTTTGTCGAAGTCCGTCTCATTGTCTGAAACCACAGGGCTAGGAGCCCTCCTTTCTTCCTGACTATCTTTCCCTCCAGATGAGGTGGTCAAATCAACTTTATCTCGTAGCCTGTTTCCAAACCTATGACCTGTGTTAAACAGGACTGTCCTCTCCTTTTTCTTCTTCTTCTCTTTCAGAATCAGGGTCTTCATATCTTGCTGACCCTTAGCTAGATTCATGAACAACTCTTGGAATTGGGCATTCTGGGCCTGCAGAGCCTTGATTGCTTGTTCAGTCGATGGTTCAGCGGACATGATGAGTGCTGAAATAAACAACGAAGAAGATAAGAGACCTGTGATGGTACCTGTTATGAAGTGCATGGGATGAAATGCGTATGATATGATTTCAAAGACATCAAGAGATTCAAATTTGTAAACAAGAAATGAAACACACTTTTATTAGATAAACTTCGAAATTAAAATTGTTCAACAGATTCCCTTAAGACGTTACAAGAAAGGAAATATTGAAAAGTAAATAAAAACTGGAAAGGAAATAATCAAAGGACAATCAGTGCTCCCATGGTCGCTTCTTGTCGGTGCGGACATAGTCATTGAGGATCCGCTCGTTCTCCAACTGCCTAGTCAACTTCTGGATCTTCTGCTCTTGCTCGTTAAACTTTTCTCGGTAAGCATCCTGCTCTTCTCTCAGCTGCATCCAAGACCTTTTCAATGCCCCAATATCAGTGGGCATGTAAGGATGGAGGATGGTAGGAAGAACCCCTTCTTCATTAGCAACTTCAACAATGATAGGCAAGACGGCTTCATACGACATTCCCAACTTTTGGGCACGAATACGAACCCATCTGAGATATGGCTCCATTGGAAGGGAAGTCTTTGGACCCAGCTCGTGGGGATCAGATCTGTGAACTCTATCCCAAGCCCTTATGAATCTGCGGCGTTGCTTGTCGCTATCCCCTTGAAAATCAAAGATGATACTAGGCATTAGCAGCTCATGAGGTCCTGCTCTTCTGGCTCGCCCAAACTAACGTAAGGCCAAGCATGGATTGTAAGAAATTCCTCTGTTGGTTCCTATCAGGGGAACATTGGGGTACTCCCCACATCGATCAATAATAGCCACCTCGTACATACCCTTGATAGTCCAGATAATGTCATTATGAGAGAGAGACATAACCCTATAGGCCCAGCCCATGCCTTCTTTGTTCTTCAGCACTGATTTGGGGAGGTGCGAAATAAACCACCTCGCCAATCATGGAGCACAACGCATCAAGGTTCCCCGCTTTCGAGCAGTACGGGCATAAAGCTGCTGAAGAATGTCACCCAAGAGAGTGGGTACAAGATTACGAGAGATGAAGATTTTCACCGCATTCACATCAACAAAGGAGTCAGGATTCAGAAACAATACCAAGCCATATATACGAAGAGCCTGAATATCTTCAAATGCCTTGAAGTCTAGACTATCCCAGAAATAATTAGCCTTACCAACCAAGAACTTAGTCAAAAAGCCCTTTGCTCCACTTCTAGTCTCCCAATTAGCCATTACCTCATCCTTGGTCATATGAAGGGATGAAGCAATCTCTTTTGGCCTAAGGATCTTCTCCCAACCAGTAAATGGGGTATGATCCAGAATAGAGATACCGAGCAGATCAAAGAACTCTTCTAAGGTGGGAACCAACTGGTATTCCTGAAAAGTAAAGCAATGGTACAGTGGATCATAGAATTGGACCAAAACACTCATCATCTGCTCGTCCAATTTTGAGGTGACCAAACTGAGAAGATATCCATGTCTTCTGATGAAGGAGGTAGTATCAGGCATCTTTCCAATCAATTCTTTAAGCATAGTAGGAACCTGGACAAAGTTAATCCGGATGGTATTCCTACGCATGGGCATCATGACCTATAAAACAGAACAAAGATGAATCCCTCCTGTCTTTGAAATAGGTTAGTCCAATGCAAGATGTATGCAATGTTATGATGTCATGATGTCATGATAGAAAGCACACCACAAGTATCCACAAAGAGAAAACATGGTAAAGGCACACAAGTCACACAAAGAGCCCTTAGATTTCAGGCTGGCAAGGATTCTAGGTACTACCCTCTTTTAGTTCAGTTGGTTTAAACCTATCCTAAAAATAGTAACCGGGTTCAAGAGGATCTCAATATCACTGACTACCCTCGATCGGTCATAATTCCAGTTTAGCAACCTTTTCTTGCGGTCGGAATCATCACGAGAGTTTAGTCTCAATGAGTGTAGCATACTGCTACTGTTCTATGGCCAAGTTGGTCAATTTAAAGGTTCTAAGGTCAGTTGGTGCTTAATGACCCCTTAGATGACCCATATTCTCCTCGTTCCAACACAAGGGATATCGGTACAATCTAAAGTGCCACACCAACGTAGCTACTGCTTCAACCGTATCGGTCTACGCTGTACAGTTCCCTCACAGTTTATTGCTACTTTCCTAAAGGGTATCCCCAGATCCGGGTTAGGATCTATAGTAACTCCGATTCAAGCCCACAAGTATAAAGCATACAAAGAAAACAATTGAAAACATTATGATGAACTAACCCTAAGGTACACCCCACTTATTAACTCCCCAGCAGAGTCGCCAGTTCTGTGATACGGTGGCCAAAACTGACTGTTTTTGGAATGCTGGTTTGCATTTTGCGTATGTGTTTGCAAAATGTCGCGGTAAGCAAGAGTCGCCACCGTCTTTTATTTTATCCAACAAGGAAAGGAAAAAAACACAGAAAAATTCCTTTTTCGAGATATTTCTGAGTACGGGGATAGATTATAGAAAGGGAAGGTATTAGCACCATTTCTATCCGTAGTTATCTACGGGCTCTTAGGTACTTGCTCATCATTTTCAAAATGTTTTCTTTGTGCTTGTGGGTTTTGAAAAAAAGTTTTTTAACTTCGATTTAACTCTTGCTTCTGTCTTCAAGAGTGTAATGAAGTGTTTTTTGAAAACTTGTTTGTAAAAAAGTGTAAGTGTGAAAAAGAGTTTTGTTTTGGATGAGCAAGTATCTAAGAACTAATCTACCTACTCGAAAAAATGAATCGTTCTATGCTAATTTCCTTTAGACAATGATATCCCACTATTAGTGAGTAGGTAGCACCGTCGTTGGAATTTGAGGGTCAATTCGAGAGAGGGACATACGGTCACTAAAGCAATGTTAGGACGCCTTAGCGGTAATCCTAATGTCTTAGATCATTTGTTTGAGGCAACAATATCTGAGGCAACCATTTCGAGGCAACTTATGATCTTTTAGACAAGAGGGCGACCTCTAAAACAACTTATACTCAATGACCGTGTACAAAGGCAACCAAGTGGGATGTATCCTAGGAGTGCGCATGTGCGAGTGTGTTGTTTTCAGTTATTTTTATCTTTGCACATGTTTAGGGTGATCTAATTGATTTTAGATTAAACATTCATTCTTGTCATGCAAACCCTATTATCAAACATCTAGCAGTTAAATATTTGCAAAAATTAAAGGTGCGGAAATTAAACTAAAGTATTACAAGGCGTCGGGTATTTACATCGCCAAAAGCAACCCTTTGAAATTTAAAAGCGGAAAAATAAATATCCTAATTAATTATTACAAACCGGGAACAGATACATTAATTGGATAAAGAAAAATAAAGCGCGCGATGCGAAATTAAATCGAATGCGAAATTAGGATTTTGACCCTTTAAATTAAAAGAAAATGTTTTTTTATTGTTTTTATTTTTAAAGAAAAGAAATTAAATCCTAAAAATTAAATGCTAAATTAATTAATGAAAATAATAAATGACATATTTTTGGAGTTTTTAGTTAATTTAGGAAAGAAAATAAAATAATTAAGTTAAGGTTAAAACCTATTAATTATAATTGATTTTTAATTATTTGCAAAAATAAATTAAAGTTACCTAATTAATATACCTAATTAAAATAATTAATATTTATTAATAAAAAATGAAATTCTGAAATTTAATTGAATAAAAAAAATAATTTTTTGTGATTTTTTTGATAAAAAGAAATTATGTTATTGGTTAGTAAATAAATAAAAACAAATAAAATAATGAAATTAAATAAGCAAAATATAAGAAAAGTATAGAATGGGCATGAGAAAGTGAGGTGTGAATAGCAAGGATGTTGGCCCATTTGTGAAGACCCAATTGACTTTTGTGATCCCCTGCATGTGCGTTTGACTGGGTCCATGGTACACCTTCAATGCTGGCCACCAGATCTGGCCATCTGGCGCGCTGGATGGTGAATGTCCATGATGGATGCTTGGCTTGAGTGTGCACCTGATTACCTGAAATAATTTGGAAAAATAACAAATGGGATCGAACCCCTGACCTCCAGCCTCTAATGCCCTGAAATCATGCATGGCAACCACTAGGCCTTGTGGTTCTATTTGTCAATGAAATACAATGCAATAATAATATAAAAAAACAAAAGCTAATGGCCAGAAAAATAAAAAAACGCGCACGCTGTTTGAATGGACAAATGGGGGAGTGCCAACGTATCATCCCTGTCCTCCCTCAATAGCTAAAAATCTGTAACACTTATACCTACAGACGCTGGCCGTCACTACAAGTCGTGTCCATTCCAAAATCTCGTACAGGCCATGAAAATGAATTCTAAGACCATGGTTGAGGTCGTCTCATCCTCCTGATTGCAACCATGCCCATTATTCGGGCCAATTTTTCCTGAAACAAAAAGCCCTAAAACCAAACACAAAACCCTAGTAATGGTGATCCATGATATAGGTCATATAAATGAAATTGGTTATCGCAAAAAGCTTGCAAATGATATGGTGATCCAGAATATGCAATTATTTTTCATTATAGATGCAAGAATGAAGCTTTTCGAATTCAAGAATATGGTGATTCCGTGAATGACTTACAATGCACTGGAGGGCTTGGAAACGCAGGGTTTTGCTCGCTTTAGGTTGTGGAGACTGCCAGGAAACGATTGAGATCGTTAAGGAGCCTTGAAACTGCCTCTAAGAGTGATTTTGATCTCACACTTTTCTTTGATTTTTTCAGATTTTGTTTGCTCCCTATGCTTGATCTCTGTTGTACCCCAAAATTTGCCCTCCCATGTTCTCCAAGAAATTGCCAAGCCAAGTCACAAAATTCTCCAAGGGTTGTGCAGTCCAACTGTCTCCTATACAGTCAAAACTAGGGTTTGAGTCCTGATCAAGAAAGTGAAGTTTTCAAAGGGCAAATCAAGTCCCATATGCCTACAAAGATGGTCAAATATCCTCATATCAAGTTTCAAGGCATTCAGCTCAAAATTGCACAGTCAAAACCCTAAATTGCACTACAGTCAACTGTAGGGGCAAAATGGTCATTTGACAGTCAAAAGTTCAAAGTTTTGGTCAACATATCATTTTGAAGCCACAAACATCATTTGATCAATGCTTGATCATGATTCTCAAAATTTGGCTCAGAAATCATCAAAGATGCAAAAGTTACTATATTTGGACAGTTGAAAAAGTCAACTGAAATTGACCAGGGCATAACTTTCACATGGATTATCAGAAAAATTCCATCCAAAGCTCATTTTTAAGAGAAAGACATTTCCTACAACTCATCTTCATATTCCAAGTCCAAGAAATGCTCTCACAAAAAGTTATCAATTTCAACATTATAGGTCATTTTCAAAAGTCAACAAAAAGGGACTTTAAGTCAAAGGCCATAACTTGAGATTGGTAAATAAAAATGACATGGGACCAAAGGAATTGGTTAAAGGACTCAAAGAACTTTCCAAAATGTCCAAGAACATGTGAAAAGCTTAAAAATTGAGCAAGTTATGCCTTGTGGAAGTTGGGAAATTTTTGGGAATTTTGAAAAGTCAACTTTACTTCAAATGACCTAAATTTGCTAATGGGCCCTTTTTTCTTCCATGATTCATCATTACAAGCATATGCACGACCACTTGGCCCAAAGGGAAGTATTTTCTCAATTTTTATTTATTTACTTGAATTTATATTAATATTAATTCATTTAAATTATTTAAATATGTGAAAAATATCTACTTTGACCTAAAAAATCTTTTTATGCATGTTTTGCTTTCAAAATCTCGTGCACATCCCAAACATGGAAAGAATTGGATTGATTTGAGCATAATTGATACAAAAACCATGTGAAAAAGATTGAAAATATAATGGAAAAAAATCAAATCTTCAATCCATGATTACAAGGGATTTTATGCAATTTTCTTAACCTAATATGCTCACTACATAACCAGGAATCAAACCCTAATCCTTGTACACCCTATGCTGCGCAGAGAACTCCATTACAAACTTGGAAAATTGTTGAAAAAACTCAATTCTGAAATCAGTGATAGAGGGCGATTCAAGGCACAAAAGCTTTTCCAATAGCTTCCTCCAGTCTTCCTGATCATATTGCAATCATAAACTTCCACTCAAACGCCAAGAATCGGTACCAGGAACCTCAACTGTATCAAACAAATTGCATAATCATACATTCTATTATATGCGTTATTTGTGAATTTTATTTATTGATTCTTGTTCACATTGAAGTTTCAAAGCTAACCAGCACCTTTAATTGTATTTTTATTGGCCATACACGATGATGCCATGAGTGAAATTTAGGGTTTTCAGGTTGTAATTTTAGGGCTTTTGCAAAGAGGAAAAATCAAAGCTCCAGACTATGACCATTGGGTTCAGCGCAGTGAGACGAACATGGACCAAGCCTCGCGATAAATTTATGACTAACAGAATCCTATTCGCTATTTTCTGATAGGTCATCTATAGCAACGGGTTAAAACCGTTGCTTATTGTTCTTTTGTTTCAGAAAAAATAAAAACAACGAAGAAGACAACATCGTGTCAATCAGTGATTCGTTGGTTTGAATTTGGCGCGTTTCTCTCCACTAACGCGTTATGTCCATTTATATTATTTATTTGATATTATATGTTAAACGTGATCAAAGTGGCGTAGTGGCACAGGTGTTGAGCTTGCAACGTCCAAGACCTGGGTTCGAACCCCAGGTCTGTATAAATTCCATATTATTTTGCAAAATGTCTTCCTATGCAGCGCTAATATTCAAGATACACCATACGCTTCAAGATCCAATTGTCCACGTGTTCCTGGAGACCAAATTAAGGGCTGAAGATTGAGGAACGCTGTAGGCTTAAGTCAATGCATCATATGGGATTCAAAAAAGTCAATAAGGCCAAAATCAATTGGGCCAAATTGTTGAGCCCTTACCTCCATGTTGGGACAGAAAACCCCCCTGGTTTGCTTCTCTATACATTTTTTTTATTATTTTATTTTCAATAATGATTTTATTTTCTTTATTTGTTAAATTAATTAATTATTTCTTTACAAAATATAAAAATGCACAAAATCAGAAAAAAGAGAAAAATATAATATTTATTTTATTATTTTCATAAATAAATTGCATGTAAATATTTAGTTCTAATTAGGATATAATGTCAATTTCTTTTAAATAACAAAAATACAAAAAATATGTAGAAATAGGTTTAATTAATTTTGATTCCTTTTAATTTCCTTTTTTTTTACAATAATAATATTTAATTTATTTATTTTCATAATTAAAAATGCATGTAAATTAACTTAGGGTTTCATTTAGTTAAAAATTTCAATAATTTTCTTAATAACTAAAAAATAATTAGAATTAGGGTTTGACATTTTATTTTAGTTATAATTAATGCTCTTTTTTCCATTAGATCTTAAAAACACTAAAAATACCAAAAAAACATTCTTATTTTAATTTTAAATTCTTTATTTATTTAATTTTGCAAAAGGGTCCAACGCCCATGTTCGTAATTTATTTAATTTCGCGCATTTATTTTATGTCGTTTATTATAATTATGTAATTCTCCCAAAGCCGTGTAAACAATTTCTCGCACTTTTATTTCTTTCGCTTTATTTACTTTCCGTCAAATCGGGTCCGGTTTAATTTTGGCGATGTGGACCCGCGCCATTTGTAATAGTTTAGATTTATTCTCCTCGCAAATATTAACTGTTAAATAAGCATGCAAGAATGAATGGCCCTAATTAAAATCAAGCGTAGATCACAATGAACATGACAAGACAAATATCAATGAAACTGACACACAAATTCGCATACACCACCCCTAGGGTACGCCTCACTGTTGCCTTTCGAAAGGTGGTCGTCGAGTAGAGGACGTCTTAGTAAGTCCTCATGATCCGGGAACCTGGCATGAGGGTAGCTTCTAAGGTGTCTTCCCATTGCTCTGGTGATCACCATGTCCCTAAACTCGAATTGACCCGAACACCTCCAACGGTGGTGCTACCTACCTCTCAATGGTGGGATGGCACTACTTTAAAGGACATCTACACAGACGAATTCCTTAGGGTAGGTAGACGACTCTAGATACTTGCTCTAACTTTCAAAACAAATCAAAAATACTTTTCACACTGACACCTTTTCAAAAAGCTTTCGAAAGCATTTTTCAAACACTCTTGAGGACCGATACAAGAGTCGAACTGAAATTTTCAAAGAGACTTTTTAAAACCCACAGTTGAAAAGCAAACAAACCATTTTTGAAAACACAATGAGCAAGTATCTAAGAGCCCATGGATAACCATGGATAGAAAGGGTGCTAACACCTTCCCTTTCTATAACCTACCTCCCGAACCGAGAGCAATCTCTATAAGGAATTTTTCTGTGCTTTTGTCCTTTCCATTTGGAGAAAATAAAAGACGGTGGCGACTCTTGCTTCCGCGACTTTTCGCGAACCAGCATTAAACAGTCAGTTCCAGATCCATCGATCACAGAACTGGCGACTCTGCTGGGGAATAAACTTAAAGTGAGGTGTACCTTAGGGCTAGGTCATAACTATGTTTTCAATTGTCTTCATTGCTTGCTTTATTATTGTGGGTTGCTTGGGAGTTCTATAGATCCTAACCCGGATCTGGGGATACCTTTCTTAGAAAGTAGCAACAAGGCTGTAAGGGAACTGTGTGGGGTATACCGACATGGTTGAAATAGTCTGCTACGTTGATGTGGCACTTTGGTGTGTACCGGTAACCCTTGAGTTCAGTCAAGGAGAGTACGGGGCCTCCGCGTGGTGTCGTGAAGCATCAACAGACCTTAGGAACCTTAATTGAACTATCTTGGCCTCTCTAGGGTAGTGAGATAACTGACTTTGGTGCAGTCCGAGGTTGGTTGATACTCGATACTACGCTCAATTGAGGGTTGCTTTCCTGGAATATTTCGGTCGCCAGTTCAGTGGCTAAATCGAAACGATGAACAATGAAAGCAATCCCGTGATATTGGGAACCTTAGAACCCGGTTACTTTGATTAGGACAGGTTGAACCCACCAACTTCAAGAGGGTACTACCCAGACCCCATGCTGGCCTTAAACCTTAAGGGCTTGTCTTGTGTGCCTTGTGTGCCTTACATGTTTGTCTCTGTACATATCTGTGGTGTGTTTAATCATAGCATCATGACATCATCCAGCATCATATGCATTGACTAACCATTTCAGGGGTTCGGATTTTCATCTTTGTTCTTGTTTTGTAGGACATGGAAACTGTTCGTAGAAAGACAATTCAGGTCAATCTTGTAAGGATCCCTCCTCAGCTTAAGGAGCTTATATCCAGGATTCCCGAGAACTCTTCATTCAGTGAAAGGCATGGAAGCCTCATCAGCTTGGTCAACACCAACATTGAGGAAGATATGATTAAGGTCTTGTTCCAATTCTTTGACCCTCTGCATCACTGTTTTACCTTCTTGGACTATCAGTTGGTACCTACATTGGAGGAGTTCTCCCGGCTCCTGAAGATCCCTATCCTTGATCAGCTACC
Organism: Vicia faba; assembly: GCA_948472305.1. NCBI lineage: Eukaryota > Viridiplantae > Streptophyta > Magnoliopsida > Fabales > Fabaceae > Vicia > Vicia faba. Next base: position 1,344,179,677 of record OX451739.1, on the reverse strand, counting down.
CTTCAACGGTACAGAAAAAGAACCTAAGCTTGAAGAAATTGCTAAAGCCTTGCACCTACAGTCATCTGACCTCAAGGGACATTGGGAAGTTAGAAGTGGTATCAAAGGGTTCTTAGCCAGGTTTCTGTTTGAAAAGGCCCTTGAATGTTGGAACTCCCTTGACTTGCAAGCTTTTGAAGAGGTTGTGGCCCTCCTTGTCTATGGTTTGGTGTTGTTCCCTAATCCAGATCAGCTCATTGATATCAGTGCTGTCCAGATCTTTATGTCCAGGAATCCTATACCTACATTGCTGGGGGACATCCTTCACTCATGTCACACTCGAACCATGAGAAAAAGAGGTGTCCTTATGTGTTGCACTCCTCTCCTGGGAAGGTGGTTTATTTCGCACCTTCCACAATCAGTCCTGAAGAATGAGCGGGGTTTGCGATGGTCACAACGGTTGATGACTCTTACGCATGCAGATATACATTGGTGCCCTAGGTCCAGGGAAGATGTCACTATCATTGATCGTTGTGGGGAGTACCCTAATGTTCCTTTACTTGGAATCAGAGGAGGTATTACTTATAGCCCATGCCTGGCTTGGAGACAGTTTGGTTATGCTCGGAGGGATGGTCCTCATGACATGTTAATTCCTGACATAGTTTTTGACTTCGACAACGATACTCAAGGACTTCGCCAGAGATTTATCAGAGCCTGGAGGATGCCAAGTAGGATAGACAGCAAGACACTGGGGCATAGGAACTCCATCCCATTGGAACCTTATCTCAAGTGGGTACGCACCCGCTCCCAGAAGTTAGTGATGCCTTATCCTCACATGCTCCCAGTAATCAAAGAACCAGTCTTGGAAGGGGAAGTGCCCTACACTATTCAGCACCCTGATATGCCCACATCCTGGGAAGAGATGCAGAAGAGCTGGATCCAGCTTAAGGAAGAGCGGAATTCCCTTGAGACTAGTCTGCATGCCAGTGAAAAGAAGGTCTTGGAGCTCACTCGCCTGTTGCATGAGGAGAGGAACCTCAACACCTACATAGCTCCGAAGAGGATGCGCAGTGTATTTTGGGATTGATTTGCTTTTTGTACTTTTTGCCCATGAGGCTTTGATGTATTAAACAATAATTTCTTTAATGATAACGTGTGTTCCTTTTTGTCTACAACAAATTTGAACTTTCGAACCCTTGAATGCATTGCATACGCATTTCATACATCATGTGCATAGCAAGTTTTTCCTCTTTTCAGGTTGCTTACAGTTCTTCGCTGTTTATTTCAGCATCATGAATCCCGAATCTGCATCAACTGAGACATCAATCAAGGCTCTCCAGGCGCAGAACGCGCAATTCCAGGAACTAATCAAGGGTCTGGCTAAAGGCCAAGAAGAACTGAAGGCTATGCTCCTGAAGAAGGAGAAGAAGAAGAAGAGAAGAACTGTTCTGTTCAACTCGGGCCGAAGGTTTGGCAACACTCTGCAACATGAAGAGGCTGGTTCTTCTGTTGGCAAGAGTCCTTCTCAGGCAGAAGTAAAGATTCCTACTCCAGTGGTCTCCGACAACGAGACAGATTTTGATGAAGAGCAGTACCCTCCTGCAGATAACAGATATAAGCAACTGGAGGACAGGTTGAAGGCTATGGAGGTGCAACAGGCACCTGGGCTGGATTTCGGAGATCTGGGTTTGTCGACTGGTGTGATTATCCCGCATAAGTTCAAAGCACCATCCTTCTCCAAATATGACGGGGCGTCTTGTCCCAAGCTGCATTTAAGGTCCTATGTTCGGAAAATTCAGCCGTACTCTGCGGACAAGAATTTATGGATCCACTTCTTCCAGGAGAGTCTTTCAGGGACTCATCTCGAATGGTTCTATCAGCTGGATGGGACCAAAGTTCGTAACTGGGAGGAGTTGGCTACTGCTTTCTACAAGCAGTATCAATATAATGCCGACCTTGCCCCCACACGTACCCAACTCCAGGGTATGGCGTTAGGTGCAAGCGAAGGTTTTAAGGAGTACGCTCAGAAGTGGAGAGACCTGGCTGGCAGGGTGCAGCCACCATTGACTGATCGGGAGTTGGTTGACATGTTCTTGGGGACCCTATCTGGGCCATTTTTCAACCATCTCATTGGGAATTCTTCTGCTGGGTTCACTGATTTGATTCTAACTGGAGAGAGAATTGAAGCTGGGTTGAAATCTGGTAAGATTGCGAAGGCTGCATCATCTAGTTCGGAAAAGAAACCATTCAAAAAGGAGTCTAGTGCCGTGTATGGTTCTAGGAAATCAGAGAGACCTGAGCACCGCCAATCTGTCAGCGTGGTGATGATTGCTAAGCCTGCTGCCGCTCCTTGGCCAAACAATTCTCAAAGGGCTGAAAGACCCCGGAGGGAGTTTACCCGGTTAAACATGACCCTATCGCAGATTCTGCCACAGTTGCTATCCACTAACTTAGTGACTGTCAGGGAAGCCCCGAAGTTCCCCAATACCACATCTCCCAAGTACAATCCGAATGCTCGTTGTGCCTACCATTCAGAAAGCCCGGGGCACTCTACCGATGACTGTTGGGCGTTGAAGAATAAGGTGCAAGACCTTATCGACGCAAAGGAGATACAATTCGAAGCGCCTACAAAGCCGAATGTAGTTACTGCCCCTATGCCTCAACATGGGGTAAATGCTGTTGATGAAGACATTTATGCTGTTTCTGTGGATGATCTAGCCACTCCTCTAAAGATCGTCAAGAAGAACCTACTGCAGGCCGGTTTATTTCCGGGTTGTAGTGAGGGTTGCCTATTCTGTGCTGTGTCCCCATCTGGTTGTCCCTTGCTAAAGTTAGGCATCCAAAGCTTAATGGATAGCAAGGAGATTCTATTCAAGAAGTCTGTTGTTCGGTTGGTTCCAATGGAAGAAGTTTCTGTGGTGACTATCTTCAATAATCCGATCCCGGCTCTCCAGAAGAAGCCCGTTCAAATTATGACTGTTGCACCCGTTATTATCACTGTTCCAGGGCCCCTGCCCTATGTATCTGATAAAGCTGTCCCTTGGCACTATGGGGCAGATGTATATATAAACGGGATTAAACAAGAGCTCAACGCTGGCGCCAGCATCTGTGACATCACTGGCCCAGCCAAAGTTACCCGTAGTGGCAGGCTCTTCTCGCCTGACATTGCACCGCCTGCTGCCCGAAGACCGTTCCTGATAATTCCTACCAGTACACCTATTCCTGTTGCCGATCAAGTTGTTGTTCCTATTGCTGATCCGATTGTTTCTCCTGCTGCCGAGTCATCCAATGCTCGGGGCAAGGGAGTTGAAGTTGAGCCTGCCCAGATGGAGGCACCCATACCCATAGCTGCTGAGGCCTCCCCACAAGAGATGGAGGAGATTCTAAAGATCATAAAAAAGAGCGATTTTAATGTTGTGGAACAATTGGGGCATACGCCCTCCAAGATCTCCATGCTCTCTTTATTGCTGTGCTCCGAGGCCCATGCAAAGGCCCTAATCTCGTTCCTCAAGACGGCCCATGTGCCACATGAAACCTCTGCAGTCCAGTTCACTGATTGTGTGGCAAGTCTAACGGCAGACAATGGCTTGGGTTTCTCAGATGCTGACTTAACCGCAAAGGGGAGAGACCATAATGATGCTCTGCATGTCTCAATTGAATGCAGGGGCACCACCCTGGCACATGTGTTGGTTGATACTGGGTCATCTTTGAATGTGCTACCCAAGAAGGCTCTGGATCGTCTAGATTGTGAAGGCCTGGAATTGAAACCCAGCAACATCATCGTCAGGGCCTTTGATGGGTCAAAGAGGATGGTCCATGGAGAGGTCGACATTCCGATTCGTGTGGGCTCTCAGGTGTTCGATTCCACTTTTTATGTGATGGACATCCGTCCATCGTACTCTTGTCTACTGGGTCGACCATGGATACATAAGGCTGGGGCAGTGACCTCTACCTTGCATCAAAAGCTGAAGTACCCCGTCAGAGGGAAGATTGTCACTGTGCAAGGAGAGGAAGAATATATGGTGAGTCACCTAAACTCTTTCAGATACATTGAGATGGATGGGGAGTTCATTGAGACCCCCTTTCAGCATTTCGAGGAGGTGTTTCCAATTGCAGCAGAAACAACAGAAGCAAGTGGTCCTTTGAAGATGGCTTCCCTGAAGGATGCCAGGGCTGTGGTGCAGAAGGGTGAATGTGCCGACTGGGGCAGACTTCCAGACTTCACTCAGAAGACTGATAAAGTTGGGCTGGGTTTCACCACAGAAGGTCAGAGAGCCATGAGGAAAGCGAAGATCGGAAGGCCTCCGGTATTTATTAAAAGCTCAGAAGTGAATGTTGTTGGGGAGGATCATGAAGTGGACGAAGCAGAATTCAACAGCTGGATTTATCCAACGGCCGAAGACGGATTGAACAATTGGAGTGCTAAGGATCATACCCCTGTTACCTTTGTGGCGCAGTAATAAATTTCTTTGTTTCGTTATATTTTGTAATAAACAATGATAAACTCTATGGCCCGGTGTCTTACCCGAGGCACCGTGGTTCTATTTGTGAGGGCATACAAACTGTCATTTTATACATCATGAATGAAAATCTTGGACGTTTTTCGCATTGCAAATATTGTGTTCCTTTTCTGTCTTTCTTTTCCTTTACATAATTTTCAAAACAGCTGTATTTACACACACACTCACTCATACAGGTTCCAATCCACTCTGGATCTCACTGATAACAGCTCTGCTACTGCCAGTTATGACTTCGAAAATCCGATCAACTTAGCCGAAGACGAAGGCGAAGATGATTCCGAAGTGCCTGGCGAGCTTGCAAGATTGTTGCTTCAGGAAGAGAGGGCAATTCAACCCCATGAAGAGCCAGTGGAAACCATAAACTTGGGTACTGAGGCAGACATAAAAGAGGTAAAGATTGGTGCCAACTGTTGTACCCCAAAATTTGCCCTCGCGCTTTTCCACAAAGAAATCTCAGCTTCAAACATTTCCTGACTTCTCAAACTGACTCAAGAATCGGACAAACGGACTTCTCTTGACGGTCAAGCAAAATTAGGGTTTTTACTGATTTTCAGAGCTCTGAATTGTTTCATACAGTGGGCTTAGGGTTTGGTTGGTTTTTGGTTCAATTTTGATCAAGCGAGCGTGATTTGGCATTTAATCAGGAATTAGGGTTTCATGGGCATATTCTCAGAAGAATTTGAATTCAACAGCGCTTTGCGGTTTATTTCAAGATTCGGATTAAAAGTCGCGTTATCTTGGTTTAATCAACAAAAGAGACAGTGGTTTGAATTCAGTACATTTTGATTGGGCCAGTCAGATGCAAGATGCAGTTTTGGAATTCACAGTGTTCATGTGTTTGATCAGTCTATCTGGGTTAATTGCTGCTTTGCTTTGGATTTTGGATTAGACAGACTTAATTGGTCAATGTTGTTTTATTTAAGTTATTTATTATTCTGAAATTAAATGATTGAATTTATTTTTCAATTGTTAATTCTAAGAATTTTAAATAAATAAATAAACAATAAAGAAATTAGAATTAATCGGATAATTTGAATTTTTATTGATACTTAAATTATTTACAAATTGTTGTTTATTACAAACAATAATTTACATTTAATTTAAATATTACAATAGAATGAAAAATATCCTATTTCCTAAATACTCTTCATTCTTCACTCCGCTCCGGCATTCCATCTTTCATCTGCAAAAAGAAATAAGAAAGTCAGAAAGAATTAAAATTAGCAGAGACGGATAAAAATGCTCATCATTAGGGGCCACTGACTGGGATCAGTTGCCCTCTCTGCAAATCACGGGATTTCTCCCGGTTCACAGAGAGGGAAGATTATTTTATCTCATGAAATGCAAATGTCAAAATGCATAGTTTCTAAAAGATTTGCAAGCTGCATAGATTCAAAATCCAAACTAAACTGAAAAAGTTCAATCCAAAACTTTCAAATCCAAAACAAAGTCCACTCAAAGAAAATCAATAAAAGCATACATGCTGTCATGGAAAGATTTTTGGAAAAGATATCAAAAGGCAAAGTCAGACACAAATTGCCAAAAGAGAGATAAAGGAGATGCAGTAGTGTATTATGCAAGTGATCTTTTCATCATTTCCCACAAAAGCCCCTTCAGAAGCAAGTACAGTAAAATCATATAAAAATCCTAAGCTGTACTTTGAGAGAGAGAAAAGAGATTAAAGCAGGCAGGGGTTAGGCAAGACAGTTCAGCAGACAGCAGGCAAGTCACAGAAAAGAAGATACACAAAATCTACAAGTCCACAAGCAGTTCACAGCAGGCAATTCAGAATAGAAGAGAGCAACATAGCAGGTAAATAAAAAAAGGGATATACAAACTGAGTTCAGCTCAGAAGAGAGAGGGAGATACAAACTCTAGAAGTCACAAAGCCAAGAACCATCCAACACAACCCTGCATAACACAAGGACAGAAGCCAGAATAGAGAAGTAAGGCAAACAAGAACTCAGAAAAACCTGAGATCCCAACTCAAGCCTCAACTTTCAAACCATACTTACATCCTGATATCCAAACCTCAAGAGCCTGTCAAACACCCCAAACCCCACTGTCATAACCAAACAACAATAATAACCCAAAACTCCCTGTCAAAAACCTGGTATATCTGTGCTAAAAAATGTCAAGCACGAACTAATCCTTAAGCCTCAGAAGCAAGCTTCATCATAGGCATCTCAGAAGGCCACTCAAGGCAATATTCGTTCAAAATCATCACAAGGCAACGAGAGAAAGATAAGCACACAAATTCCCAAGGCAACAATTCAGGCAACAACACAAAGGCAACTTAGAGAGCCTCAGAAGCAAGCTTCATCATAGGCTAGCACACATAGGCAACAGCTGTTCAAGAAAAGAGTTCAAGACAAGCAAATCTCAAGCAAAGTACTCAGACATACGCATCACTCAAAGACAATCATCACAGTGGAAGAAGAAGAGGTAAAGAAGCAAGGATTTAGGGTTTTCTCAGTGAATATCATCATCAAAAACCTGAGCAAAAGATAAAAGAACGAAGTTACCAGGAAGGCATCAAGAAGCAAGCCAGCGTCTTCATCACCGAATCTTCGCCATCAAAGCCTCCTAAGCGTCCTCGTCTCCTTCCTTCCCTTTTCCAGTAGAGGTATGACACTTCTTTTCCCTCCTAATGCACCTCCAAATAAAAATCAATAAACACAACATGAGAGGTCAAACCCCAAGCAGTAAATCAAATACGCAAAAGATCACAAAACGTACTAAAACAAGACAAATCAAAGCGATTACCAAGTTCTACTGCCTCAACAGTGTCGCTGGAGGGAAGGGGAAACGAAGGTAACGCGGTGGCTCGGGCAAAGAAGCTCAGGGAAGCTAGAACGAAGAAGACGAAATTCAAGTGGACACGGCGCCGCTGCTGACGAACCCTAATTCCACTCCCAATTGAACAAACAACGCGTTAACCCTAATTTTCTGCCTTTGGATCAAAGGGCCTGACCCGTTACTGATTCCTCAAAAGCCCATCAGAATGCCTTTCTTCTTTTGTTTCTTAAACAACATTAAACATTAATCTCATTTTTATACATACTTTCCTTTTTTATATACATATAAAACACTAATCTTTTTTTTATTTTTACAAAACAATGCTTGCTCTTTTTTTTTTTATTATCTTAATTAAAAATACTTTTTATTATAAAATAAAGACATTTTTTATAGATATTTCATACATATATTACTTTAAAAAATTAGTTTTATACATATCATATAAACTAAATTTGAAAATACTTTTTTCTTAATCAATATACTTTTTATACACAAATTAAACTTAAAAACATTTTTGAAATACATTTGTATATAATTATCTTTTCTTTTTTATACATGATTAAATTAAAGAAACTTTTTTAGTTAATATCATTTTTGTACATATTATACATTCTCATACCTAATTAAAATTAAACTTTTTAATTAACATTTTTCATACATAATAATTCAATACATTTTTCTTCTAATATTTAAAATCACAAACATTTTGACTAAAATACTTCTTTAGTTAAAACTTAACATTTAATCAAAGCACCTTCATTTTTCTTTTGTACATAATTAACATGTAAACCAAAAATACAAGATTAAAACATTTATCTAGGTCAAAACCCTAATACGGCTCAATTTCGCATTTCGCATTTGTACATATTTACACTTACACATACATTTGCACTTACACAATATATTGCCCTACACACATTTTATCTTACATTTATACATTTGACATTTATATTTTGATTGCGACATTCGATTTGGTTGTAAGTACTATAAGTCTCGTCCCCTTGTACATTTATACCCCCACTCCCGGACATTATTTTGTAATAGCGTAGATTTACATTCCGCAATTTACAGCTTTTCAATTATACCATGGTTAGACCTAGGGTTTGTATGTACATAAAATCAAACGCTAGATAACCTAATACAAGACAAATGCATGTAATTAATACACAATCACACTTGCACCCCCTAGGGTAATCCCACATGTTGCCTTCCAAATGGGCCATGCTTGCACGTCGAATGTCTTTGGCAAAACAAAATCAAATGATCATAAGTCCCTCGATGACGCTTTCGAAAGTCGCCTATCAAAATGATCAAGTCCCTTCAAGCAAATCGCCAAAGACACTTGGCACCATTGCATTCGTGGTCCATACGATGACCCGCGCCCGTCCCGAATAAACTTCCTAAACGCAAGATTGCCCATCAATTTCAATGGTGGAACAAAATTGTTAAAAGGGGTTAAAACATGACAAAAACCTTTGAGTACCATAGGGTAGACATAACTCTTAGTTACTTGAGATCAAACTTGCAAAAACACTTGCCTAATTTCAAAAACACAATCCACAACACTTTCAAAAATCAAACTTTTCAAACTTTTGAAACATCTTTTCGAAGAGATATGCACCTTTGTAAAACGTTCGAGTAAAGAATTATTACAAGGTTGGCCTAAGACAAGGCATCTTTTTCCAAAACATTTTCAAAACAACCCACACACGCACTATTTTCAAAGCAATCGAAAAACAAGGCAAGTGATCTAAAAAGTCAAGTAACTAAGAGCCCATGGATAACCATGGATGAAAAGGGTGCTAATACCTTCCCTTTTCATAATCTACCCCCCGAACCCACGAAATATCTCAAAAGGTTTTTGCTGTGCTTTTTAACCTTTCCTTTAGGATAAAATAAAAAAGTCGGTGGCGACTCTTGCTAACCGCACAAGTGCGAATACAAATGCAAAACACTAGTCAGTTCTCCCACCGTATCACAGAACTGGCGACTCTGCTGGGGAAGATTTTTTTAGTGGGGTTACCTTAGGGTTTAGATCACCTTTACTTTCAATTGATTGCTTTGTTTGCTTTACATTTGTGGGCTTTACATCGGAGTTTTATAGATCCTAACCCGGATCTGGGGAAACCCTTTTAGGTAGCAACAAGGCTGTGAGGGAACTGTGCGGGGTATACCGACATGGTTGAAGCAGTCTGCTACGTTGATGTGGCACTTTGGTGTGTACCGGTAACCCTTGAGTTCAGTCAAGGAGAGTACGGGGCCGCCGCGTGGTGTCGCGAAGCATCAACTGACCTTAGAACCTTAATTGACCATCTTGGCCTCTTTAGGGTAGTGAGATGACTACTTTGGTGCACTCCGAAGTCGGTTGATACTCGATACTACACTCAATTGAGGGTTGCTTTCCTGGGATATTTCGGTCGCCAGTGCAGTGGCTAAATCGAAACGATGAACAATGAAAGCAATCCAGTGATATTGGGACCTCTAGAACCCGGTTACTTTTGATAGGACAGGTTTTAACCAACAAAATGAAAGAGGGTAGTACCTGAACCTCATGCAAGCCTAAACCTAAGGCCTTGTGTGCTTTGTGTAAATATTGTTTGTCTGTATATACACCTACTTGCTTGTGCATACATACACCATAACATCATGACATCATATCATAGCATTTTAGCATTTTCAATAACCATTTCGAGGAGCTCGAGGGTTCTTTTGATGCAGGGTTACGTTGAACCAAACATCTATCAAGAGGCCAGAGGTCTCTCCTTTAACCAATCCAGTCAAAGTTCAAGCGCAACAACTTGAATCAGAGGCTATGACCCACTCGACATGGTGAGCTTGATTCTCGTGGAAAGACATCCACCAACACAAAGCTCTCCAAACAAAGATTGAGAACAACAACTTGGATCAGTGGCTATGACCCATTCGACATGGTGAGCTTGATTCTAGTAGAAGGACGTCCACCGGTACAGGACTCTCCAATCCAAGAGCAAAGTTCAACCTCTAACATTTTCTTGTGTTTACCCCAAGAGATCCTTGAAAGCATACATCCACATGTCATGCATTTCATTTTAACAATCTTTCCTTTTTCAGGGTTCCTTACTCTCCTGCTGTTTATTTCAGCAAGAGATGGCTCTAGAACGGTCTGTCAAGGACATCCAAGACCAGACTGCTCAACTGCAGGAGATGTTCATGAACTTGTCACTGGGGCAAGAAGAGATGAAAGCTCTCCTCACCAACGGCTTGGGGAATTCCAACAATGCCAGGAATGATCAGATTGCGGAGCTGCAGTTCGATCTGACAACACTGAGGACCCAAATGATGGGATATTTGGTGGGCCAGATGGCTCTCATCCAAGACCTATCTCAAAGACAAGAGGAACTCGGAGTTCTGGTCCGCTAATTGCTTCAAAACAACCAACTGGGGCAAACATCTGAGGTCGAAGAGCAAGTCACCACTCAGCCTCCACCCACTCAAGAGGACAAGGGGAAAGCTCCTCTGCTAGCTTCAGGGTCACAAACCCATCAACAACCTCGCCGGCGTCAGCGGGGCAATCGGCGTAGACAAGAAACGTCGGGAAGGCAGTTCACAGAGACTGACATACCGTCATCTCTAATTCTGGAGCGCTTGTTAGAGGTTAATCTGACTGCTTTGAGGGATCCTATCCGGAACCCTAATACCTCCGCTCCTGACTATCATCCCGATGCATTTTGTGTTTACCATTCCTATAGCCCAGGACATGACACCGATAGCTGTTGGGCCTTGAAGAACAAGATTCAAGATCTGATTGACGTTGGGGTGCTGAGGTTCATGCCAGACGGCGAGATGAAGATATTCCGTTAAAGGGGTTCTCCGCTTGAAGTGACGAAGCTCGAATTGAAAGACTTTTGCTTCTTTTTGAATTTTTCAAAGTTGTAATTTCTTTTGCTGTCAAACAATTATCTGTTGATGTTAAACTCTGTTTTCATTAATGCATTGCATATGTTTGTCTTGAATTCATCCATTCGTTTCACTACTCTTATGCTTTTCTTTATGATATTTGACTCTTGATAAAAAGCTGCAAGCCTTTAGAGGGAGGATGACGAAACAATACCGTGATCTTATACAGTATGTTTTTGAACGGACCTGGCTGATGATGTACAGGCATTTCTTTCAATTCCCAAACACTGGAGTTATAAGGAAGTTAATCCCTAGTCAACCCCTTCGAGCCAAAGAAGTAGGAGTTTCCCGTTCTAAACAATCGAAACCTTTGATATAAACCCGGGGCAGGGTAGTATCTCAGTTAATTCAAAAGAAAACGCGCATTGAAGTCGCAAACTCTCGGTTCGTAATACAACGAACGACGTCGAAAAAGAAAGCATTCCTTCGGAATCAAAAGACCAGGGTGGTTCCCTATTACATAGACAGTCAATCTCTCAAAAGAGAAAGAGCCCACCAAGCCAAAACCTATGAAGGAGGCTTAAGAAAGCTGGGGCATCCCGCTGACAGTAATCCCGAAAACGGTAACAGTCAGGCAAAAGTTAGGGATAACGAATCAAAATCAAAATAGTGAGGTCACTACAAAATCCTCAACAACATGAAAAATGTTGGAAAAGAAGAGGAGATGATGACCGTCTCCCAAATTCAAACTGGTGAACCATCACCCAAAAGTCGTTCCAAACTCAAAACGGAGTGCGACGCACAAATTAACTGAGCTTAGGTTGAAGGACATCACGAAGAGCGGGTGGGTACAAATATACTTTGAGCCTTTACCCTTTGTTTCTTAAACCGTGAACCTGACCACGTTACAACCCTTCAAAAGTCCTAATTAAAGCATGGGTTAGTTCGAAAGCATACTGTTACAAAAGGTATCCTGACTCCTGTAGGGCTTTGCTCTAAATCTTGTGTTAACTTGTCTTATAGTTTTCTGCTAAAAAATGCATTTTTCAAAACTTCGAGACAAACATAAACTTCGCGTTGCTTGAATATCACTGTCTGTATTTACCCCTTTTGTTTGACAGCGAAGAAATTCATACAGCGAATGTTCGGAGGAACAAAGACTCTCTCAGTAAGTCAAAATCACTTCAAGAGGATAACACTTCCATCAAATCTCCTATCAACAAGGGGCATGACATGTCGCAATTCAGTTAACCTGGGGCAGTCCAGTCAAGGTCCAACAGATCTTTCAAAATACAGTTAACCTGGGGCAGTCCAGTCAGGGTTTCAAGAAATCTCTCAATATGCAGGGTAATCTGATTCAAGATTCCTTCATCACCACTTGGGGCATTCGAATGTCAAAAGTGTTCAACAAATCAACTACAACATTTCCAGATTCGATTCCTGTATCTAGCCAGGGCATGTCTGAAGAGTTTAAAGATTCGACTCCTGTATCCTGCCAGGGCATATCTATCAACTATCACCTTCCCAGATTCGATTCCTGTATCCAGCCAGGGCATGTCTGAAGAATTCCAGATCAACACCTGTAACCACCCAGGAAACATCTGTGAACAACCGATTGTAGACTGACACCTGTAATAAACCAGGATTTTATCTACATCACCACTTGGGGCATTCGAATGTCAAAAGTGTTCAAAACCCGATGCAGTTTTACACAAGCTCATCATCAGGGAGCCCTACACCGGTTCCCCTTCAAGACTTCTGAAAACAGTTCACGGGTTCTCCAAGTAAACGGATGTTAACCTATCACTTGTTCAGATTCTTCTCAAGACTTCTGAAAACAGTTCATGGATTCATCCCAACAACGGATGTTAATCTATCAACTTGTTCAGATGCAACCTTTGAATTCAGTTTACGGACGCTTCCCAACAACGGATGTTGTTCTATTGCTGGTTCCTCTCCAAGACTTCTGAAAACAGTTCATGGATTCATCCCAACAACGGATGTTAATCTATCAACTTGTTCAGATGCAACCTTTGAATTCAGTTTACGGACGCTTCCCAACAACGGATGTTGTTCTATTGCTGGTTCCTCTTCAAGACTTCTGAAAACAGTTCATGGATTCATCCCAACAACGGATGTTAATCTATCAACTTGTTCAGATGCAACCTTTGAATTCAGTTTACGGACGCTTCCCAACAACGGATGTTGTTCTATTGCTGGTTCCTCTCCAAGACTTCTGAAAACAGTTCATGGATTCATCCCAACAACGGATGTTAATCTATCAACTTGTTCAGATGCAACCTTTCGAAGACAGTTTACGGATGCTTCCCAACAACGGATGTTGTTCTATTGCTGATTCAACTTCAAGATTTCTGAAAACAGTTCACGGGTTCTCCAAGTAAACGGATGTTAACCTTTCGCTTGTTCAGATTCTTCTCAAGGATAACCACCACGGAAGATCGCACTCGCCAGATTCTCCCTATCCCCAGCAAAATTCCTTCAATCCCCAGCGGAGTCAGACTTTCAAACTTTCTCCCCACAGAGTTTTGAGGAGGCATATCTTGAGTTCCCCAGTGAAGTCTCCAGGGTTACCTCCCATCAAGCCAAAGATTCTCAATCTGGTCTCCCCGGCATGAGTCTACTAGTTGGAGCTCCCCAGTAGAGGTCATTAGGAATTCTCTTCCCCAGCGACAGCCAAGGATTTATTTTCCCCGGCAGCGGTCAAGACGTTTTTATCTTCAGCCATCTCGGAATCATGTATCCTTGGCAGGATTAGCTCATCAGCTTACATGTGCATTCATTACATTCATATCATAAACATTAAATGTCACATGCATTGCATCATGCATCATAACATTGCATATAACTAACCCTTTACCTTTTCAGGTAAGATCAGTCGACAGACACAGATCATCTCCTGAGACTCATCCAAAAATAGTTCAGATGTGACCCGGACACGGCAACATCTTGATACTCATTCCAGATTCATTCAGACACATCAGCAGAAACCCTACACCGGTTCCTCTTCAACTTCTCAACTTCTGAAACAAGTTTACGGATTCTTCCCTACAACGGATGTCAATCTACCGATTTGTTCAAACTCTTCTCAAACCTGTCTGAAACAGTTTACGGATTCTTCCCTACAACGGAGGTCAATCTACCGACTGATTCAGACTCCTCTCAATTTTTGAAATTTGGTTACGGACGCTTCCCAACAATGGATGCTGCTCCATTGCTTGTTCAGTCCCAACTCCTGAAAATAGTTTACAGACTATCCAGACACGGACATCAATCTGTTGCTTGTTCAGACCCCCCAATTCAGAAAGGGTCTAAGGCTCGGACACTTTCCTAAAGCTCCCGTCCAGATGGCATCTCTAAGCCCATCCCCGACAAGTTTCTGTCAATCCCCTAGATGGCATCTTTAAGCCCATTCTCAGATGGCATCTCTAAGCCCATCCCCCGACAAATTTCTTTCGCACCAGGTGGCATCTTTAAGCCCATCACCAAATGGCATCTATAAGCCCATTCACCTCCACCGTCACTTCGACGAGCGCAAATTTTCTGGGCACATTAGTGTTCAATCTCCTTTTACCTTCAAGTCGCGAAAGGCAAACTTGCCAATCTAACTCTTCAGGTCCAAGAAGATTGAACAGGGGCAACTGTTGTACCCCAAAATTTGCCCTCGCGCTTTTCCACAAAGAAATCTCAGCTTCAAACATTTCCTGACTTCTCAAACTGACTCAAGAATCGGACAAACGGACTTCTCTTGACGGTCAAGCAAAATTAGGGTTTTTACTGATTTTCAGAGCTCTGAATTGTTTCATACAGTGGGCTTAGGGTTTGGTTGGTTTTTGGTTCAATTTTGATCAAGCGAGCGTGATTTGGCATTTAATCAGGAATTAGGGTTTCATGGGCATATTCTCAGAAGAATTTGAATTCAACAGCGCTTTGCGGTTTATTTCAAGATTCGGATTAAAAGTCGCGTTATCTTGGTTTAATCAACAAAAGAGACAGTGGTTTGAATTCAGTACATTTTGATTGGGCCAGTCAGATGCAAGATGCAGTTTTGGAATTCACAGTGTTCATGTGTTTGATCAGTCTATCTGGGTTAATTGCTGCTTTGCTTTGGATTTTGGATTAGACAGACTTAATTGGTCAATGTTGTTTTATTTAAGTTATTTATTATTCTGAAATTAAATGATTGAATTTATTTTTCAATTGTTAATTCTAAGAATTTTAAATAAATAAATAAACAATAAAGAAATTAGAATTAATCGGATAATTTGAATTTTTATTGATACTTAAATTATTTACAAATTGTTGTTTATTACAAACAATAATTTACATTTAATTTAAATATTACAATAGAATGAAAAATATCCTATTTCCTAAATACTCTTCATTCTTCACTCCGCTCCGGCATTCCATCTTTCATCTGCAAAAAGAAATAAGAAAGTCAGAAAGAATTAAAATTAGCAGAGACGGATAAAAATGCTCATCATTAGGGGCCACTGACTGGGATCAGTTGCCCTCTCTGCAAATCACGGGATTTCTCCCGGTTCACAGAGAGGGAAGATTATTTTATCTCATGAAATGCAAATGTCAAAATGCATAGTTTCTAAAAGATTTGCAAGCTGCATAGATTCAAAATCCAAACTAAACTGAAAAAGTTCAATCCAAAACTTTCAAATCCAAAACAAAGTCCACTCAAAGAAAATCAATAAAAGCATACATGCTGTCATGGAAAGATTTTTGGAAAAGATATCAAAAGGCAAAGTCAGACACAAATTGCCAAAAGAGAGATAAAGGAGATGCAGTAGTGTATTATGCAAGTGATCTTTTCATCATTTCCCACAAAAGCCCCTTCAGAAGCAAGTACAGTAAAATCATATAAAAATCCTAAGCTGTACTTTGAGAGAGAGAAAAGAGATTAAAGCAGGCAGGGGTTAGGCAAGACAGTTCAGCAGACAGCAGGCAAGTCACAGAAAAGAAGATACACAAAATCTACAAGTCCACAAGCAGTTCACAGCAGGCAATTCAGAATAGAAGAGAGCAACATAGCAGGTAAATAAAAAAAGGGATATACAAACTGAGTTCAGCTCAGAAGAGAGAGGGAGATACAAACTCTAGAAGTCACAAAGCCAAGAACCATCCAACACAACCCTGCATAACACAAGGACAGAAGCCAGAATAGAGAAGTAAGGCAAACAAGAACTCAGAAAAACCTGAGATCCCAACTCAAGCCTCAACTTTCAAACCATACTTACATCCTGATATCCAAACCTCAAGAGCCTGTCAAACACCCCAAACCCCACTGTCATAACCAAACAACAATAATAACCCAAAACTCCCTGTCAAAAACCTGGTATATCTGTGCTAAAAAATGTCAAGCACGAACTAATCCTTAAGCCTCAGAAGCAAGCTTCATCATAGGCATCTCAGAAGGCCACTCAAGGCAATATTCGTTCAAAATCATCACAAGGCAACGAGAGAAAGATAAGCACACAAATTCCCAAGGCAACAATTCAGGCAACAACACAAAGGCAACTTAGAGAGCCTCAGAAGCAAGCTTCATCATAGGCTAGCACACATAGGCAACAGCTGTTCAAGAAAAGAGTTCAAGACAAGCAAATCTCAAGCAAAGTACTCAGACATACGCATCACTCAAAGACAATCATCACAGTGGAAGAAGAAGAGGTAAAGAAGCAAGGATTTAGGGTTTTCTCAGTGAATATCATCATCAAAAACCTGAGCAAAAGATAAAAGAACGAAGTTACCAGGAAGGCATCAAGAAGCAAGCCAGCGTCTTCATCACCGAATCTTCGCCATCAAAGCCTCCTAAGCGTCCTCGTCTCCTTCCTTCCCTTTTCCAGTAGAGGTATGACACTTCTTTTCCCTCCTAATGCACCTCCAAATAAAAATCAATAAACACAACATGAGAGGTCAAACCCCAAGCAGTAAATCAAATACGCAAAAGATCACAAAACGTACTAAAACAAGACAAATCAAAGCGATTACCAAGTTCTACTGCCTCAACAGTGTCGCTGGAGGGAAGGGGAAACGAAGGTAACGCGGTGGCTCGGGCAAAGAAGCTCAGGGAAGCTAGAACGAAGAAGACGAAATTCAAGTGGACACGGCGCCGCTGCTGACGAACCCTAATTCCACTCCCAATTGAACAAACAACGCGTTAACCCTAATTTTCTGCCTTTGGATCAAAGGGCCTGACCCGTTACTGATTCCTCAAAATCCCATCAGAATGCCTTTCTTCTTTTGTTTCTTAAACAACATTAAACATTAATCTCATTTTTATACATACTTTCCTTTTTTATATACATATAAAACACTAATCTTTTTTTTATTTTTACAAAACAATGCTTGCTCTTTTTTTTTTTTATTATCTTAATTAAAAATACTTTTTATTATAAAATAAAGACATTTTTTATAGATATTTCATACATATATTACTTTAAAAAATTAGTTTTATACATATCATATAAACTAAATTTGAAAATACTTTTTTCTTAATCAATATACTTTTTATACACAAATTAAACTTAAAAACATTTTTGAAATACATTTGTATATAATTATCTTTTCTTTTTTATACATGATTAAATTAAAGAAACTTTTTTAGTTAATATCATTTTTGTACATATTATACATTCTCATACCTAATTAAAATTAAACTTTTTAATTAACATTTTTCATACATAATAATTCAATACATTTTTCTTCTAATATTTAAAATCACAAACATTTTGACTAAAATACTTCTTTAGTTAAAACTTAACATTTAATCAAAGCACCTTCATTTTTCTTTTGTACATAATTAACATGTAAACCAAAAATACAAGATTAAAACATTTATCTAGGTCAAAACCCTAATACGGCTCAATTTCGCATTTCGCATTTGTACATATTTACACTTACACATACATTTGCACTTACACAATATATTGCCCTACACACATTTTATCTTACATTTATACATTTGACATTTATATTTTGATTGCGACATTCGATTTGGTTGTAAGTACTATAAGTCTCGTCCCCTTGTACATTTATACCCCCACTCCCGGACATTATTTTGTAATAGCGTAGATTTACATTCCGCAATTTACAGCTTTTCAATTATACCATGGTTAGACCTAGGGTTTGTATGTACATAAAATCAAACGCTAGATAACCTAATACAAGACAAATGCATGTAATTAATACACAATCACACTTGCACCCCCTAGGGTAATCCCACATGTTGCCTTCCAAATGGGCCATGCTTGCACGTCGAATGTCTTTGGCAAAACAAAATCAAATGATCATAAGTCCCTCGATGACGCTTTCGAAAGTCGCCTATCAAAATGATCAAGTCCCTTCAAGCAAATCGCCAAAGACACTTGGCACCATTGCATTCGTGGTCCATACGATGACCCGCGCCCGTCCCGAATAAACTTCCTAAACGCAAGATTGCCCATCAATTTCAATGGTGGAACAAAATTGTTAAAAGGGGTTAAAACATGACAAAAACCTTTGAGTACCATAGGGTAGACATAACTCTTAGTTACTTGAGATCAAACTTGCAAAAACACTTGCCTAATTTCAAAAACACAATCCACAACACTTTCAAAAATCAAACTTTTCAAACTTTTGAAACATCTTTTCGAAGAGATATGCACCTTTGTAAAACGTTCGAGTAAAGAATTATTACAAGGTTGGCCTAAGACAAGGCATCTTTTTCCAAAACATTTTCAAAACAACCCACACACGCACTATTTTCAAAGCAATCGAAAAACAAGGCAAGTGATCTAAAAAGTCAAGTAACTAAGAGCCCATGGATAACCATGGATGAAAAGGGTGCTAATACCTTCCCTTTTCATAATCTACCCCCCGAACCCACGAAATATCTCAAAAGGTTTTTGCTGTGCTTTTTAACCTTTCCTTTAGGATAAAATAAAAAAGTCGGTGGCGACTCTTGCTAACCGCACAAGTGCGAATACAAATGCAAAACACTAGTCAGTTCTCCCACCGTATCACACCAACCTAGAGCTCAGCGTGAAGCAACGGTTAACCAAGATGCTGCATGATTATATGGAGATCTTTGCCTGGTCCTACGAAGACATGCCAGGGTTGGATACCGACATTGTGGTCCATCACTTGCCGACTAAGGAAGACTGCCCTCCAGTTAAACAAAAGGTCCGTCGGATGCGTCCAGAGATGTCCGAGAAGATTAAAGCCGAGGTCATGAAACAGTTTGATGCCGGGTTCCTTGCAGTGACTTCTTATCCTCAGTGGGTTGCTAATGTGGTGCCGGTACCTAAGAAGGACGGTAAGGTCAGAATGTGTGTCGACTACAGGGATCTGAACAGGGCCAGCCCCAAAGATG
Source organism: Vicia faba (assembly GCA_948472305.1). Taxonomy (NCBI): domain Eukaryota; kingdom Viridiplantae; phylum Streptophyta; class Magnoliopsida; order Fabales; family Fabaceae; genus Vicia; species Vicia faba. The sequence goes on along the minus strand of OX451739.1, from coordinate 1,344,160,123 downwards.
ATTTCCCCTTACCTCACATTGATGTCCTTGTTGATAATACAGCTCAGCACAAAGTGTTCTCTTTCATGGATGGCTTTTCAGGCTACAATCAGATCAAGATGGCACCTGAAGACATGGAAAAGACTACATTTGTTACTCAATGGGGTACCTTCTGTTACAAGGTCATGCCATTTGGATTAAAGAACGCTGGGGCAACTTAACAACGTGCCATGGTTGCTCTATTTCATGACATGATCCATCACGAGATAGAAGTGTATGTCGACGATATGATCGCTAGGTCCCAGACTGAGGAAGAGCATCTAGATCATCTACAAAAGTTGTTTGACCGGTTGAAACTGTACAAGCTGAGATTGAACCCGAACAAGTGCACCTTCGGGGTAAGATCTGGGAAGTTGTTAGGCTTCGTGGTCAGTGATAAAGGTATTCAAGTGGACCCTGCTAAGGTCAAAGCTATTCAAGAGATGCCAGTCCCTAAGACAGAGAAGGAGGTCAGAGGCTTTTTAGGACGCCTGAATTACATTGCTCGGTTCATCTCTCATCTGACTGCTACTTGTGAGCCAATCTTCAAGTTGCTGAAGAAAGATCAGGTAGTACGTTGGAACGATGAATGTCAGGCTGCTTTCGACAGAATTAAAGAGTATCTCCAAGAACCACCTATCCTTATGCCACCGGTTGAAGGGAGACCTCTGATACTATACCTGACAGTGCTTGACAATTCAATGGGGTGTGTGCTGGGGCAGCATGACGAGTCTGGCCGAAAAGAGCATGCCATTTATTACCTTAGCAAAAAGTTTACCGACTGTGAGACCCGATACTCACTGCTTGAGAAAACTTGCTGCGCTTTGGTATGGGCTGCTCGCCGGCTGAGACAGTATATGCTGACTCACACTACTTTGTTGATCTCAAAAATGGATCCGATAAAGTACATATTCGAAAAGCCTGCTCTGTCTGGGAGAATTGCAAGATGGCAGATGATCTTGACGGAATACGATATTCAGTACACAACCCAGAAAGCCATCAAGGGAAGTGTATTGGCAGACCACTTAGCTCATCAAGCTGTAGATGATTATCAATCAATGAACTTCGAGTTTCCGGATGAAAGCATCATGATAGTAACTGATTGTGAAGTACCTGGACCAGATGAAGGACCTGAACCGGGATCCCGATGGTCTATGCACTTTGACGGAGCCTCCAATGCTTTGGGAAATGGTATCGGCGCCATCATCATATCTCCTCAAGGTACTCATACTCCACTCACTGCCCGGCTGTGTTTCAACTGTACCAACAACATGGCGGAGTATGAGGCGTGTATCATGGGTCTTCAAGCTGCGATCGACCTAAGGATCAAATTTCTAAGTGTCTTCGGAGATTCCGCTCTGGTGATCAATCAGATCAACGGAGAGTGGGATACGAAACATCAAAACTTGATTCCTTACAGAGAATGTGTGTTGACCCTGATCCCCCACTTTACGGAGATAACCTTTGAGCACTTTCCAAGAGAAGAGAATCAGTTAGCGGACGCGTTAGCTACAATGTCTTCAATGTTCAAGGTTAAATGGGACAATGAGGCTCCCCGGATCATCATCTGGAAACTGGACGAACCGGCATACTGTTGTGATCTCGAAACTGAGTTGGTGACTGAGAAGCCTTGGTACCACGAAGTGAAGAGATATCTGGAAACTCAGGAATACCCTGAAGGTGCCTCTGTCAATGATAAGAAATTCCTGAGGAGGTTTGCAGCCAAGTTCTTCCTAAGCAACGGCATCTTGTACAAGAGAAACCATGATTCAACCTTACTGCGTTGTGTGGATAAGACTGAAGCAGAAAGGATCATGGAAGAGCTACATGAAGGGACCTTTGGTACACATTCCAGTGGACACACTATGGCTAAGAAGATCCTACGGGCAGGATATTACTGGTCCACAATGGAAGCTGACTGTTACCAACATTCCAGGACATGCCACAAGTGTCAGATTTATGCAGATAAGGTGCATGTTCCTCCGGTTCCCCTGAATGTTCTGACTGCGCCTTGGCCGTTTGCAATGTGGGGCATAGACATGATCGGCGAAATAAAACCTACGGCATCCAACGGACATCGCTTCATCCTAGTGGCGATTGATTATTTCACAAAGTGGGTTGAGGCAGCATCCTATGCTACGGTAACCAAGACTGTTGTGGCACGGTTTATTCGGCACAATCTGATCTGTCGGTACGGCGTCCCCGAGCGAATTATTACAGACAACGGGACCAATCTAAACAATAAGATGATCGCTGAGCTCTGCGAACAGTTCAAAATACAGCACCACAATTCTTCTCCTTACAGACCGAAGATGAATGGGGCTGTAGAAGCAGCTAACAAGAACATCAAGAAGATCGTGCAGAAAATGACAGTGACTTATAAAGATTGGCACGAGATGTTACCGTTCGCTCTGCATGGGTATCGTACCTCAGCCAGGACGTCAACCGGGGCAACTCCCTTCTCTCTGGTTTATGGCATGGAGGCAGTCTTGCCGATCGAAGTGCAAATTCCCTCTCTCCGGATAATGAAGGATGCAAATCTGAACGAAGATGATTGGATCCAGACACGACTTGATCAGCTCAACCTCATTGACGAAAAGAGACTTGCTGCTATCTGTCATGGTCAGACGTATCAGAAACGGATGATCAGGGCATTTAACAAAAAGGTCAGACCACAGAAATATCAAGTCGGGGATCTGGTAATCAAGCGAATCATCCTTCCTCAGAGTGATCCAAGGGGCAAATGGACTCCTACATACGAAGGGCCATTTGTGGTTAAGCATGTGTTCTCAGGAGGAGCAATGATCTTAACCAACATGGATGGTGACGACCTTCCTCACCCCGCCAATGCAGACATAGTTAAAAAATACTACGCATGAAAAAAGACCCGCTAGGCTGACATGCCTAGGCAAAAATTAGGGCTTCCCGTCGAACCAAAAGGGTTCGGGCAAAATGAAGGGATGAAAATGAAAAAATCTGTACACCCGGCAAGTCGAAAACCTGAAAAGGCGGCTTGGGCAAAAATGGGTATCCCGGTGGACCGAAAACCCGAAAGGGCGGTCCAGGCAAAAATTAGGGATAAAAGCGTAATACTATGTCTCATTGATCATTTTGCATCCAGAATCCGGTATCTACATCAAGTTCAGACGGCATCGATCAGTCAGCTTCACCTTCAACCAAGGTCATCAAGTGATGAGACGCTCAGAGTTATAAAGACAATAGCAGAGTTGAAACCCAGTGGATCATTCATACTTCACACAACTGTTTTATTTTCTTTTGTACAAAACTTGTATAAACTCTCTTGTTCAGCGGCGTACCTCTTACTAGGACGTCAGCATCTTGTACACAAAACGCCTATTTCCAGTCCATTCAAAAAATCAATACAAATATATTTTCAGTTAAACGTGCCAAGTATTTTTCTTTTCCTGTTTTGTTTCGCAAAGAACGTCCAAGGTTCAATTTGTGATATATGCATTGACAATAATGTGCTAACTCATAAATATTTGCATACGAAACAAAGGAATTAATTGCAGGTGACACTAGAAACAAGGGCAATAAAAGAGTTGTCTGAGCAGTCTAATTGTTCTATCCTCCGAAGGTACCAAGATAGGTCCAGCTAAAGAGCATAACCAGATACCTTAATTCCCCAAAGAGTGGTTCAGCAAAACAGTACATTCTTCTCCAAGCAAAACTATCAAATCTCAAGGAAGTGGATTATCCTCCCGTAGATCTCAATACTTCCCCAGCAGCATATATTCTTAAACAAGCATCCCCGGCGGTCTTGGTCTAAAGATTGTTCCCCGGCGGCATGACATTCAAAGGAATCACTTCCCCCGCAGTTCAAAACTTCCCAGGAAAGTCCAATCCAGTTCCCCAAGAGGATTAGAATTCATCTCCCCCAAGCAATAAACTTATCCCCAGTAGATTCTGGAAGCTTATCCCCCCGCAGAGCACGAACGCGTCGTCCGGCTTCATTCAAAGAGTTATTTCCTTAACAGGATATAACTGGGTTATCCTCAGCCAAAAGCCACGGAAAGAGCGTTCTCGACGAAATTCTTTTATCCCCAGCGAAGTCTAGCAACACTTCCAATACAACAAGGATATCCTCGGCAAGTTATCAACGATTCAGCAAAGCATCTCTATCCCCACAGAGTATTGCTTCCCAGCATGGTCGCTAGAGTATCTTTTTCTCCCCGCAGAATCTTCCATTTGCCAAGTTTATTCCGCAACGGAGTCATCTTCTCCTACCGGTATTCTTGCAACTATCATCCCCAGCGGAAGTAAAAGCTATTCTCCAACATCAGCCCAGGATACGACTTCCCGACATCCGTCAAGAATTTACATTCCTAGACGAAAGCATCCATAAAACATCACATACATACATCATTATAGCATGCATAGACGCATCATACCATACAAATCTTATTTATATTGAGAACATCATCGCGTGATCCATATCATGCATTGCATATGACTGACCTTTACCTTTCAGGAAAGACGCAGTTAAAATGCTCAAACATATTTCAAAGTCTTCTCTAGTCCAGTTAAATCGACTCCCAACAGATTTTTCTGATAAAGACTCAGCAGAAGTTATGGTCCCCTCTCCGGCAAGTGCGTGAGGTGGTAATCCCTTTTTCAAGATGTTTCCCTCTCCGACGGTGAGTGAGGTGATAGTCTTCTATGGTCCCCTCTCCGACGATGAGTGTGAGGTGGTAATTCCTTCTTCAGATGTTTCCCTCTCCGACGATGAGTGTGAGGTGATAGTCTTTTATGGTCCCCTCTCCGGCAAGTGCGTGAGGTGGTAATTCCTTCTTCAAGATGTTTCCCTCTCCGACGATGAGTGTGAGGTGATAGTCTTCTATGGTCCCCTCTCCGACGATGAGTGTGAGGTGGTAGTTCCTTCTTCAGATGTTTCCCTCTCCGACGATGAGTGTGAGGTGATAGTCTTTTATGGTCCCCTCTCCGGCAAGTGCGTGAGGTGGTAATTCCTTCTTCAAGATGTTTCCCTCTCCGACGATGAGTGTGAGGTGATAGTCTTCTATGGTTCCCTCTCCGACGGTGTGTGAGGTGGTAAGTCCTTTTCAGATGTTTCCCTCTCCGACGGTGAGTGAGGTGACAATTCCTTTTCCTATGATTCCCTCTCCAACGGCGAGTGAGGTGATTCCCTTTCAGATTATAAAATTTCTATGGTTCTCTTCCCGATATTGCAAAGATGGTAATTCCCGCCAAGATTTTTCTCAACGAGCGTTGTTGAAGTTAAAATCACCCAAGGTTCTCTTATCATTCATGCTAAGGCAGTAACCATTCCTGGTTCATTCATCACTGTTTGAAGCTCCGGATCCAGCTCCCATAACCAGTCAGGACACAGCTATACCAAGCATTTAAAATCAGCTCCTGCAACGTGTCAGGTACTCATTTTTCTTTTGCAGGTATGCAGGTTCTCGCTAAGGAATCTCCTACGCGATCAATATCTAGATGGCATCTATAAGCCCATCATCCTATCCAGCAATCTCTAAATGGCATCTATAAGCCCATTCCCCCAACACTGCTAACATGTGAGCGCAAATTTCTGGGCACTCTAATGTTCAATCATCTTCTACCCTCGGATTACGAAAGGTACGTCAGCCAATCTGCATCCTCAGGTCTAAGAAGATTGAACAGGGGCAACTGTTGTACCCCAAAATTTGCCCTCCCATGTTCTCCAAGAAATTGCCAAGCCAAGTCACAAAATTCTCCAAGGGTTGTGCAGTCCAACTGTCTCCTATACAGTCAAAACTAGGGTTTGAGTCCTGATCAAGAAAGTGAAGTTTTCAAAGGGCCAATCAAGTCCCATATGCCTACAAAGATGGTCAAATATCCTCATATCAAGTTTCAAGGCATTCAGCTCAAAATTGCACAGTCAAAACCCTAAATTGCACTACAGTCAACTGTAGGGGCAAAATGGTCATTTGACAGTCAAAAGTTCAAAGTTTTGGTCAACATATAATTTTGAAGCCACAAACATCATTTGATCAATGCTTGATCATGATTCTCAAAATTTGGCTCAGAAATCATCAAAGATGCAAAAGTTACTATATTTGGACAGCTGAAAAAGTCAACTGAAATTGACCAGGGCATAACTTTCACATGGATTATCAGAAAAATTCCATCCAAAGCTCATTTTGAAGAGAAAGACATTTCCTACAACTCATCTTCATATTCCAAGTCCAAGAAATGCTCTCACAAAAAGTTATCAATTTCAACATTATAGGTCATTTTCAAAAGTCAACAAAAAGGGACTTTAAGTCAAAGGCCATAACTTGAGATTGGTACATCAAAATGACATGGGACCAAAGGCATTGGTTAAAGGACTCAAAGACCTTTCCAAAATGTCCAAGAACATGTGAAAAGCTTAAAAATTGAGCAAGTTATGCCTTGTGGAAGTTGGGAAATTTTTGGGAATTTTGAAAAGTCAACTTTACTTCAAATGACCTAAATTTGCTAATGGGCCCTTTTTTCTTCCATGATTCATCATTCCAAGCATATGCACGACCACTTGGCCCAAAGGGAAGTATTTTCTCAATTTTTATTTATTTACTTGAATTTATATTAATATTAATTCATTTAAATTATTTAAATATGTGAAAAATATCTACTTTGACCTAAAAAATCTTTTTATGCATGTTTTGCTTTCAAAATCTCGTGCACATCCCAAACATGGAAAGAATTGGATTGATTTGAGCATAATTGATACAAAAACCATGTGAAAAAGATTGAAAATATAATGGAAAAAAATCAAATCTTCAATCCATGATTACAAGGGATTTTATGCAATTTTCTTAACCTAATATGCTCACTACATAACCAGGAATCAAACCCTAATCCTTGTACACCCTATGCTGCGCAGAGAACTCCATTACAAACTTGGAAAATTGTTGAAAAAACTCAATTCTGAAATCAGTGATAGAGGGCGATTCAAGGCACAAAAGCTTTTCCAATAGCTTCCTCCAGTCTTCCTGATCATATTGCAATCATAAACTTCCACTCAAACGCCAAGAATCGGTACCAGGAACCTCAACTGTATCAAACAAATTGCATAATCATACATTCTATTATATGCGTTATTTGTGAATTTTATTTATTGATTCTTGTTCACATTGAAGTTTCAAAGCTAACCAGCACCTTTAATTGTATTTTTATTGGCCATACACGATGATGCCATGAGTGAAATTTAGGGTTTTCAGGTTGTAATTTTAGGGCTTTTGCAAAGAGGAAAAATCAAAGCTCCAGACTATGACCATTGGGTTCAGCGCAGTGAGACGAACATGGACCAAGCCTCGCGATAAATTTATGACTAACAGAATCCTATTCGCTATTTTCTGATAGGTCATCTATAGCAACGGGTTAAAACCGTTGCTTATTGTTCTTTTGTTTCAGAAAAAATAAAAACAACGAAGAAGACAACATCGTGTCAATCAGTGATTCGTTGGTTTGAATTTGGCGCGTTTCTCTCCACTAACGCGTTATGTCCATTTATATTATTTATTTGATATTATATGTTAAACGTGATCAAAGTGGCGTAGTGGCACAGGTGTTGAGCTTGCAACGTCCAAGACCTGGGTTCGAACCCCAGGTCTGTATAAATTCCATATTATTTTGCAAAATGTCTTCCTATGCAGCGCTAATATTCAAGATACACCATACGCTTCAAGATCCAATTGTCCACGTGTTCCTGGAGACCAAATTAAGGGCTGAAGATTGAGGAACGCTGTAGGCTTAAGTCAATGCATCATATGGGATTCAAAAAAGTCAATAAGGCCAAAATCAATTGGGCCAAATTGCTGAGCCCTTACCTCCATGTTGGGACAGAAAACCCCCCTGGTTTGCTTCTCTATACATTTTTTTTATTATTTTATTTTCAATAATGATTTTATTTTCTTTATTTGTTAAATTAATTAATTATTTCTTTACAAAATATAAAAATGCACAAAATCAGAAAAAAGAGAAAAATATAATATTTATTTTATTATTTTCATAAATAAATTGCATGTAAATATTTAGTTCTAATTAGGATATAATGTCAATTTCTTTTAAATAACAAAAATACAAAAAATATGTAGAAATAGGTTTAATTAATTTTGATTCCTTTTAATTTCCTTTTTTTTTACAATAATAATATTTAATTTATTTATTTTCATAATTAAAAATGCATGTAAATTAACTTAGGGTTTCATTTAGTTAAAAATTTCAATAATTTTCTTAATAACTAAAAAATAATTAGAATTAGGGTTTGACATTTTATTTTAGTTATAATTAATGCTCTTTTTTCCATTAGATCTTAAAAACACTAAAAATACCAAAAAAACATTCTTATTTTAATTTTAAATTCTTTATTTATTTAATTTTGCAAAAGGGTCCAACGCCCATGTTCGTAATTTATTTAATTTCGCGCATTTATTTTATGTCGTTTATTATAATTATGTAATTCTCCCAAAGCCGTGTAAACAATTTCTCGCACTTTTATTTCTTTCGCTTTATTTACTTTCCGTCAAATCGGGTCCGGTTTAATTTTGGCGATGTGGACCCGCGCCATTTGTAATAGTTTAGATTTATTCTCCTCGCAAATATTAACTGTTAAATAAGCATGCAAGAATGAATGGCCCTAATTAAAATCAAGCGTAGATCACAATGAACATGACAAGACAAATATCAATGAAACTGACACACAAATTCGCACACACCACCCCTAGGGTACGCCTCACTGTTGCCTTTCGAAAGGTGGTCGTCGAGTAGAGGACGTCTTAGTAAGTCCTCATGATCCGGGAACCTGGCATGAGGGTAGCTTCTAAGGTGTCTTCCCATTGCTCTGGTGATCACCATGTCCCTAAACTCGAATTGACCCGAACACCTCCAACGGTGGTGCTACCTACCTCTCAATGGTGGGATGGCACTACTTTAAAGGACATCTACACAGACGAATTCCTTAGGGTAGGTAGACGACTCTAGATACTTGCTCTAACTTTCAAAACAAATCAAAAATACTTTTCACACTGACACCTTTTCAAAAAGCTTTCGAAAGCATTTTTCAAACACTCTTGAGGACCGATACAAGAGTCGAACTGAAATTTTCAAAGAGACTTTTTAAAACCCACAGTTGAAAAGCAAACAAACCATTTTTGAAAACACAATGAGCAAGTATCTAAGAGCCCATGGATAACCATGGATAGAAAGGGTGCTAACACCTTCCCTTTCTATAACCTACCTCCCGAACCGAGAGCAATCTCTATAAGGAATTTTTCTGTGCTTTTGTCCTTTCCATTTGGAGAAAATAAAAGACGGTGGCGACTCTTGCTTCCGCGACTTTTCGCGAACCAGCATTAAACAGTCAGTTCCAGATCCACCGATCATAATCTCCAACCCTTATTCTCATTTGTCTCGCCTCCTTATGTATTGTACAATGCATTAGGGTTGCAAACTCAGTCCAAATCTCTCTCTTTCAATGCTTTGGATTTGATTTGATTTGATTCCTTAAAGCTTTCCAAAATTGGTTCCTTTGCAATCTTTTTGTACACAATTTCCTTGATACGAGTTTCATTACCTTGCTAGCTGTAATTAGAGCCTGAAACAAATCAAAATATCCTTTGTTATCAATGCTTTGATTTTTATTTGATTTATTTTGATTTAAATCAAATAAATTCAAATAAAAATCAAAATAATTAATAAAAATATGATATGGACACATGGTCAAGGATAGAGCACGTGGGCTATAATCCCAACCCAAAACAAGTGAAAAAGAATGGGCCCATTTGGCAAAAATTGAAGTTTTGGGCATAGTTGACTTTTGGCAATTTTGTAAAAAAGGCCAACTTCAACAATGCATAACTTCCTCAATATTGACTCTTTGGAGGTTTTCTTGGACTTTTTAGAAAGCTTGAGATGTACTATAAGAAAGCATTTTGGTCTCATCTCAATTTGATATTCCATGTTCATGGATGAAGCTTTGACAAAAAAGGTGTTTTTGTTGACTTTTCAAAATGACCTATAATGTCAAAATTCATAACTTCTTGTGAGTGCATATTTTGAACTTGGAAGATGAATATGGATTGTACATAATTGCATCATATTAAAGATGAGCTTTTGATGGGTCATTTATCATAAAGTATGAGAAAGTTGTGCTTGGTCAAAGTTGAGTTGACTTTTCCTACAAAACCCTAATTTAACAACATTTGAGTCTTGATGAATTTTGAGCAATCCTTGATGAATCATGATAAACCCTTGATCAAATGATGAAATATACTTCAAAATTAGAATGTTGACAAAAAATCTTAAAGTTTGACTGTAAGTAGGTCACAGTTGACTTTTGCCATAGCATAGTCGATTTTTGGACCTTTGAGCAATTGACTGAGCAAACTTCCTCTGCAAGGCTTGAAACTTGACATGGATGATCTTGAGATCATATTAGGGAATTGATGAGAATTTGGGACCACTTGGACTCAAGGATCTTTATGCAACATGAAACCCTAATTTGAGCAGATTGCCTTAGAAGAGAGATTGTCTGGTCAACCCTTGGACTACCTTGAACAACTTGGAGATCTTTCTTGAAATGTTTTGAGAAATATAGGAGGGCAAATTTTGGGGTACAACAGACTCGAATTTCTTGAGCAATTCAATAAATATATTTAACATATTCTCTCTGTCCCAAAATACAAGAGAGAAAAAATAAAATCACACTTCTTAAGAAAAGTAAAAACATAATGATTTGACTTGTAGTTTTTATTGAAAAAAATTCATAGGAATATGTAAAAACAATTCTAATTGGTTGATGGTTATAGAAAAGATTAGAGAGAAGGTAAATTAAATGCAATTTGCATTTAATTTTACTTTGAAAAGAATGAAAGTTGGTTTTTTTCTCTTATATTTTGGGACAACAAAAATGCTTTTTTTTCTCTTATTATTGTGCCATATGCAAGATTTTAAAAAATGGTCCTGTTCACTAACGACTTTTGTCATTTTGGTTAGTACATGTGTTTACTTTTCAATATAATAAAGTAAATTACTATCAAATTTACTTTATTAACCTAAAAAAACTAGTTTAAGAAGCATTTTACATACCCTTAAACGGCATTTCATCTTTTTAATTATTATTTACCCTAATTAAATATTACAATTAATTTTCACAGCCAAAAAACAATCAAGTAACGTGTAGCAGCAAAAAAATTATTCAATATACATAGGAAATATGCATAACGTTTCTCATTCCTCTGCAGGCTTTTCATCCATTTATTAAAGTCAAATTAGTTACTATTCTTCTCATTCCATCGTACATAAGGTTTTCTCTTAAGCCTCCATAACATTGTTTTCCTTCCTTCAATCTTTCACTGTCATCTCTAAACACGGTAAACTCTTCATTCATTCCCGTCATTAATTTAGTTATGTTGTTTATATGTGTATGTTCATGTTAAAATGTTGTTTGTGTTCTTTAAGTTAACGATTTACTCTTGGACCGCATCAAGGAAATGAGTCGAAAAATTGACTGTATCAAGGACATTAATGACACAAAGGAAACTTGGAGATTGATGGTTCAAATCATTTATGTATGTAGCATTATTAACAGTAAGAGAATTAAGCATATGAAGATTGTTTTAATAGATGCAGCAGTAATATTTTTCAAATGCTTCATATCAATTTTTATTTCATTTTATTCAACATCTTTACAAAAATTATTATTTTTCAAATGTCTTTAGGGTGACAGGATAAAAGTTTTGATCTATGTTGATCATACACCTAAATGGAAAGAACAAATTAAAGAGAACATAACCTGCATAATCAAGAACGACACTGTGATAATGATTTTCAGTGGAAGCTTTATGATCATTCCAAAAACTACGTTTTTCTTGGTGGTACGACTTTGAAAGCTATTGATATTCAGAACATCCCTCCAAAAAGCTATTATTTCAAAGATTTTGTTGATATCCTTGGAGGCAAATGTGTGCTTAACAGACTCGAAGGTATGATATGTTGAAGTAGATTAATTTTAAGATGATATATTGTTAAGTAGATTTTTTCAATTACAAATCAATATTGTAGTATAAATATATTTTGGTAACTATTTTATAGATCTTATTGGTGTTGTGCATGAGATCAATAATTTTCAGTATAACATATCAGGGAAAAAGACTTTTGTTTCACTAAATCTTAAAGACATGGGGTAAAATATTCCCTCATAGCATTTTTAAGTATTTTAATTAGATGTATGTTGTAATATGTCATTTTGAAACTTCATTAATCTAAAGATATTATTTCACAAAACAATGGTAATTTTATTAACTGCACTTTATGGGAAAGTTATGGATCTAAGTTTTTGGATTACTACAATGGTGTTATTGTCATTATTCTCACTCGTGCAATGATCAAGGATTCACAAGGTTTATGTTCCTGACTTTTTTCCAACACTTGTTTAAATTCATAAACATGAATGTTGATTCGATTTTGTTGTTTGTCATTTTCAATTTCAAATGGATGGTGTGGTTCTAAGTTGCTAACTAATGAAGAAATTCCAGAGATGGCATAATTTTTATCTAAGTAATAAAATTAATCATTTTGCATTTGAGTTATCCTCTTATGATCTTGAAATTCATTTACATTAATAAATCAATAATGTTGTAGGTTACTTGCAAACGAGCAGATTGAAAAGTTGGCTCAGTCATCAAAGTCTATGTCTGTTTGATCTGGCGCATCATAGATTACCATAATTGATAAGTTTGTTTATAAGGCTAAGTGCATGTCTTTAGTTGAGTTGTGCAAGCTCAAACATGTATATTTCAAAATTCGTTTTCTAAAACAAGTAATTTTAGTTATAAATATTATGGCATATCTGATATTTTCAACTAATTATATTTAGGAGATACTATGTGTCAATGTAGTAACTACTCTGAAGTTTTCTGTATCAAATCATGGTTGGTTCTATTATCGATGTACACAATGTTCTTTAAAGGCATCTGATGTTAACAATCCTTATAAGTGTTCATGTGGAGAAAACGTTAAAAGAGCAATACCAAGGTTGTATCTTTCAAAAGTATATTCAAAAAATTTAGGTGCAGTTGTTTCTCATATTGTGATTGTTATATATATATATATATATATATATATATATATATATATATATATATATATATATATATATATATATATATATATATATATATATATATATATATATATATATATATATATATATATATATATATATATATATATATATATATATATATATATATATATATATATATATAAGGATATAAAGTTGATATATACGTTATTGATGGTGATTCAAAGTATCAATTTGTTTTTTGGGATATCGATTGTGCTGAGATTATGTTTGAGGTATAATTTTATTATATAAGTTTCAGCATTACTTACATAAAGTATAATTATTTGATGTGAATTTATAATGTTTCATTGTTAGTATGGTGAAGATGACCCTATGGTGTATCCTGACGAGATCAACTTGCTATTGGGTAAAAAAATGGCCGTCAGAGTTAAGGTTCAACCAACTTTTGGACAAGCCTTTATTTGGAAGCTCTCTTTTGATGAATAATTTGTCAAATAGATTCAAAATGATTTCATTCCTGAAAAAGTTTAACTGTGTTGTACATATACACATGAAATTTAATGTATTATATGCTAAAATTAATTTTCAAATAATAAATTAATGTCAATCTCTAATATTGTTATACCCTAATTTTTGCCCCTAAGATCCCTCGTCATATTCTATACATCTCACACATAGAATTGGTCTCATGGTTATAAGATCAAAGAGCTTTGGCATTAGGGTTTCTCTCTCTGAATAAAGGTTATTGTCTTGCTCAAAATTGATTCAACTCGCGCTCTCATTTTCTTGGTATGAGATTAGGGTCTTGGAGCTCAAGCAACATAGACGTCTTCACTAGGAGGATTCCTCGAGATAGAAGGTTGTCTTCACCAGAATTTCTTCGGGAAGAGTGCTTTAGGGTTTACTACGTGCTCAAGATTTCATCATGTCTTCATTAAGAATTGTTGTACCCTAAAATTTGCCCTCCCATATTCTTCAATATTTGCAAAGAGCATGCTTCAAAATCCCCCCAAGGGGTGCACAGTTCAAGGGCCTCATAACAGTCAAAATTAGGGTTTTGGTTCTGGCAAAGAAGTTGAGGTTTCCAAGGGTACAAACAAGTCCCACATGCACACAAACATGGTCAAGCATCCTCATGCCAAGTTTCAAGACTTACAGCACAAATATGCACAGTCAAATGCCATAATTGCTCAACAGTCAACTGCAGGGGCAAAATGGTCATTTGACAGTCAAAAGTCCAAATTTTTGGTCAACATATTATTTTGAAGCCACAAACATCATTTTATCAATTCTTGATCATGATTCTCAAGGCATGGCTCAAAAAGTCTCAAGATGCAAAAGTTGCCATATTTGGACAGTTGAAAAAGTCAACTGTAAATTGACCAAGGCATAACTTCCACATGGCTCATCAGAAAAATTCCATCCAAAGCTCATTTTGAAGAGAAAGACATTTCCTACAACTCCTCTTCACACTTCAAGTCCAAGAAATGCTCTCACAAAAAGTTATCAATTTCAACATTATGGGTCATTTTCAAAAGTCAACAAAAAGGGACTTTAAGTCAAAGACCATAACTTGAGATTGGTAAATCAAAATGACATGGGACCAAAGGAATTGGTTAGAGGACTTCAAGACCTTTCCAAAATGTCCAAGAACATGATCAAAGATTAAAAATTGAGCAAGATATGCCTTGTTGAAGTTGGGAAATTTTTGGGAATTTTGAAAAGTCAACTTTGCTTCAAATGCCTCAAAATTGCTAATGGGCCACAAATGCTTCCAAGAATCATGATCCAAAGGCTATGCACGACCATTTGACCCAAAGGGGATTTATTTCATCATTTTTTATTATTTATTTGAATTTTTATCACCATTAATTCATTTAATGAAATAAAATATGACAAAAATACTAAACAAATGTGTTTGAATCTTTTTATGCAGTATAATCACTCATCAAAACCTCAAGATCTCGTGCACATCAAAAAAGGAAAGATTTGGTGCAAATTGGCATGTTCTTCATGAAGAAAATATTGAAAAAGATTCCATGGAAATCAAATATTGGATTCATCAATGCAAAGGGTTTTGGACTCAATTTCTTACCCTAATTCGTCCCATACATATACAGGATGCTAAACCTAATCACAAGAACTTTGAAGCTGCGCCTCATATCAAATACCAACTTTGCATTTTTTGTCCAAAAATTCAAAACTGAAAACTGCATTCTAGCGCAATTCAAAGAAAAGTATTGATTCCAATAGCTTGCCAAGGCCTCAAGGAACGTTTCTGGATCAAAACCACTGCTTCTAACGCAAAGAATTGGTAACACGATGCCGTCCTGTTCTTAATTTTTCTCATATTCGTGTTTTGAATTATACGCATCATTCATGCCTTTTGCTTGTCGTTTTGCACTAACATAAACATTCTAAAACTTTTGGCATCATTTAATTGAATTTTTATGCCCTGTGCGAGAAGCTACCATTAACGTCTTCTAGTTTTTTAGAGGTTTAAATTTGGGGCTTCCTTATTCTGGAAAAATTGAGACATAAGACTTATGCCATTAGAATCAGAAGCTTCACACGATTCAGAACCACTAGTCGCGCTCAATTTATCATTGGCCAATTCCTAATCGCTATTTTCATGTTCTTCATTTAGTGGGGGTTTAAAACCCCCGCTATCCATCTGTTTTTTTTCCAAGCCAAAGCAAACGAGTGGAGAAGAAGATGAGTTGTCTCAACGTGATAGGGCCATTCAAATTTCCAGCGTGTTTTTTCGTTGGACATCACTAACTCTTATTTTTTATCATATTAATTGTTATCCATTATTATTACAAAGTGACAAAGCAGCTCAGTTGGTGGAACGTAGTGCTGGCAAGCCTTGGGACCTGGGTTCGATTCCCAGGTCCCCCATATTTCTCAATGAATTTTGTTTTAACATGATTCCATGCAGTACGTACCCCCAGGGCCTACCATGCAGCTTCAAGTTTGTGCTTGCCACATGGGCCATGAGATCAATCCAAAAGCCAAGGCATGAGTTCCATGGTGCACCTCAGTCCAGGGATCCACACGTGACCACCAAAAGTCAACCAGGCCTCCAATAAATGGGCCAAATTGCTAGCAACTTACCTCCAAAATTGGGGTCAACACCCCCCATTGGTTTGCATTCTATTTTCCATTCTTTTTATTTTTATTTATTTATTTGTTTTATTTAGTTTTATTTTAATTCTTTAAATTAATTTTTCATAACATAAAAAAAATAATAAAAAAAATCAGAAACTATAAAAATAAAAAAATATGTTTTAATGTTTAATTCACTAACATTTTTTTTGTAAATAAATTTTATTAATTAATTTAGTTTTAATTCTAGGTTTAATTTTAATGTTTTTTTATATAAACTAAAAATGTAGAATTAGGGTTTTAAATACTTTTATCCTTTTTTTCTTTTCTTTTACCATTATTAATAATTAATTATTTATTTTTGTAAATAAATTGGTCATTAAATAATTAGGTTAAAACTAGGTTAAATTTAAACATTTTTTTTAATAAATTAAAAATAGTTTAGAATTAGGGTTTTAATCTCATTTAATTTTCTTACTAAATTCCATAAATACAAAAAACTCAAAAATAATTTCCTTTTCTCATTTAACTTAATTAATTTCATTAATTCTAATTTAATTTCCTTAAAAGGGTCCAACGCCCTCGCATTCCCGACTTTACTTTTTCTCGCATTTCACTTTTATTTCTTTTTGTAAATATAATGTATTTATCCCAAAGCCATGTAATAGATTAATTAGGACATTTATCTTTCCGCCTTTTATTTTATTTTATTTCAAATCGGGTCTTGGATTAATTTGGCGATGTAGACCCGCGCCTTTGTAATAGCGTAGGACTTTTAATTCCGCACCTTTTAACTGCTAATAATTTGCATGAAAGAATGAATGCCAAAATAAAAGCAACGCGTAGATCACCAATGCATGAACAAGACAAAAATATCTGAAAACGACACACAAATCACACACCACCCCTAGGGTACGTCTCACTGTTGCCTTGCCCCTCGAAAGATGGTCGCCGAGTAGAGGACGTTTTAGTAAGTCCTCATGTCCATGAACATGGTATGAGGGTAGCTTCTAAGGTGTCTTCCCATTGCTCTGGTGACCACAATGTCCCGAACCTTCGAATTGACCCGAACACCTCTAACGGTGGTGCTACCTACCTCTCAATGGTGGGATGGCACTACTTCAAGGACATTTACACAGACGAATTCCTTAGGGTAGGTAGACGACTCTAGATGCTTGCTCTAATTTCAAAACAAATCAAAAACTTCTTTTCACACCGACACCTTTCAAAAAGCTTTCAAAAGCAATTTTTCAAACACTCTTGAGGACTGATACAAGAGTCGAACTGAAATTTTCAAAGAAACTTTTTTTTAACCCACAGTTGAAAAGCAACACAAACAATTTTGAAAACACAAATGAGCAAGTATCTAAGAGCCCATGGATAACCATGGATAGAAAGGGTGCTAACACCTTCCCTTTCTATAAATCTACCTCCCGAACCGAGAGCAATCTCTATAAGGAATTTTTCTGTGCCTTTGTCCTTTCCATTTGGAGAAAATAAAAGATGGTGGCGACTCTTGCTTCCGCATATTTCGTGAAACCAGCGTTAAACAGTCAGTTCCAGATCCACCGATCACAGAACTGGCGACTCTGCTGGGGAAATCTTTTAAAGTGAGGTGTACCTTAGGATAGTTCATAACTGTGTTTTCAATTGTTTTGACTTATTTGCTTTAAATTGTGGGTTGCATGGGAGTTACATAGATCCTAACCCGGATCTGGGGATACCCTGTTTAGGTAGCATAAGCTGTGAGGGACCTGTCCGGCGTAGACCGACATGGGTGAAGCAGTGGCTACGTTGGTGTGGCACCTTGGTCTGTACCGATATCCCTTGTGTTGCAACGAGGAGAATATGGGTCTTCTGAGGAGTCATTAAGCACCAACAGACCTTAGAACCTTAAATGACACAACTTGGCCATTAGAACAGTAGCAGTATGCTACACCCATTGAGGCTAAACTCTCGTGATGGTTCTGGCCGCAAAAAAAGATTGCGATGCTGGAGTTATGACCGATTGAGGGTAGTCAATGATATTGGGATCCTCTAAGAACCTGGTTACTTTTGATAGGACAGGTATGAACCAACAAACTGAAAGAGGGTAATACCTAGACCTCATACTGGCCTAAACTCTAAGGGCTTCTCTTGTGTGACTTGTGTGCCTTCGTACTTGACTACTTGCATGCTTGTTATCTGACACATGAACTACTTGCAGGTTTTGTTTATAGTCATTAATTGGGACTCATAACAGGGTTTACTAAGTTTCTTGCAGGTTTTGTTTATAGTCCTTAATTGGGACTCATAACAGAGTGTACTAAGTTTCTTGCAGGTTTTGTTTATAGTCCTTAAGGGGGACCCATAACGGGGTTTACTTACATCACTCCATGCATACCATAACATCATACCATTGCATACATCCTAACCCATTTCAAGGATCTCAAGGGTCTGTGATGCAGGTCAGGATGAACCAACTGTCCAGCAAGGGGCAAAGGGGATTTATTTTCCTCTAGCCAAGGTTGTCAGGGGCTATGACCCATTTGATATGGTGAGCTTTGACTTTTGAAGAAGGTTCCTCTAGCCAAGGTTGTCTGGAAATCAAAACAAGGTTGATAACTCGAGTCAGAGGCTATGACCCACTAGATATGGTGAGCTTTGACCCTTGAAGAAGGACTCTCAGCAACATGAAGTTCCTTCAATCAAGTTACCGAACCCAAATTCTAATAAATTTTCTTGTTTATCCCGCGAGGTCCTTGAAAACATTACATGCATGTCATACACATCATTGCATAACAGGTATCCTTGTTGCAGGTCGCTTACCCCTTTTTTCGCTGTTTATTTCAGCAATGGCTTCCCAACAAGATAACCAGGACCTTCTTGCTCAAGAGACTCGGTTCAGAGAAATCCTCCTGAATCTATCCAAGGGGCAGGAGGAGCTGAGGACACTTCTCATGAAGACTTTGGTCAGGAACAACGCTGAGGACGAACGGCTGAAACATCTGCAAGCTGAAGTGGATGCAATGAGAGCCCAAATGCTGGGGCAGGTGACTATCATCCAAGACTTAGCCCAAAGACAAGATGAGCTTGGGGTTCTCGTCAACCAACTGCTTCGGGGTAACCAACTGGGACAAACATCTAAGGTTGAAGGGCCAGTCATCATTCAACCACCTTTGAGGCAAAAGGATAAGAGAGCTCCTCAAATGGCTTAAGTGTCACAAAGCCAGCATCAACCTCACCAGCTTCAGCCAGACAAGCCCAGGAGGCAATTCACCCAGCTCCATATGTCGCTGTTTCAAGCTTTACAACGTCTGTTGAGATTGAATCTGATCACATTAAGGGCTCATCCCTGGAACCCCAATACAGCATCTCCTACCTATCATCCCAATAAAAGGTGTGCCTACCACTCTGCCAGCCCAGGACATGATACAAATGAGTGTTGGGCTCTGAAGAACAAGATCCAGGACCTGATCGATGAAGGAGCATTGGAGTTCACACAAGATGGTCAGGCTGAGTTTTTCTACCATCCCTCCAAGGCTCACCATTTGAAGTAACAAGCCCTGAGATGAAAAGACTTTTGTTCATTAGGATTTTCAAGTTGTAACTTTCTTTTGTTCGAATATTTACTCATGTTAAACGTTGTTATTTCATTAATGCATCGCATATGTCTGTTTGAAGCAATATATTCGTATTCACTATATGCAAATTATTTTCATATTTTTTTATGATGATCAACGCTCGATTAATAATTCTAAGCCTCTTGAGGGAGGATGACGAAAACGATACCACGATCTTTACAGTATGCTTTTGAACAGACCCCGCTGATGAGGTACAAGCATTGTTTCAATTCCTAAACACTGGAGTTATAAGGAAGATAATCCCTCGTCAACCCCTCTGAGCCAAAGAAGTAGGAGTTTTTCTTTTCGAAATTTAAAACCCTTAATCATAACCTGGGGCAGGGTAGTCTCTCAGTTGATCCAAGTGCATAACGAATGGCACCAAAGAGGTCCTTACAAAACAAAAGACAGTGATGGTTCCGAACAATCATACAGACAGGCAGTCATTACTTCTCAAAATAAAAACCCATTAAGTCAAAACCTATGAAGGAGACTTACAAAACTGGGGCATCCCGCTGACTGTAATTCCAAAAAGAAACAGTTCAGGAAAAAAACAGGGATAATGAAAGAAAAAGAAAGAGGTCTTATAAACCCTAAACCAAACAAAAATGACTGCCTATTCAAATAAACGTTCAACATCCGAACCATCACTAGAATTTCAGAGCAAAGACTCAAACAAGGTCTAACACACGATCAGCTGAGTTTAGGTTTGAAGAACATCACGAAGAGCGGGTGGGTACAAATAATTTGAGCATTTATCCTTTGTTTCTTAAACTGTGAACCAGGCCACGCTACAACCCTTAAAAGTCCTAGCTGAAGCATGGGTTAGTTCGAAAGCATACTGTTACAAAAGGTATCCTGACTCCTTAAGGCCTACGGTAAATACAGAGTTGACATCACGTTTTACAAACATTCACTTGTTTTATGAAAAAGAATACATTTTCAAAATCTTCAAGAACAGACATAAGCTTTGCATTTTTGATATAACCTTGTTTGCATATGACTATTTGTTTGAACAGCAGGGAAATTCGCACGATGAATGCCTAGTGAACAAAAGCACTTCCAATCAAGGGGCATGGCATGATCATTGTCCATCATCTGGGGCAGTTAAGTCAAGGTTCGTAGAATCTCTTAAAAGGCCAAACAGCCTGGGGCAAATCTCTGCCTGAGTCACTTGGGGCATTCCAGAAACGAATCTTGCCTGATTAAACATCTTCTGGGGCATGACAAAACACTTCTAACAGGGGCAACTCCCTACGTTCTGAGAGCATGGACATAGTCGAAAAAATACTACGCATAATCAAAGACCCGCTAGGTTGACATACCTAGGCAAAAATAAGGGCTTCCCGGAGAACCAAAAGGGTTCGGGCAAAATGAGGGATGAAATGAAAAAAATTTGTACACCCGGCAAGTCGAAAACCTGAAAAGGCGGCTTGGGCAAAAATGGGTATCCCGGTGGACCGAAAACCCGAAAGGGCGGTCCAGGAAAAAATTAGGGATCAAAGCGTACGACTATGTCCTGTCATCTTGTCACCGGCCTGCCAGAAGAAGATTCGTCCATCAACAACTATCAGCACCTCACAGGTCTTCCTCTCCCTCCTCAGAAACAGGGGGCAATGATGAGCTGTCCAAACGATCTAATGGCTCTGACCACCAAGGTACTAAGATAGGTTCGGCTGAAGAACAACCAATATACCTTAATTCCCCAGAGAGTAAGCCAGCAAGTCAATACACTCTCCCTAAAGCAAAGTTATATTATCAGCCTTAAGGAAGTTGGGTATCCTCCAGCAGATCTCAACATTCCCGGGCACATCATACAGACATTCTTAACAAGCATCCCCGGCAGTCTTGACCTAAAGATTGTTCCCCGGCGGTATATCAAACATTCAATGGAGTCACTTCCCCAATATAGTTCAAAATTTCCCCAGGAGAGTCCAATCCAGTTTTCCCAGGAAAGGTGGAGTCATCTCCCCAAGCAGTAAGCTTATCCCCGGTAGATTCTGGAAGCTTATCCCCTACAGAGCACGAACGCGTCTCCCGGTTTTATTCAAAGGTTATTTCCCTACCAGGATATAACTGGGTTATCCTCAGCCAAAAGCCATGGAAGATCGTCGTCGGCAAAGTCTTCTTATCCCCAGTGGAGTCTATTAACACGTCCAACATAACAACGGCATCCCCGACGGAGTTACCATCAATATCTCAGCAAAGTACCTCTCCCCACAAAGTATTTCTCACCAGCAAGATCACTAGAGTATTTTTCTCCCCGCAGAGTAATCCATTCGCCAAGTTTATTCCCCAACGGAGTTATCTTCTCCTACCGGTATTCTTGCAACTATCATCCCCAGCGGAAGCAAAGATCTATTCTTCAACATCAGCCCAGGAGTGACTTCCCGGCACCCGTCAAGGATTTATTTTCCTAAGATGAAAATATACGTTCATAAACATCGCATTTCCATACATTATAGCATGCATATATGCATCATGAACGTACAAATCTCATTCATGTTGAGAACATCATCACTTGATTCATATCATGCCTTGCATATGACTGACCTTTACCTTTCAGGAAAGATCCAGTTAAGTTCCCAGCTATATTTCAAGACTTTAGTCTGGTTCAGTTAAATCGACCCTAAGATTTTCCTGATTCTTATCCAGTCAAAGGCCTTCTCTGGTTCAGTCAGATCGACCCTAAGATCTCCCTGATTCTTATCCAGTTGAAGATATTTCAAGACCTTGTCCGGTTCAGTTAAATCGACCCTAAGATTTTCCTGATTCTTATCCAGTCAAAGGCCTTCTCTGGTTCAGTCAGATCGACCCTAAGATCTCCCTGATTCTTATCCAGTTGAAGATATTTCAAGACCTTGTCCGGTTCAGTTAAATCGACCCTAAGATTTTTCTGTTTCTTATTCAGTCAAAGGCCTTCTCTGGTTCAGTCAGATCGACCCTAAGATCTCCCTGTTTCTTATCCAGTTGAAGATATTCCAAGACCTTGTCCGGTTCAGTTAAATCGACTCTAAGATTTTTCTGTTTCTTATCCAGTCAAAGGCCTTCTCTGGTTCAGTCAGATCGACCCTAAGATCTCCCTGATTCTTACACAGTTGAAGATATTCCAAGACCTTGCTTGGTTCAGTTAAGTCGACCCTAAGATTTTTCTTGATTCTTATCCAATCAAAGGCCTTCTCTAGTCCAGTTAAATCGATCCCTAAAGGTTTTCCTGATGAAGACTCAGTAGAAGACATCCAAGATTCTCTCAGCGTTACTGTTGAGGTTGAAGTCGCCTATGATTCTCCCAGCGTTACTGTTGAGGTTGAAGTCGCCCAAGATTCTCTCGGCGTTACTGTTGAGGTAGTAATCGCCCCAAGATTCTCTCAGCGTTACTGTTGAGGTTGAAGTCGCCCAAGATTCTCTCAGCGTTACCGTTGAGGTAGTAATCGCCCCAAGGTTCTCTCAGAGTTCCTGTTGAGGTAGTAATCGTCCAAGGTTCTCTCACCGTCCCGTTGAGGTAGTAACCATCCCTGGTTCATTCATCACCTTTTTGAAGCTCCAGATTCAATTCCTGTAACCAGTCAGGGCACATCTACACAAAGAGTTTGAAGACCAGCTCCTGTAACAGGCCAGGTAATCATTTTCTTTTTCAGGTACGCAAGCTCTCGCTAAGGAATCTCTTACGCGATCGACACCCAGATGGCATCTATAAGCCCATCCATATATCCATCATCTCTTAGCATGGCATCTATAAGCCCATCATCCTATCCGTCAATCTCCAAATGGCATCTGTAAGCCCATTCCCACCATCACACTACTATGTGAGCGCAAATTTCTGGGCACTCTAGTGTTCAATCATCTTCCACCCTCGGATTACGAAAGGCACGTCATCCAATCTGCATCCTCAGGTCTAAGAAGATTGAACAGGGGCAACTGTTGTACCCCAAAATTTTCCCTCCCATATTCTTCAAGATTTGCAAAGAGCATGCTTCAAAATCCCCCCAAGGGGTGCACAGTTCAAGGGCCTCCTAACAGTCAAAATTAGGGTTTTGGTTCTGGCAAAGAAGTTGAGGTTTCCAAGGGTCCAAACAAGTCCCACATGCACACAAACATGGTCAAGCATCCTCATGCCAAGTTTCAAGACTTACAGCATAAAATTGCACAGTCAAATGCCCTAATTGCTCAACAGTCAACTGCAGGGGCAAAATGGTCATTTGACAGTCAAAAGTCCAAATTTTTGGTCAACATCTTATTTTGAAGCCACAAACATCATTTGATCAATTCTTGATCATGATTCTCAAGGCATGGCTCAAAAAGTCTCAAGATGCAAAAGTTGCCATATTTGGACAGTTGAAAAAGTCAACTGTAACTTGACCAAGGCATAACTTCCACATGGCTCATCAGAAAAATTCCATCCAAAGCTCATTTTGAAGAGAAAGACATTTCCTACAACTCCTCTTCACACTTCAAGTCCAATAAATTCTCTCACAAAAAGTTATCAATTTCAACATTATGGGTCATTTTCAAAAGTCAACAAAAAGGGACTTTAATTCAAAGACCATAACTTGAGATTGGTAAATCAAAATGACATGGGACCAAAGGCATTGGTTAGAGGACTTCAAGACCTTTCCAAAATGTCCAAGAACATGATCAAAGCTTAAAAATTGAGAAAGATATGCCTTGTGGAAGTTGGGAAATTTTTGGGAATTTTGAAAAGTCAACTTTGCTTCAAATGCCTCAAAATTGCTAATGGGCCACAAATGCTTCCAAGAATCATGATCCAAAGGCTATGCACGACCATTTGACCCAAAGGGGATTTATTTCATCATTTTTTATTATTTATTTGAATTTTTATCACCATTAATTCATTTAATGAAATAAAATATGACAAAAATACTAAACAAATGTGTTTGAATCTTTTTATGCAGTATAATCACTCATCAAAACCTCAAGATCTCGTGCACATCAAAAAAGGAAAGATTTGGTGCAAATTGGCATGTTCTTCATGAAGAAAATATTGAAAAAGATTCCATGGAAATCAAATATTGGATTCATCAATGCAAAGGGTTTTGGACTCAATTTCTTACCCTAATTCGTCCCATACATATACAGGATGCTAAACCTAATCACAAGAACTTTAAAGCTGTGCCTCATATCAAATACCAACTTTGCATTTTTTATCCAAAAATTCAAAACTGAAAACTGCATTCTAGCGCAATTCAAAGAAAAGTATTGATTCCAATAGCTTGCCAAGGCCTCAAGGAACGTTTCTGGATCAAAACCACTGCTTCTAACGCAAAGAATTGGTAACACGATGCCGCCCTATTCTTAATTTTTCTCATATTCGTGTTTTGAATTATACGCATCATTCATGCCTTTTGCTTGTCGTTTTGCACTAACATAAACATTCTAAAACTTTTGGCATCATTTAATTGAATTTTTATGCCCTGTACGAGAAGCTACCATTAACGTCTTCTAGGTTTTTAGAGGTTTAAATTTGGGGCTTCCTTATTCTGGAAAAATTGAGACACAAGACTTATGCCATTAGAATCAGAAGCTTCACACGATTCAGAACCACTAGTCGCGCTCAATTTATCATTGGCCAATTCCTAATCGCTATTTTCATGTTCTTCATTTAGTGGGGGTTTAAAACCCCCGCTATCCATCTGTTTTTTTTTCAGGCCAAAGCAAACGAGTGGAGAAGAAGATGAGTTGTCTCAACGTGATAGGGCCATTCAAATTTCCAGCGTGTTTTTTCGTTGGACATCACTAACTCTTATTTTTTATTATATTAATTGTTATCCATTATTATTACAAAGTGACAAAGCAACTCAGTTGGTGGAACGTAGTGCTGGCAAGCCTTGGGACCTGGGTTCTATTCCCAGGTCCCCCATATTTCTCAATGAATTTTGTTTTAACATGATTCCATGCAGTACGTACCCCCAGGGCCTACCATGCAGCTTCAAGTTTGTGCTTGCCACATGGGCCACTGAGATCAATCCAAAAGCCAAGGTATGAGTTCCATGGTGCACCTCGGTCCAGGGATCCACACGTGACCACCAAAAGTCAACCAGGCCTCCAATAAATGGGCCAAATTGCTAGCAACTTACCTCCAAAATTGGGGTCAACACCCCCCATTGGTTTGCATTCTATTTTCCATTCTTTTTATTTATTTTTATTTATTTGTTTTATTTAGTTTTATTTTAATTCTTTAAATTAATTTTTCATAACATAAAAAAAATAATAAAAAAATCAGAAACTATAAAAATAAAAAAAAATATGTTTTAATGTTTAATTCACTAACATTTTTTTTGTAAATAAATTTTATTAATTAATTTAGTTTTAATTCTAGGTTTAATTTTAATGTTTTTTTTATATAAACTAAAAATGTAGAATTAGGGTTTTAAATACTTTTATCCTTTTTTTCTTTTCTTTTACCATTATTAATAATTAATTATTTATTTTTGTAAATAAATTGGTCATTAAATAATTAGGTTAAAACTAGGTTAAATTTAAACATTTTTTTTAATAAATTAAAAATAGTTTAGAATTAGGGTTTTAATCTCATTTAATTTTCTTACTAAATTCCATAAATACAAAAAACTCAAAAATAATTTCCTTTTCTCATTTAACTTAATTAATTTCATTAATTCTAATTTAATTTCCTTAAAAGGGTCTAACGCCCTCGCATTCCCGACTTTACTTTTTCTCGCATTTCACTTTTATTTCTTTTTGTAAATATAATGTATTTATCCCAAAGCCATGTAATAGATTAATTAGGACATTTATCTTTCCGCCTTTTATTTTATTTTATTTCAAATCGGGTCTTGGATTAATTTGGCGATGTAGATCCGCGCCTTTGTGATAGCGTAGGACTTTTAATTCCGCACCTTTTAACTGCTAATAATTTGCATGAAAGAATGAATGCCAAAATAAAAGTAACGCGTAGATCACCAATGCATGAACAAGACAAAAATATCTGAAAACGACACACAAATCACACACCACCCCTAGGGTACGTCTCATTGTTGCCTTGCCCCTCGAAAGATGGTCGCCGAGTAGAGGACGTTTTAGTAAGTCCTCGTGTCCATGAACATGGCATGAGGGTAGCTTCTAAGGTGTCTTCCCATTGCTCTGGTGACCACAATGTCCCGAACCCTCGAATTGACCCGAACACCTCCAACGGTGGTGCTACCTACCTCTCAATGGTGGGATGGCACTACTTCAAGGACATTTACACAGACAAATTCCTTAGGGTAGGTAGACGACTATAGATGCTTGCTCTAATTTCAAAACAAATCAAAAACTTCTTTTCACACCGACACCTTTCAAAAAGCTTTCAAAAGCAATTTTTCAAACACTCTTGAGGACTGATACAAGAGTCGAACTAAAATTTTCAAAGAAACTTTTTTTTAACCCACAGTTGAAAAGCAAACAAACAATTTTGAAAACACAAATGAGCAAGTATCAAAGAGCCCATGGATAACCATGGATAGAAAGGGTGCTAACACCTTCCCTTTCTATAAATCTACCTCCCGAACCGAGAGCAATCTCTATAAGGAATTTTTCTGTGCTTTTGTCCTTTCCATTTGGAGAAAATAAAAGACGGTGGTGACTCTTGCTTCCGCGACATTTCGTGAAACCAGCGTTAAACAGTCAGTTCCAGATCCACCGATCACAAGAATGTTCTGAAGTCAGGGTTTTGTTCCTCTCACTATCTCAAGCCTTCTTCCCAAATGTACACTCAGAGCAAGATCATTTAGAGTTTCTCCTATCTTATTCAGAGCTTGGTATTAGATCTTCAGCAGAAATTCATCGTGCTAGGTTTCTCTCCTTAAGGCTACAAGGGTCACTGTGATACGGTGGGAGAACTGACTTGAGGTTTTGTGTTTTTTTGTTTGCAAATGTTTCGGTTTAGCAAGAGTCGCCACCGACTTTTATTTTATCCAAAAGGAAAGGTAAAAAAGCACAGGAAAGACCTTTAAGATTGTTTTTGGGTTCGGGGGGTAGATCATGAAAAGGGAAGGTGCTAGCACCCTTTTCATCCATGGTTTTCCATGGGCTCTTAGTTACTTGTT
Source organism: Vicia faba (assembly GCA_948472305.1). Lineage (NCBI taxonomy): Eukaryota > Viridiplantae > Streptophyta > Magnoliopsida > Fabales > Fabaceae > Vicia > Vicia faba. The sequence continues at coordinate 1,344,132,242 of OX451739.1, read as the reverse complement.
TTAGATCACTTGCTTTACTTTTCCAATTGTTTGAAATGGTGCTTTTGTATGTGGTTGTATTTTGAAAAAGAGGCCTTTGTTTAGGCAACCTTTGTAATGATTCTTGTTTGAATGTATACAAAGGTGTTTGCCTTTTGAAAAATGTTTCAATGTTTGAAAGTTGTTTGGAAATTGTTTTGAAATTGTGTGATAGTTTTAAAATAGCAAGGATGGTTTACAAATTGATCAAGTAACTAGGAGTTATCTACCCTACTCAAAGATCTTTCCTACACATTTTTATTCCTTTGACATTGTTGTTTTACCATTGTATTTGGTAAACAACCCTATCTTTGGATGTTAAACGAGACGGGCGTGGGTCATCGTATGACCATGATAACAATGGTACCAAGTATCTTAGCAAGTTTAAGGGACTAAGATCATTTGTTTTAAGGCAACATTTTGATAGCGCCATCGAGGGACTATGATCTTTTTGTTTTGATTTTGATTTGCCAAGATACCTAGCATGCATACCATGGCCATGTTTTAAGGCAACAGGTGGGTGAAACCCTAGAGATGCTTGTGTGCATTCTGTTGTCATTTTTCATGCATTTTTGTCTTGTGTTTAGTCTTGCTATTTGTTTTGATTTTTGTTTTGCATACGAACCCTAGTTTACTATCATGCATATAAAGCAATAAAATGCGAAAAGTAAATCTAAGACTATTACAACAATATTATGGGAAGGGGGATACAAGTTTGAATAGGGGGATATTGCTCAAAATAAAACGCTAAAACTATTATTACAACCATATTGAAATATTGCAACAAAAAAAAAATAGACAATTATTTAAATATGCAAATAAATGTAAGTATGCAAAAAATGTTTTTGTATTTATTTTATGTATGTAAAATAAATTTATTTAATGTCTTAAAAATAAGAAAAATATAATGATTATTTTTTGAAAGGGGTGGAAACCCTAATTTTGATTTAAAAGAAATATTGTTTATATTATTCATTTGTAATCAAGAAAAAATAAAAATAATATGTACAAAATGCTAAAAAATAAAATATTGTATGAAAATATTATTTTAAGTGTATAAATAATAAAAATAAAAATATATAATATTTTTATATTATTTACAATTTTATTTAAGAAAATAAAGTATATTATTATTAATAAACTATTTTTATGCCTAAAAAATAATAAAAATAATAAAATAAAATGTGAAAAATTAAAAGAATATTTTTTGTGATTTTAAATATTTAGAAAAATAAATAAAGTCAGAAAATATAATAAAAAAAAAAGAGAAAATATATAAAATAAAGAAAATGGTGCAAGGGGGTGCAAATAACAAAATGGGGGAGTCAAAAGTAGGAGGCCCAAGGCGCCTGGCCCAAGCTGCACTTCATCCCTGTCCCCTGAACACGCGCGCGCGCCTCTGCAATGCAAATCCTGTTCTCTCTATTCTTTGCATGAAATAAAAAACTCACAACATGAAATTTATAGAGCTTTAAACCACGATTCTAATGATATAAAAAACTTGATCTAACTCTCAAAGACCAGAGAGAATTTCAGTGGCCCTAAATTCTAACCTAACTTTTTCAGCATGTTCAACATCTAAATTCTCCTAGCTCAATTAATATAAATGGAAGCTATGCATATGTACAGTTCAAGCAACTTAAAGACTACATTTTTGCTTCACAAACCTAAGGTTAATGATGCCTAAATAAGGAGTTAGAATCTTGACAAATATCTGTTTCAACCAAGTTTGGATATGGCAATGTAGGAGTTTTGGGTGAGGCCTGAAAGTCGTGTTAGCTTGCCTGAAGTTCCCTCAACCTTTCCCAATGCTTAGCTTGTCTTGAACTTGTCTGAATGTGCTTGTAGAACTCAACCTGCAAAGCTTCAAAGTGAAAATGGTGAAGTGTGAAAATGAAGTTACAGTTGCTTGAGAAGGGCTTGGACAGTTCAGGTGGGTTATAAGGAATGTGTTTGAAGTGGTTTAAGGCAAAACACACGAGTGAAATATATTTTGGCTTGTGATTTGGAGAGATGGCCCTGTTTTGGGCAGAAGTTGGTGTTTTTGTGTTTAAGGGTGTTTTAGAGGCTTGGAAATCATGTATTAGGCTTGGTATAATATGCTGAGCTTGTTTGAAATGTTGCCAAGACTTGGTTTTAACAGATACAAAAGTTATGGACTTTTTGCAAGCTTACTTGCTTTTGAAGCAAAAGTTGAGTTGACAAAGCCAAAGCCTGTACAGGATAGCTCAAGGCCCGAGGAGAGTTGGTGAGTTTTTCCTGAAGTTTGTGGATGTTGTTTGTATCAAGAGATCAGGTCCAATGCTCAAGATAAACAAAAATGCAAAAAGTATGCTTTATGGAAATGGTATTGTCACCTTTATGCCATTTTTAGATTAAACCTTTGTACAAAGCTTCAAAGATCAAAACAAAACCATTAACCATTGTATTTGCATTTAATTTATGAGTGTAGAAAGGATTAGAACCTATAAACCAAGTACAAGCATGGTTCAAACTGATTTGCAAGTTGTAACATGGTGTAAAATGCCTTGGACAAAAGTGAGAAATGGCCATTTTCATTCCTTCGATTCTCCATAACCATAAATGATTTTTGAGAGTTCTTGGACATTTTGGAAAGCTTGTAACATGCTATACAATACATATTTGAAATTAATTTTGAGATTCCTCTTGGAACTAGGTGAAAAGTTGCCATGAAGTTAGGTCAAAAATCTGCCTAAACTAGGGCAAAATTTCACTAAGTTAAAAGTTTCATGGACCCCTATTCACAAAATCTTAACTTGAAATTCAAGCATCTTTTTGGAAAACTTTGTGAATAAAAGTTGTATATTTCATGGAGTACTACAACTTTCATGTTGGAAGTTTTGTTTGAATCCAATTTTATCATGGTGAAAAAGTTAGGAAAAGTTGAGAAAAAATAAGAAATTTTCATAACTTAGAAAAATTCTAAGTTATGAAAATTTTCAAACTTAAACCCTAATTTTCAAAATTAGGTTTCTTGGTGAACAAGTTTCATGTTTTGACACATCTTGATGAAAAATGACCCTTGGCACTTGATTTTGACCAAAAAGTCAAAGTTTGACTTTTCAGTGTACAGTTGATTTTTGATCAGTTGACTGGGAAATTCACCTGTCAATCCAATGCATTTGGGATCTTTTGAACCTTGTGATTAGTTCAAGATGATGCCATTGAGTCCTTGAAACCATGCTTTAACCCAATTTGCCATTGGCTAAGTTGAAAATCAGAAATTACCCTTCTACAGTCAAAACCCTAAAAATGACCATTTTGCCCTTTTGATGATCTGATCAAATTTCTTGAGGAGTTGTGGTCCAAACTTGATCAAATGGTTCATATGAGTCTATAATGTTGATGTGGATAAAAAATCATGAGGTTTGACTGTAAATTGGCCATAGTTGACTTTTCCCCCAATACAGCTGATTTTTAGGTCAACTGTCCAATTGACTGGGCAAAAATGTGATTCAAGGCTTAAAACTTGGTATGAAAAAACTTAGAGGTCCAACATGAAGTATTAAAGTCACATGAGGAATTGGAAGTCCAAAAATCCCTGTGCAAACTCAAACCCTAATTTCAGGCTATCAGTGCAAGGTGAGGTCTTGAGCTGAGCAAACCCTAAACTAGTCTTGAGTCCAAGAAGTCTTGTGAGGAAAATCTTGATAAAACGAGAGGGAAAATTTTGGGGTACAACATCTTCCCCTGTTCAATCTTCTTGAACCTGAAGAGTTAGATTGGCGAGTTTGTCGTTCGTGACTAGAAGGTAAAAGATGATTGGACACTAGAGTGCCCGTAAATTTGCACTCGTCAAAATGTAGTTGAGGGAATGGGCTTAAAGATACCATTTGGAAAGGTGACAGAATCTTGTCAGAGATGGGCTTGTAGATTCCATCAAGAATGTTTGTTGAATTGCATGTTGTAAGTCAAAAGAATGAGTATCAGAATGGTATCCGCGTTTGGAACGTATCTGAACTGTATCTGGAGACTGAATCTATATGAGCAATGGAATGGCGTCCGTGTCTGGAGCGTATCCGAGCTATAACTGGAGATCGAATCTGTATGAGCAATGGAATGGTGTCCGTGTCTGGAGCGTATCCGAGCTGTAACTAGAGATTGAACCTGTATGAGCAATGGAATGGCGTCCGTGTCTGGAGCGTATCCGAGCTGTAACTATATTTGAATCTGAATGAATAACAGAATGACTGTCGTGTTTGAAGTGTATCTGTATTGTATCTGAATCTGAAATCTGAATAAGCGACAGAATGACATCCGTGTCTGGAGCATCTCTGGGCTGGGGATAAAGTTAGAATAAGTGACAAAATGACAACCGTGTATGGAGCGTATCTGGACTGTATTTGAAGTTGAGATCTGTATGAGTAGCAGAATGACTTCCGTGTCTGGAGTGTATCAGAACTGTAACTGAGATCTGAGTAAGTGACATAATGACTTCCGTGTTTGGAGTGTATCTGAACTTGAAATTAATAGTTGAATCTGAATGAGAAATAGAATGGCTTCCGTGTCTGGAGCGTATCTAATCTGTATCTGATTGTTAGAATCTGAATGAGTAACAGGATGACTTCTGTGTCTGGAGTGTATCTGTACTGTATCTTGACTTTGAATTCTGAATAAGTAACATAATGACTTCCGTGTCTGGAGTGTATTTGTACTGTATCTGAAATCTTTGAATATTTGTTAAAGATAACTGTTAATCTTATCCTGAAAAGGGTAAAATGTTAGCTGAACACAAAGTTATGTTACATGAAATGTATGATGCAATAAAATGTGTTTTATCAATGTTTATGATATATGAATGTAATGTATGCGCATGTAAGCTTGATTCGTTGTATTGCTGAGGAAAATAAATCCTTGATAGCTGGAGATAATAAAACCTTTGACTGCTATCGGGGAAAATAAATCCTTGACTGCTGTTGGAGATTAAAATCTTTGATTGCTGAGGATGAGAAATCCTTGGTGACTGTTGGGGATGATAAAATCTTCGACTGCTGTCGGGGAAAATAAATCCTTGACCGCTGCTGGAGATTAAAAATCCTTGACAACTCCTGTGGGGATGTGAGAATGCTTCATGACTTTCCTGGGGATATAGGGATCCTTCAAGTCTTTGGAGTTGGAATATGATAATCATTCTGTTGTGAAAATAATGCCAAGTGTTGCTTGAGAAACCTGCTTGGGGAATCCAGAGAACTCCGAAGACTTCTACTAGGGGTTAAATAATGGGAATCCTTGCTCGGCTAGGGAATATGGAAAACTCTGGCGATCTCTACCGGGGATCAAACAAAGGAAAACCTTGATCTGCTGAAGAATAAGGAAGACTCTGATGGCTTCTGCGGGGAATTAAGAATGAGAATCTTCAATATGTTGAGGAGTGGTGAATAAGAATCTTTGATCTGCAGGGGATTAAAAATTATGACAAATTCATGCTGGAGAGCAATGAAGACTCTGGCAACTTCACTGGGGAATCAAGAATGAGAATCTTCAATCTGCTAGGGGAATTTGAATCCTTGGGGACTTCATGCTGGGGAGTTAAGAATGAGAATCTTCATTCTGTTGGGGAGTAAAAACTCTGTGGGGAAGAAGGCTTCCTGATGGAGAGTAAGTGAAAACTCTGGGGGAGTAGCTATACTGTTGGGGAGTAGATATCCAGCTAGGGAGATAAGGAGTTTGGGGTTATATGCCAATCTACTGGTGAGTTATCCGAAATTGGGGATAAAAGTTAACTGTTATCTGGTTGATTCTCAGACTTTAAGACAACTTACTGGGGAAATTGAGGAAAACTAAATGGTTCCCGCTGGGGATTGATAGTCTTGACTCGACTGGGGAAGAAGGTTTCATCTCCGCTGAGGGTCCGTAGTTTAAAGTTCTTGCTCTGTTGTGGATTGGGAGTTTGAAAACTTAACTCTGATGGGAAATGAAGGTTTGAAAATATAACTCCGTTGGGGATATGTATTCCAAGGTTTTAGCTCCGTTGGGGACCTAGATGATGTACTACAAGGGATTTCTCTTGGAATAGCCTAAAGACGTTTTCCTATACTTTCAACCTGTCAGTAATTGTTCTTTCTCATTTCTTTTATTTGTAAACAGTGATTATATTCAAATGCATATGCTCATTAATAAATCATTGGACGTTTTCAAATAAAACACAAGTGTAAAAAAGAAAAGACAAATAGTTTTTCTGCACTTTGAAGTATCTTTGTATTAACTTTGTGTAAGTATTTTGTACAAAGGGGACAAACATCCTAGTAAGAGAACGTTGTCATAAAAAATGAGAAAAATTTATACAAAGAAAGATGGCTATGTGTGAAAATTCCATGGGGTTCCCATTCTGTTATAGCCTTCGTAACTCTGGATATCTTGTCCATTCGTCGCTTCGTCCAAAGATGATTGAGTTGATCAGAAACCCGGAGCTTGTCTGTGAAGAGATTGTCCTCAAAGTGATCCGACGAGACATAGTCATACGCGTTAATTCCCTAACTTTTTCCTGGACCGCCCTTTCGGGTTTTCGATCCACCGGGAAACCATTTTTTCCCCAAGTCGCCCTTTCGTGTTTTCAACTTGCCGGGTGTACAGATTTTTTTATTTATCCCTAATTTTTGCCTGAACTGCCCTTTCGGGTTTTCGATTCACCGGGATGCCCTTTTTTGCCCAAGTCTCCCTTTCGGGTTTTCGACTTGCCGAGTTATTATGTGTAGTATCTTTTGACTATGTCTACGTTCGCAGGGTGCAGCATGTCATCACCATCCATGGTAGTTAAAATCATTGCCCCACTAGAAAAGATGTTTTTGATCACAAATGGTCCTTCGTAAGTAGGAGCCCATTGCCCCTGGGATCACTTTGCGGCAAGATGATCCGCTTGATTACAAGATCCCCGACTTGATATGTCTGGCGCCTGACTTTCTTGTTGAAAGCCTTGATCATCTGTTTCTGATACGCCTGACCATGGCAAACAGCAGTAAGTCACTTTTCGTCAATCAAGTTAAGTTGATCAAGCTGGGTCTGAATCCAATCGTCTTCACTCAAACCAGCATCTTTCATGATTCTCAAGGAGGGAATCTGAACCTCGATAGGTAAAACAACTTCCATGCCATATACCAAGGAATAAGGTGTTGCCAGTTGAAGTGCGTGTCGTGGTACGGTACCCGTGAAGAGTAAACGGTAGCATTTCATGCCAGTCCTTGTAGGTGACTGTCATCTTTTGTATGATCTTCTTGATATTTTTGTTCGCAGCTTCGACAGCACCGTTCATCTTTGGCTGGTAGGGAGATGAATTGTGGTGTTGAATCTGGAACTGCTCGCACAAGGCGGTGATCATAGTATTGTTAAGGTTTGTACCGTTGTCAGTGATGATCCTTTCGGGGATGCCGTACCGGCAAATGAGGTTCTGCTTGATGAAGCGGGCAATAACATTCTTTGTAACGGATGCGAAGGAGGCTGCTTCAACCCACTTGGTGAAGTAATCAATGGCCACCAGGATAAAGCGGTGTCCGTTGGATGTTGTAGGCTTGATCTCTCCTATCATGTTGATTCCCCACATAGCGAACGACCAAGGAGCTGTTAAGATATTGAGAGGAACTGGAGGTATGTGTACCTTGTCTGCATAGATTTGACATTTGTGACAAGTCCTGGATGTTGATAGCAGTCAGCTTCCATGGTAGACCAGTAATAGCCTGCCCATAGAATCTTCTTAGCCATCGTATGTCCGCTAGAGTGAGTGCCAAAGGTACCATTGTGTAGTTTAACCATGATCTGCTAAGCCTCAATCTTGTCCATACAACAGAGCAGAATGCAATCATGATTGCGCTTGTACAGGATACCATTGCTCAGGAATAACTTGGCAGAAAACCTCCTCAAGAACTTTTTATCGTTGACTGAAGCTCCTTCAGGGTATTCTTGAGCCTCGAGATACCTTTTGACTTCATGAAACCAAGGTCGGTCCACTATTTCTTTGGTATTAATCTTGTGACAATGTGCAGGTTCGTCCATCCGTTCAATGGTGATTTTGGGAGCCTCATTATCCCAGTTAAGTTTAAACATGGATGATATTGTAGCTAGAGCATCTGCTAGCTGATTTTCTTCTCGCGAGAAGTGCTCGAAGGTGATCTGCTCGAAATGCGGTAACAATGTCAAGACATGTTCTTTGTAAGGGATGAGGTTTGGATGTTTAGTATCCCACTCTCCTTTGATCTGACTGATGACCAAAGCTGAGTCCCCAAATACAATCAAAGATTTGATTCCCAAGTCTATGGCAGCCTTGAGTCCAAAGATGCAAGCTTCATACTCGGCCATGTTATTGGTGCAATTAAAGCAAAGTCTGGCTGTGAAAGGTGTATGGCAACCTTCTGGAGAGATGAGTACCGCGCTGATACCGTTGCCAAGTGCATTGGAGGCACCATCAAAGTACAGGGTCCATCAGGATCCTTGTTCAGGTCTTTCATATGGTCTGAAACCTTCAATGTTGTCCAATGTCATAATGTCTTCGTCGGGGAAGTCGAACTTCATGGATTGGTAATCTTCGACAGCTTGATGGGCCAAATGATCGGCTAGCACACTCCCCTTTATAGCTTTTTGGGTTGTGTACTGTATGTCGTATTTTGTTAGGATCATCTGCCATCTAGCTATTCTTCCAGATAAAGCAGGCTTCTCGAAGATGTACTTGATCGGATCCATCTTAGATATCAGCAAAGTGGTATGAGTCAACATATACTGCCTTAGCCGGCGAGCAACCCATACCAAAGCGCAACAAGTTTTCTCGAGCAGTGAGTATCGGGTCTCACAGTCGGTAAACTTTTTGCTAAGGTAATAAATGGCATTCTCTTTTCGGCCAGACTCGTCATGTTGGCCCAGTATGCACCCCATTGAATTCTCTAGGACGGTCAGATACATGATTAGCGGTCTTTCTTCGACGGGAGGCATCAAGATAGGAGGTTATAGCAAATACTCCTTGATTTTATCGAAAGCAACTTGACATTCATCATTCCATTTAACCACCTGATCTTTCTTCAACAGCTTGAAGATTGGCTCACAGGTAGATATTAGGTGAGAAATGAACCTTGCAATGTAGTTTAGGCGTCCCAAGAAACCTTTGACCTCCTTCTCAGTGCGAGGAGCAGGCATCTCTTGTATAGCTTTGGCTTTGGCAGGATCAACCTCGATGCCCTTATTGCTGACAATGAAACCTAAGAGTTTACCGGACCAGACTCCGAAAGTGCACTTGTTAGGGTTCAGTCTGAGCTTGTACTCCTTCAACCTGACAAACAGCTTCTGCAAATGGTCGAGGTGTTCTTCTTCCGTTTGTGATTGAGATATCATGTCGTCTATGTAAACCTCTATCTCATGATGTATCATATCATGAAACAAAGATACCATGGCACGTTGATAGGTTGCCCCGACATTCTTCAGTCCGAATGACATCACTTTGTAGCAGAACGTACCCCACTGTGTAACAAAAGTAGTTTTCTCCATGTCTTCAGGTGCCATTTTGATCTGGTTGTACCCTGAAAATCTGTCCATGAAAGAAAATACATTGTGCTGAGCTGTGTTGTCAACCAAGATGCCAATGTGCGGTAGTGGAAAGTCATCTTTAGGGCTGGCCCTATTTAAGTCTCTGTAATCCATGCACATTCTGACTTTTCCGTCCTTCTTAGGCACTGGCACAATGTTAGCAACCCATTGTGGATAGGAAGTAACAGCAAGAAATCCAGCATTGAACTGCTTCATAACTTCTGCTTTGATCTTTTCTGACATATCGGGCCTTATGCGGCTGACTTTCTGTTTAACTGGTGGACAGTCTTCTCTTGTGGGTAGACGGTGAACCACAATATCTGTATCGAGTCCCGGCATGTCTTCGTACGACCAGGCGAAGATCTCAACATATTCATGTAACAACTGAATTAAGCGCTCTTTGACACTTGGCTCTAGGTTGGCACCCACTCTAACTTCTTTTATGTCTTCCTCAGTACCAAAGTTGATTATCTCTAACAGCTCCTCATGAGGTAGAATAGCGCTTTCTTCCCGTTGTAGCAGCCTAGCCAATTCTCCTGGCACCTCACAATCTTCCTCACCTTCGTATTCGGCGTGGTAGACCAGATCTTCATAGTCACTGAAAGCCATAGCAGAATTGTTACCCATGGAATCCGGAATGGAAGGGTACCTGCATTTGTAAGTGTGTGTGTGTGTGTAAGGGATAGCCACCTTTAAACAAATAAAATGCAAAAGGAAAGACAATGAACACAAAAGTTTATATGTGAAAACGTTCATGATTCATTAAAATGGCATATGAAGATGAAAAATTAAACCCTTACAAATGGACCTATGTGCCTCGGGTAAGGCACAAGGTTAAAAGTGTACGAATTATTTGGGAATTATTACAAACTAACAGAAATGTTTGAAAGACAAATTACTGATTCATGAAAGTAATCGGAACAAAGTCTTTTGCTTCCCAGTTGCACAGTCATCCATCAACAGTAGGGAAAATACAGTCTTCCAAGTTTCTCTCCTCTTCACTATCCTCCAAAGCATTGACTCCATGATGGGTGATCTTCACAGGTGGCCCTCCGGCACGGGAGCGACGCACAACCTTTTGACTAGCCGAAGTGAAACCCAAGCCAAATTTATTTGATTTAAAAGGAAAGTCAGGAAGCTGCCCCCAGATTGTGGATCCTCCTTCTTCAACAACTGCCCTAGCATCCTTTAAAGAAGACATCCGAGGCGGAGGTCTTGTAATCACAGGAGTTGAGGACACTGCTTTGGTCACTGCTATCTCTTCAGAAACTTCTTCGAAGTGTTGGAAAGGGGTCTCGATGAATTCGCCATCCAATTCTACATAGCAGAAAGAATTTAGATGGCTTATCATGTATTCCTCTTCGCCGTGAACAGTTATAATTTTCCCCTGGACAGGGTACTTGAGCTTTTGATGCAGAGTGGAGGTAACAGCTCTAGCATGGTGAATCCAGGGTCTTCCCAACAAGCAAGAATAGGAAGGACGGATGTCCATCACGTAGAATGTGGAGTTGAAGATTTCAGTTCCTACTTTAATCGGGATGTCCACCTCCCCGTGGACCATCCTCTTAGAACCATCAAAGGCTCTGACAATGATACTTCTGGATTTTAGGGTTAGGCCTTCACAATCCAACCTATCCAAGGCCTTCTTCGGCAAGACATTTAGCGAAGAATCAATGTCTACCAATACGTGTGCTAGGGTAGTCCCTCTGCATTCCACCGACACATGCAAAGCGTCATTATGTTTTCTCCCTTTAGATGTTAAATCGGCATCGGAGAATCCTAGACCATTGTCAGCTGTTAAGCTAGCTACACATTCCTAGAACTGATCCGCGGAGGTTTCTTGTGGCACATGGGCCATCTTCAAGAATCTGATCAAAGCTTTAGCATGAGCCTCTGGACAAAGCAGCAGGGCCAACATTGAGATCTTTGAGGGGGTTTACCCCAGCTGTTCCACAACATCTAATCGCTTTTCTTGATTATTTTCAAAATCTCTTCAATTTCTTTTTGAGTGGTTTAAGGGATGATCAACGGTTGATCCCTCGTCCTGACGGGCTCTTCTTGGATACCTTTCCCTCTATCCTCAGCAGCAGCAGAGGGGACAACCACAGGAGTTACAACTTCTTCTATAATTGGGGTTCTTGCAGATATGTTTACCGGTGCATGGGTAACCTTAGGAGCAGCTGAGGGTCCAACGATTGCCTTTGGAGGGGCAATCTCCGGAGAGAAAATTCTTTCACTGCGGGTGATTTTGCTCGTTCCAGCAATGTTTCCAATGTCGGAAGTCTCTTCATCAGAACTCTCTTCATTTTATTCAATTTGTTTAATACCGTGGTAGTAGATCTCTCCACCATAGTTCCACGGTATCGATTTGTCGGACTTGTACGGGACGGGCCCAGACATGGTTATCTTCAAAGGTGCAATCTTCGAAGCGGATGTAATCTTAACAAGTATTTTGGAGACCTTGGAAAGATTGGCGGATATGGTTATTATTGAAACATCATTGACAGGAGTCGGTGTAACAGGAGTCTTTTCAAAAAGGATTTCTTGGTTATCCATTAGGCGTTGGATGCCTAACTTCAACAATGGACAATCGGTTGGTAAGGATGAACAAAGGTAGCAATCTTCTTCACAACCTGAGAAAATCCCAGCCTTCAGCAAATTCAACTTGATTATCGGTAGCGGAGTCATCAAATCATCAACAGTAGCAACAAAAAGATCTTCTTCAACAACATGGGCATTATGGCCATGCCTTGGCATTGGAGAAGAGATCACATTCGGCTTTTCAGGGGCGTTGAATTCAACTTCTTTAGCATCTATCAAATCTTGAATCTTATTCTTGAGGGCCCAACAATTGTTGGTGTCGTACCCTATACTTCCTAAATGATAAGCACACTTGGCGTTCAAATGGTAGTAAGGAGAAGCTGTATTCAGATTTTTCGGGGCCTCTTTCAAACTAGCAAGGTTTAACTTCAAGATATGGGGGAGAACCTGAGCAGGAGTCATGTTAATCTGGGTGAATTTCCGTACAGGCCTTTCCACCCTTGCTTGGTTGGTTCTTGGTTGAGTATTTCTAGGTTGATCAGTTGCAGGCTTCTGAATCATTACGGCCCCCACCGCTGGCCGGAGATCAACTCTTCCTTGACCTCTTTAGGAGTAGACAACTGATACCTCCTTCTTTGCTGGAAAAGTCTTTTTGATGGCAGCGGAAGCAGATGCATCCTTTTGAATTTTCCCGCTCTTGATTTCGGATTCAACTCTCTCACCAGTCAGAATTAACTCGGTGAACCCCGCAGACGAACTTCCTATCAGGTGATTAAAGAAAGGTCCTGACAGAGTCCCCAAGAACATATCCACAAGCTCTCTTTCAGACAAAGGTGGTTGTACTCGTCCCGCAAAGTCTCTCCATTTCTGGGCATATTCTTTGAAACCTTCATTTGAGACCATTCCCATACTCTGTAATTGAGTATGGGTTGGTGATAAGTCCGTATTATATTGATACTGTATGTAGAAGGCGGCCGCCAAATCTTCCCAATTATGCACATCAGACCTCTCCAACTGGTAAAACCAATCCAGCTGCGTCCCCGATAAACTGTCCTGGAAGAAATGGACCCACGGGTCTTTGTCAGAAGAATGTGGTTGGATTTTCCTGACATAAGATCGTAGGTGCATCTTGGGATAAGACAACCCATCGTACTTAGCAAACAGAGGTACTTTGAATTTAGGAGGGATCACAATTCCAGAAACCAACCCTAACTCTTCAAAGTCCAGCCCAGGCACTCTTTGCATCTCCATGGCAGCTAGACGCTCTTCCAAGTTCTTGTATTTGTCATCTGCATGAGGATACTGCTGTTCAGAATAGTCATCCTCCTCCTCTTCTTCTTCTTCCTCAGACTCAGATGGCACTGCAACTCCCTTTCCTTTTTCTACCCCTTCATCAGATGTTGAGGGGAAATCCAGGACCCTTCTAGCTTGACCTTCAAATCTTCTACCCAAAGTAGCCACACCAACTCTCTTCTTTTTCTTTTTCTCTTTTTCCTTTTCTAGTAGAGTCTTGAGCTCCTCCTGCCACTTGGCTAGGGTCATGAGTAGCTGTTGGAACTGTGAATTCTGCGCTTGCAAGTCCTTGACCGTCTGCTCAATATCCATCTTGATGAAATAAACAGCAGAGAGATAAGGAAACCTGGTGTGAAGACTTGTTTATGTATATGATGAATGAGATGTATTCATGTAATGCATTCAAGGATTCGGAAATTCAAATTTGTTTTAAACAAAAAGGGAACACACTTCATATTAATAAGAGAATTTGTTAGTACATCAATGCCCCATGGGCAAAATAATACAAAATTCTAAGGTAAAAAGACGTTGCACATCCTCTTTAGTGCAATGTAGGTGTTGAGAGTCTGCTCTTCGTGAAGTTGACGAGTGAGTTCCAAAACCTTTTTCTCACTTGCGTAGAATTGGGCTTCAAAAGTATTGCGCTCTCCCTTGAGCTGTATCCAACTCCTTTGTAAATCTTCGAGTGATGTTGGCATGTCAGGATGCAGGAGGGTGTATGGAACCTCTCCTTCCATAACAAGCTCTATAATCACAGGAAGCATGTAGGGGTAAGGCATCATAAGACTTTGGGCGCGGGTTCGTACCCACTTGAGATAAGGCTCAAGGGGAATGGAATTCTTGTATCCCAAGGTCTTACTGTCTACCATGTTGGGCATTCTCCAAGCTCGGATGAACCTTTGTCGGAGTCCTTGATCGTCGTTGTCGAAGTTAAAAACCAAGTCTGGAATCAACATGTCATGTAGGCCATCCCTTTGGGCATACCCAAACTGTCTCAGAGCCAAGAAAGGGTTGTAGGTAATGCCTCCCCTAATTCCAAGTAGTGGGACATTAGGGAATTCCCCACAACGGTCAATGATAATAACATTCTCTTTTGATCGAGAACACCAATGGATATCTGAATGTGTAAGGGTCATCAACCATTGTGACCACCTCAGACCTTGCTCATTCTTCAAAACTGATTAGGGAAGATGAGAAATAAACCATCTTGCCAGTAGAGGAGTACAACACATGAGAACACCTATTTTCCTCATTGTTCGAGTGTGAAGAGAGTGGAGGATATCTCCAAGCAATGTAGGCACCAGGTTGCGAGCCATGAAAATTTTGACAGCATTCACATCTATAAGTTGGTCAGAGTTTGGGAACAAGACCAACCCATAGATGAGAAGAGCTACAATCTCCTCAAAAGCTTGCAGGTCTAGAGAATTCCAGCATTCTTGAGCTTTCTCAAACAAAAACTTTGCCAAGAAACCCTTGACACCACTTCTGGTTTCCCAATGGCTTGTGACATCTGATGGTTGCAAGTGCAGGGCTTGAGCAACATCTTCAGGCTTTGGATCTCTTTCCGTACCGTTTTAGGGTAGTTTATGGAGAACAGGAATCCTCAAGAGTTGAGAAAATTCCTCCAAAGTAGGCACCAGCTGGTAATCAGGAAATGTGAAACAGTGGTGTAGGGGGTCAAAGAATTGGAAGAGAACTTTCACCATGTCTTCCTCAGTGTTGGTGTTGACTAAGTTGAGAAGACGACCATGCCTCTCGGTGAATGGAGAATTCTCAAGAATCCTTGAAGCTAGCTCCTTGAGTTGAGGAGGAATTCTTACAAGGTTGACTTGGATAGTTTTCCTGCGAAGTGAATCCATAACCTACAAAACAGGAACAAAGATGAAGATCCAAAATCCTTGAAATGGTTAGTGGATGCATATGATCCTAGTTTCATGCTTGCATGGGGTTTCATAGGTAAATACCCTCTTGAAGTTTAGTTGGCTCAACCTGTCCTAGAAATAGTAACCGGGTTCTAAGGAGCTCAATATCACTGGATTGTTTTATGTGTTCATTGTTTCAGTTTAGCCACTTTACTGGCGACCAAAATATTCAAAGAAAACAACCCTCAATGAGTGTAGTATCGAGTATCTACCAACTTCGGACTGCACCAAAGCTGGTCATCTCACTACATCCTAAAAAAGGCCAAGTTGGTCAAGTAAAGGTTCTAAAAGTTCGTTAGTGCTTCATGACATCACTCAGCGGCCCCGTATTATCTTTGATTGACTCAAAGGCTACCGGTACCCACAAATATGTCACACTAACATAGCTATTGCTTCAACCATGTCGGTATACCCCGCACAATTTCCACAAAGTATTGCTATTTACCTATGAATGTTTCCCAAAATCCGGGTGGAGGATTCAAACCCAAACAATAGAACCAAAGTGTAAAGCATACAAGTCAAACAAGATAAGCATGTAAAGGTGATCTAAACCCTAAGGTAACCCCACTTTTAGAATAGTCCCCAGCAGAGTCGCCAGTTCTGTGATGCGGTTGGAGAACTGACTTGAGGTTTTGCGTTTTTTTGTTCGCAAATGTTTCGGTTTAGCAAGAGTCGCCACCGACTTTTATTTTATCCAAAAGGAAAGGTAAAAAAGCACAGGAAAGACCTTTGAGATTTTTTTTGGGTTCGGGGGGTAGATTATGAAAAGGGAAGGTGCTAGCACCCTTTTCATCCATGGTTTTCCATGGGCTCTTAGTTACTTGTTTTAGATCACTTGCTTTGCTTTTCCAATTGTTTGAAATGGTGCTTTTGTGTGTGGTTTTGAAAGTATTTTTAAAAAGTGGCCTTTGTTTAGGCAACCTTTATGATGATTCTTGTTTGAATGTATACAAAGGTGTTTGTCTTTTGAAAAATGTTTCAATGTTTGAAAGTTGTTTGGAAATTGTTTTGAAATTGTTTTGAAATTGTGTGATAGTTTAAAAATAGCAAGGATGGTTTGAAAATTGATCAAGTAACTAGGAGTTGTCTACCCTACTCAAAGATCTTTCCTACACATTTTTATTCCTTTGACATTGTTATTTTACCATTGTATTTGGTAAACAACCCTATCTTTGGATGTTAAACGGGACGGGCGTGGGTCATCGTATGACCATGATAGCAATGGTACCAAGTATCTTAGCAAGTTTAAGGGACTAAGATCATTTGTTTTAAGGCAACATTTTGATAGCGTCATCGAGGGACTATGATCTTTTTGTTTTGATTTTGATTTTCCAAGATACCTAGCATGCATACCATGGCCATGTTTTAAGGAAACAAGTGGGTGAAACCCTAGAGACGCTTGTGTGCATTGTGTTGTCATTTTTCATGCATTTTTGTCTTGTGTTTAGTCATGCTATTTGTTTTGATTTTTGTTTTGCATATGAACCCTAGTTTACTATCATGCATATAAAGAAATAAAATGCAAAAAGTAAATCTAAGACTATTACAACAATATTATGGGAAGGGAGATACAAGTTTGAATAGGGGGATATTGCTCAAAATAAAACGCTAAAACTATTATTACAACCATATTGAAATATTGCAAAAAAATAAATAAATAGACAATTATTTAAATATGCAAATAAATGTAAGTATGCAAAAAATGTTTTTGTATTTATTTTATGTATGTAAAATAAATTTATTTAATGTCTTAAAAATAAGAAAAATATAATGATTATTTTTTGAAAGGGGTGGAAACCCTAATTTTGATTTAAAAGAAATATTGTTTATATTATTCATTTGTAATCAAGAAAAAATAAAAATAATATGTACAAAATGCTAAAAAATAAAATATTGTATGAAAATATTATTTTAAGTGTATAAATAATAAAAATAAAAATATATAATATTTTTATATTATTTACATTTTTATTTAAGAAAATAAAGTATATTATTATTAATAAACTATTTTTATGCCTAAAAAATAATAAAAATAATAAAATAAAATGTGAAAAATTAAAAGAATATTTTTTGTGATTTTAAATATTTAGAAAAATAAATAAAGTCAGAAAATATAAAAAGAAATGAGAAAATATATAAAATAAAGAAAATGGGCCAAGGGGGTGCAAATAACAAAATGGGGGTGTCAAAAGTAGGAGGCCCAAGGCGCCTAGCCCAAGCTGCACTTCATGCTTGTCCTCTAAACATGCGCGCGCGCCTCTACAATGCAAATCATGTTCTCTCTATGCTTTGCATGAAATCAAAAACTCACAACATGAAATTTATAGAGTTTTAAACCACGATTCTAATGATATAAAAAACTTGATCTAACTCTCAAAGACCAGAGAGAATTTCAGTGGCCCTAAATTCTAACCTAACTTTTTCAGCATGTTCAACATCTAAATTCTCCTAGCTCAGTTAATATAAATGGAAGCTATGCATATGTACAGTTCAAGCAACTTAAAGACTATATTTTTGCTTCACAAACCTAAGTTTAATGATGCCTAAAAAAGGAGTTAGAATCTTGACAAATACCTGTTTCAGCCAAGTTTGGATATGGCAATGTAGGAGTTTTGGGTGAGGCCTGAAAGTCGTGTTAGCTTTCCTGAAGTTCCCTCAACCTTTCCCAGTGCTTAACTTGTCTTGAACTTGCCTGAATGTGCTTGTAGAACTCAACCTGCAAAGCTTCAAAGTGAAAATGGTGAAGTGTGAAAATGAAGTTACAGTTGCTTGAGAAGGGCTTGGACAGTTCAGGTGGGTTGTAAGGAATGTGTTTGAAGTGGTTCAAGGCAAAACGCACGAGTGAAATGTGTTTTGGCTTGTGATTTGCAGAGATGGCCCTGTTTTGGGAAGAAGTTGGTGATTTTGTGTTTAAGGGTGTTTTAGAGGCTTGGCAATTGTGTATTAGGCTTGGTATAATATGCTGAGCTTGTTTGAAATGTTTCCAAGACTTGGTTTTAACAGATACAAGAGTTATGGACTTTTTGCAAGCTTACTTGCTTTTGAAGCAAATGTTGAGTTGACAAAGCCAAAGCCTGTACAGGCTAGCTCAAGGCCTGAGGAGAGTTGGTGAGTTTTTCCTGAAGTTTGTGGATGTTTTTTGTATCAAGAGATCAGGTCCAATGCTCAAGATAAACAAAAATGCAAAAAGTATGCTTTATGGAAATGGTATTGTCACCTTTATGCCATTTTTGGATTAAACCTTTGTACAAAGCTTCAAAGATCAAAACAATACCATTAACCATTGTATTTGCATTTAATTTACGAGTGTAGAAAGGATTAGAACCTGTAAACCAAGTACAAGCATGGTTCAAACTGATTTGTAAGTTGTAACATGGTGCAAAATGCCTTGGACAAAAGTGAGAAATGGTCATTTTCATTCCTTCGATTCTCCCTAACCATAAATGATTTTGGAAAGTTCTTGGAAATTTTTGAAATCTTGTAACATGATCTATAATCCATCTTTGAAATGCATTTTGATATTCCTCTTGGAACTAGGTGAAAAGTTGCCATGCAGTTAGGTCAAAAATCTGCCTAAACTAGGGCAAAATTTCACTAAGTTAAAAGTTTCATGGACCCCTATTCACAAAATCATAACTTGAAATCCAAGAATCTTTTGGGAAAACTTTGTGAATCAAAGTTGTATATTCCATGGAGGAATACAACTTTCATTTTGGAAGTTTTGTTTGAATCTAATTTCATCATTGTGAAAAATTTAGGAAAAGTTGGGAAAAAATAAGAAATTTTCATAACTTAGAAAAATTCTAAGTTATGGAAATTTTCAAACTTAAACCCTAATTTTCAAAATTAGGTTTCTTGGTGAACAAGTTTCATGTTTTGACACATCTTGATGAAAAATGACCCTTGGCACTTGATTTTGACCAAAAAGTCAAAGTTTGACTTTTCAGTGTACAGTTGATTTTTGATCAGTTGATTGGGAAATTCATTTGTCAATCCAATGCATTTGGGATCTTTTGAACCTTGTGATTAGGTAAAGATGATTCCATTGAGTCCTTGAAACCATGCTTGAACCCAATTTTCCATTGGCTAAGTTAAAAATCAGAAATTGCCCTTCTACAGTCAAAACCCTAAAAATGACCATTTTGCCCTTTTGATGATCTGATCAAATTTCTTGAGGAGTTATGGTCCAAACTTGATCAAATGGTTCATATGAGTCTATAATGTTGATGTGTATCAAAAATCATGAGGTTTGATTGTAAATTGGCCACAATTGACTTTTTCCCCATTACAGCTAATTTTTAGGTCAACTGTCCAATTGACTGGGAAAAAATGTGATTCAAGGCTTGAAACTTGGTATGAGCAAACTTAGAGGTCCAACATGAAGTATGAAAGTCACATGAGGCATTGGAAGTCCAAAAATCCCTGTGCAAACTCAAACCCTAATTTCAGGCTATCAGTGCAAGGTGAGGTCTTGAGCTGAGCAAACCCTAAACTGGTCTTGAGTCCAAGAAGTCTTGTGAGGAAAATCTTGATAAAATGAGAGGGAAAATTTTGGGGTACAACAGTCACCATTTGTTCTTTATTGTGATTTCATCAACCATTGAGACTTGTCGAATGATTAAGTGTGGCTCTGGGTGTTCAGCATGGTATTTTGTTGGCGAATATATATCATGGTAGGAGTTTAAGGACTTCTTTTTGGTCAAGGCCTTGTTATCTTTTCAATTTATTCATTGTTTGCAAGTTGACTTGAAATTGAAGAGTGGAGTAGAGAATGGATCCATTATTGTGAGATGTTTCTCTCAATATTGATTCAATTGAATTCATGCATATGGTTTTGTAGGAATATATTTTATAAGTAAAATTTCAATGTATAATCCGAATTAAAAATCTAGTCAAGTAGATAATCAGGAATTCAAATTACAAAGGCTTTTATAATGTTTCATACATGTATCATGTCAATATTAAGGTTGCAAAACTAGAAAAATTGAGAAATTGATTTGCTGGGAATGTGGGATTCATGTCTTGATTCATGAGAATTTATGGGCATGTCGTGTTTCAAAAGTCATTCAAGTTATATTGACTCACCATTTCATCATGCCAAGGAATAAAATTAATTAGAGAAGATTACTTGAGATGGGTGAAAGTTCTTTTTAAAGAACAAGATTTATTCAAGATGAGAACAGAAGAAAAAGATTAGGCATTACAAAATCAATACTTGATCCAAGGTTACAGAGTAAAAGGAAAATTGGATGTCTAAATTGAAGAATCAGAGTAAAATTTGGAATTGAAATTAAAAAGGAAAGTCAAGCTGCTTTTCCTTGGAATTGCTTTATTAATTGAAGGATAAATTCAGAACTCATTACAAGGTTACAAAAAAAGCCGAATCCATATAAACCTATACTTTTCTTCATCAAACCGATGCTATGCCGTCTTCACTCTATTTCAACTGATGCCAAGTTGAACTTCAAATACTTCAAGCCACAATATCGCTAGCTGTGTCTTGTATTGAGAACAACAAAAGGCTGCAAAAGGATATATTAATCATGACTCGTGAACTATCATGAAATATATACAGAAAAAGGAAACCAAATTAGGAAATGTATTAGCAACAGGAAATCAGAACATTTTTCAGATTGGTCTTATCCATCATTCACCTATGACTAATATTGATATCTTCAAGTGAATTCATAACAAGAAGTTTCAGCATATAATTGACTTCTTCCAAAACTGTTTCAGGACAGAATTTCAACTAACAGAGTTTTCTAACAGTTTTCCAACTTCTTCTCTAACAGAAAACAAGGTTCATAACAGTTTCAAAAAACTTGGGAAGAATTTTCAACGGGATTCGGTTACAAAAGAAGAGAATAACAGAAAGGAAGGAGAGAGCTTGCAGGATTCATCACTATCAAGAGACCAAGCTATAATAGAATGGCTAATGGTTGGTAACAGGGGAAAAGATTCATAACATAATGGCCAGAGGTTTTGTAACAGAATTGGGAATGTTTAACAACTTTGTAATAGAATTGGGAAAGAGCTAACAAACGCATAACTGAAGCCTAACAGAAATGGTAACAAAATTTTGAAAGGGGGGAACTCATATAAGAGGATGCTAACAGGATTATCGAGGGGGGCAGGATCACAGTTCACAAAAAAAATCACAAAAAATACTCACCTCTGAGATTCTATCTGGGAGGCTTGAATTCTGATCTTCATCGGGAACCTTTGATTCTCTTTCTCATCGGAAGCCTTGATTCTTCCTTTCATTTGGAACCTTCATGCTCCATCATCGTCTTCACCGTCTTCTTAGCATCAACTTTTCAATTATCATCAATCTCATAACCAAATTCTGCACATGATTCCTTGATTGATCTTCTTCCATATTCATCGTGATTCTTCAAATTCGCCTCAAGATCTTGAAATAACGACAGATCCGATTCATTCTTCAACATCTCTGCATTTCCATCGCATCACATCAATGTCACAGTGCTTCAGCATCCTTCATCAGCATCGCAACGTCTTCACTCGTTCTGCACAGCGACCTTGAGATATATCACAAAAATTACATATCAAAAGGCCTCGCACAAGTCAACAATCGGAACAACAGAAATTCAAAACTCAAAGAAGAAGACGAAGACACTTGAGGTAAGCTTGGTTGAAAATGCATCAATCCTTATCGTTTTCTATTGTTCTTCATACGGCTGCGTAGAGTATGATGAGATAAAACCGAACCCCCATAGAATCGAGCATTAAGGCTTCGTACGAAACATTTAATTTGAAAATCAAAGGACCTAGGGTTCATATATAGTTTTGTAGATTTCATTGAAAGTTAACAGAAAGGATGAAAGGTTGGGGATAGCAGAGAATCATGAATCAAAAGTGAGCTCGGGAGGTGTGCAGTTATTCGCAAGAGGTTGAGGAGTCCATCTGCAACACCGCGATCGACAGAAGTAACGAAGAAGGATGAAAGTCGTCGCCGCCATTTGCCAGTGAGAGAAGAGAATGGAGATGAAGAGTCACCCAAAGCTTAACCCTAATTCCTCTTATTTATTTATTTTTTTCTAGATGTTATTAATCGTTTATGTTTTTGGGTTATAATTTAAATAAACAATAAGCTGAATAAAGAGAATTGGATAGTTGTGTTGACGATTGGGCCTTCAAAATGAACCCCCCAAGCCCGTTACCGTCATTCTTGTTGAGCCCATGGCTCTATTTTTTAGACATGCTGGAAAATTGGACAAAAAACGTCACTGGGCTCTTTACTGAATGGACTCAGCGCCCAGTTTACCACACTATACCCCTAATCCTGGCTGGCACTCCCCTAGCCCATCATACTTTTTTTAGCTTTGTTTAATAATAACAAAAAGACCTTGTGAGCTCTGAGACCTGGGCTTAGCATCTGCAGTTTTTTTACAACATACCCCTGAAGTCAGATTTTCACCTCTGATATTTTTTTTTAAATTTCTTACCTTTCTTTTAGCTTTTCTTTTAGTTTAAATTTCTTCTAATTTTCTTAATAAAAAAATAGTTAAAAAATATAATAATACATATACTAAAACAAACAAAAAAAGAATTTAGGACTTTTCTTTTATGATGAAAACCTACAAACTCAATAAAAAAATTTAGGCTTTTTATTTGATTATAGGAAATTAATTCATATTTTCGATTACTTGAGATTTGTGATTAACCTTTACTTGTTGAGTTGAGTCTTATGCAGGTTCATTGTTTGATATGCAGACATGTTTGAGTTTCCGATTGTGATTTATTTTCACATCGATGATGCTTCAACACCTATTCTGAATATTCGATCTCTGACTGTTTGTTTGTTGATGCCAGCTCGCGCGAAGTATCTCAGATTTCTTTACTTTGGTTGTGCTTTTTGCGGATGTCATTGTTCGTTTGGTATTATACTGTTTCCAAGTTATATTCCTGCATTTATTGCTTTTCTAGATATCATGAGAAGTAAGAAATAAAGAGTGTGCGCTCGAAGTCGCTGTTTAAAGACCTGTAACAGGCATTCCGCACTTCATTTCTTATATGTGTTATGCTTGTGTTTGTTCCCTCTCTTGTTGATCGATGAGTCACTCAATTTAGAAATTGAGATCACGACTTCGATCTCAGTGCATGCTCCCTATAGGATTTTATCGCTTTCCTCAATTTCTTAATTGATCAATGAGTCACTCAATTTAGCAATTGAGATCACGACTTCGCTCTCAGTACATACTCCCTATAGGATTTTATCGCTTTCCTTTATTTCTTGTTGATCGATGAGTCACTCAATTTAGAAATTGAGATCACGACTTCACTCTCAGTGCATGTTCCCTATAGGATAGTTTGTTAGACTTTCTTTGGCATGCTAACTTAGATAGGATCCCTCATTATATGATAACATTAGGTTAGAGATAGGTTAGTCTCCCTTAGATGTTTTCTTCCCATTTTTTGCATAATTGCATTTAAAACTAAAACTTCTTTTTTCTTGGAAAATGTATAAAAAAATGTTAATCATAACAAAATTCTTTTCATGGTAAAAAAAAACCAACCAATCCATTTCTTTTCGCCATTCGGCTTTTCTCTTCTAAGAGCATGTTAGCTCCTTTCCACTACAGGTCGTAAGTCTCCAAAGGTCGAGCAGCGGTGGAATGATCGAATGCAACATTGTTCATTTAAAAAATACAAACAAATAAAATATATGAGCCGAACTACAGTAGCTCTGATTCCTCAAAAAGGATACATAGGCATTGGGGTAGGGCCCAAGTGAGTACAACTTTATTTTCCCTACATTCTTTCTCTTTTCTTTTCATGCATTCTCTCTTAGTTTATAACCCTTAAGCATTGGATTGAACACACCCTTTGATTACAATAACTAGAGTGGATCCCGTAGAGTACTATGGACGTGTGGGGTGCTAATACCTTCCCCTCGCGTAATCGGCTCCCTTACCCAATCTCTCGGTCGCAAGACCTTGATTTCCCTTTTAAGTTTTTCTTCGATGATTTTCCTTTCCCTTTCATATAGGATAAATAAATACTCGGTGGCGACTTCATTGATTTTACCGCTACAGAAAAATGGCGACTTCACTGGGGAAAAAGATGTCGACCAATTGCTGGTCCATCCCGTGAGTCATTCCTAGCTCCTGCATTTTTCTTTTTAGGGTGTTTATCATTATGCTTTTATGGATTATTCATTTCTATATGTTTGAGCATATGTTTGCATTGCATCTTTATTATTATTTGTTATATTGCTGCTGTGTTGGTTCTCTGTTTCTTAATGGGTGGGATGTTACTATGAGGTAAAAGGTCCAAATACCCAGGCCAAGTGGAAACAATAGGAACACTAGGAATATAATGGAACATGAACGACAAGTTGACTTAGGTGTCACTACGCCACCATGTCGTCCACGCTCAGATGAGGTACAAATGAGGGGCTATCATTTTCACGTAGGTGATATGGCGATAGTTTTTCAGGAGTACTCTCGATTCTGAGTTACCATTGACCTTACCATGACCTAGTCTTTACCCGTGAGTGGAGAGGGAATAATCTTTACAGGTACAAATGGTGACTATACATGTTCCATTGGTGACTCTGATTATACTGATGACTTTGATCCTTGGTATTCTGATTTGGTCCGGACTTTTGATCGTGTTACATATGACAGTGGTTCTATTATCAGTTCAGCAGTTATCCAGTACCGTAGAAGCTTTGATCCCACATGTTTGCATACATAGCATTTTTTTGTTTCCAAACAGTACTTCCTTGATTCCAATTGTTAAGACGAAAAATAAACATAAAAAAATATTATATAATAAATACATGAAAAAAATATAAAATAACATTATGACTTAATAACTGGAATCAAAGCGTATGAAATTTTGGAAATAAGAATATGACATTTGTATTGCATGTCATGCACCATGTTACATTTAATTATGCATTTCATGAGTTTCCCAGAAGCCTTACTCGAGGTCCTCTGGTATCCAGAATCAAGTTGTCTCATCAGTGCAACACTCGTGCTAAGGGAAGATGGAAAGCATTAAGCAAGAGATCTTTGAACTCCACAAAGAAGTAACTACTTTGAAGGCTGATATGGAATATCTAACTGCTTTGGTTAAAACTTTGGTTGCCGCCCAAGTCAATCCTTCTAGGAAGGAAGAAGAGATGGCAATAGTCTTCATAGATACTCTGAAATCATTCTTTCATGAGAAGGTGATAGTCAGTGCACCCGGTGAGTTCCCTGAAAAGGCGGCCGGGGAATCTAGTGGCACTAATTTAGAGAAAGAAGTCGATGATGTGTTGAAGATCATTAAGATGAGCGACTACAAGATCGTGGATCAGTTGTTACAGACCCCATCCAAAATTTATATATTGGCCTTATTGATGAATTATGCTTCCCATCGGGAATCCTTGATGAGAGTGCTAGATTAAGCGTTCGTTGAAAGAGATATGCCCATGGACCAGTTTAACGGTGTTGTCGGGAATATTACTCTTGTAATAATTTAAGTTTTTGTGATGAAGAATTGCCCGAGCAGGGAAGAAACCACAATATGGCTCTACACATCTCGATGAATTGAAAAAATGACTCTTTATTCAATGTATTGATTGATAACGGTTCTGCTTTAAACGTGATTCCAAGAAGCACTCTCTCAAACTTAAGTACCAAGGAGCCCCCATGCGCCCTAGTGGTATCATAGTGAAAGCCTTTGATGGCTCCAGGAAGTCGGTCATTGGAGAGGTGGACTTGCCTATGCATATAGGTCCACACATGTTCCAGATTACTTTCTGTTGTACCCCAAAATTTGCCCTCCCATATTTCTCAAAACATTTCAAGAAAAATTCACAAGTCCAACCCGGCGCATCATATTCAGGTGTTCTTTCGCCAAGATATCTCTGATAACGTATTCTCAAATTCAGGTTCGGCTCAAGAGTCAATTCTTTAAAGAATGTATCCGAATGTGTGAGTTTTCTCGAAGAAATATGGTGAAAAAGTGTGCTGAAAGTGCAGTTTTTACGCGCTAAAAAAATTCATAACTTGAAGATCGTGGCTCGTTTTGAACCTATTCCGGTGGCTAAAATTCCGTCTTGACATTATCTACGTTTTCATCTCTCACGGATGGAAGCCAATTTCGATCAGAAGGTCTTCAAAAATGTGGATTTATTAAGTATTTTCATACAGAAAATTTGTGACAGAAGTTTATTTGCGTCATGTTCAGAAAATCATAACTTGGTCGATTTTCATCGTATCGAGCTGGTTCTGGCGCCAAAATTTCACAAATTGAGTTGGCTACATTTTCACAGAAGGTATTGAGTTCAAACAGTATTCAAAAGGCCTTCGTTTTTTGCTCAGAGTGCGTGACACGCTGAAAATCCTGAATGCTGAATATTATTTCATCTGGGCCGAAACTTCGAAAATTCATAACTCGGTCAATTTTTATCGGATTGGGCTCATATTTTTACACAAGGTCACTGACTCATAGATCTACAACTTTGCTTCAAAAGTCGAGACCGGATTATGCTCCGATCAATACCAGTTTTTTATTGAAGAACGTGTCAGAGTCGACACTGGAGCCCAAAATAAGTTTGTCTGAGCTGAAACTTCAAAAATTCATAACTAATTCACCATTTATCCGATTGAGCCGATTTTCGGACAGGAGTTAGTTCTCGATATCGGCTACATTTTGTTTTCACATTTCAACTTCAAAAATTGCACTTAAGTCTCTGCGATTTATCCTGGAAAGTGACGAACTCAAGTGAACATTGGAGGCCCAATTGCACATTCAAAGCCCATTTTACCCTAATTTCTATTATATAATCACATTCTTTTCACACAAACCAAAAGAGAGAAAAAAACCTTGCCACAACACTGTCAGAATATCAAATTCTTTCAAGAACCCTAAAACCTTGAAATCCTTATTACAAATCCCTCTCTCACTACAAACAAGTCATCCTAGTTACAAACCAACATCTCACTACAAACAAGCCATCTCAGTTACAAACCAACATCTCACTACTTCTTCAGTAAGGGTAAGGCTGGCTTGATCTCCATGATCAAAAGGGTATAAAGCATTCATGTCACTACTTTTCCAGTAATGGTAAGGTTGATTTGATCTCCATGATCAAAAGGGTATAATCATTCATACATGCCATATTGACCTAAACATTAAATTTCTTCATATATTGGCTTTATTTATATTTTATGATATATAGTAATTTATTTAATGTGTTTATGAGATTCAACACTGCAGATTTAGACAGGATCCCATGCATGTTCATTAAGGAACGTTGAGGACAAAACACAAATGGCCAAAACAAAACAGTTTACACATGACGCCAACAACTGTTTCACCCCTCCAATCAGGTCCGTATACTCCTAAACTTTCTCTCTATTTGTATTATGTTCCTTTAATTAATTAATCGTTATTCTTTTTATTAATCACTAACCAATTAACATTTTTTCCTAATAAAATAAAAAAACACAAAAAAAATATATTTTATTTATTAAAATTAAATTCAGCACTTTATTTTTGTAAATAAATATTAATTCAATTAATTTAGTTTAATTAGGAAATAACTTTAATATATTTAGCAATAATTAAAATTAATTTAGACGATTAGGTTTTTATTAACTTTGATCAAATTTATTTTTATTTCCTTAAATATCAAAAACTCCAAAAATATTTTAATTAATTAATTAGTTTATTAATTTAATTGGTAACTTAATTTAATTTCTTTTAATCCAAAAATAACAACAAAAAAACACTTTCTTTCAAAAAAGGGTCAAAACCCCAAAAAACTCGCATCCGATTTAATTTCCCGCACGCGATCCATTTTATCATATTATTGTATCTGTTTCCCGGTTTGTAATAGATAATTAGGACTTTAATTATTTATCGCTTTATTTTACTTTCCGCAATTTAAATTAAAGGGTTTGTTTTTGGCGATGTAAATACCCGATGCCTTGTAATAGCGTAGATTCACTTTCCGCAATTTATTTCCCGTAAATTATTTAACTGTTAATTATGCATGCAAGACTTGTATGAAAAATAAAATCAATTCGTAGCTCACAATGATGCATGTTCAAAGATAATATAAACTGAAACAATACACATGCACATGCCACTCCTAGGGTACGCCTCACTTGTTGCCTCGACGTGGTCATCAAGTATAGGGTGTTTTAGAGGTCGCCCTCCTGTCTAAAGATCCAGTTGCCTCAAAACGGTTTCCTCGGATAAAAAAGGATCTAGGACATTAGGGTCACCGCTAAGGTGTCCTACTATTGCTTTGGTGACCACACATGTCCCTATAATCGAATTGACCCGAATAACTCCAACGACGGTGCTACCTACTTCTCAATAGTGGGATAGTACTGTCTAAAGGACATTTACACAACTTAATTTCTTTTGAGTAGGTAGAGATTCTCAGGTACTTGCTCTTTCAAAAACAAAAAAAATACTTTTCTCACTTACACTTTCAAACAAAAGTTTTCAAACAAACACTTCATACACTCTTGAGGACAGACACAAAAGTTAAATCGAAGTTTTCAAACAAAACTCTTTTTCAAAACCCACAAACACAAGAAAAGCAAACAATTTTTTGAAAACATAGTGAGCAAGTACCTAAGAGCCCGTGGATAACCACTGATAGAAAGGGTGCTAATACCTTCCCTTTTTATAATCTACCTCCCGAACCGAGAAACATCTCGAAAAGGAATTTTGTTGTGCTTTTGTCCTTTCCTTGTTGGAGAACATAAAAGACGGTGGCGACTCTTGCTTACCGCAACATTTCGCGTACCAGCATTCCAAAACAGTCAGTTCTATTTCCACCGATCACACTTTCCAAGTGATGGACATCGTTCCTTCTTACAATTGTCTACTGGGAAGACCATGGATCCACGAGGCAGGGGCTGTTACGTCGACTCTTCATCAGAAGTTGAAGTTTGTCCGAGAAGGGAAGGTGGTTATCATAAGCGGTGAGCAAGCCCTATTAATATAATTTTTATTCTAGTTATCTAATTATAACTAAGTTCTCTCACACACCTTTAGCTATGCCCATATACTCTTAGTTATGCCAATATAATTTCACAATCAAAATACACAATGACTAAATATTTAAATAGGGTGTTACATGGCCCATTTCAGGTAAGCACGTCTATTTTAAAAATGGTGTCTTACCACTACGACATAGAACAATTTCAATTTGAATTGAATCAAAAATTTTTTGGACCCATATAACTTCATGTAGAATTCCATTTGCATCGTAGACTCTTTCAAAAGTGCGACGCAGACAAGTGAGTAATCCACATGATTTACCAAGCAGGAAGATCCACAGGCGAATGTAGGAGAGGGGAGAAGAGAGAGCTTGAAAATGACAAATGAACCTCCTGATCCCCTTTTTATAGGTAACTCCCACCTCATGAGGTAGCATGCGAAAACTCATCATTACTTGGGCTTTTGGACTGCCCTATGTAATGATGACATCCCAAACAGCTGCCACGTGGGGCCGGTGAGAGGACACGTCGCTCACAGTGGGCTCACGCAAAACCATGTGCCTGCACCATTCCACTCTCGATGGAAGGCAAACACTCGACATCATTACAACGTCTTACAGATGGGCACGTCGAAGACGCGCACTCAAGGAAACTCTTCGCATCCCCACGAATCTAGGTCCATAATATGCACCGTGTTGAAATGAGCAGAAGATGAAGTCAACCAATGAAATTCTCCTTGGGCAGGTCGACCACACCACACGCAAATTTCTGAGTCCCCCTCGACATGAATCACAGAGCCTTCCCCGACGAGAGTGGATGGGGAGTTCTCTCGAGCAACACTTCCACGACACTTGAATTGATATCAAGTCATCACCCTTTTGCCTAAGGGAAATAACTTGGGGGGCTCCTGTTCTGGACTGGGCTGACACTTGCCCCATTGTTGGGGAGGCCCCATCCAACGCCTTTACAAAGGCCCAAAAGCGTACAACTAAAATTGGGAGTCGTTGAGCATTTCCCCACGTGTCCACTAGGAGAATATGACTTGTGTCCATAATGTCAACATCCTGCCCTCCGAAAATAACGGGTCCAACTTCCCTGCTTTCATTGGACAGTTGACCAGAGAGGAGACCACGTGCTAGACTCCATACACCTGTAAACCCTGCCAGTCTTCGTTATTGGACCTCATCGTGACCCATTACTGAAGACCTTGGCCTAGCGCTAGGGGCTATAAATACTCTCTCACTTAAGAGGGTCAAATATTCATTCATTCAGCCATACTCTCACGCTTTACTTGCACTTACTCTGAAACTACTTTGGCATCAGAGTGTCTTGCAGGTACCCCCACTTCATATTCAACCATTGCTTGACTTAAAGCTCGTGGACTTTGACAATCCCTTCTAACTAGGTAGGATCAGTTAGTATAAATTATAAATCTTTCTTTGAGAACCTTACTATTTCATTATGGTAATTAATTTATCTTCTGTAAAATAGACCAGATATCATTCGAACACTCCTTTGATTTTTAATGGAGATGAAAATATTGGTGTTGTTGGTCGAATGTCGATGTTAGTTATAATGGTTGACAAAAGATATAACTAGAGTGCGGGGCAGAAACAATTGCTTTGTTTTGAGAGACTCGTACTTATGCAAAGTAGATTGTTATTCATTTGTTTGCAGGTAAAAAATTAAAACGACACTTATTTTTTTATGGGAGATTTTGTTTTTTTGGAGTCAGAGCTGCTCCAAAGAACCAACTTGTAAATAATGAGAGATTTTTTATGGTAAAAAGTTATATTCATTTTCGATTTATGTTAAAAAAATACTATAAATCATTTTGTAGTGCTGGAATATTTTCAATTTGAGCACCATTCATTTTTTGAATTTGAGCTTACAAAATCATATTTCATTATTTAATTATTAAAGTCATTATAATTTTCAGTGATCATCACTGATTTGTATTCAATAGTAAAGACAGTGTATAATGTTATCATAATTTCATTTATAAATTATAAAAAGTTATACAATATTTTTTAACATAAATATTTTTATCTCGTACCTCACACGTGTATATATATTAATAATTTGACTAAATGCAGTTTTGACCCCCTAGTTTAAGGTTTTTGGAGTTTCGATTCCCCTAGTTTAAAAGCCAGGTTTCTAGTCCCCAAAGTTTTCAAATTTGGGATTTTTGAAACCCCCTCCATCTGACTGCCCAAAAAGTGACATGGCACAGGTAGAGTAATGCCACGTATTTTTTTTTTTTTTTTTTTTTTTTCCTTTCGAACCTTAATTTTGCCCATGAGAAGAAGAAAAAAAATTTTTTTTAAAAAAAAAAAAAAAAAAAAAAATACGTGGCATTACTCTCTCTGTGCCATGTCACTTTTTGGGCAGCCAGATGGAGGGGGCTTCAAAAATCCCAAATTTAAAAATTTTGGGGACTAAAAACCTGACTTTTAAACTAGGGGGATCGAAACTCCAAAAATCTTAAACTAGGGGGTCAAAACTGCATTTAAGCCTAATAATTTTCATGACATAAACTACAGACAAGATGAATATAACTTTAATAGTCTTGATAGTGCCATTTTAATAGAGTTTAGATGGGAAGATGAGTAGTATAATTTTTCCATTTTATATATTTTAAACCACTTCGATTTATATATTTTTTACAAAATTAAATCCTAAGATTTCTTTTGACTCAAGATATAGATCCTATTATCCTAAGATGAACTCCCTCCATGGATTTAAAATGGAATTCAAACCCTTTTAATGAATAATAATTCAAACACATTTTACTTTATCCAACTTATTCTTTTCTTATAGAGGTAACTAATAAAATACATTCAAAACAAATTTTTTACAGCATATTCACCTTTCTCTCACTAAATAATAATAATAATTAGAAAAAAAATCTATGGGTATTTTATTTTTGTTGTTGACGCAACTTTGGTTTTAAATTCAACAATTACTCCCAATGACGCGTACCACCCAATCAAATTCACACACCTGGTATTTCTTCACAATAACCGGCTAAGCCAGTCTCACCCTTGCCCACATCAGCAACTTTGCCGGTTTCCAAAATTACACTCTACTGGCCAAACCGGTAACAAGTCTTGATTCACCTTTCACTATAAAATGATAATAACTTAAGACAAAAAAGATATTCAGAAAAGAAAAAGAAGAGTGAGTGTCTCTTCTCCGGTTGTAGCTCCGGCAAGCGTGACGGTGACGGAAAATCTACCTGTTCAATTTTCCGTTGAGTAAAATGTTTCTGTTTGATTGGTTCTATGGAATTCTTGCTACGCTTGGTTTGTGGCAAAAAGAGGCGAAGATTTTGTTTCTAGGGTTAGATAATGCTGGGAAAACGACGTTGCTTCACATGCTTAAAGACGAGGTTTGAATTTTATTTTAGTTTTGTGATGTTTTTTTTTTGTTGTTATTGTGGGATTGTTGTTGATGAGAAATTGAAAATGCTGCAGAGGTTAGCACAGCATCAACCAACTCAACATCCAACGTCGGAGGAATTGAGTATTGGGAAGATAAAGTTTAAAGCTTTTGATTTGGGTGGGCACCAGATTGCTCGTAGGGTTTGGAGTGATTATTATGCTCAGGTTTGTTTTATGCTTTTAAGAATCTGTTTCAGTGGATTGTTGATTTTGAATTTGGAATTGTTAGGTGGTTTTGATTTGATATTTGAAATTAAGAAACTCTGATTGATCATGCATCATTGTATCATTTGATTAATGTCTTTTCTGTCATGTGATGCTTTTACAATTCAAAAGCCTAATACATATGCTTGGCTTCATAGTATCAACAAGATTGACATTATGTTGGTATAGTGCTAGTGTGCTAGATATTTGGCATGTCTTTAACTAGGTTGTCTTTAATTTGATTTCAAAGTGTACTATACTGGGTGGATGGTACAGGTGGATGCTGTAATCTATCTGGTTGATGCATATGACAAGGAAAGGTTTCCGGAATCAAAGAGGGAGCTGAATGCTCTTCTTTCTGATGGCTCACTTGCTGATGTACCATTCCTTATCTTAGGAAACAAGATTGACATTCCTTATGCAGCCTCAGAGGACGAGTTACGTTATAATCTCGGCCTCACAAACTTCACCACAGGCAAGGGCAAGGTTAATCTTTCTGGCTCCAATGTCCGACCTATGGAGGTATTCATGTGTAGTATTGTCCGCAAGATGGGATATGGTGAAGGCTTTCAGTGGCTTTCTCAGTACATCAAATAGGGAAAGAAGTGTGCTCTTAGTACTTGATAGTATCAACATTAGCATTGTAGTTTGATACTTTGCTCATGTAAATTGGATAATAATACTTAAATGCTAGTTTTACTTTTCGTAGTTAGAAAACATGCATGTAGGAGTTGGAAATTTTTGTGTTGGGAAGTTTATATTTGTTTAGCTTGAATGTTATAAATGATTGTTGGGAAGTTTTTTTACTTTTGGTTAACAATATCCTAGAAATGTGTTTAATAATCTATGCTCAGAAGCCAAGTGTTTGGTAATGTTATTTTGAAATATAGGATTTCAAGTGCGACAACTAGGCATCTGCCTAAATATATAGTTACAAATTCAACTTACACCATAATATATAGAAACACTTAATTTAGCTTTTTTTTTAGCAAATTAAATATAATTGTTACAAATTCAATTAAATATAAAGCCTTTTTTAAATAAAATACTTTTATATTTTGTATTTCATGGCTCAGTTTCTTCAAATTGTATTTCCTTTAGTATTTAATCTAGGGATGTCGCGCGGGGATACATTTCCATCTTAATCTCTGTTATTGAATTCACTCTCCATCTCTATCTTGGATTTCTGTTACTCTATTTTGCATTTCTGTTACGGAAGAATTTTGTCTCCCGTTCTTGAGGGGAAAAAATTAAAAACTAACAGTAAAAAATTAATAAATTAATTATCAATGATAAATATATTATTAACACTATTTAATTTTAAGGTTCATGAACACCAAATTTTCAAACTTAAAAAAATTTAAAATAATTATTTAGATATCTCTCTTTTACTAATATTATATATGTGTTTTATATTTTTTATAAAATAAATTATTTGAAATGACAAATAAACATAGAAATGTTAAAATATATATTAATTAAGGATATTATCATATTCTAGTGTGGGGCAGAGACTTCGCGGGACGGAGGATATGTTTCCCATCCCTATCTCCAAAGTGTTTTCGAGAAAACTTTATTT
The DNA here is from genome assembly GCA_948472305.1 of Vicia faba. NCBI lineage: Eukaryota > Viridiplantae > Streptophyta > Magnoliopsida > Fabales > Fabaceae > Vicia > Vicia faba. The sequence goes on along the minus strand of OX451739.1, from coordinate 1,344,097,741 downwards.
TCATCTCCATCTTCGTCTTCGCTGGAGGAAAATTCCTCATATTTGGAGTCTCTGTTGAACTGAAGATGTTATATCATGATTTAATGGTACGAGAATTTGATATCAAACATCGGACATTGTACTTAACTTCAACTCTTGCAATCAAGCTTATCTCAAAATTCTGTTAATTTGGTATTATTAGCTTAGCTTGCATAACCTTACATCTATTCAATTCCATTTTATCAAATTACTATTAGTGTCTGTGTCAAATTGTCAATTCTACTGCTATGTCTTGGTGTATGTTAGTGCTTCATTGATAGGCATATGCAAAATATAAGATGATTTACACTAGACCTAAACGAATGAAAACATCATGAAGAAGACACTTGATGAAATGAAACCAGAATTAAAGGAAAATGATATTACTTCTTAATTTTTGAGTTTTTACAATATTCAAAATTACTTGTTTAAATTATCAGGTGAAGTGAATGGATTTGTATTCCAAATGTGACTTGGAGCCAAAGAGAGAAGTTGAAACTGAGATAGTTTCCATTATGATAGAACATGGAGCATTAACAATTTACAACAAGGGCGACAATCCATTCAATTTCCATTCCTTGCAATTATATCGAAATTCAAATCAAATTATTATAACTAATCTTCCGGGCTTATCCTCAAATCATGATATCTCAAGAGTAATATCATAAACATGTCCAAGAAAAAAATAATCTACTCACAAAAGAATAAAAAGCAAAATAATTTTAAAAGATAGTTCCATTTCCATGGTAAATTCAAATTGAAAATAAAAGATACTTTTAAAAGTTCATTATTATTTCTTATTTATAATTTTAAAATATAATTTAATTTAGAAGTAAAAGCAAAATAAATAGATAATTTTTAAATTATAGATTTTTGAAAATTGAAATAAATATTATTAATGTCAATTTTAGTAAATTAATTTTGTGTTTATTTTACAAATATTTTTTTCTTTTAAAAATAATAAACTATTTTGATAATCAAAAGCGGTGTTTGTCTCATTTACATTTTCTTTATATTTTAAAAATAAAAGCGTGCGTGCCATACCGATATTCGTGCGAACACACGAGTATTCTAATAGATATTTTTGTAAACGATATCTAAAAAAAATAATATGTGTATATGGAAAAAAAATTATTATTGATCTAAATATTTGTATATACAGAAAATGGTATTTATTATCCAAATATTTTTATCTAAATATTTTTTATCCAAAAATGATATACGAGAAAAAATTTATTATTGATCTAAATATTTTTATATACGAAAAATTACTATTGATCCAGATATTTTTTAAACGATACCTAAACAAAAATAATATTTGTATACAAAAAAAATTGATTATTGATCTAAATATTTTTATATACGAAAAATAATATTTATGATCCAAAAATAGAATACGAGAATAAATTTATTATTCATCTAAATATTTTTATATACAAACAAAATCATTATTGATCTAAATATTATTTTTCTTTTTTAACCTTTTATTTATAATAAATATATTATATAAACAAACGCGCATATGAGACCAGAACCTGTGCGTATGCACGAATTTATTACTAGTTTGTACAAATTGTACACCTATCATATTAAAACACATGTTAGCTAAATGTTTTTTTTGTATAACTTGTCACATCTCATCATCTGATCACCTAATGTACACAAAAGTGATAATATAATTTTAAATATTAAGTGTTTCGAATTTTGGTAGATTGATTTGAAATGTTGGTGATGTTTGAGTTTGTTAGAGTATATTGTTTGGGCTTGTGCTTTGGGTTGTTAGCTGTTAGGTCCAACTTTCCTTTTTCTGTTTAGATTACTTTATATATTCCCCCTGTACTGTTACATTGGTTTAACCAACAGATAATACAGTTACACTCTTTATCTTTTTTCTCTAACAACTTTTCAAGAATCAAAGATGAACTTCAAGATTCATCTCTAATATGGTATCAATCGCGTTTATCATCTACGCTTCCGCTATCCATCATCTTCAATCAAGATTCATCGCTGCAAGCTGAGCAAAAGCTCCTTCAGTGAAAGCTTCTCTAGGTCCATCAATGGCGTCCACCGGAAATGACGAGTCTGTGATCAAAGATCATGAAGTCTCCACCATTCTTACGACGAACAAATCAGGCAGCGCTTTTGGACCAAAGCTTTCTATTAAGCTGCAGGAAAATAACTATCTACTCTGGAATCAACAAGTCGGAGGAGTAATACTCACTCAGAAGATGCACATACTTGTGGTTAATCCACGAATTCCACAAAAGTACAAAATCGAACAAGATCGTATCTCAGGTACGTTCTCTGAAGAGTATGATGCTTGGATCGTTCAAGATCAAGCACTCTTCATATGGTTATTATCTACAATTTCTGAATCCGTTCTTCCTAGGGTTCTTGCTTGCAAACATGCGTTTGAAGTTTGGGATAAAATCCATCAATACTTCAACACTCAGATGAAAGCTAGAGTTCACCAACTGCGAATAGAACTGAAATCTGTCAAGAAAGGGAACACATTTGTCACTGAATTTGTGCTACGAATCAAAGTTATTGCCAATTTGTTACTTGTTGTTGGTGATCACATCACTGAACAAGACTAGATTGACTCCATCCTCAATGGACTTTCAGAAGAGTACAATCCTTTTGTTATGCAGATGTATGGATGCCCTGTTCCCCCAACACTCTGAATTTGAAGCTCTGCTCTATGTACAAGAAACACAACTTGATAAATTTCGTCAAGAACTAGCTGCTAACACAGTGTCTGTAAATATGGCTCATAGTGGTAAAAAGGAAGAAATTTACAGAGGCAACTATTCAGGGAATCGTGGAAAGGGACACAAATTCAGTCGTGGCCGTGGGAAAGGAAGAACCACAGCTAACACTGGAAATCGTCAACCTGCCAATTGTATGGAAAATATGGACACTATGTCTCCACTTGCTGGCACAAATTTGATGAGAACTTCATGCCACAAGATTCAACTGATGCTCAGCCTGAACCTACAAACAAAGCTGCTCAGAATCAAAGCTATACAGTACAATCTGCATAAAACTCCAAAGCCATGGCTATGATGGCAACTACACAGGAGTATTCTCTTCCTTCTGATTTGGAATCTCAAGCTTGGTTTGCTGATTCAGGTGCCTCTCACCACCTAACTCCTTATGATTTTCACCTACAACACATAAAACCTTATACTGATTCCAATCGTGTGTATGTTGGGAATGGTCAAACTCTAACCATACAGTCCATAGGATTCTCTCAGTTTTATCCTTCTCTTAACCCTAATTATAAGCTAAAACTGTCTAATGTGTTTCATGTTCCTACTATCACTAAGAATTTGTTATATGTCTCAAAGTTCTCTGGTGATAACCATGTTGTTTTTGAATTTTATTCTGACAAATGCTACATAAAATGCCAGGCTTCTAAACAAATACTTGTTGAAGGAGCTCTTGATGCAAGTGGTCTTTACTGTTTCCCTCAACTTCACTTGGAGCCAACACATTCTCAGCCAGAATACCAATTTATGCCCTGGCACCGATGTACAAAGCTTTGTTGCTTCCAATCCTATTTCTCAAAATACTAACCTCATGTAATAATAACACTCTTTGGCATCAAAGACTAGGTCATGCCAATTTCAATTCAGTTGCTTCTATACTCAAACTGTGTAATATTAGTACTTCTAATAAACAAAGTTCTGAAGTTTGTAATTCCTGTCAAATTGGAAAAACACATAGATTACATGCTCATAGTACTACTACTATATACAAAGAGTCATTTGATGTTATTTACACTGACTTGTGGGGTCCCTCCCCCAATCCCTCTAGTTCTGGATTTAGATATTACATAGCTTTTGTTGATGGCAAGACTAAATACACCTGGCTATATTTCCTCAAACTGAAATCAGAAGCCATACATGTCTTCAAACTTTTTCATCAGTTTGCGTCTATTCAGTTTAATATCAAGATTAATTTTGTTCAATCTGATTTTGGTGGAGAATTCAGACCTTTCACAAAATACCTGTCAGAGTTAGGGATAGTTCATAGGTTAACATGTCCTCATACATCTCATCGAAATGGTTAGTTGAGAGGAAACATAGGAAAATCGTGGAAATGGGTCTCACCCTGTTATCTCACTCCTCCATCCCTCTAACATATTGGGATCACAGTTTCACCACTGCAGTTCACATTATAAATAGACTCCCTACCACTGCCTTAGCCATATTTTCATCTCCCTTTCAAGCCTTGTATGACAAGCAACCAAATTACAAAGCCTTAAGAGTCTTTGGTTGTGCTTGTTTTCCATTGCTAAGGCCCTTTAATAAACATAAGTTTGAACTGTGAAGTCAAGAGTGTGTCTACCTAGGGCTATCATCTCAACACAAAGGGTTTAAATGCCTTAGAAAGAAGGAAAAATATATATCTCAAAATATGTCACATTTAATGAGCATAGCTTCCCTTTCCCATAACTCTTTCTAGCTGTCAATCCTATCAATACTTATAAAAGCAGCTCCACTGGTATACCCTCTATTCCTCTAGTCATTGGCTCATGCCATGTTGTTCCTCAAAATCCTGCTCCACTTCAAAACCCTAGTGACACTCAGCAAGTTAATTTGGTAGTTCCAGATACTCCTAATCAAGTTCACCCTACTGATATTGATCCCAACTTCAATACTGGTCATGAGTCACTTAGAGCTGATTCTACTCCTCTGTCTAATCAGGCCGCTACTAGTACACCATCTAATGCTACCTTCTGTCCTAAAAATAACAATAATGATAGTATTCTAAGAAATACCTCAAAACTGCTAGGTTATAGCTCTAGCTCTAAAGTTGTCTCTGTTGGTGTAAGCCCTAGAGGCCAATACTTTTGGTACTTGTATCGAATTATTTATTAATAATAAAAGGCATTTCTTTATTATGTTTTCCAAAATAATAAAGTCCCTAGAATGGTTTATTGGTTTAATGAAATGTTAAGTGTGACTTAATCATGAGATCCTATTAAACATAAGAAACTATTCTTAAAGTATCCGTAGTCAAGCTTTAATGTGAAGTGGGATAACATTAAAGCATTAAGATTACTATGAAGATAGATTGATGATCACATCTCATGGATCATAGATAAGGAGTTATCAAGTCTTGACATAGGTATGAATATTAGGAGTAATATTTATACTGGATTGACCCGTTATGAGAATACTACATAGAATGTTATGCAAAGTGTCATAAGTTATTCTCATGATGATAATGGTGTATACCACCCTTCGACCTGAAACCACTATGGACCCTAGATGTAGAGTCAAGTACTTTATTGCTGATCAAACGTCATCCGTAACTGGATGACTATAAAGATGGTTGATGGGTACTTCACAAAGCATGCTAAGGGACATGAGTGACCTAGATGGAATTTGCTCATCCTGCATAACAGGATAAATGTCTAAGGGCCCAATATTGAACTGGACAAGGGTGACACAGTGTATGCCTTGTGTTCAATATAGACATGAGGGCAAAAGGGTAATTGTACAACACAAATATTATCACGGAAAAGGTTTGGTCAGATCACATGACATTTTCGTGACTTGGGTAACAGTGAAGTGTTGCTAGATACCGCTCACTGTTTATTATATTAAATGTGTAATTTAATATAATTGCCAACGTCGCGAAAACCTACAGGGTCACACACATAAGGACAGGTTGATGAGAGATAGAATAAATAAGGAACACCGTAAGGTACGGTGCACTTAAGTGTAATACGGAAAGTGGTAAGGTACCACGTGGATGAGTGATATATGGTACATCATAAGGTATGATGTCCATAAGCTTAATTGGGCTTTTAGCTTATAGCCTTAATTGGGCTTTTAGCTTGTAGCCCACACGAGTGATTCTATAAATAGATCCCTTGTGATGAAGTTTTTTTCACTTGATGCATTTTCGTTTTTGACTCTCTCTCTCTCACTCAAGGTTTCCGTTCGTGATCAGCTAGCACTGTGACCGGAAGCAATCTGTTCGTGTGGACTGAGTAGAGGCGTTGTTCTTCATCAACGCTCGTGATCACGACATCAAAGGTCTGAATCGCCACAAGAGGTAAAACTTTCTATCACTGACCATGCTCATTCGTAAGGATCTCTAAAGGAAAATTTTATATTCCGCTGCATTTTGATCGCAATTTTCCTTCAGTGGTATCAGAGCCACTTACGAAACCATGGATCTGATAGTTGTTTATGTTCTATATTTTCTGTTTTGATTCGATTAAAACCAGAATGAATTGAATAATAAACGATTAATTAAAAATGGCATCTGTTGTGTACGATTTGGATGATTGATGTTGACTATGCTTCGGAATCCGACATTAGTATGGTGAAGCAGCGATACATCGATCGTCCATAGGTTACACAATAAGATCGATCACTCTTATATATGATATAAGTAAATCTAATGCAACGATGGTATATGTGATATACTGTTTCTGTTTCGTTCATTCAAACACTTGATGATTGTTATTCCTTTGACCGATCACTGTTCATATGCTTCGGAATCCGACATTAGTATGGTGAAGCAATGGCATGTGATTAATCATACTGAATTATCAATCGAGATGTGTTTGACAGCATGAAACTGTTGCATTAGGGTTCATGACGGCACAAGGGTTGTGTTGTTGCAGAGTCATGCGATTAGGGTTGTGAATGCACAAGAGTTGTGCGAAAATGACGCTGATTTCAAATGAATTGTTCATTAAAATTTTGCGCCGGGGCGCTGCCCCTGACAACCCCGCAAAGGGGCGCTGCCCCCTTGACCCCCGTCCGCTGAACGGTCAGCGGAACCACCGTCCGCTGACCGGGCAGCGGAACCCCCGGCTAACTCTGCGTAGTGTGATCAATCATCGAAATTTAATTTGCCTTTTTTTTAATTAACAGAAATTTAAACTAATAATAAAAGTGTGTTTATTATTATTGTCTTGTGGTGATCAGTTATGGCCTTAGTTTTTTCCTTTATTTTGTTTTGGGATTGTAAAATACGGCCTGCGTGTCGTGCCTCTCTCTAAAATTCTTGATGTAACTTCTTTTCTCATCTCACTCCCTCGTATGTAAAACGAGTTTCTTTTATGTAATGTAATGTTATGAAGAAAGAGAAGAATACAATATCAAAGGAGGATAACCTTGGAGATCTTGCTTGGAGAAGTTTAGATCGTTATTAGGTTAGCTTAGGTTCTCTCATTGGCTTGGGAGAACAATTGCGCTAGGGGCCATAACTGTATCTTTTTTTTATGTATATTGATGCATGTGTTTGTATGTTGATGCATGAGAGAGACGAATTGCATGTTAAGCCGGTGAGATCAAACTAATAACAAAATCCCTCAATTTAAATATTAAGTTCATGCTTTCCAAGTTTTAGCACTCATCAAGACTAGTATCGAATAATGTAGGTTTCGCCTACGCGAGGTGCATGTTCTATATTAGTAAGGTGCGATGGGATAATTGTAATATCCAACTGCTAAAACAATGGGTCAAACTTAACTAAACACATTATAATAAGATTATACATGTTTAGAAGCAAGAGTTGGGAATGATTCATATGATGAATTAGAATAAGGAGTTATTCACCCAACTGAAAATATTCGAGAGTTGTATGAGATACAATTGGAAGGAGTTCCTACCTAAATAACCTAGTTTTGTGTAATCAGCCTAACGCTGACTTAGAACGAAGTGAAATGTGGATCTCGACCCACTAGAAAGTCTTCCAACGGGATTTTCCGAATCAAATGATGAGGGTCATTTGGTTTGAGTAAAATAGTGGGAGCATATTTGATTAAAGGCCTAATTAAATATGTTGTTTTAATGATACTTATATTTTCATTTTTTTTTGTAGATTACCATGACAACAAACAACCATATTTTGCGATCAATCCTAGATAAGGAAAAATTGTCTGGGACAAATTTCCTGGATTGGCACCGAAATCTGAGGATTGTCCTCAAGCACGATAAGAAGTTGTATGTCTTGGAGACACCTGTTCCTGAAGAGGAACCGCCTAGTTCGGCACCTAAGGCAGAAAGAGAAGCTTATAAGAAGCATCTCGATGATGCTAATGAAGCCGCTTGTCTCATGCTAGCTACTATGAACTCGGAGTTGCAAAAGCAACACGAGAACATGTCAGCGTTCGATATGATCGGACATCTGAAAATGCTCTATCAAGAGCAGGCAAGAAATGAGAGGTTTCAGGTTTCAAAGGCCCTTTTTAACAGCAAGTTATCTGAGGGAAACCCTGTAGGTCCCCATGTACTCAAAATGATTGGGTATGTGGAGAACCTTGAAAGGTTAGGGTTTCCGCTTGGAAAGGAACTTGCAACTGATTTTATCTTGCAATCGTTGCCAGATAGCTTTAATCAGTTTGTCATGAATTTCAACATGAATGACATGGATAAGAGTCTTCCAGAATTGCTAAGCATGTTGAAAACTGCTGAGCAGAATATGAAGACAAAAGGGAAGTCCATTCTGATGGTCAGTAATGGAAAGAAGCTGAACAAGAGGCCTACCAAGCAGTTTGGTAAAGGGAAAGGCAAGGAAGTTGCCAAGCCTAAACCTACTGTTCCTGCTTTGAAGCCTAGTGGAGGCATAGCAAAGGAGGGCACTTGCTTCCATTGCGGTAAGACCGGACATTGGAAGAGAAACTGCCCAAAGTACCTGGAAGATAAGAACAATGGAGTAGGGACTTCAAATTCAGGTATTTTTGTTATTGAAATTAATTTATCTACTTCTGCATCATGGGTATTAGATACTGGATGCGGTTCTCACATTTGTACTAATGTGCAGGGGCTAAAAAGGAGTAGAGATTTGGCAAAAGGTGAAGTTGACCTACGAGTTGGAAATGGAGCAAAGGTTGCTGCTTTAGCCGTAGGAACTTATGTTTTGACTTTACCTAGTGGTTTAATAATTCAGTTAGAGAACTGTTATTATGTACCTGCAATTAGTAGGAATATTATTTCCGTTTCTTGTTTGGACAAGTTTGGTTTTTCATTTATAATAAAGAACAATTGTTGCTCTATTTATTTGAATGATATATTCTATGCTTCTGCACAAATGAACAATGGACTATATGTCCTTGATCTTGAAATGCCAATTTATAACATTAATACTAAACGGATTAAACCTAATGAGTTAAATCCAAGCTACCTTTGGCACTGTCGCTTAGGCCACATAAATGAGAAACGCATTTCCAAACTCCATAAAGATGGACTCTTGGACTCTTTTGACTATGAATCATATGAGACATGCAGATCTTGTTTAATTGGAAAGATGACAAAGTCCCCATTCACAGGAAAAGGTGAAAGGGCTAATGATCTTTTGGCCCTCATACATACTGATGTATGTGGACCACTGAACATACCAGCCAGAGGAGGTTTTCAATACTTCATCACATTTACTGATGATTTCAGTAGATATGGTTATGTGTATTTAATGAAACACAAATCTGAAACCTTTGAAAAATTCAAGGAATTCAAGAATGAAGTACAAAACCAACTAGGTAAGAATATTAAAGTTCTTCGATCAGATCGAGGCGGTGAATATTTAAGCCTAGAGTTTGATGACCATCTAAAGGAATGTGGGATTTTATCCCAACTTACTCCTCCCGGAACACCACAATGGAATGGTGTATCCGAGAGAAGAAATCGGACCTTGTTAGACATGGTTCGATCCATGATGAGTCACGCCGATCTTCCGAACTCCTTTTGGGGACATGCACTATTGACTGCAGCTTACACACTTAACCGAGTTCCATCCAAAAAGGTTGAGAAGACACCATATGAGATATGGAGTGGTAAGAAACCACATATGTCTTACATGAAGATTTGGGGTTGTGAAGTTTATGTGAAACGACAAATTTCAACAAAGCTTGAGCCCAAATCTGACAAATGCTTATTTGTTGGGTATCCTAAAGAAACAAGAGGGTATTACTTCTACAATCCTTCTGAGGGCAAAGTGTTTGTCGCTCGAACTGGAGTTTTTCTGGAAAAGGATTTTATTTCCAAAAGAATCAGTGGGAGGAAAATAGAGCTTGAAGAAATTCAAGAACCACAAAGCATTGATACACCTATGGAGGAATTAGAGCAGGAAACACAAGTAGTTGTGGAAGAGCAACCTGCTCAAGTAGAACAAGACCAGCGTAGGTCAAGCAGGATACGTCAACAACCTGAGAGATATGGATATCTCATAAGTGATCAGGGTGATGTATTACTCATGGATCAAGATGAGCCTGTGACCTACCAAGAGGCCATAACTGGTCCTGAGTCTGAGAAGTGGCTAGAAGCCATGAAATCTGAAATGGATTCCATGTACACAAACCAGGTTTGGACCTTGGTAGAGCCTCCTATAGGAGTTAACCCTATAGGATGCAAGTGGGTCTTTAAAAAGAAGACTGACATGGATGGTAAGGTACATACCTATAAGGCAAGACTGGTTGCAAAAGGCTATAAACAAATTCATGGCGTGGACTATGATGAAACTTTTTCACCAGTTGCAATGCTTAAATCTGTTCGGATTTTACTTGCTATCGCTGCATATCATGATTATGAAATATGGCAGATGGATGTCAAAACTGCTTTCCTTAATGGGAATCTTCTTGAGGATGTGTACATGACACAACCTGAAGGATTTGACATACCAGAGGAAGCCCAAAAGATATGTAAGTTACAGCGATCAATTTATGGATTGAAGCAAGCTTCCAGAAGCTGGAATCTTCGTTTTGATGAAACAGTAAAACAATATGGATTCATCAAGAATGAAGATGAGCCTTGTGTCTACAAGAAGGTTAGTGGGAGCATGATCGTATTCCTGGTATTATATGTAGATGACATATTACTCATTGGAAACGATGTCCCTACCTTGCAACAAGTGAAGACTTGGTTAGGGAAATGCTTTTCAATGAAGGACCTAGGTGAAGCAGCCTATATATTAGGAATCAGGATCTATAGAGATAGGTCACAAAAACTGCTTGGCCTAAGTCAGAGTACATACATAGAAAAAGTGTTGAGACGCTTTAATATGCATGATTCCAAGAAAGGATTCATACCTATGCAACATGGCATGTGTCTTTCAAAAACACAATCCCCTTCAAGTAAGGAAGAAAGGGATCGCATGGATAAGATTCCATATGCATCTGCAATAGGATCTATCATGTATGCCATGCTATGTACTCGACCAGATGTCTCGTATTCTTTAAGTGCAACGAGTAGGTACCAGTCTAATCCCGGTGATGCTCATTGGGTAGCTGTCAAGAATATCCTTAAGTACTTGAGAAGGACTAAGGATTCATTCTTGATATATGGAGGTCAGGAAGAGCTTGCTGTAATTGGATACACTGATGCTAGCTTCCAGACAGATAAGGATGACTTTAGATCGCAATCTGGTTATGTGTTTTGTTTAAATGGTGGCGCTGTGAGCTGGAAAAGTTCAAAGCAAGATACAGTTGCTGATTCTACAACCGAGGCTGAGTATATTGCTGCCTCAACTGCAGCAAAGGAAGCTGTTTGGATCAAGAAGTTCATTAGTGAACTTGGCATAGTCCATAGCATTGTGGATCCCATTGATCTCTATTGTGATAACAATGGTGCTATCGCACAAGCTAAGGAGCCTAGATCTCACCAACGATCTAAACACATACTTAGGCGTTATCATCTCATTCGAGAGATAATCGATCGGGGAGATGTGAAAATATGCAGAGTACCTACACTTGACAATGTTGCTGACCCATTAACAAAGCCTCTTGCGCAGCTGAAGCATGATGGACATACTAGATCTATGGGTATTAGGGGTATGCCTGATTGGCTCTAGTGCTAGTGGGAGATTGTTGGTGTAAGCCCTAGAGGCCAATACTTTTGGTACTTGTATCGAATTATTTATTAATAATAAAAGGCATTTCTTTATTATGTTTTCCAAAATAATAAAGTCCCTAGAATGGTTTATTGGTTTAATGAAATGTTAAGTGTGACTTAATCATGAGATCCTATTAAACATAAGAAACTATTCTTAAAGTATCCGTAGTCAAGCTTTAATGTGAAGTGGGATAACATTAAAGCATTAAGATTACTATGAAGATAGATTGATGATCACATCTCATGGATCATAGATAAGGAGTTATCAAGTCTTGACATAGGTATGAATATTAGGAGTAATATTTATACTGGATTGACCCGTTATGAGAATACTACATAGAATGTTATGCAAAGTGTCATAAGTTATTCTCATGATGATAATGGTGTATACCACCCTTCGACCTGAAACCACTATGGACCCTAGATGTAGAGTCAAGTACTTTATTGCTGATCAAACGTCATCCGTAACTGGATGACTATAAAGATGGTTGATGGGTACTTCACAAAGCATGCTAAGGGACATGAGTGACCTAGATGGAATTTGCTCATCCTGCATAACAGGATAAATGTCTAAGGGCCCAATATTGAACTGGACAAGGGTGACACAGTGTATGCCTTGTGTTCAATATAGACATGAGGGCAAAAGGGTAATTGTACAACACAAATATTATCACGGAAAAGGTTTGGTCAGATCACATGACATTTTCGTGACTTGGGTAACAATGAAGTGTTGCTAGATACCGCTCACTGTTTATTATATTAAATGTGTAATTTAATATAATTGCCAACGTCGCGAAAACCTACAGGGTCACACACATAAGGACAGGTTGATGAGAGATAGAATAAATAAGGAACACCGTAAGGTACGGTGCACTTAAGTGTAATACGGAAAGTGGTAAGGTACCACGTGGATGAGTGATATATGGTACATCATAAGGTATGATGTCCATAAGCTTAATTGGGCTTTTAGCTTATAGCCTTAATTGGGCTTTTAGCTTGTAGCCCACACGAGTGATTCTATAAATAGATCCCTTGTGATGAAGTTTTTTTCACTTGATGCATTTTCGTTTTTGACTCTCTCTCTCTCACTCAAGGTTTCCGTTCGTGATCAGCTAGCACTGTGACCGGAAGCAATCTGTTCGTGTGGACTGAGTAGAGGCGTTGTTCTTCATCAACGCTCGTGATCACGACATCAAAGGTCTGAATCGCCACAAGAGGTAAAACTTTCTATCACTGACCATGCTCATTCGTAAGGATCTCTAAAGGAAAATTTTATATTCCGCTGCGTTTTGATCGCAATTTTCCTTCAGTCTCTACCAATAACTCTACCCTCCACTGTACAGGTCAAGTTGTACCTGAGGTACCTCAATGTCCTGAGGATATTAGTCCTGATAAAAGTCCTCAACAAAATAACACTATGCCCTTCAGTACCAAGGACACTAGTTCTGCTCAGTTATCCATGCCTAAAGATCCTGAGGATACTACACTAGGTCATATGTATGATTGTTTAAATCACTCTAATCAAAACTCTGATAGCACAAACTTTTGCTCTAACGAAATTACTATATCCTCTTTCATTCCCGTGTCTGAATCATCCAACTCTCCCTCTATTGTGTCCAGTACACCCATGGTTTCCTTACTTGAAAACAATCATCCTATGTTAACTCATGCCAAAACTAGACATTCCAGACCTAAAGATCTACTTGTACACACAGAAACTGAACCAACTAGTGTCAAATAAGCACTGAGTAAACCTAAATGGTCCAAAGATATGCAGGATAAATTCAATGCTCTGCTAGCTAACAACACATGGACACTAACCACACTTCCACCTGGAAGAACAAATGTTGGCTGTAAGTGGGTTTTCAAACCTACTACAATAAGAATTATTCTAACTCTTGCCATTACTTACAAACAGGACATTCACCAAATTGACATAAATAATGCATTTCTGAATATTAATTTGCATGATGAGGTATATATGGTTTAGCCTCCAAGGTTTGTGAATACTGATAAACGCCTGGTTTGCAAACTCAACAAAGCAATTTATGGCCTCAAGCAAGCACCACGTGCTTGGTATGAAAAGTTGACTCAGTCTCTTCTCCATTTTGGTTTTGCTGCCTCCAAATGTGATAAATCTCTCTTTGTCTACCACAAGCAAGGTATCATATTATATGCTCTTGTCTACGTGGATGATATTCTTATAACAGAATCCAATACTTCTCTTATTCATGATCTGATTAGCAAGCTGCATAATACTTTTGCTTTGAAAAAGCTGGGCAGACCCAGGTACTTTCTAGGAATTAAAGTAATGTTTTGCAGTAATGGGTCTATGCTCTTAACTCAGTCCAAATACATTCAAGACTTACTGTCAAGAGCAAAAATACCTACATCTAATGGTGTTCCTACTCCTATGTTAAGCACGTGCAAACTCAGCAAACATGGAACAAATTTTCTGCCTGATCCTCAGTTGTACAAATCTATTGTTGGTGCTTTACAATATGTCACCTTGACTAGACCAGACATTGCCTACAACGTGAACAAGCGTGTCAATTTATGGCATGCCCTCTTGATACTCACTGGGATGATGTCAAACGTATATTGCGATATCTCAGTGGCACCTCATGGCATGGTCTCATGCTATCTCCCTCTGCTTCAGTCTCAAAATTTTCTTTGCGTGCTTACAGCGACTCTGACTGGGCGAGTGACCCAGATGATAGGCGTTCAACATCAGGCTCGTGTATCTATTTTGGTCCAAATTTGGTATCCTGGAGTTCCAAAAAGCAGTCTCTTGTAGCACGTTTCAGCACTGAAGGCGAATACAGGGCATTAGCTCATACAATGTCTGAACTGTTGTGACTGGAATCATTGATGTCTGAACTACAAATTTCATTTCATACTCCCACTCTTCTCTGTGACAACTTAAGCGTTGTGCTGCTTTCGCACAATCCGGTTCTACATGCTCGCACGAAGCATATAGAACTTGATATCCATTTTGTAAGAGAAAGGGTTGTTGGAAGAATGTTGATCCAACATGTTCCTGCTGCTACACAAATTGCAGATACTCTTACCAAGCCGTTAGGGATTGTTGCGTTTCAAGAATTAAGATCCAAACTTAAGGTTACTAGTATTAAGAACTACCTTTCAGTTTGAGGGGGGGTGTTAGAGTATATTGTTTGGGCTTGTGCTTTGGGCTGTTAGCTGTTAGGCCCAACTTTCCTTTTTCTGTTTGGATTACTTTATATACTCCCTCTGTACTGTTACATTGATTTAACCAACAGATAATACAGTTACACTCTTTATCTTCTTTCTCTAACAACTTTTCAAGCATCAAAGGTAAACTTCAAGATTCATCTCTAATAGAGTTTACAGAATTGCATAAAATATTGATTATTTCAACATTCTTTACGCTAAGCTGATAATATTATATCATGATTTAATGGTTTGAGGATTTGATATCAAAGATCAGACATGTTACTCTAACTTCAACTATGTAATCAAGTTTATCTCAAAATCCTATTAATTTTCGGAATCAATATTTTATAATTCTTTATAATATTAAAGAATTTCTCATTCGAAAATGATAAATTCAATTTCATATTCTTAAAAAAAGAAATAATTGTCCTGACTATCTAAAAAATAAATATAAGACTTATAATGATATAATATATCAATCTTTTGCGAAGTTTTCTGTAAAAATTATCACTATCCTTTTACTTAAAAAAAATATAAGACTTGTAAGACTTGTAATTATGCTAACTATATCAAAAAATATAAGACGTAATTGTGGCTGACTATCTATAAAAATATAAGACTATTTTTTAAATAATTTATTGCTTTTTTCTTTTCTTTTTTCCACTACCAAAAAACACATACTTTTACTCTTCAATTTTGTTTTCTATTTCACACATTCATTCATAAAAAAATAATTAAGTTATCCAATATTCAAATAACTAGATTAAAAAATTATGAGATATAATATAAATTCTACAAAAATGAAAGCAACTTTAAGTCTCTTAATAAAAGTCTCTTAATAAAAGGAGTGAGATATCTATTACTTGAATCGTTCATATAAAAGAGATAAGCAATTGTTTAAGAACAATTGTAAAGATCCAATTTATTATCTAACAATTATTAAAATAGAAAAATTTACTTCTAGGAGAAAAAAGTATGTTCCTAAAATGAGATTAAAATTTTTCCATTTTCTTTTGCATTTACTAATCATTATTTTTATGCTTAGTCTGTAGCTATCTTTTTTTCCGTGCCTATCATTATTTTTCAAAAACTAAAATATATTATAAAATATATTACATAAGAATGAGTCCAATCAACTACAACGATGTTTTCATCTAAATTTTTATCCAGTTAATTATTTATTATTTCTTAATAAAAATAATGGATCAGGATCGTCTCCTTCTGTGTCTCTCATGCGGTGAATTCACCATTGATTGATTTTCATGACAACTTGTATTTTTTAGATTGCAATCCGTCGGAGATCGATTCATTTCCAAAAATAACGTATATTTTCTATAAGTTCTTTAATGTCGATCTCACATTGTATCAACTTCGTAATCTGGATATATATATAGAGAGAGAGACTCGATACACATTCAAATCATGACTTTTCACTTTTCTCTTTTGCTATGGATGAACAACACCCAAAACTCATTCTTTCCTTCGACTCGATACACGATTTTACAAGTTTAAGCTATGGCGATGATGGGATGAAAATAACTTTATGATTTAATTCGATTTAGGATTCGCATGTGAGAAGGAATTAGAAGAAACTCAGATAAGACAAAGAAGGTGATGACAATGCTGCCAACTAGGATGCCACATATACAAAAATAGTCATTGTTACTGAGAAATAGATGAAAATGATGTATATGACATGTTTGAAGAAACAAGAGATCAAATTGATTTTTTTTTTTAAATGAAATGATTAAAATGGACTTTAAGACATAAAATATTTAATCTAAAATATTTGATCAATTCTCCTGTGATCAAAGATTCATAACACATTATATAATATTTTATTCCATGAAAATTGTAAACAAAAATATTTTATGCAATAAAATATTACATAGTGTATTTTAATGGAGTAAAATCAGTTGTATGTGTTACAAATTAATGATGTAGTAAAAAACAAGAGTTTAAAGATAATACAGTGTCAATTTAAAATAATTTTACATATATAATTAATCAAAAAATTTATATTTGTTATATCATTTTAATATTTTAAAAATAAAAATATAATTTATTATAATACATATTTCTCATTTATTGACAGGATACAAATACTTTACACCGTTACTACATTTCTTTTTTTCTCTAAAAAGACAATATCCTTATGCATTTTTAAGTACCCAAATCACCACTCATTCCATAGAGAAATTTAACTATCTTACTCACTATCTTTCTAAATTATCAAGTCAACACAAAATAAAGAATTCCATATTAAATCTTAATAATCACTAAATACATAGACACACATTCAATAATCTCACCATTTTTCTAGACTTCCAAGTCAACATCAACTAAAGGCTAGAGTTTCATCTTATATCTTAATATTAACTATAATAATTCGGCACATAGAGGAATGAAGAACTTCTTCCATCCACATAATAATAAAAATTGTTAGAGATGATGAAAGAAAAGAAAAGGAAACATTAATAAACACATCCTCAAATATTTAATTTATTTTTACTTATTTTAATGAGGAACAAAAATTGTTAAGAGATGTTGAAAGAAAAGAAAAGGAAACATTAATAAACACGTCCTCAAATATCTAATTTATCTTATTTTAATCCTCAAATCTATTTTTAAATAACATTTGTTTGTATCCCTCACTGCTTAGTTTTAGGGATGCTTACATTCCATAACTGATAATATGTAGTGTATACTATACTCAAAGTAAAAACGTCTTTACACACGGGTTAATATTTAAGGTATGTTGGCTAATAATAGCTTTATATCAATACAAATATGAAGGTTTTTCTCAGTCACTGATCTTTGGTTGCTTCAGCTCTGGTTTTTCGAGGTGCAACCGTGAGCGCGGAAATGGAGAAGCTCATTACCATTGCCACACCAGGCTTTTTGGTGTTATCTATTCTGTTTATTCAACTTTGGGACGGCAAAGAGAGGCCAATCACTCATGAAAACTTCATACATATGATCCATATGATCTATTCTAGGATGTTAAAGAAGGGAACTTAAAAAGTCTATTTGATATACAAAAACAGCTTCAACCTCCCTTTACATTCTCAGTTTGTAACATTTCTAAGATCTTCGGCTAAACTACGTCTTTACTAAACTATCTCTTCATTCCCATGTCAACTTCAGTACTAATCACCTCTTCGAATTCCCGTTCCATCTGCACAAAGGAATATTCTACAAGTAAGAACACAGGCGGCACAAAAGCAAATCCTCGTATTCTTATGACTGATCAAATAAAAAATTAGATGTTACCTTTGCTTGTTTAAGTGCCAACTTCATCCTCCTGTAATCTTCTTGCACTTTCTTAGAACGGAACATAGCCTGCACTCGTATTACACTTCTCTCAACGCGTTCTTGAGCTTGTTTCCTACCAGTTCTAAAGAATTCTTCTTCTGCATCACTTTGCTTATTCTGATCTTCCTCTGCTTCTGCGGTATTAAGCTGGAGCCCACGGAAGCCTTTTCTCTTTAAACGCCAACGTAGCACTGCTTTCTCAACAACACCAACTGACCAAAGAATTTTACAATAATGTTTCCGTTGTTGAAAGCACCGGAAAGCAGCCTGCATTGTATCAATTAATTTGTTAAAACTCATCTGTATGAACCGACTGACAAAAGGATATATGATGAGTTAAACTATGCCCGCACTTGGGTCAAAAAAGTCATGTTAATGTTTATGCCAAATGATATCAATTTTGAGTCATTTGATCAGTTTAAGAATGGCAAAAAAATAACATGTTTTACTAAGAGCGATTGGTAATGGTGAGGGCAGAACGTGTAGCTCTAGCTCTTACTTGAATCTTGATAACTTGACGACGCATGTTGAGGAAATCTTTACGAATCTTCCATGTACGGAATCTATATTGTATGCGAGCAGCAGCAGCCATGACTTTCTTGGTCTCAAAATTGCGGAAGGCGTGCTGAATCTTCATTGCTGCAACTATTTTGCGTGCTTCGGCTTCTGGGCTGGAAAACTCAACCGCCTCCGTTCGTAATTTTAAGGAATGCTGCCTATATGCTTCTTGTATGCGTGCAGCTGCATCAGCAGCTGTCCGGTAAGCTGCCAATGTATCTTTCAGGTAGAGCTGCTCCTCGGTAAGGTTCTCGGTATTTACTGGTTCATCCGTGCTAGTTTCCAGTGAGCCACTGATATTTCCAGCCAAGCTCATGTCATTGAACTGCTCAACTAGAGACTTTTCCGAAAGATAAGCTGCTAAACCATGATAACCCCTCGTGTGAGCAAGATCGGCGGCAGTACATCCACCAGGGTTTTGGTGAGTTGGATCTGTGACCAAATTTGGCTTTGCCCCGGCTGATAATAAAGTTGCAACCATTTTCTCCCTGAAGACACAACTTTTATATCAAATACAGTAAGATAGAACAAAATATTTCATTCAAAGTTTCAGCAGCCTACTTTACCTAAACATGTGCTAAATTCATATAGGTTATGTTAATCTCTAGTTATCTAGAAACCGAAAAAAATTGGATGCTGAAACCATGTCAGAAAAGGTTTTATAGACCAACGTGGTAACAGTAGAGAGCAGCTCTAATTTTAGACAAATGTGGTCAGAGTTCACAAAGGTTATTGTGTAGTGTCATGAACCAACTATTACAAAAACATATGCAATTAGGTAAAAACATACGAATGGTTTTTATAACAGATATTTAACAGGTTTAAACAATCTGGGTATTTGTGCATTATACCTGCCATAATATGCGGCCCAATGAAGAGCAGTCCATCCAAATTTATCCCGGAAATCTAGCGACAAGCCTGACCATGAAAATAAAGTAACCGCCCATGTATATCCCAAAATTACACACAAATGGATGACACTTTGCCCTTGTGCATCATATTCAGTAATCTTACATCCTAAAACAATTTTTTCCAAAAGCCATTCCTTTAATCTGTTTTTCAATGCAATTCGAAACAGGTCATCTTTTGCTTGCGAAAATGGAATTTTGTGATCTAAAGTTGACTTCATTAAGTATTGCCAAGTATTGGAAATAAATGACGTCTTTAAGGAGAATTCCCTTGCCTCCTTTAATCTACTAGATGATACTTTACTAGAGATGACATCAAGACTTTGTTGTTTAGCAAAGAGCAAATAAGCAAGCCTCATCTGAAGTTGAACCTCGTCCCAATTGTCCTTTTCTTCCACAGAAGCAATTGGATCGTGCAAAACAGGAGTACGGTACTCAAAATGAACAACTTGGCTGATAGGATTATGGCCATCTAAGCTCAAGTAGAGATTCACGAATCCTGGAGTATGCGGTGGAACCCAACATCGGTATACCCCATCCTGAACATTTTCTGCAGGAACGACTTCATCACCACAGACACATGTTAGATTGGACTTTGAGAGGTGCTGATAGTCTATTTGAAAGAGTCCAGTCACTAGGACCTGCAAGAAGAAAACGAACTTAGAAAGTTTAGCAACAATTGTAAAATAATACTCCCTCCGTTCCTTTTTAATTGTCATTTTTTGACTTTTTACACATACCAAGAAAACTTATAATTATTGTTACTTTTTATGCTATGATTTTTCTTTTACCTATGATACCCCTAACTTTTAATTATTTCGATATACTTTTTTCTCTCTCCATAATAAATAGTTAGGGGTAATTTTGACAAAACTATAATCATTACTACATTGAACTTTGCAAGTGACAATTAAAAAGAAACATAATTTTTTTTCCAAAAGTGACAATTAAAAAGGAACGGAGGGAGTAGGTAGTAAACATATGAAAAAATTGGTCTTATAGCATGTATTTATTTACCAACAGTTCATACTTCAAGCATAACTGATATCCAACATGTGCGGGTGTGCGAAAAATGTGGTTACGTTCAATAATTCAATTTTCTCAAATTATTACTGGTGTCGACGTGTCAGTGTAGTGTCCGTGTATGTTTTAGTGCTTCAAAATTGTATACATTAAAATGTGTATATTCTTTATGGAGCTTATATTCCATACTTTACAGCTTTGGAATTCTACGGTTAAGATTGAATGAAAGGGCTGAGGAATCAACTAGAAGCTAGAAATTGATTTGTATATTAGTCACAACTGTATAGATATAATTGCTAATAAATAGATACACAAACAAAGAAAAGGGAAACCTTTGATTTCTCTGTGGAATACACCCATGCAGGGAACACATCGGTGAGATTAAATATTTGTTCTGGGAGGGAAAGTTGCTGATTATCCACTACGGATGAAACTGAGGATCCAAGAGCCGAATCATCAACTGAACAAGGGGAACCAGACATGATTGGGTTCACCCACATTCCTAAGCTGTCCTGACTTTGCAATCTGTCATTGATCAAAGTGTTTAAGGAATCAACGCCACTTGAAGAGACAGGCAATCTGTCATTGACCAAAGTGTTGAAGGAATCAATGCCACTTGAAGGGATAGGATGGTTCCTCGACTCATTTTGATTTCCTTGATTGTCAATTGTCTGAAGAGTAACACCTTCGGAAAAATTGAATGGAACACTGTAGCTCCCTGGAATTGGCTGAGTTGAAATATTGAAAGAACGAACTTCTGTAGATGCATTGCTGGCTGCCTGGTGGGAAAAGTCATATGTATATTACTACAGCAGGTACAACGCGAGAACCTCCAGAAAAAGGAAAGGAAAAAAAGAAACAAGAAGCAAAGGAGAAGAATATAAATTGAAAAAGAAACAAGCTTTTCTTACATTGCTAAAACTGTCATTTGGTAAAATTTGATTTTGTTGATCAAAATATGGATTTTTTCCTGCAATAAGATAATTCAAAATTATAATAAATAAATGAATACGGTGCTTTTCAGACATGTATAATGTATCTAACTGGTCATGTTAAAGCATAATCAATCACCATTTACCTCCATTAGGTACAGTTGAGGCGTTAAGATCGTTTGTAACAACTAGCTCATCCCATTCAAGTGTATTAAGCTCATGAAGCCTCAGTTCATGACTTTTGACTGTTATATTGTTATTAATATCTGTTCATCTCCAAAACAGAAGGAGGGATAATATATATCTTGTCCCGTAAAGATAATTATAGCATCCATTTGGAAAGAAAAAAAAACATTAAGTAATGTTGCAAACAGTTCATTTAGTATATTTTTCAATACAATCTAGGCATCAACAATTTGACCAAGTATATATATTATGATGATATGAGCAGAAAAAAAACATATATATTCTGCTTCTTTTGTAATATGAGCAGAACAAAATGTGTTGGAAGGAATTTATGTGCAATTATCTTATGTAGAGACACATGGGACGTTTTTTTCTGCACATTAAAATATAATTGTTTCAAATGAATGTCATAAGTCATTAGTACTGATATGGGATCCTTGCAGAGACTGTTCCATCATGGGATATGTGGAAACGGGGATAGGGAGGAAAATTAACCAACCTGTCTATGAGAATATTGCAAAAAAAAAATAATTCTTTAGTTTCCACCATGGGCCATCGTTAGGAAGAGGGCTGTTTCCTCAAAAGCTATGAATGACACGGTTATGTATTGTTGTTGTTGTTATTATTATTATAAATATAAATAATAACACATAATTTGTCTTTTTAGTCTTTTTTTTAGATAAATACAAAGCTAGCAAAATTTTAAAGAAAACTGTCTTGGCTTATTCAAAAGAAATATACAGGTTTTGTTTTCATTATTAAATAAAGTTGTGTAAACTAAGCAGCCTTTTTGCTCAATTTTATTCTTGCGGGCCTCCACAAAAATTCATGGGAACCCGCAAGGATGGGGATGGGGGATCAATATGGGGGACAGGGACGGAAGAGGAATATGAGAAACCAGGAAAGAGAGAGCATTCCCTGCCTCCTCCCCACCTCGTTGACATTTCAACTTTCAGAAATATGATTTGTAAGTAGAAAAAATGCAATATTCTAAAAGTTATTTCTCACCACCAGCATATGCAGTTTTGGTCCCTGAATCTATTTCTTCCGACAAAATCCATGGTGCAGTAGGGTCAGAGGCAGAAGTAGAGTTTGAATTTACGGGAGTGATGGGAGATCCTTGAAGCTGCATCATGAGCCACAATTCAAAATATATTACAAAGCAATGTTTGGTTCATTCTCGAATCAAGTTTTAAAGCATAAGCGGCACGTTAAGCATTGATTTATGTCTAATTATAAACATGGCTTTACAAATAGAAATCAAGTAACAACATCCTAGGACTGATGAGTTAGGTAGGCATCCTTCCAAAAGTATGTTTTATGTTTATCGAGAAAACTCAAGAACTAAAACTTTCGAAGGAATGGAAGGTGAAACCGACACTAATCTCAACATAATAATGATACAGTGAGTGGGATATACATAGTTATACATCCCTTTTTAATACTGCAGCAAGAAACAACCTTCAGTTCTTTTAATGAGCCGTGTCGTATTAGCAGTTCAAAAATAATCAGGTTTTGATAATGGCGTGCACATAAAACTGTACTTGTTAACTTTAATACAGACTACTCCGCCATGAACTAATGATGGTTAAGTCAACATTTTAAGATAGTTTGAATAAACTTCCCTAGAATCACTTATAGGGGGGGAAATATAACGACGTTTATGAGTTTTATAAACAAAAATAAGCTCATAAATACTTTTCGTAATATAAAACTATTTTAATTAAGAAACTATCATCAACACATGAAATAAGACAAAGCTTGAGACCTAAAATGAAATGGTTATTCCATTTGTAGTACTAATCAAAATTTGAAGCTTATATCAATCATCAAATCTGTTAAGCCTACAGATCCAATGTTGGACTTGGATTATACCTTCTCAGGAATGTAACGGTAAACAAAGGTACACAAGCTGCTTCTTAACACCCAAAAACAAAAGAGACTGCGCACGGCACACAAAGAACAAATTAAATTTCCAACCAGACTGAATGAAAATACATTTTTGCTGTAAAAAAAATATGGAAGTTGATTATTGGTGTATCCAGAGTCCAGACATGTTCAAATGGCTAGTTACCAATCCAAGGATCAATGAGTTACAAACTGACTAATGACAGCATACAAATATGGTCTTTCGTTCAGCTAAAACAATATACACAGTGGCATAAATAAATTGTGGTTTTGAGGTAAATTTAAACTTTTTGGAAGGAAAAGCAAGTGATTTACACAAACCTCCCGTGTTTCACGGTAATGAACTAGGACTATGTGTTCCAGACTCCTGAAAAAAGATGGTGCAAACAATTTTATGTCAGGTTATTATATGCAAAGTTATTCTAATTATATTCTCAAACCGATGGGTACAAGAATTTGAGAAGCACCATTACTAAAATATAATTCAGAAATTGGATTACATACTTATCAAGCAGCCAATAACATCTACGGACAAAGTTTGGGTTATCTTGACCATGTGCATAATATACATGGATCCTTTCTTCATTACCAACCTGATTGATGGAGAAAAGAAAAGAATGATCAGAAATCAGATATGATACGACATTAATCACTCAAATCTATAATCAGAATCAATAATAGCAAAAACTGGATGAAGGAAATGTTTATCATGCATGATAAACACTGTAATCTTATCTGATGAACGGTGAGATTAAGAGAAGAAACATAATATATTCCTCAAATATTAACCAGAAACAATTAACAATGATACAAGTGTGATCGAATCATTATGCGAAAACTGTAAAACATACTATAGCACATTAAATAGATTAAATAACATCAAAGTACAATGTTTTGAAGAAACTAAATGCAACTTGCTAGTTGATATCATAAAATTTAAATTAACACAAATATAAACACTTAATAAAATGAAAATCCTCACTTTTAAATGCTCATGAGCTTCCTTAACAGTTTTTCCATCCTTTTTCTTTTTCCAGTTGTGCCCATCTTTTCTAAAGTTCCGAAGCATCTTACGGTCAAATAATACAATAGTACCACCTGTTTACACACAAAATAGTAATAGTAATAATAAGATAACATTTTCATTGAAAATTTGACACATCAAAACTGTTAATAGAAAAAACATAATTATCACAGACTGCTTTCTATTATCTGCAGGTAAACTGTATTATAGAAATTAAGAAATAGAGACTACAAAGACAGAAACGAATATGATGAGATGAGAAATGTTAAGAAAGAACGAAAATGATGTATATCTTCTGCACAAAAATCAGATTACTACTAATAGCAACAGATAATTACTTTTGGGCAAATTCATTGGCTTGACATTGATAGTGAAATACTTGCGATTGCAAAGCATGGCATGAATCTCATTAGGGCGAAGCCATCTTGTTCTTGCCTCCTCCATAATGCTCGCAACATCCAGCTCTAGAACATATAAAAAAAAATTCAAACCAAAATGTAATCGGAGACAATTTAATATTTATGAATGACAAGGTAATAGGAAGTGCAGCTAACATTTACAGCGAAAAGAAGAGAAAGGGAACATCATACTTCAAAACTGATATTAAAAAGAATGGATTTCTCTACCTATAAAGCAAGACATTGAAAAAAATTTGACACCAGAAAATTCTTAAAAGTTGTTTTACAGATTAAAAATAATCCATTTTGTCTAAGCAACCTAAACACAAACAGCTGGTGAACAGAGAGAAAACAATATGAAAAAATCATAAAAATTGATAGTTGAACAATTAAAAGAGTGGGAGTGAAGTATGAACCTTGCAATGTGTGAAATCCATGAATATCTGATCCAACTAGTTGTTGACCCAATAAGTTATTATCCATCACATAAACCTGCAATTATCACATAAACCTGCAATTATGATAAAGAAAATCAATTAATCAAAGTAATAATGAAAGGGTAGTAAGAGTAAACTTATGTAGCACGGACACCT
The DNA here is from genome assembly GCA_948472305.1 of Vicia faba. NCBI lineage: Eukaryota > Viridiplantae > Streptophyta > Magnoliopsida > Fabales > Fabaceae > Vicia > Vicia faba. The sequence goes on along the minus strand of OX451739.1, from coordinate 1,344,071,828 downwards.
CGCAAAAAAATCGTAAATATATCCACGTCGGTATCGGACACTTGATGTTTAATTTATTTATTTTTTAGATTTATTATCGGTGTCGTGGTATCAGTCTCGGAGTAAAAATCAAGGGTGTAGTTGCTTCATAGAAGAAAACAGAAAAGATGATGAGTTTACCTGATTGTAGAGAAGGGTGAGTCTATCTGTTGGGATTGGGAGACATATGATCGCGTCTGGTAGTAGCTAGCTCAATCACACTCCTTTCGATTCTAATTATATCACACACCTGGACAAGTTTCTTTTGTCTTTAAACAAATACCTTTTTTGTTTTTTATATTTTTAAAAAAATATGATTTTTATGATTTTTTTTAAATAAAAATAGTCAAACAAAATTAATTTTGACATCTAATAATATATGTTTTTTAAAAAATATTTTTATAAATATAAAATAATATTTTATAAAAATTTATTTAAATCAATTTTTTATTTGATGTTTTAAAAACAATTATAATTTCTATAATAAAAAATATGTAACATTGTAAAAAAACAATTTTTAAAATAATCACAAACAAACAAGACTAATATTATTATATTTATGATCTTACCGAATCAGAAATGAACCGTCACAGCTAGCTCGGGCAGAAGTTGAATGAGATGGGAGGATACTTGCAAGACACTCTGATGGCAAAGTAAGTTGCGGAGTGAGCAAGCAAGTGTAAGAGTTAGAAAGTGTTGAATTAAATACATGACCCTCTTAGGAGACAGGGTATTTATAGTCCCCATCGTTGGGCCAAGCTTCCCATTATCGGGCCACGTTGAGGCCCAATAACAGGAACGGTCAGGGCTTACGTGTGTATGGAGTCTAACAAGTGGACTCCCCACTGGTCAACTGCTCCGCGAGAATAAGGTCGGACCCGTGATTTTCGGAGGGCAGTTTAAGATGACTATTGTGGGATTGTGGGCCATGTCCTCCAACGATCGTATGAAGAGTTGCCCAACGGTCCCTAACTTAGGTTGTTTTTGGGCTTCCCATTCGAAGGACAAGTGTAGGCCTAATCCAGATCAGGAGCCCCCTAAGTTACTGCCCTCGAGCAAAAGGGCGGTGACTTGAGTTCAGCTCTCGATGCCGGAGACTTGATCGAGGAGGACGACCAAAGTCCCCTGAAAGGAACGAGTTGTTTCCCGCATGGGAGACAAGCTCGAGTGTGTCGGGGGATATTATGGATGAACGGGCAGTGAGACCGAAGGGTTAGTCGCTTGCTCGAGAGGACCGTATTAGTAATGGAGAGCCTCTGCGAGATTCTTTTCGACGCGCCCGTCTTGAGGGAGTTATCGATATGTCGAGCATTACATCGTTCCTGAGGTGGTTGAATGGATGTGCCTGTGTACGTACCCTAGTGTCGAGCATTCTCTCGCGTGGGGTATCTGTCTCGTGCGTGTATAGGGATAACGCGTAGGAGTCGGGCATATACTCGTCAATCCATAAGGGACGCGTTGTTGACAGTTGAGCCACGTGGCTAATGCTTTGGGGTGCCACCCCTTCAAGGGGAAAGCCAAAAGGCCCAATGAAATGATGACCTTTCATGAGGGACCTCTTGGGGCGTGGGTCACCTATAAAAGGGGGCCCCTGAGTCTCATTTGTCATCTTCTCAAGTTTCCTTTCAACTGTTCTTGCTCGTGGTGTGAAGCAATCCTCTCAACTTCCCAGATTTCCTTGCTCGTTATGTGAAGCAATCCTCTCAACTTCCCAGATTTTCTCTTTGAGTCCTTCATCCAAGTAAGTTACAACCTCTTAACACCACATCTCTTACGCATTTCTGGAAATTATGCCTTGATTGGATGAACATTTATGAGTTCTATGATGAATACTCATGAATGTTCATTAAGTTCATGATTTCTGCGTTGAGCACTCATGAATCTGTCGGGCACTTTATGAATGTTCATTAACTATGGCGTCAGGGGGGTATCCCCGAATAGTGGTCGTAGCACAGGGGATGGCTTCCCCGGATACAGGGATTATCTCGGGCTTCTCGCTCGGTGAGTGATCATCCCCCCGGCTACATGACCTCCCAACGAAATAGTCCGCTTTAGCATGTAGTCGAGGGCTTGGGTCGAGTTCGTCACCCTTTCACTTGATCTGTGGTGGAAGGGTGGATTTGATAATGTCGAACTCACTATTTTCCCCTGCTTTTCAAATATAATGACGTACTCAGTCGGGGACGATATTCTGGCCGCCAATTATAAAGGCGAGCCCCACAATGACGAGGATCCTTTGGCTTGGGTTGCTCCTGAGCCCCGGAATAAACGGTTGTGCTTTTCCCAAGACGCAACGGATGCATTCAATTGCCCAGAGGTATGCGCAGAAGGGCCCCTCGCCAATTAGATGCTCCAAATTCCCCACTGTGACTGAAGAATATGCTCGACGTACCTGGGAAAACGGTTCCCCATGTGTGAATTCGCTTTTAAAGAGGCGGGGATGCGCTTTCCCTTCAATGATTTTCAAGTTGGTGTTTTCCAATGGCTTCAATTGGCGCCTTCTCAACTCCACTCGAACGTGCTGGCGTTTATGCAAGCATTCGAGCTCGTCTTTCAGTATCTGAAGATAGGTGCCACGTTGCCCCTCTTTTTCTGTATCTTTCACCTCCAAAGACAATCCGTTGGAGGGGGGTAGACGTGGGTGTCGTTCAAGCAATTCGGGAAGCTCTTTAGGCCTTACCTGGAGTCTGTCCGGAATTTCAAAGAGAGGTATTTCATCGTGAAGCCCCTGACAAATGCGGCCATAGATTCCCTATATACTCGTGTGGAAGAGGTGGAGGATGGGCGGCCAGTTACCCCGCTTATGGCCAGATTTCTGCCTGAGTGGCAGTGGAAGCACTTCGAACAAAGGCCCGAATATTACGCTGTGAAACCCGAGGACCTAGACGCTCAAGACCAGCTTTCGTACGAGAAGCTGTCGGCCTATGTCAAGAGTTTCTCTCCCGCGAAGTGTGTGGATGTGAACAACAACCTCTTGTTCGACGACGGGGGGGAGTATCTTTTAGTCAATAGGTTGGTCAACATGAAGGCCTTGCTCGAATGCTCCTCAAATGGGGAAGCCATGAGGCTTTTAGGTAGGGGAATGTTGTACCCCAAAATTTTCCCTCTCATTTATCAAGTATTTTCTCACAAGATCTACTTTGGTTCAAGACTGCACAAGGGTTGATCAGCTCAAGACACCTCCTTAAGCACTGATGACTGAAATTATGGTTTGAGATTGCACAAGGATAATTGAACTTTTAATGCCTAATATGACTTTAATTGTTCATTATGTACCCCAAGATTTCTCATGTCAAGTTTCAAGTCTTGGATCACATTTTTGCTCAGTCAATTGAACAGTTGACCTAAAAATCAGTTGTATTGGGGAAAAAGTCAATTGTAGCCAATTTACAGTCAAACTTAATGATTTTTGATCCATATCAATATTATAAACTCATATGTATCATTTTATCAAGTTTGGACCATAATTCCTCAAGAAATTTGATCAGATCATCAAAAGGGCAAAATGGTCAAAATTAGGGTTTTGACAGAGAAAGGGCAATTTCTGATTTTTGACCTAGAAAATGGTTAATTGGTTTGTGGCATGATCTCAATAGTTAAATTTCATCATTTGACCTAATGGCATGACTCAAAACATTGCTCAAGATCAATTGAATTGATAGTTGATTTTCAGTCAACTGATCAAAAGTCAATTGTACACTAAAAAGTCAAACTTTGACTTTTTGGTCAAAATCAAGTGTCAAAGATCACAGTTCATCAAAACATGTCAAAATATGAAACTTGTTCATCAAGAAATCAAAAAGTCAAGATTTTATTTTGAAAAGTCAAAGTTTTCAAACTTAGAAATTTTTCTAAGTGTTGAAAACTTCATATTTTTTCACAACTTTGAGCCAATTTTTCACCATGATGCAAGATGATTCAAAAGAAACTTTCAAAATGAAAGTTATAGATCTCCATTATATCTACAACATTTCTTTACACAACTTCTCCTAGAAATTCTTGGATCTCAATTTATTAATCCATGAAGTCATGTCATGAAACTAAACACTTAGTGAAAATATTGCCCTAGTTTAGGCAGGATTTTGACCTAACTTCATGGAAATTTTTCATATAATTACAAGGGTAATTTTCAAAAGTGATTCAAAGAGGGGTTATAAAGCACATTACAAGCTTTCCAAAATTTCCAATAACTCCTTGTGATCATTCCTAAGCAAGGAGAATCGAAGAGAGGAAGTTAGGGTTTTCAAACTGAAATTATAGGTCATTTTTTATGAACAAGAATTCAAATCTCAAGCCTATGCTGCACAATCTTGATTTGCAGGCCTCTAAACCCTAAGATCTCTCCCTAATCAGAAGATTACATTTGCTTCTGAGCTATTGTCCATTTAATTCAAGCTTTCTCCAATACAATTTTCCATTAATGGCACAAAGGCACCATTGCCATTTACATAAAGCAAGCTTTATGCAAAGTCAACTTGCATTGAGCTTTGCACTTGTTCCTTTTGCACAAGCTTCCTCTACAAAGTCAGATAAGTATGTTTAAAGTTGGTAACCACTCTACATGCTTGTACTTGCTACCTTGAAACTACATTTCTCACTTTTCTTCAAAATCAAGCAACCTAGCCATAACTATATAACTCAGAAATCCTTTGTGCAAAACCTCTAAAACCTTTTTATTATAGATACACAAGTCATTTGCAAGAAAGGACACGCATGCTCAAGCCCTGAAACCCCCTAAAACACAGAACCACCAAAAACATCTCAAAACTTGCCATTTCTGAGTTTTGAATCCAATCTCCAAATTTGCTCGTGCGTTTCTTGGCCTTTTACTTTCAAAAGCTTCTAAATAACATATACAAACAATTCCAACACCTACAACACGAATGTAAAACCTCTATCACCATCCACCATTTTCAAAAACATCACTTTGCACCTTGACTTCTCCAGAACTCCTCAGCCACTTTCAGCTCAAGCCAAGCATCACATTAGCTTCTTGGGAACTTGAGGAAGTTAACCCAATCACTGGAACTCATCAAAAGCTGCTCAAACTCAAAACACGATACCCTCTTGCAAGGTGAGTTTTCTGACTTTTGAACTCTTCATACAAGTATCATTAATGGTTTATTTGTGAATAAGAAATGTAGATATCATTGTCCTGAAGCTAGCCATATCCTTAGATTTCATTATTGTTGCTTGAGTAGTTAGAATTTTGAATCTGAACCTCTGAAAATAATTAGGTCAGGATTTGGTACTTTAAAAAATTCTCATTCATCTTTGATTTATAGTTTATGATATTTATATGGTTGGATTCATATGAAAAAATGGAACAACTTTCATGTTTTCAATTTCCATTTTTTTTGAGAAATGGTGAAGTTACATGTGGTCTGGCTGGAGGTTGAAGATGAAGTGTATTTAGGACTTGTTTTGTATTATATTTTATCATTTCAGTTATATTAACGGATATATAGCCACCCCAGTGGTAAGGCAGCGCGCTAGTAACCAAGAGGTCATGGGTTCAACACCCAGCGCACTGCCTTTTGCATTTTTCCACATTTTTTGCCATTTCTCCTTTCAGGAAGCGTTTGGGCCAGCAAAACCTTGGGCGTGACTTTTTCTTAATATTACCTCCCAAATTCAATGTTAACCTCCCTGACTTTATTATTTTTATTTTATTTTTGTTTCATCTTTTATTATTATTATTATTAATATTAATATTATTAATATTATTATTATTATTATTATTATTATTATTATTTTCATTAATAAAAATCCAAAAAAAATATTTATATTTTTATTATTTTATATTTATTTAGTTTATTATTATTTTTATAAAAAAAAACTAAAAGAACACAAAAACCTTTTTCATTTAATAAATTAATTTCTTTTCAATAAATATTTAGACTAGGGTTTGACTATAATATTATTTTCTTGTGAATAAAATTAATTTAGGACTTAGGTTTATTTTAATTAATTAATTCTCATTTGTATTTTCATTAAGATAAAAACTTTTATAAGAAAAACCCTAAAAAAATAATTTATTTTACTAACTTAATCTTAATTTTCTTATTTTTAGTTAATTATTCTATTTAAATTAATTAGGTCAAAAAACCTTTTTCATAAAAAACCAGACAAAAATCACGTTTCTTTTTACATTCACATTCTTGCATTTTTTACTTATTCAATTTTGTACATTTATTCAAATTCAATATGGTTGTAATAATTATTTAGATTTAATTTCTTACAATTCCCCATTTGTAATTTGTACACCCCCTCCCCTAAATGATGTAATAGCGTAGTAATTTTAATTTCCGTAATTTATTGCTTTATATACAAATGCTAGTAATTAGGGTTTTGTATGGAAAGATTAAAACCAACAAATAGAAAACCCTAATCAAGACAAATCAAGCATGTAAATCAATACACTTGCACACTTACACTCTTAGGGTAAACCCACTTTGTTGCCTTACAAAAATGGCCATATTATGCATGTGAGATATCTTAGCAAAAACAAGCAAAAAAAATATAAGATCATAGTCCCTCGATGACGCTATCCATGTTGCCTTTCAAAATGATCTTAGTCCCTAAGAAAAATTCTAAGATATCTTACAACATTGTTAATTATGGTTATACGATTACCCACGCCCGTCCCTTTTATATCAAAAGATAAGGTTACTTACCAAATCAATGGTAAGATAACAATGTCAAAGGAAAGAGGAAATGAACATGAAAGACTTTTTAGTAGGTAGAATGTTCCTAGTTACTTGCTCAATTTCAAAACAAAAGCATCCTTGCTATTTTCAAAACAAACACCAACACTTTCAAAAACATCTTTCAAACTTGAAAACATTTTCAAAAGATCAAACACTTTGTATACATTTGTTGTACCCCAAAATTTTCTCTCTCATTTTTACTCAACACGTGTCAATTGGGGTCCCCAAGTTGCTCAAGGAAGTTCAAGAGTTAACCAAACAAACTCTCTCCTAAGGCAGTATATCTCAAATTAGGGTTTCCATCTTCATTAATATGTGTGAACCACAAAGGACTCAAATTTTCACCATTGTCCTAATATGTTCTCAAGATCACCCATGTCAAGTTTCAAGCCTTGCATAAGAAGTTTGCTCAGTCAATTGCTCAAATGCCTGAAAATCAACTGTATTAGGTCAAAAGTGAACTGTGGCCCACATACAGTCAAACTTCAAGATTTTTGGTCAACATCCTCATTTTGAAGTATTATCCATCATTTGATCAAGGGTTGATCATGATTCCTCAATGATTGCTCACAATTCATCAAAACCCAAAAGTTGTTAAATTAGGGTTTTACAGGAAAAGTCAACTCAACTTTGACCAAGCATAGCTTTATCATACTTTATCATAAATGACCCATCCAAAGATCATTTTGAAGAGGATTAAATTCCATAAAATTCATCTTCAGCTCCCAAGTCCAGAATATGCACTCACAAGAAGATATGAATTTTGACATTATAGGTCCTTTTGAAAAGTCAACAAAAACACCTTTTGGGTCAAAGCTTCATACATGAACATGGAAGACTCAATTGAGATGAGACCAAATGGGTTGTTTATAGGACATCTTAAGATTTCTAAAAAGTCAAAGAACACACTTGTAGGGTCAAAATTGAGAGAGTTATGCATTGGCCAAGTTGACCATTTTTGCAATCTTTGCCAAAAGTCAAATATGCTCAAATTTGCATTTTTTGCTAAATGGGCCCAACTTTTTATGCTTGCACCTCAATTATAATGTGGTCCACGACTCAAATGTTCACTCACCCATTATGTGCTTCATTTTTCAATTTATTTTTATTTTTCATTAATTAAAAAGTGAATTAAATCAAATAAATGATGAAAATTAACAAGGATATGATTTGATTTGTTTTTTGGACAGATTGGCAATCAAGATATGCTGAGTTAACAAGATGTTTACAGTGATTTCTAGTAAACAACCTCTAGTCTTCCAATTTACTAATTATTATTGGTTACTTGCAGGATCGACTAGATTGATCCTAGAACACATGTGTCATAACTCATTTTTATGTTCATATATATTATCTTGATAGACTTATATTGTATGTTAAGTTCGAATATGAGATTCTTAGGAAAGATTTATAAAATGGTCTATAGGAATAAACTAACTGAATGTAGGCAGGAAAGGCTTCGAATTAGACTTGGGCTTGAATGTAAAGATAAGTGTTTAAGGGCAAGTAAAACAAGGAAATGCAAGGAAATCGAAGTAATGAAATGACTGTGTTTAAAGGCAAGTAAAACAAGGAAATGCAAGTAAATCGAAAGATTTAAAGGGCAAGGAAATATTGTAATGCAAGGAAATGTAAGGAAATCGAAAGATTTAAAGGGTAAGGAAATGCAAGTAAATCGAAAGATTTAAAGGGCAAGGAAATACTGTAATGCAAGGAAATGTAAGGAAATCGAAAGATTTAAAGGGTAAGGAAATGCAAGTAAATAGAATGATTTAAAGGGCAAGTAAATACTGTAATGCAAGGAAATGTAAGGAAATCGAAAGTAACGAAGGGCAGAAATACTGTAATGGCGAACTAAATATAACAAAACTTGTATTGAAATTGTAAAAAAGTAATGATGTTCAATACGTACATTGTATCTTCTGACTCGTTTTCCTTAATTCACGGAAGTTTGAGTATTTTGAGATCTTTTAGTACATAAAAGTGAACATCTTAAATCTAACATAAGAACACCTATTTATAGTGTCTTGACGCTAACGGCCATATTCTAAAATCACGCCACGTTCAAAGCATGCAGGCTTCCTATGTTTGCTGACTTCCACGCGTCTTCTAGAATGGCGCTCTTTATTTGAAATTCGAAATCTGTACCAATCAAAGCATCTTGTTCTTTTGTTGCTTTCTAAATAACCCAATTACCTGGACCGTTTCCAATTTCTGGCACCCTTTCATAAAGGAGCTCTTTATAATTCGAACACTAAAAAAGTCCAAATCGAAATCTGCTGGAAATCGAATAATCCTTCAACATAATGACTCCATATCTCCCACCAATATCCAATATTGATATTAATCTCCTTAGGTACTTTATTCGAAATATTATTTTGATAGTGGTTTCTTCCTTATTCGAAATAGCCAGCTAATAAATTGCCCCCCAAGAACATGTATTTCAACAGATATAAAGAAATACTTGTTTTTTGACTCATCCAGGCTATTTCGATTTCGAGAGTATCAAAAACTCATGATGACCATATTGTACACGATGGCAGAGTAAGTGTCCTACTTTCTTTTTATTATCCTGCAGTGATTCTAACCTCTTGTAAGCATGGCTTATACCTTTTTAAGTATTTCCCATTTACCCTCAAGATTCTTCTATCTTCTGCTAATTCTTCTATTTCATAAGCATTATTCGAAAATGTTTTCAAAACTCGAAAGGGACCCTCCCAATGGGGTGACCATTTACCTAATAATCTGTTCTTTTTATCCATAGGTAATATAACTTTCCATACCAGGTCATTGGTTAAGAACAACTTACTTTTAACTCTCTTGTTGTATGCTCTGGCTACTCCTTCTTTTTGTATTCTCATAACTTCTAAAGCATGTAGCCTATCTTCATCCATATCCACTAATTCATTCGTCATCATTTCCCAATATTGATCAGTTGGTATTTCATTTTGTCTTTGGATTCTTATTGACTGTAAGTGTATTTCGACTGGCAACGCTGCGTCATGTCCAAAGGTAAGTCGAGACGGAGTAGTATTCGTTGCTTCTTTAGGAGATGTTCGACATGCCCACAAAGCTTGGTCCAAAGTTTTGTGCCAACTTCTTGGCTTTCGACCTACATGTTTCTTCATCAAACCTATTATGATTTTATTGGCTGCTTCTACTTGTCCATTAGCTTGAGCATAGTAAGGAGTTGACGTTAGTAATTTAAATCCCATTTCTTTTACAAACTCTTTCATTTTTTGCCCTGTGAAAACTGAACCTTGATCTGTTGTGATACTTTCTGGTATTCCGAACCTGTAAATTATTTGTCTCTGGATAAATTCCATAATGACCTCTTGATCAACGTTCACTAGAGGAATTGCTTCGATCCATTTTGTAAAATAATCTATACCCACAAGGATATATTTCTGTCCTTTGGATGATACTGGTCGAATTTCACCAATTAGATCTAATGCCCATCCTCTAAAAGGCCAAGGCTTAACAATTGAATGTAACTCACTTGCAGGAGCATGTTGAATACCTGCATGAACTTGGCATTGTTTGCAACCTTTAGCAAATTCTATGCAGTCTTTGAGCATAGTGGGCCAATACATTCCATATCGAAACAACAACCATTTCATTTTGTGACCTGCTTGATGTGCCCCACATGCCCCACTGTGAACACTGGATACTGCTAAATATGCCTCATTTTATCCTAAACACTTGAGTAATATACCTTCTGGGGTTTTCTTAAAAAGTTCATTTCCTATTAGGACATAAGACAATGCCCTATATTTGATCTTTTTCTCTGTACTTACTGAAGGTTCTTTCAGATAATTTACTATGGGACTTCTCCAATCTGTATCTGCCAAAGTATCAATATTCAGAACTTCGAATTCTTTCTGATCTGCATAACCCAGTTTCGAATCTTCCAAGTCTAATGGTGATAATTTGGTAGCCATTATTCTGCCTCTTGTTTCTATGAGATATTGGAGTTTTTCTCTAGATGTCTTATATCCTGAAGTTATTTGAGCCAAGTCATTTGCCTCCTGATTATCAATTCTGGGAATATGTTTTATATCCACATATTCAAATTTCTTGAGTAATCTGTTAGCAATAACGAAGTACATGATCAAATTTTCCTTGATACATTTGTATTCTTTGGTTATTTGTTTGATGATCAGCTCTGAGTCTCCCCTGATTTCGACTCTGGTTGCCCCCAACTCTAATAAAGCTTCAAGTCCAACAATTAATGCTTCATACTCAGCTTCGTTGTTCGAACAAGGAGGGCCTTCTAACTTGTACTTGAATTTCGTTGGAATTCCCTCAGGAGAAATTATAAGGACTCCAACACCAGTTCCATGTTTATGTGTTGACCCATCGAAGGATAATTTCCAAAGCTGGATCTCAACATAATCTAACGCGAAGTCTTCACTCACAAAGTGATCCACTATGAAATCTGAAACGACTTGTCCTTTCATAGCTTTTAAAGGCTTGAAGGTCAAATTGTACTCAGTGAGCGCTAAGGCCCATTTTCCAATCCTGCTGTGCATGATTGGTTTTGAAAGCATATGTTTAATAACATCAAAGTGAGATGAAACATAAAAATCAACTGGTTTAATATAATATTTAAGTTTTGTACAAGAGAAATACAGACAGAGGCATAGTTTTTCAATGCTATTATACTTAGCCTCTGCTTTATTTAGGACCCTACTAAGATAATAGATGGCTCTTTCGACACCATCATCATTTTCTTGGGCCAACATACTACCTATAGTTACATTGGAGGCAGAGATGTACAACCTCATTGGTTTATCTTTAGAATGGGGTGCAAGTATAGGAGGATGCATCAAATAAGCTTTGATTTTCTCGAATGCCTCCTGATGCTGCGCAGTCCATTCAAAATTCCCTTGATTGAGACAGAGAAGTGGAGAGAAAGCTTGAGTTCGCCCACTCAAATTAGATATGAATCTCCTTAAAAAGTTAATTTTACCCAATAGAGATTGTAACTCTTTATTTGTTGAAGGAGGTTTCGTCTCCATAATAGCCTTCGTCTTGTTCAAGTTAATTTCGATCCCCTTCTTATGGACCATAAAGCCTAGGAAATCCCCAGCCTGAACAAAGAAAGCACGTTTAAGAGGATTCATTTTTAAGCCATGTTTTCTCATTCTTTCGAATGACTGGCAAAGGTGAGTCAAATGATCCTCATCAGAAACAAATTTGACTACTATGTCATCTATATAAATCTGCATAAATGACTCAATGAAATCATGAAAAATAGTGTTCATTGCCCTCTGATATGTTGCCCCAGCATTTTTTAGTCCAAAGGGCATAACTACCCATTCATAAGTGCCTAAGGCGCCTGGACATCTGAATGCAGTTTTGGGAACATCATCCTCAGCAATAAAAATCTGATTATACCCAGAGTATCCATCCAACATACTCAGGTATTCGAAACCCGCAGCAGAATCAATTAGCATTTCTGCTATAGGCATGGAATATTCATCTTTTGGGGTGGCAGTGTTTAAATCCCTAAAATATATGCAAATTCGTAAAGAGCCATTTTTCTTAATAACAGGTACAATGTTAGCAAGCCATTCTACATACCTTGTGGTCTTGATAAATTTGCATCGAAGGAGCCGTTCCACCTCTGCCTTTATTTTTGAGAGGATTTCTGGAGCGAATCGCCTAGGCATCTGCTTGATGGGCTTCTTGCCATCCTTGATTGGAAGCCTATGTTCTACCAGTTCCCTCTTTAAACCAGGCATTTCATCATAGTCCCAGGCGAAGCAATCTCTGTTTCGTTTGAGCATTTCAACCACTTTGCCTCTTAAATTGGGACTAAGTTTCACACTGATGTATGTAATCCTTTTTTCAACACCATCCCCAATATCAACTTCCTCCAAAGGATCTTGGGCCATCATCTTAGCGCTTGATGACTCTAGATCCTTTTCGAACCCCAAGGGCTCTTGATCATAAATGGCATCTAGTCTTTGATCCATCAGCTCAGAAGTTTGTCCATCACATGGTGAGGACGAATGGTTTCTTTCAGGATTTGCTATTTCTTTTTTGTCTATGGCTTCGAAAGCCATGTTTTGTATTTCAGATTCGAGAGCCGTTCTTCGTTTGTTCTCAGCCAAATAGGCCGAAATCTTTTGGTAGTAATTCGAGTCAGTCATAATAACCTTCGCTTGCCCAGCCAGTTGGCTGTATCGTCGAAGTCTCTCCATCTTTCTCAGTCACCTGCCCATCCCACATGATTTCCCTATCCCATTGGAATCCATTGGGATGGAAGGTTAGGGAATAATAAGTGTTTTCATTAGGCTCGAAATATTCCTCAGGTGGGTGACATTGCCCTATGTTGGCCATATTTCTGTCGAAATTTCTTGTCCACATTGTTGATTTCTGCCATATAGTAACTTTGGTCTGCTTCTATATTTTCAACAATCACATCATCTCTCCATAACATCAGCCTTTGATGCATTGAAGAAGGTACAACTCCAACTCCATGGATTCATTCCCTGCCAAGCAACAGATTGTAATTTGCTTTTGCAGCAATGACCATAAACATTGTTGGCCTTGTGAGGGAACCAATTGTCAGGTTAACTTGTATTACTCCCAAAGTCTGGCCAACCTTCCCTTCATAATTTGAAAGCACCATGTTGTGAGGTCTAACATCTGAATCCTGCATTCCTATTCTCTTTAGCATGAATTGGGGCATCAGATTGACAGCAGCTCCACCATCTACCAAAACCTTGTTCACACCATATTGTTCCACCTTTGCCCTGATGAATAAGGGTTTGAGATGGTTTTTAATTCCTTCGTCTGGCTTTTCAAAGAAATCATTCTGCTCTTTGACCGCTCCATTGTTCATCACATAATAGCATACTGGCCTATGTCTGGCTATTTCGTCCTCATCAGTCTCCTCATCAGCATAAACTTCTGTTTCCTGATTGTACTCACAAGGCAGCACCGAAACTACATTGCAGTTTGCATTGAAGAAGGATCCCCCCTCAGATTCGAAGGCATCAGTCATCAAGTCCTCTTCGTTCGCAACTTCCTTCTGAGTCCTATTTTCTTTAGCGTCCTTCTGTGGAGAAAAAAGTTTCCTGGACACTGGGGTTTACCCCCAGTCTGGTTCAGTGATGTTGGGTTATTGGTACTGGATTCTCCTACTCCTGTAGGTTTCGAATCCCTTGCAGCTTTTTGGTTTCTCTGGTGTCTGCGCCACTGAGAGCGAGATATTGGGTTTCTGCCTTTATAATTCTCCAATCTTATTTCTTCCCTCCTGTTTGAATTGAATTGCCTCCTGTAAGCCATTGCAGTCCTGCCTCCTCGATTGAAACTGCGCCACTTCCCTTTTCCCTTATCAGCATTCACTTGCAGCCATCTTTCAGTGGGGATTTCTGCAGGTAGTTTAAAGGAAACTCTCTTTGCTCCCCTGGGATAAGGGCTATCTGGCCTCCTTGGAAAACTTCTGGCTGTGCTAATAAGATTCGAAGGCATTCCACCTTGGTTCCCCCAGCCTGACGCAAACGGAATTCTTTCGAATGCTTCAGCCATTTCCTTATCATACACTGCTGCACATCTGGGACATATCAAGCATTCTGTTCCAATCTTGTGGCAACGAACCAGGAATTCGAGCAGACTTTCATCAGCTTTTGGATATACTTTGTAGAGTTGGTTGTCTTGCCTCCAGTTGACTCCTGTTCGTTCACGCTGGGCCCTTTCGAATTCAGCAGCAATTCTGGGGTTGCAATGATACTGCACCTTGGGCATAGCAACTTTTCCTGATTTTTCTTATGACAGTGGAAGAGGTATTCACGCAAACCTGCGTCCTTTCTAGGTAATTTCTCTCTTCTTTGTTCTCTTTCCCTCTCTAAACAGCGTTCCACTTCTTCCATTTCAGTGTTAGGCTGTTCGAAGTCCACCATATTCACTCCCAACATTTGGTCATCAGAAATTTTGACTTCTTCAAATTTCATCCTAAGACCTTCAGTGGCCTTAGCCAATTTTCTATCACTTAATATCTTTGCTTTGAGCACCTTTGGGAGGCCATCAGTAGCCTCTATTTCATTTTCGATCAATGGGAGGCCATCAGTAGCCTCTCTTTCGTTTTCGATTAAGACGAAGTCCCCATCCTCTTCGAATTCCTCCTTCGACTCAACTTTCCCCTCAGCAATTTCCACCACATTGATGTCTAGAGGTTCAGCATAGTTAGTCTCCACCATCAGCAATGGATCAATATCAACTTTCATTGGATTCTTTCCCTTGTCTGAGAACTTCAGCCTGCCATCTTTGATTGCATTCTGTATCAGATCCCTAAAAAGGAAACATTGTGAGGTTTTATGGCCTAAAAAGTTGTGATATTTACAAAACCCCCTTTTTTTCCTTTGTTCCAACGGAGGAACCTTAAGGTTAGGAGGAATTATTAACTGGCCATCTTTAATAAGTAGATCAAATATCTCATCACATTTAGTTATATCGAAAGTATAGATTTTCTTGGGGAATTTATCATTCCTTTCACTTTCGACAGAATCCTTTCCATTGGAAGGAAGTAGAACTTTGCAAGCATAAGGGGGTGCTTCTTTTAGTTCTGCAAGATCTATTTCGAACTGATCGAAATCATAATGGTCTTGAGGATCATCTATGTTTTCCTCTTCAGCCTCTATGTAGGCTATTCTCTCTTTCCTATGATTTTTACTAGCCCTAGCTTTTTCAGCTTTTAATCTTTCGACCTGACGCACTCTGTCTGCTAGTTGGGCCATATCTCTAAGATACTGTGTATCCAATTTCTTTCGAATGGAATAATCTAGGCCACCAGCAGCCATTTCGACCAATTCATGTTCAGGGACTACTGTGAAGCATCTGGATTTTAATAAACGGAATCTATTCAAATATTCATCTATTGGTTCTGTGAATTTTCTCTTAATGCTTGCTAGTTCCTTGAGACTAATTTTAGACTGACCCATGTAAAATTGTTCATGGAAAAGTCATTCTAAATAAGGCCATGTGTCCACAGATCCAGAGGGCAACGTGGTGAACCAAGTGAAAGCGTTCTTTGTTAAAGAACTTGGAAAGTATTTTATCCTAAGATTTTCATGATTTGCTATATCTC
The DNA here is from genome assembly GCA_948472305.1 of Vicia faba. Classification (NCBI taxonomy): domain Eukaryota; kingdom Viridiplantae; phylum Streptophyta; class Magnoliopsida; order Fabales; family Fabaceae; genus Vicia; species Vicia faba. The sequence goes on along the minus strand of OX451739.1, from coordinate 1,344,056,003 downwards.
CTACTTTTGTTAAATATCTTGCTATATGTTCCACTGTTGATTCACTTGTATCTCCAACAAATTTCGTGAATTTAGGAACTTTAATGCCCCTGGGTAATTCTGTTTGCAAAATATAATCTATAATAGGAGATGTGTAATTTGGCCTTCTAAATCCTGAATTTAAACCATTCTGGGCCATTATTCTTTTAATCATGGTGGTGAGGTTATTTTCTGCCACTAAATTGTCATTCCTAATTCTATGAACAATTTCGTCTGCATTTTGGTCCATATTCACCATCATTATAGGTCTAGGCTGTTCATTCTGAACTTCCTGAATTCCCTAGTCTCTTAATCTTACCCCTATATTTCTTTCTTCGACCACTTGTACAGGGGGTCGAATTTGTTTAATTATGGGTTCTTCATTTCGAATTACCTCTGGGTTTTGCCTACGCCTTGCAGGCGCATTAGGGGCACCAAAAAAATCTGCTATTCTGGCCATCTGGGCTGCATTTTCTTGGTTTGTTCTATTTATATTCTGGATTAGGGGATTGAAAATAGCATTCATTTCGCGGGCTAAGATTCCTCTCATATCATGATTGCTATCATCCATCCGTTGTCTAAGCGCTGCCTGACTATTAGTTGTAAGAGTAGGTAATTGGGCAAAGTTTCCTGTATTCTGGAAATTTGTACCCAAATGGTTCATTCCTGAACCAGATCCTTGGAGTAGGGACGAAGTTGTTATATTATTTAACCCTTCCATAAACGAAGTTGGCATCCCATACTGAGGATTTCTAGGTCTCAAAGGTTCGAAACCTGGAGGCCTATGGGAGGTCGAATACTGTTGATTCCCTATGTGTGGCGCAGTTTGCACTGAAGACATGTTTGATGGCATGTCTAATGTACTTACTGGGATCGTATTCGAACTTCCAACATGAATGGCATTGGAGGCATCAATCGAACTTGAAACTATTGTTGCAGCCCCCTGTGGGGGATTCTGTACCCCATCTTGGTTGGTTGTATTAACCATTGTTTTGGTACGTTGTTTTCTGGGTATATGTGGATTGTTATTCTTTATTTTTCCGCTTCGAAGGTTCATGTACCGAAACGCGCTCCACACTCAGAAAATCCTAAAACTTTTCTAATATGTTTGATAAAATGTTTTGTTATGACACTGTCCCACCGGGTGTGCCAATTTGTTTACAGTGATTTCTAGTAAACAACCGCTAGTCTTCTAATTTACTAATTATTATTGGTTAATTGCAGGATCAACTAGATTGATCCTAGAACACATGTGTCATAACTCATTTTTATGTTCATATCTATTATCTTGATAGACTTATATTGTATGTTAAGTTCGAATATGAGATTCTTAGGAAAGATTTCTAAAATGGTCTTGTGATCGGTGGATCTGGAACTGACTGTTTAACGCTGGTTCACGAAATGTCACGGAAGCAAGAGTCGCCACCGTCTTTTTTTTCTCCAAATGGAAAGGACAAAAGCACAGAAAAATTCCTTAAAGAGATTGCTCTCGGTTCGGGAGGTAGATTATAGAAAGGGAAGGTGTTAGCACCCTTTCTATCCATGGTTATCCATGGGCTCTTAGATACTTGCTCACTTGTGTTTTCAAAAATGGTTTGTTTGCTTTTCAACTGTGAGTGAGTTTGAAAAATTTTCGTTTAAAATTTCAGTTCGACTCTTGTATCGGTCCTCAAGAGTGTTTGAAAAATTGCTTTCGAAAGCTTTTTTGAAAATGTGTTGGTGTGAAAAGTATTTTTGATTTGTTTTCGAAATTAGAGCAAGTATCTAGAGTCGTCTACCTACCCTAAGGAATTTGTCTGTGTAAATGTCCTTTAAAGTAGTGCCATCCCACCATTGAGAGGTAGGTAGCACTACCGTTGGAGGTGTTCGGGTCAATTCGAGGTTCGGGACATGGTGATCACCAGAGCAATGGGAAGACACCTTAGAAGCTACCCTCATGCCAGGTTCCCGGATCATGAGGACTTACTAAGACATCCTCTACTCGACGATCACCTTTCGAAAGGCAAGGCAACAGTGAGGCGTACCCTAGGGGTGGTGTGTGAATTTGTGTGTCGTTTTCATTTGCATTTATCTTGTCATGTTATTGGTGTTCTACGCTTGTTTTTATTTTTGTCCATACATTCTTTCATGCCATTTGTTAACAGTTAAAAATATTGCGGGAAAGTAAAAATTCTAAGCTATTACAAAAGGCGCGGGTCCACATCGCCAAAGTTAAACCAGGACCCGATTTGACAGAAAAATAAAGAAAGTAAAGAAAAGTACGAGAAAATTAAAAGGTTACATGGCCTTGGGAGAGATACATAAATATTTAAACGGAATAAAATAAATATGCGAATAAGAATTAAATCGAAACGAGGGCGTTGGACCCTTTTTGCAAAATTAAACTAATGAGGAATTAATTAAAATTAAAAGAAAGAAATAACTTGTTTTTTTGGTATTTTTTAGTATTTTAGGATTTAATATGAAAAAAAGAATTAATTAAAATAAATACTAACCCTAATTCTAGTGGCTTTTAATTTATTTAAGAAAACATTGAATTTTAACCTAAATTAACCCTAATTTTTATGTACAAATTTAATTATAAAATAAATATTTAATTATTTAATTATTTATGAAAGAAAAAATAAAAAAAAGATGAACAATTATTAAACCTAATTTCTATATTTTTTTAAGATTTTTTTATTAAAATTATTAAAATTAAAACCTAATTTACACTAAATTTAATTGTATGCATTTATTTATGAAAATACTAAAAATAAAATATTTATTGTTTTTTTCTCTTTTTCTGATTTTTATGGTTTTTTTTATATTTATGAAAATAATTAATTAACTAAACAAATAATAATTTTAATAAAAACAGAAATAATGCAAAAGAAAATATTTAAAAAAAAGCAAACCTAGGGGGGTGTCAGTCCCCAATGTGGAGGTATGGCCTTTAGCAATCTGGCCCATTTAGACTCTTGGCCTTGGAGACTTTTTCACTTACGTACAAAGCGTTGACTAGAGCCTACCATACTCCCCAAATCTTGTCCCTTGGATGGATGAAATCGGACGCGTGGATGGTTGGATAGAAGGACGCATGATGATCCACAATGCTTATGCTGCATATGAATATTAGAGAAAAAATATATGGAAAGAATGAAGACCTGGGGCTCGAACCCAGGTCATTAACATTACCAGTCAACACGTGCACCACTGAGCCACTTCAAACGCGTTTAATATAGAATACCTAACAAACATTATAAAATAAAAATTGTCAATGGCTTGGAAACGCGCGAAACATTTGAACCTTCCAATCAGCGCCCTCCACCTAATCATCTTCCTCGTTGTTTGTTTTTCCTGAAAATATAATAAAACATAGGCAACGGTTTTCACGCGTTGCCACAGGCCTGATACAAGAAAATAGCGAATAGCCCCAGGGGCTCCATAAATTAGGCGCAATGGTGGGTTTATGATCGTTTGAGCATGCTGGATTCAATGGTCCAAGTCTGAAAGGCCAATTTTTCCTTATTTGAAAAACCCTAATCCAAGGTCCTGTAAACCCTAGAAAACGATAATGGCATAATCGCGTACACAGCTCAAAAACACAATTAAGTTACATGGTTAGCATTAGAACAAGTCAATTAGTGTGAATGCATCAAAAAAACGCAATGAAAATGCCTTAAATATGAAACACGATTATGCATTTTTTTTTGAAACAGTTTGAATCCATGGTACCAATTCTGGGCGTATGAAGGTTGGAGAATGATCCAGTTAGCTTCAGGGGGACACGAGGAAGCTTTTACAATTGATCTTGTGTCTTGAATCAACCTAAAACCTGATTTTCAGTTTTGAGTTTTTTACAAAAAATTCAAGTTTTGTTTTCCAGGTCTCTGAGCAGCTGCGTGGGTAATGGCATTAGGTTTGTGTTTAGGCTTAAGTATAGAATGAATTAGGTTAAGGAAATCACACAAAACACTTGGCATTCATGACTTTGAAAGATTTGATTTTCAAGATCTTTTTTCAAATATTTTCCATGTGTTTTTGTACAAATTAAGATCAATTCTCTCCAAATCTTTCCCTATTTAATTGTACACGAATTATTGAGTAGATTTCATGCAAAAAAGATTGTAAAACTTAGGTTAAATATTTTCCATGTATTTAATTTGATTTAAATGAATTATTATAAATAAAAATTCAAATAAATAAATAAAAAATGAAGAAATACTTCCCTTTGGGCCAAGTGGTCGTGCACATGCCATGGATGATGAATTGTGGAAGAAAAATGGGCCCATTAGCAATTTTAGGTCATTTGAATCAATGTTGACTTTTCAAAATATCCAAAAATTTCCCAACTTCCACAAGGCATAACTTGCTCAATTTTTAAGCTTTTCTCATGTTCTTGGACATTTTGGAAAGGTCTTTGAGTCCCCTAACCAATTCCTTTGGTCCCATGTCATTTTGATTTACCAATATCAAGTTATGGCCTTTGACTTAAAGTCCCTTTTTGTTGACTTTTGAAAATGACCTATAATGTTGAAATTGATAACTTTTTGTGAGAGCATTTATTGGACCTGAAGTATGAAGATGAGTTGTAGGAAATGTCTTTCTATTCAAAATGAGCTTTGGATGGAATTTTTCTGATAATCCATGTGAAAGTTATGCCCTGGTCAATTTACAGTTGACTTTTCCAGCTGTCCAAATAAGGAAACTTTTGCATCTTGATGATTTTTGAGCCAAGCTTTGAGAATAATGATCAAGCATTGATCAAATGATGTTTGTGGCTTTAAAATGAGATGTTGACCAAAATTTTGAACTTTTGACTGTCAAATGACCATTTTGCCCCTACAGTTGACTGTAGTGCAATTAGGGTTTTGACTGTGCAGTTTTGTGCTGAAAGTCTTGAAACTTGATATGAGGATGCTTGACCATATTTGTAGGCATGTGAAACTTGATTGGGCCTTTGGAAACTTCATTTTCTTGATCAAAATAAAAACCCTAATTTTGACTGCTTAGGAGGCTCTTACACTGTGCAACCCTTGGAGAATTTTGAAGCTTATCTTGGCAATTTCTTGAAGAATATGGGAGGGCAAATTTTGGGGTACAACAGTTGCCCCTGTTCAATCTTCTTAGAACAGAGGATGCAGATTGGCTGACGTGCCTTTCGTAATCCGAGGGTAGAAGATGATTGAACACTAGAGTGCCTAGAAATTTGCGCTCACATAGTAGCAGTGATGGTGGAAATGGGCTTACAGATGCCATTTAGAGGTTGATGAATAGGATGATGGGCTTATAGATGCCATCTGGATGTTGATCGCATAAGAGATTCCTTAGCGAGAACCTGCATACCTGCAGAAGAAAAAAGGATACCTGACACGTTGCAGGAGTTGGTTTTCAGATGCTTGGTATAAATGTGTCCTGACTGGTTACAGGAGTTGGATCTGGAGCTTCACAAGATGATGAATGAACCAGGGATGGTTACTACCTCAGCATGAACGGTGAGAGAACCTTGGGTGACTTTAACTTCAACAACGCTCGTTGAGAAAATCTTGGTGGGAATTACCATCTTCGCAGGATCGGGAAGAGAACCATAGGAAATTATAACCTGAAAGGGAATTACATCTCACGCACCGTCGGGGAGAGAACCATAGGAAATTATAACCTGAAAGGGAATTACATCTCACGCACCGTCGGGGAGAGAACCAATAGGAAATTATAATCTCAAAAGCGAATTACATCTCACGCACCGTCGGGGAGAGAACCATAGGAAATTATAACCTGAAAGGGAATTACATCTCACGCACCGTTGGGGAGAGAACCATAGGAAATTATAATCTGAAAGGGAATTACATCTCACGCACCGTCGGGGAGAGAACCATAGGAAATTATAACCTGAAAGGGAATTACATCTCACGCACCGTCGGGGAGAGAACCATAGGAAATTATAACCTGAAAGGGAATTACATCTCACGCACCGCCGGGGAGAGAACCATAGGAAATTATAACCTGAAAGGGAATTACATCTCACGCACCGTCGGGGAGAGAACCATAGGAAATTATAACCTGAAAGGGAATTACATCTCACGCACCGTCGGGGAGAGAACCATAGGAAATTATAATCTGAAAGGGAATTACATCTCACGCACCGTCGGGGAGAGAACCATAGGAAATTATAACCTGAAAGGGAATTACATCTCACGCACCATCGGGGAGAGAACCATAGGAAATTATAACCTGAAAGGGAATTACATCTCACGCACCGTCGGGGAGAGAACCAATAGGAAATTATAATCTGAAAGGGAATTACATCTCACGCACCGTCGGGGAGAGAACCATAGGAAATTATAACCTGAAAGGGAATTACATCTCACGCACCTTCGGGGAGAGAACCATAGGAAATTATAACCTGAAAGGGAATTACATCTCACGCACCGTCGGGGAGAGAACCATAGGAAATTATAATCTCAAAAGGAATTATATCTCACGCACCGTCGGGGAGAGAACCAATAGGAAATTATAATCTCAAAGAAAAATCTAAAATGGAATTATATCTCACGCACCGTCGGGGAGAGAACCAATAGGAAATTATAATCTCAAAGAAAAACCTAAAATGGAATTATATCTCACGCACCGTCGGGGAGAGAACCAATAGGAAATTATAATCTCAAAGAAAAACCTAAAATGGAATTATCACCTCACGCACCGTCGGGGAGGGAACCATAGGAAATTATAATCTCAAAAGCGAACGTCTGAGAAAAACCTAAAATGCTTCTACTGAGTCTTCATCAGAAAAATCTGTTGGGAGTCGATTTAGCTGGACTAGAGAAGGCCTTGGACTGGATAAGAAATCTTTGGAGTCGATTAACTGAACCGGTCTAGGTCTTGAAATATGATGGAGAATTTAGCTGAATCTTTCCTGAAAGGTAAAGGTCAGTCATATGCAATGCATGATATGGATCAAGCAATGATGTTCTCAACATAAATGAGATTTGTATGATATGATGCGTCTATGCATGCTATAATGATGTATGTGATGTTTTATGAATGTGTTTTTCGTCTAGGAAAGTAAATCCTTGACGGGTGCCGGGAAGTCACTCCTGGGCTGATATTGAAGAATAAGCTTTTACTCCTGCTGGGGATGATAACTGCAAGAATACCGGTAGGAGAAGATGACTCCGTTGAGGAATAAACTTGGCAAATGGAAGATTCTGCGGGGGGAAAAATACTCTAGCGACCATGCTGGGAAGCGATACTCTGTGGGGAAAGAGGTACTTTGCTGAGTTGATAATAACTTACTGGGGATACCCTTGTTGTATCAGAAGTGTTGATAGACTTTGCTGGGGATAAGAAGATTTCGTCGACGATGATCTTTCCGTGGCTTTTGGGCTGAGGATAACCCAGTTATATCCTGGTAAGGAAATAACTCTTTGAATAAAGCCGGACGACACGTTCGTGCTCTGCGAGGATAAGCTTCCAGAATTTACTGGGGATAAGCTTGCTGCTTGGGGGAGCTGAATTCCAATTTTCCTGGGGAACTAGATTGGACTCTCTTGGGGAAGTTTATTTGATATGCTGGGGAAGTAGCTCCATTGAATGTTTATAGAACGCCGGGGAACAATCTTAAATTAAGACTGCCGGGGATGCTTGTTAAGACTGTATGCTGCTGGGGGAGGTTGAGATATGCGGGAGGATACTCAACTTCCTTGAGGTTGATAATAGCTTTGCTTGGGAAGAGTGCACTGACTTGCTGGCTCACTCTCTGAGGAATTAAGACATCTGGTTATGTTTTTCAGCTGAACATCCCTTATATCTTGTGTACAAAACAATTAGATCGCTTGGACGACTCATCATTGCCCCTGTTTTTGAGGTGGGAGAGGAAGACCTGTGAGGGGCCGATAGTTGTTGATGGACCAACTTTCTTCTGGTAGGCCAGTGACAAGATGCCGGGACATAGTTGTATGCTTTTGATCCCTAACTTTTGCCTGGACCGCCCTTTCGGGTTTTCAGTCCACCGGGATACCCATTTTTGCCCAAGCCGCCTTTTTAGGTTTTCGACTTGCCGGGTGTACAGATTTTTTCATTTCATCCCTTCATTTTTGCCCGAACCCTTTTGGTTCGCCGGGAAGCCCTTATTTTTGCCTAGGTGTGTCAACCTAGCGGGTCTTTGATTTTGCGTAGTATTTTTTTCGACTATGTCCACGCTCTTAGAATGCAGGGAGGTGCCCCTGGCTGCTTGTGTTTCCATATTACCAGAAGATGTTTGATCAGGCAAGATTCGTTGTTTGAGATGCCCCAAGTGACTCAGGCGGAGATCTGCCCCAGGCTGATAGGCTTTTTTGAGAGATTCTCCGAATCTTGACTTAACTGCCCCAGATGATGGACAATAGTCATGCCATGCCCCTTGATTAGAGATACTCTTGTTCATTAGACTTTCATTATGCGAATTTCCCTGCTGTTCAAACAAAAAGTCATATGCAAACAAAGTTATGTTAAAAAATGCAAAGCCTATGTCTGTCTTGAAGATTTTAAAAATGTATTTTTTCATAAAACCAATGAATGTTTGTAAAACGTGATGCCAACACTGTATTTACCGTAGGCCTTAAGGAGTCAGGATACCTTTCATAACAGTATGCTTTCGAACTAACCCATGCTTCAGCTAGGACTTTTAAGGGTTATAACGTGGCCTGGTTCATGATTTAAGAAACAAAGGATAAAGGCTCAAATTATTTGTACCCACCCGCTCTTCGTGATGTTCTTCAAACCTAAACTCAGTTGATCGTGCGTTAGACCTTGTTTGAGTCTTTGCTCTGAAATTCCAGTGATGGTTCGAATGTTGAACGTTTATTTGAATAGGCAGTCATTTTTTTTTGTTGAGGGTTTGTAAGACCTCTTTCTTTTTGACTTTTGTTATCCCTTTCTTTTTTTGCCTGAACTGTTTCCTTTTGTGGAATTACAGTCAGCGGGATGCCCCAGTTTCGTAAGTCTCCTTCATAGGTTTTGACTTAATGTTTTTTTTGTTGAGATAATGACTGCCTTTCTTTATTGATTATTCGGAACCATCAATGCCTTTTGTTTTGTAAGGACCTCTTTGGTGCCATTCGTTATGCACTTGGATCAACTGAGAGACTACCCTGCCCCAGGTTATGATTAAGGGTTTTAAATTTCGAAAAGAAAAACTCCTACTTCTTTGGCTCAGAGGGGTTGACGAGGGATTATCATCCTTATAACTCCAGTGTTTAGGGATTGAAACAATGCTTGTACCTCATCAGCGGGGTCTGTTCGAAAGCATACTGTAGATTGTGGTATCGTTTTCGTCATCCTCCCTCAAGAGGCTTTAGAATTTTTAGATCAAGAGTTGACATCAGAAAAAATATGAAAACAGTTTGCATATAGTGAATGCGAATATATTGCTTCAAAACAGACATATGCGATGCATTAATGAACTAACAATGTTTAACAATGAGTAAATGTTTGAACAAAAGAAAATTGCAACTTGAACATTCGAATGAACAAAAATTCTTCTCATCTCCGGGCTTGTTACTTCAAATGGTGCCTCCTGTAGGGATGGTAGAAGCACTCAGCCTGGCCATCTTGGGTGAATTCCACAGCTCCTTCCTCAATCAGGTCCTGGATTTTATTCTTCAAAGTCCAATAATCCTCTGTAGCATGCCCCGGGCTGTCAGAATGATAAGCGCAGCGAGCGTTGGGGTTATACCTTGAAGGTGTCCTGTTGGGATTCTTAGGAGGATCCTTTAGAGTTACCAAATTCAAACTCAGCAGTTGTTGTAAGGCTTGAGGCAGCGACACGTTGAGCTTGGTGAATTGCCTTTTGGGCTTGTCTGGCTGAAGTTGGTGAGGTTGATACTGAATTGGTGATACTGAAGCCATCAGAGGAGCTTTTCCCTTGTCTGCTTGTCTCAAGGGTGGCTGAATGATGACTGGCTCTTCAACCCTAGATGTTTGCCCCAGCTGGTTACCCCGAAGCAGTTGGTTGATGAGAACCCCGAGCTCGTCTTGTCTTTGAGCTAAACTTTGAATGGCAGTCGCCTGCCCCAGCATCTGGACTTTCAATGTATCCACCTCCACTGGCAGATGTTTCAGCCGTTCGCCCTCAACGCTGTTCCTGACCAAAGTCTCCATGAGGAGTGTCCTTAGCTCCTCCTGCCCCTTGGATAGACTCAGGAGGATTTCCCCAAACCGAGTCTCTTGAGAAAGAAGGTCCTGGTTATCTGGTTGGAAGGCCATTGCTGAAATAAACAGCGAGAAAGGTAAGTGACCTGCAACAAAGATACCTGTTATGTAATGATGTGTATGATATGCATGCAATGTTTTCAAGGGTCTCGCGGGATAAACAAGAAATTGGTTAGAGATGGGATCCGGTAACTTGATTGAAGGAACCTCATATTTGTTGAGAGTCCTTTTTCAAGGGTCAAAGGCTCACCATATCAAGTGGGTCATAGCCCCTGACAACCTTGGCTAGAGGAAAATAAATCCTCTTTGCCCCTTGCTAGACAGTTTGATTCCTCATGACCTGCATCACAAGCCCTTGAGATCCTTGAAATGGGTTAGGATATATGCAATGGTATGATGTCATGATGCATGGGGTAGTATAGATAAACCCTGTTATGAGCCCTTATTAAGGACTGCAAACCAAAACCTGCAAGAAGCTCAAGTAAAACCTGTCATGAGTCCCACTTAAGGACTAAAAACAAAACCTGCAAGAAACTCGGTAAACCCTGTTAGGAGTCCTAATTAAGGACTGCAAACCAAAACCTGTAAGAAAATTAGATACCCTGTTATGAGTCCCTATTAAGGACTATAAACAAAACCTGCAAGTAGCTCATGTGTCAGATAACAAGCATGCAAGTAGTCAAGTACGAAGGCACACAAGTTACACAAGAGAAACCCTTAGAGTTTAGGCCAGCATGGGGTCTGGGTATTACCCTCTTGAAGTTGGTGGGCTCAACCTGTCCTATTAGAAGTAACCGGGTTCTAAGGGTCCCAATATCACTGGATTGCTTTCATTGTTCATCGTTTCGATTTAGCCACTGAACTGGCGACCGAAATATTCTAGGAAAGCAACCCTCAATTGAGTGTAGTATCGAGTATCAACCAACCTCGGACTGCACCAAAGTCAGTTATCTCACTACCCTAAAGAGGCCAAGATAGTTCAATTAAGGTTCCTAAGGTCAGTTGATGCTTCACGACACCACGCGGAGGCCCCGTACTCTCCTTGACTGAACTCAAGGGTTACCGGTACACACCAAAGTGCCACATCAACGTAGCAGACTGTTTCAACCATGTCGGTATACTCCGCACAGTTCCCTCACAGCCTTGTTGCTACTTTCTAAGAAAGGTATCCCCCAGATCCGGGTTAGGATCTATAGAACTCCCAAGCAACCCACAATTTAAAGCACACAAGGAAAACAATTGAAAACACAGTTATGAACTATCCCTAAGGTACACCTCACTTTAAAAAGATATCCCCAGCAGAGTCGCCAGTTCTGTGATCGGTGGATCTGGAACTGACTGTTTAACGCTGGTTCGCGAAATATCGCGGAAGCAAGAGTCGCCACCGTCTTTTTTTTCCTCCAAATGGAAAGGACAAAAGCACAGAAAAATTCCTTAAAGAGATTGCTCTCGGTTCGGGAGGTAGATTATAGAAAGGGAAGGTGTTAGCACCCTTTATATCCATGGTTATCCATGGGCTCTTAGATACTTGCTCACTTGTGTTTTCAAAAATGGTTTGTTTGCTTTTCAACTGTGAGTGAGTTTGAAAAAGTTTCGTTTAAAATTTCAGTTCGACTCTTGTATCGGTCCTCAAGAGTGTTTGAAAAATTGCTTTCGAAAGCTTTTTTGAAAATGTGTTGGTGTGAAAAGTATTTTTGATTTGTTTTCGAAATTAGAGCAAGTATCTAGAGTCGTCTACCTACCCTAAGGAATTCGTCTGTGTAAATGTCCTTTAAAGTAGTGCCATCCCACCATTGAGAGGTAGGTAGCACTACCGTTGGAGGTGTTCGGGTCAATTCGAGGTTCGGGACATGGTGATCACCAGAGCAATGGGAAGACACCTTAGAAGCTACCCTCATGCCAGGTTCCCGGATCATGAGGACTTACTAAGACATCCTCTACTCGACGATCACCTTTCGAAAGGCAAGGCAACAGTGAGGCGTACCCTAGGGGTGGTGTGTGAATTTGTGTGTCGTTTTCATTTGCATTTATCTTGTCATGTTATTGGTGTTCTACGCTTGTTTTTATTTTTGTCCATACATTCTTTCATGCCATTTGTTAACAGTTAAAAATATTGCGGGAAAGTAAAAATTCTAAGCTATTACAAAAGGCGCGGGTCCACATCGCCAAAGTTAAACCAGGACCCGATTTGACAGAAAAATAAAGAAAGTAAAGAAAAGTACGAGAAAATTAAAAGGTTACATGGCCTTGGGAGAGATACATAAATATTTAAACGGAATAAAATAAATATGCGAATAAGAATTAAATCGAAACGAGGGCGTTGGACCCTTTTTGCAAAATTAAACTAATGAGGAATTAATTAAAATTAAAAGAAAGAAAGAACTTGTTTTTTTGGTATTTTTTAGTATTTTAGGATTTAATATGAAAAAAAGAATTAATTAAAATAAATACTAACCCTAATTCTAGTGGCTTTTAATTTATTTAAGAAAACATTGAATTTTAACCTAAATTAACCCTAATTTTTATGTACAAATTTAATTATAAAATAAATATTTAATTATTTAATTATTTATGAAAGAAAAAATAAAAAAAGATGAACAATTATTAAACCTAATTTCTATATTTTTTTTAGATTTTTTTATTAAAAGTATTAAAATTAAAACCTAATTTACACTAAATTTAATTATATGCATTTATTTATGAAAATACTAAAAATAAAATATTTATTGTTTTTTTTCTCTTTTTCTGATTTTTATGGTTTTTTTTATATTTATGAAAATGATTAATTAACTAAACAAATAATAATTTTAATAAAAATAGAAATAATGCAAAAGAAAATATTTAAAAAAAAGCAAACCTAGGGGGGTGTCAGTCCCCAATGTGGAGGTATGGCCTTTAGCAATCTGGCCCATTTAGACTCTTGGCCTTGGAGACTTTTTCACTTACGTACAGAGCGTTGACTAGAGCCTACCATACTCCCCAAATCTTGTCCCTTGGATGGATGAAATCGGACGCGTGGATGGTTGGATAGAAGGACGCATGATGATCCACAATGCTTATGCTGCATATGAATATTAGAGAAAAAAATATATGGAAAGAATGAAGACCTGGGGCTCGAACCCAGGTCATTAACATTACCAGTCAACACGTGCACCACTGAGCCACTTCAAACGCGTTTAATATAGAATACCTAACAAACATTATAAAATAAAAATTGTCAATGGCTTGGAAACGCGCGAAACATTTGAACCTTCCAATCAGCGCCCTCCACCTAATCATCTTCCTCGTTGTTTGTTTTTCCTGAAAATATAATAAAACATAGGCAACGGTTTTCACGCGTTGCCACAGGCCTGATACAAGAAAATAGCGAATAGCCCCAGGGGCTCCATAAATTAGGCGCAATGGTGGGTTTATGATCGTTTGAGCATGCTGGATTCAATGGTCCAAGTCTGAAAGGCCAATTTTTCCTTATTTGAAAAACCCTAATCCAAGGTCCTGTAAACCCTAGAAAACGATAATGGCATAAGCGCGTACACAGCTTAAAAACACAATTAAGTTACATGGTTAGCATTAGAACAAGTCAATTAGTGTGAATGCATCAAAAAAACGCAATGAAAATGCCTTAAATATGAAACACGATTATGCATTTTTTTTTGAAACAGTTTGAATCCATGGTACCAATTCTGGGCGTATGAAGGTTGGAGAATGATCCAGTTAGCTTCAGGGGGACACGAGGAAGCTTTTGCAATTGATCTTGTGTCTTGAATCAACCTAAAACCTGATTTTCAGTTTTGAGTTTTTTACAAAAAATTCAAGTTTTGTTTTCCAGGTCTCTGAGCAGCTGCGTGGGTAATGGCATTAGGTTTGTGTTTAGGCTTAAGTATAGAATGAATTAGGTTAAGGAAATCACACAAAAAACTTGGCATTCATGACTTTGAAAGATTTGATTTTCAAGATCTTTTTTCAAATATTTTCCATGTGTTTTTGTACAAATTAAGATCAATTCTCTCCAAATCTTTCCCTATTTAATTGTACACGAATTATTGAGTAGATTTCATGCAAAAAAGATTGTAAAACTTAGGTTAAATATTTTCCATGTATTTAATTTGATTTAAATGAATTATTATAAATAAAAATTCAAATAAATAAATAAAAAATGAAGAAATACTTCCCTTTGGGCCAAGTGGTCGTGCACATGCCATGGATGATGAATTGTGGAAGAAAAATGGGCCCATTAGCAATTTTAGGTCATTTGAATCAATGTTGACTTTTCAAAATATCCAAAAATTTCCCAACTTCCACAAGGCATAACTTGCTCAATTTTTAAGCTTTTCTCATGTTCTTGGACATTTTGGAAAGGTCTTTGAGTCCTCTAACCAATGCTTTTGGTCCCAAGTCATTTGGATTTACCAATCTCAAGTTATGGCCTTTGACTTAAAGTCCCTTTTTGTTGACTTTTGAAAATGACCTATAATGTTGAAATTGATAACTTTTTGTGAGAGCATTTCTTGGACCTGAAGTATGAAGATGAGTTGTAGGAAATGTCTTTCTCTTCAAAATGAGCTTTGGATGGAATTTTTCTGATAATCCATGTGAAAGTTATGCCCTGGTCAATTTACAGTTGACTTTTCCAACTGTCCAAATAAGGAAACTTTTGCATCTTGATGATTTTTAAGCCAAGCTTTGAGAATCATGATCAAGCATTGATCAAATGATGTTTGTGGCTTCAAAATGAGATGTTGACCAAAAATTTGAACTTTTGACTGTCAAATGACCATTTTGCCCCTACAGTTGACTGTAGTGCAATTAGGGTTTTGACTGTGCAGTTTTGTGCTGAAAGTCTTGAAACTTGATATGAGGATGATTGACCATATTTGTAGGCATGTGAAACTTGATTGGGCCTTTGGAAACTTCATTTTCTTGATCAGAATAAAAACCCTAATTTTGACTGCTTAGGAGGCTCTTACACTGTGCAACCCTTGGAGAATTTTGAAGCTTATCTTGGCAATTTCTTGAAGAATATGGGAGGGCAAATTTTGGGGTACAACAGGTCTATAGGAATAAACTAACTAAATGTAGGCAGGAAGGCTTCGAATTAGACTTGGGCTTGAATGTAAAGATAAGTGTTTAAGGGCAAGTAAAACAAGGAAATGCAAGGAAATCGAAGTAATGAAATGACTGTGTTTAAAGGCAAGTAAAATAAGGAAATGCAAGTAAATCGAAAGATTTAAAGGGCAAGGAAATACTGTAATGCAAGGAAATGTAAGGAAATCGAAAGATTTAAAGGGTAAGGAAATGCAAGTAAATCGAAAGATTTAAAGGGAAAGGAAATACTGTAATGCAAGGAAATGTAAGGAAATCGAAAGATTTAAAGGGTAAGGAAATGCAAGTAAATCGAAAGATTTAAAGGGCAAGGAAATATTGTAATGCAAGGAAATGTAAGGAAATCGAAAGTAACGAAGGGCAGAAATACTGTAATGGCGAACTAAATATAACAAAACTTATATTGAAATTGTAAAAAAGTAATGATGTTCAATACGTACATTGTATCTTCTGACTCGTTTTCCTTAATTCACGGAAGTTTGAGTATTTTGAGATCTTTTAGTACATAAAAGTGAACATCTTAAATCTAACATAAGAACACCTATTTATAGTGTCTTGACCCTAACGGTCCTATTCTAAAATCACGCCACAATCGAAGCATGCAGGCTTCCTATGTTTGCTGACTTCCACGCGTCTTCTAGAATGGCGCTCTTTATTTGAAATTTGAAATCTGTATCAATCGAAGCATCTTGTTCTTTCGTTGCTTTTGAAATAACCCAATTGCCTAGACCGTTTCCAATTTCTAGCACCCTTGCATAAAGGAGCTCTTTATAATTCGAACACTAAAAAAGTCCAAATCAAAATCTGTTGGAAATCGAATAATCCTTCAACATAATGACTCCATATCTCCCACCAATATCCAATATTGATATTAATCTCCTTAGGTACTTTATTCGAAATATTATTTTGATAATGGTTTCTTCCTTATTCGAAATAGCCAGCTAACACAAGAGCAAATCGAATCAAGGGAAATTGATACAAGAAAGGCATGATTTGGATCAAAATAGCAACATATCACATAGCTTGAAAATCAAATCAAATCTTAGATAAATGCAAAGATTTAGTCCAAGTTTGTTAACCTAATTCACTTTAGGTTATATAATGAAGAATTCCATATCAAAAAACAAGGGTTAGAGGTCGTGAGAGGCATATAACAAAACTCAAAAAAGTTGGCAAAATTGTGAATTGGTTTTCACTCCACAGGCCATCTCAAGCCATCTTAGCTATCCCAATCCATTGATGGACGTCCCGGGAAGCTGTCCCAATCATTTGGAAGGCCTGGAACACCCAGAAACACGCGTTAGACTTCATACGGTTTGGCATATTTTTTCAATTCGATTATCACAATTCTTGCATCATTAGCACTTTTGATTGTTATATTCGTATTTGTCATCATGTTTGTAAGCTAACCATGTCAGTTAATTGCGCTTTTAATGCCTGTACATGATGTTGCCATTGCAAGGGTTTCTGGGTTATTTTTAGGGTCTTTTTGTACAGGAAAAATTAGGCTTTGAATCAGGTACCATGATGCTCGTGAGGATGAAACGAGTTGATTGGTACCATTACCTTTAATTTATATTGCTTGTACATGATTTTTGAATGTTACATGTTTATAGTTACAACAAAACTGCTGTAGGTAAAAGTCCCTTCGTCTAAAATGACGGAGAAGGGAAGAAGACGTTGGTGTGTCAAGCAGCCATTGGGACGTTTGAATCTCGCGCGTTTTTCTGACCTAACTATCTTGTTTTGCATATTATGTTTTATTTGTATTACGTTAACAAATTAACATTCTAGCGCAGCTGGCAAGGCATCACTGGAGGCGAGCATAAGGACCTGGGTTCGATCCCCAGGTCCCAGGGTTTCATTTATTTTATTTTCATTCAATAGATCCAATGCATTGCACTATCCAGCGACCACCATACTTCATCAACATCCATCCATGTGATCCAGCATATCATCAGATCCCACGCCTCTCCAATGAAGGACCATGGTGTGCCACAAAGTCAACATTGCACCAGATCAAGCGTGGTCAACCAGGCTTGGAGCTTGTTGGGCCAGAAAATTCAGCTTCACACCCCCTGGGACATTCAACACAGGCCCATTTCTTCCTTTTTTTTGTTTCTTCTTATTTTTAATTCTTATAATGTTTTCCTTAATTATTTTAATTAACAAAATTAATCACTTTTTTTATTTAATCATAAAACCAATAAATCACAAAATACAAAAAAAAAAGCATTTTTTAATAAATTATTTATTTTAATTAGGAATCTAGGTTAATTTAATTTCTTTTTACAATTAAAATCAATTAGAAAACTAAGTTTAAATTCTTGATTTAATTATTTTCTTTTTAAACAAAAAACACAAAAAAAAAGGTTAACTTAATTATTTTTCTCAATTAAAATTAATTAGCAATTAGGTTCTTTTTTAATTCAATTATTCCTTATTTTCTCAAATAACAAAACATGACGAAAAAACATTTTTTTTCTTTAATCAATCGCAAATAGGATTAGTCAAAGGGTCAAAACCCTAATCGCCTCGCATTTAATTCGCCGCACACTTGTTAATTATTTTGCCATTATTTTTTAACTGCTCACTGGTTTGTAATAATTAACTTAGGGTTTTTATTTACTGTTTAAATCCCCGATTTTTGGTTATGTAATTAATCCCCCTCCTCGAAGCCTTGTAATAGCTAGGTTTATTTTCTCGCATTTTTAATTTCGGCAAATATTTAACTTTTAAATGTATGTTTAGGATTGTATGGCAAGAATGCATGACAAAATTAAAATGGTTAGAAAACCCTAATGTGCAAAGATAATAAACTGAAAATAAATCACTCGCACATATTCACTCTTAGGGTATACTCTCACTTCGGTTGCCTTCGGTAAACGATCATTAAGCATAAGGTGTCTTAGTGGTTACTGTTGTACCCAAAAAATTTCCCTCCCATATTTCTCAACACATGGCAAGTGAGGTCCCCAAATTGCTTAAGGAAATCCAAGAGTTGACCAGACAAACTCTTTCCTAAGGCAGTATACCTCAAATTAGGGTTTCTATTTTCATCAAGATGTGTCAACCACAAAGGAATCAAATGCTCATCATTGTCCTAATATGTCCTCAAGATCATCCATGTCAAGTTTTAAGCCTTGCAGAATAAGTTTGCTCAGTCAATTGCTCAAATGCCTGAAAATTGACTGTGCTAGATCAAAAGTCAACAATGGCTCACATACAGTCAAACTTCAATATTTTTGGTAAACATACTCATTTTGAAGTATTATTCATCATTTTATCAAGGGTTGATCATGATTCCTCAAGGATTGCTCACAATTCATCAAAACCCAAAAGTTGCTAAATTAGGGTTTTGCAAGAAAAGTCAACTCAACTTTGACCAAGCATAACTTTCTCATGCTTTATCAGAAATGACCCATACAAAGCTCATTTTGAAGAGGATGAAATTACCTACAATTCATATTCATCTCCCAAGTTCATAACATTCACTCAGAAAAAGATATAAATTTTGACATTATAGGTCCTTTTGAAAAGTCAACAAAAACACCTTTTGGGTCAAAGCTTCATACATGAACATGGAAGACTCAACTGAGATGAGACCAAAATTTCTTAGAGGACATACTAAGCTTTCTAAAAAGTCTAATAACACCTCTCTAGGGTCAAAATTGAGAGAGTTATGCATTGGTCAAGTTGACCATTTTTGCAAAATTGCCAAAAGGCAAATGTGCTCAAATTTGCATTTTTTGCTAAATGGCCCCAACTTTTTATGCTTGCACCTCAATTATAATGTGGTCCACGACTCAAATACTTATCCACAAATTATTTTCTTCATTTTTAAATTTATTTTGATTTTTCATTAATTAAAAAGTGAATTAAATCAAATAAATGATGAAAATTATCAAATATATGATTTTATTTGTTTTTTTGACAGGTTAGCAACCAAGATATGCTGAGCTTGCAAGATCAATTCGAATCAGTGGCAATTGGTACAAAAAGAGCATGATTGGCATGAAAATAGAAAGATATCATATGGCTAAAGAATCAAATCAAATATCATCAAAGCTTAAAGATTCAATCTGTTTTACAACCCTAATTCATTGAGGGATATATAATGAACAATTCCAGATCAAAAGACAGAGTTTGGCAGTCGTGAAAACACCAAAAGAAAACTCAAAAATTTGCAAGAAAGTGGGTGATCGTTCTTGGACTTAGAGAGTGATTCAAGCCATTCTAAGGCTAATAATAGACTCCTGGACATCTCCAGAAGGGATCTCAATCAATTGCAAGTATTTTCAGGTTCAGAATCGTAAGCTACAGGCACCACGGTTTGCCTAAAAACTTGATTTTGATTCCATTGATTTACTTATCATAAGCATGTTTTAATTATATATTCTTGTTCGTTATTAAGTTTGCAAGCTATTGGTACCACTTAATTGCATTTACAGTGCATGAATCACGATATGCCATTGTTAGGGTTCCTTTGCTCATTTTAGGGGTTTTCAGTTTAGGCAAAATTAGGCCTGGATTCTGGTACCATGATGCTCGGGAGGATGAGACGAGTTGATTGGTACCCTTACCTTTCATTTATATTGCTTGTATAGGATTTTTGAATGTCACAGGTTTGTAGCTACAACAAGATGTCCGTAGGTAAAAGTCCTGTTGCCTAAAACGACAGTCTGGGGAAGAAGAAGCTTGCGTGGCAGCGTGTGACTCGTCCATTTGAATTTTCGCGCATTTTCTTAATACATTATTTGTTTTGATTATATTGTGTTACATCTATTATGTAAATTACAAAAGTTCGTAGCACAGATGGCAAGCAGGCACTGGGGGCGAGCATGGGGACCTAGGTTCGATCCCCAGGTCCCAACCTTTGTTTGTATTATTTTGCTTCATGTGATCAGGTACACTACAATCTCAAGCGTCCACCATATGCCATCAATATCCAACCATCAGATTCATCAGCAAGCTAGATCTAACGTGCCAGCATTGAAGGACCATGATATGCACTCAAGTCAACACCTCACCAAACCAAGCATGGTCAAACAGGCTGGGGTTATTTGGGCCCAAAAATCAAATTGACACCCCCTCTCCAGCATTGCTATCAGGCCCATTTATTCTTTTCTTATTTCTTTTTATTTAATTTAATTATTTTAATATTTCTTTTAATCATTCTAATTAACAAATTAATCATTTTTTTATAAAATCATAAAATCAAGACTTCATAAAAAATTAGAATCAGTTTTTTAATTATCAAAATTAATTTAATTTAGTTTAACTTAGGGAAATTTTAATTTGTTTTCACAAATAAAATCAAATATATATTAGGTTAAGTTCTTGATTTAATTATTTTATTTTTATCAAATAAACCAAAAAACAAAAATAGGTTTTCAGAATGAATTAATTTATTTGTCTTAATTTAAAATTAATTAGAACTTAGGACTTTCTTTTTTAATTCAATTACTTCATTATTTTCTCAAATAACAAAAACGATAAAAAATTTTTTTTTATCAATCGCAAATAGGATTAGTCAAAAGGTCAAAACCCTAATCGTCTTCGCATTTAATTCGCTGCGCGCTTGTGGATTATTTTTGCCAATATTTTTGTAACTGTTCACTGGTTTGTAATAGTTAATTTAGGGTTTTATTTACTGTTAAATCCCCGAGTTTTTTTGGCTATGCAATTAATCCCCCTCCCCGAAGCCTTGTAATAGCGTAGATTTATTTTCTCGCATTTTTAATTCCCGCAAATATTTAACTGTTTAGATGTATGCTAATAGGATTGTATGACAAGAATGCATGACAAATTAATACGGTTAGAAAATCCTAATGTGCAAAGATAAATAACTGAAAACAAATAACTCGCACATATCACTCTTAGGGTATACTCTCACTTCGATTGCCTTCGATAAAAGATCATTAAGCATAGGGTGTCTTAGTGGTTGCCCTCCAGTCTAAAAGATCAAATTATCCCATTCGAATGTTGCCTCGGAAATGTTGCCTCGAATAAGATCTTAAGACTCTAGGGTTATTACTAAGATATCCTAACATTGCTTTAGTGATCGTACGTCCCTTTCGATAGTCCCTCAAAATTCCAATGACAGAGCTACCTATTTCTCAATAGTAGGATAGTGCTGTCTAAAGGAAACAAGAATAGAAACAATCTTTTTTCCGATTAGGTAGATGCTAGTAGGTACTTTCTCAAATCAAAACTTTTCACACTTACACTTTCCAAACAAATTTTCAAAACAACTTCGTCACACCTTTGAGGACTGATACAAGGGTTATCACGAAGTAAAACATTTTCAAAAACAAAGCATACACACATGCAATTTAAAAAGATGAGCAAGTACCTAAGAGCCCATGGAAACCCATGGATAGAAAGGGTGCTAACACCTTCCCTTTCTATAATCTACCCCCGTACTCAAAATATCTCGAAAAAGGATTTTTTCCTTTCCGGTTGGATGAAATAAAAGTCGGTGGCGACTCTTGCTTACCGCGACATTTTGCTAACACAAAACGCAAAACACAAACCAGTAAAAATAGTCGGTTCTGCCACCGTATCACAGAACTGGCGGCTCTGCTGGGGAATTAATAAGTGGGGTATACCTTAGGATCTAGGTCATCGTAATTGCTTCTCTCGATTGCTTTATTTGATTTACTTTTAAGGGTTTTGTTTGGGATTACTGTAGATCCTACACCCCGATCTGGGGAACACCTTTTAGGTAAGTAGCAATAGACTGTGAGGGAACTGTACAACATAGACCGATACGGTTGAAGAAGTAGCTACGTTGGTGTGGCACTTTAGTTAGTATCGGTATCCCTTGTGGAGAAACAAGGAGAATACGGGTCCGTTGCATGGTGTTGTTAAGCATCAATTGACCTTAGAACCTTTAATCTCCCAACTTGGCCATTAGAAAGTAGTGAGATAGTCGGCCTCGGTGTAGATCTGAGAACTGGTTGATACTCGATGCTACACTCATTGAGATCATACTCTCGGAATAATTTCGGCCACAAGAAAAGATTGTGTGAGTTAAAACCATGACCGATGGAGAATGGTCAGTGATATTGAGATCCTCTAGAACTCAGTTACTTTTCTAGGACAGGTTTGAAACCAACTTAACTTCAAGAGGGTATTGCCTTTGACCTCATGCAATCCTTAACCCTAAGGCCTTTGTATGATTTAACTGTGTTTGCAATACTTGTGTTTGTTATACCTGTGGTTTATCATGACATCATGCATCATAACATGACATTCACGCTTCATTACACTAACCATTTCAAAGACCAAGGGAATTTATCTTTGTTCTGTTTTGCAGATCATGGCTTCCATATGTAGAAATACTATCCGAATTAACTTTGTGGAGATACCTTCCCAACTCAAAGAGCTAGTATCAAGAATTTCTGAAACTTTTATGTTCATTAAGAGACACAGTTAACTTCTCAGCCTAGTTACTTCAAACCCTAATGAACAGATGATGAGCATACTGTTTTAGTTCTTCGATCACAAGAATCACTGCTTCACCTTTCCAAACTATCAGTTGGTACTCACCTTGGAAGAATTCTCTCATCTATTGGGCATATCCATTCTTGAACAGGCACCTGTGATACGGTGGGAGAACTGACTTGAGGTTTTGCGTTTGTATTCGCAAATATTGCGGTTAGCAAGAGTCGCCACCGACTTTTTATTTTATCCTAAGGAAAGGTTAAAAAGCACAGCAAAAACCTTTTGAGATGTTTTCTTGAGTTCGGGGAGTAGATTATAGAAAGGGAAGGTATTAGCACCCTTTCTATCCATGGTTATCCATGGGCTCTTAGTTACTTGCTTAGATCACTTGCCTTTTGTTTTCAATTGTTTTAAATGGTGCTTGAGTGTGTGGGTTTGAAAATGTTTTGAAAAGAGGCCAATGTGGTGGCAACCTTTGTAATGATCCATGTGGGGATGTATACAAAGATGTATATCTTTTGAAAAAGTTTTCATTTGTTTTTGAAGGTTGTTTTGAAAGTGTGGTGATGTGTGATTTTGAAATTAGGCAAGTGTTTTGTTTTGCAAGTTAATTCAAGTAACTAAGAGGTTATCTACTCCTAAATTTCTCAAAAGATTACTGCTATGTTTTAACCCTTTTAACAAGTTTGTTCCACCATTGAATTTGGTGGACAACCTTATGTTAGGATGTGAAAGGGACAGGCGCGGGTCATCGTTTAGACCATAATTGCAACGGCGTTAAATGTCTTTGGGCAATTTTCTTTAAGGGACTTGATCATTTGTTTTTGTTTGTTTTGAAAAGTTTTATCGAGGGACTATGATCATTCAAACTGTTTGCTTTGCCCAAAGAAGTTCAACATAGAATATGGCCCATTTATTTGAAGGCAACAAGTGGAATACCCTAGGGGGTGCAAGTGTGATTTGTGTGTCCATTTTCATGCTTGTTTATCTTGTATTAGGTCAAACTATTTTTTATCGTTTTTCGCATACAAACCCTAATTCTAACATGTTATCATTAGAAAGCAATAAAGTGCGAAATTAAAATTACTAAGCTATTACAAAACCAAATATGGGAAGAGGGGTATAAATGTTCAAATGGGGATATTGACAAGAATTTAAATCTACATTATTACATCATTTTGAATATTTGCAATGTACAAAAATTAAATAAAAATGCAAGATGCACAAAAATGTTTTGTATATGTATGAGAAAATATTATTTATGTAAAAGGGAAAAGAAAATAAAAATGTATTATTTTTTTGGAGTATTTTGATTTTAGGGCAAAAACCCTAATTTTAAAAGAAAAATGTATTATTATCTAATTTAATACAACTATTTATTTATTATTTATAAAAATAATGTAATAATGAAGTATATTGTGAAAAAAAGTATTTTTGTATCAAATATTAATAAAAATGAAAAATTCAAGTATTCTTACATTTTAGCTTAAATGTATTAATAAACATATATATATATATATATATATATATATATATATATATATATATATATATATATATATATATATATATATATATATATATATATATATATATATATATATATATATATATATATATATATATATATATATATATATATATATATATATATATATATATATATATATATATATATATATATATATATATATATATATATATATATATATATATATATATATATATATATATATATATATATATATATATATATATATATATTAAACCCTAAATATGTATTATACACAAAATAAATATTTATTTAATATTTTAATAAAATAAATAAAAGAGTATTTTTTTGTGTGAAATATTTTCAGAAAGTAAATAAAAATAAAAATTGTATTTACATTATTTTTATATTTATTCTAATAATAGTATATATATACTTATGTACAAACAAAGAAAATAAACAAATAAATATGCAATAAATGCAAAAAATGATGAAAAAAATATTTTTAATTTTCTAATGTCATGAGAAAAAATAAACAAAGTCAACCAAAAAAGAAAAAGTCAAAAAGAGTCAAAAATGAAGCAAATGGGCTCAGGGGGTGTAAACATGGAAATGGGGTGTGAAAAGAAAATAAATCCAGGCCCAGCCCAGACCACTTCTTCTTCAACCTCTGTACAACCTCCTTCAAGCAAAACACGCGTTTTTTATCTCTGGATTCCTGGACTTTCAAGCAAAACTCATAACATGAAAAGTGTAGAGCATTAAGAGACGGTTTCAACCATATAAAGAACATGACCTATCTCTCTAAGATGAGGGAGAATTTCTCCTCCCCCCATTTCTGACCTACCTTTTCATCAATGTTCAAACATGAAATTCTCTAAGCACACGAAATATAAATGAAATCTAAACATATGAGCATGTTCAGGGCTATGATTGTGACATGTTTTCTTCAAAAATCTAAAGCTAACAATGCCTAATAAGGGAGATAGAACTCCATGAATGTACCTGTTCAGTTGGAGTCGAGCTTTGCAATGGAGGATGTTTCAGAGTGAAATGATGACTTGTACAGCTTCCTTGAAGTGTAAGGATGCTTTTCCAATTCCTACTTTGTCTTGAAACTCCCTGAATCGAGCTAGTGAACTCCAACTGCAAAACAGAAAATTAAAAATGGTGAAGTGGCTTGGAGGTGTTACAGGTCTGATTTTAGGACATGGTTAGCTTGTATATGTTGTAGGGAAGGTAGAGGAAAAGGTTTGGATCAAAATGCTCGAAGGGATTGGGAGTTTGCACTCAAACTGCAGGGGTTCCCCTGTTTGAGCAGTTTCAAGGTGATTTTGAGATGGAGGGTGCTTTAGATGTTCAGGACTCGTGCCAAAGCTTGGATGTGGTCTATGGAATGTGTTTGATCACTTTTCTCTTCTGTTCCTAAGCTGAGATGAGATATGGCACAAGTTATGGACTTTTCTTCTATCTTAAGCAACAAAAGCAAGTTGGTGGTTTTAGGTTAGTAGGGGGCCTCCTAATGTGCTGCATAAACATCTCTTGATCAGTGTGTTATGCACATAAACTTGTGCCAAGCAGATCTTCCATGTACTTGTTGGATTTCTAATTTGACATAAAGCTAATCTTTTCAAAAATGGAAATTTCACTTTATCTAGTTTAGGATTAATCTTGCATACAATGCTTGCACTCAAAGAACAACACCTTAACACATTGAATATGCATTAAATTATTGAGTATGGAATGGTTCAAGGACCTGTAATCAAGCATAAAGCAAACTGATTTCAAATTGGCAAGATTATGAACATGTCTTGATGAAGAACAAAAAGTGAATTTTTGCCAACTTGTGAAATTCGAATCTCTCAAGTTATGAGGTTGTTTGATGAGTTCTTGGACATTTTGGAAAGCTTGGAATGTGTACTACAATCCATCTTTGAAATGCAAATCAAAATTCCAAGTGGAAGGGTATGAAAAGTGGCCTTGAAGTAGGGTAGAAAACCTTGTCAAAATAGGTCAAATTTCACTAAGTTAAAAGATGGTTTAGTGCCCTTATTCAAAAAAATTATAACTTGAGATACAAGCTTCAAATGAGAAAACTTTGTGAATCAAAGTTGTAGATTATGCAACAAGCTACAACTTTCATGTTTTGACTTTTGTTTGAATCCAAATGGATCATGGTGAAAAGATGGGGCAAAGTTGGGAAAAAATTAGGGTTTTTCATAACTTAGAAAAATTCTAAGTTATGAAAAATTCCATTTTCAAACCCTAATTTGCATTTTGAGATTTCTTGGTGAACAAGTTTCATGATTTGGCATGTTTTGATGAAAAATGAATCTTGACTCTTGATTTTGACCAAAAAGTCAAAGTTTGACTTTTCAGTATATAGTCAAAATTGATCAATTGACTGGGAAATTCAACTGTCAATCTTGTGTATTTGGGATCTTTTGAGCTTGATGAGCATGTCAAGATAATTCCATGGGGTCCTTGAGTCCATATGGGAGCTTGGTTTGCCATTGGTTAGGTCAAACAGTCAAAAATTGCCTTTGTGCAGTCAAAACCTTAAAAATGACCATTTTGCCCTTTTGGTGATCTGACCAAATTTCTTGGAGAATTGTGATCCAAACTTGATCAAATGGTCCATATGAGTTCATAATGTTGATGTGGATCAAATTTCATGAGGTTTGACTGTCAATTGGCCACAGTTGACTTTTTCCCAATACAGCTGATTTCTAGGTCAACTGTCCAATTGCCTGGGCAAAACTTGGAATCAAGACTTGAAACTTGGTATAGGTAAACTTGGGAGTCCAACATGAAGCATGAAAGTCATCTTAGGCATTTTAGGTCAAAACATCCTTAGGCAAACACAAACCCTAATTTGAGTCCACAGTGCAAGGAGAAGTCTTGAGCAGAGGAAACCCTAATTGGATCTTGATCTTCAAAGGTCTTGTGATGAGAAAATGTTGAGGAAATGGGAGGGCAAATTTTGGGGTACAACAGTACCCTTCACAGGTATAGAAGAAGTTCCTAAGCCAGAAGTCACAGCCTCAGCTTTGCATTTGAAACGGGCCGATATGGTATCCAATTGGGAAACTCAAAGCGGAGTCGAGGGTTTTCTAGCCAAATTTCTGATAGACCAGGCTCAATTATTTTGGGATGATATGGAGTTTCAGGCTTTTAAGGATGTCTTGGCTCTTCTTATCTATGGTTTAGTTCTCTTCCCTAATCCGGACTCTTTCGTAGATGTGAATGCTATCAATAGTTTTCTTTCTTGCAACCCTGTACCTACCTTGCTTGGAGATATTTTGCACGCTCTCTATACTCGTACCACAAGGAGAAGAGGGACTCTTATGTGCTGCATGTCGTTGTTGTCAAGGTGGTTTATTTCTCACCTCCCTAGGTCTGTACTAAAGAACGAAGAAGGTTTGGGTTGGTCGCACAGAATAATGTCACTCGCTCATACAAATATTCTTTGGTGTTCCCGAGCTATGGAAGACGTTGTTGTTATTGACCGCTGTGGGGGGTATCCTAATGTCCCATTACTTGGTATCAGAGGGGGTATAACTTACAGTCCTTGTCTAGCCTTACGACAATTTGGTCGTGCTTGAAGGGATGGTCCCCATGAGTTACTTCTCGAGGACATTGTATTCGACTATGAGGATGATGTTAAGGGGCATTGTCGGAGGTTCATACGATCTTGGGGCATGGTAAACAGATCTGAACCCAAAGAGTTGGGACCGAAGACTTCCCTTCCTATGCAGTCTTACCTTCAATGGGTACGAGCTCGTGCCCAGAAGCTTATGATGCCCTATGCGGCAGTATTACCAGTGATTGTGGAACTCGCTACTGAAGATGACATTCCTTACACGGTTCTCTATCCTTACATGCCCACTGATCTTGGGGAGTTACAGAGGTCTTGGATTCAGCTGAAGAATGAGCGGGATACTTACCGGGAGCAGTTCCATGAGCAAGAGAGGAAGGTTTTAAAGCTCACCAGGCATCTCGAGGAAGAAAGAGTGCTCAATGATTACATCAACACAAAGAGAAAGCGTCCATGGGACTTTTGATTTTGCTTTTCTAGTTTTAGATTTGTTTTATTTACTTATTTGTAACGCCTTAAAGGCATGTTGAACCTTTCAAATTTGATGTATGATATGCATATTGTCATGATACTCAACATGAGATGTTGTATGCGTTCCATCATGTATGTAAGCAAGATGTATGAAAATGTAAAATGTTTATGAATGTAATTTCGTCTTGGGGAAAATAAATCCTTGACGAACGGCCGGAGAATTGCTCTGTGGAAGAGATATTTGGCCGAAGTTTTGATGAGAGGCCTGCTGAGGACTTTAACGATGGATTCCGCTGAGGATAATGATGATAAACTCCGCTGGGGAACTCCAAAGATAAACTCTGCTTGGGAATACCAAAGATAGACTTCGCTGGGGATTGAAGGAACTTTGCCGAGAGCGGTCTTCCGTGGCTTTTAGCTGAGGATAACCCAGTTATAAGTCCTTGTGGGGAAATAACTCTAAATAAAACTCGGGAGAGACGTCCGTACTCTGCAGGGGATAAGCTTCCAGAATCTACTGGGGATGAGCTTTAAGATTTGCTGGGGAATGTTGGGTCCTTTCAGGATCGACGGGGAGCCAACTTTGCTTGGGGAAAGTATTGTCGCGTCCTGTTTTACTCTGCGGGGAATTGAGATGATTTGGCCACATTCTTCAGTTGAACCTACCTTGGTGCCTTGGCGGACAAAACAACCAGACTGCAATAGACAACTCCACATTGCCCCTGTCTTTGATGTCACCTGTAATTAATCTCTTGTTTCATATGCAAACATTTATGAATCAACAATTTAATGTCAAATGCATATATCAAAAATGAACATTGGACGTTCTTCGCAAGACAAAACCAAAAAAAAAGGAAAACAATGGTAATTTGTATGGACAAGTGAATTTGTATTGATTTAAACTTTGCCTGTGAATAGGCGTTTTTGTACAAGAGGCTGACATCCTAGTAAGAGGACATCGCCAAATAGTATAGAGTTTACAATTTGAAAAAGGAAACAAAACAGCTATGTGAACAATCCCACTGGGTTCCAACTCTGCTATCGCCTTTATGTCTTCGAACGTCTCATCGCTTTGCTGCCTAATTTGAAGATGAAGCTGATTGGTCAATGCCGAAATCTGGAGCCAGATAGTTGATGCCGAATTCCGGATGCGAAGTGATCCAATGAGACATAGTGTTACGCTTTTATCCCTAACTTTTGCCTGGACCGCCCTTTCAGGTTTTCAGTCCACCGGGATACCCATTTTTGCCCAAGCCGCCCTTTCAGGTTTTCGACTTGCCGGGTGTACAGATTTTTTATTCATTTCATCCCTTACTTTTGCCCGAACCCTTTTGGTTCGCCGGGAAGCCCTTATTTTGCCTAGGTATGTCAACCTAGCGGGTCTTTTATTTATGCGTAGTATTTTTTCATTATGTCTGCATTGGCGGGGTGAGGAAGGTCGTCACCATCCATGGTGGTTAGGATCATGGCTCCTCCTGAGAACACACGTTTAACCACAAATGGCCCTTCGTAAGTAGGGGTCCATTTGCCCCGGGGATCACTTTGAGGAAGGATGATGCGTTTGATTACCAGGTCCCCAACTTGATACTCTTGCGGTCTGACTTTCTTGTTAAATGCCCTGATCATCCGTTTCTGATACGTTTGACCATGACAGATAGCAGTGAGCCTCTTTTCGTCAATCAGATTTAATTGATCAAGTCGAGTCTGGATCCAATCATCTTCATCCAAGTCTGCATCCTTCATTATCCGGAGAGAGGGTATCTGGATTTCGATTGGCAAGACTGCCTCCATGCCATAGACCAAGGAGAAGGGAGTTGCCCCGGTTGATGTCCTTGCTGAGGTGCGGTACCCATGAAGAGCGAACGGTAACATCTCGTGCCAATCTTTATAGGTCACTGTCATCTTCTGCACAATTTTCTTGATATTTTTATTGGCTGCCTCTACAGCCCCATTCATCTTCGGCCGGTAGGGAGAAGAATTGTGGTGCTGTATCTTGAATTGTTCACAGAGTTCAGTGATCATTTTGTTATTGAGATTGGTACCATTGTCCGTAATGATTCTTTCTGGGACTCCGTACCGACAGATCAGATTATGCCGGATGAAACGTGCCACGACGCTCTTGGTTACCGTGGCGTAGGAAGCGGCCTCAACCCATTTCGTGAAATAATCGATCGCCACCAAGATGAAGCGATGCCCATTGGATGCCGTTGGTCGGATCTCACCGATCATATCGATGCCCCACATTGCGAAAGGCCAAGGTGCCGTTAGGACATTCAAAGGAACTGGAGGGATATGCACCTTGTCAGCATAGATTTGGCACTTATGACAAGTTCGGGAGTGTTGGTAACAATCGGCTTCCATTGTGGACCAGAAATATCCTGCCCGAAGGATTTTATTAGCCATGGTGTGTCCACTGGAATGTGTTCCAAATGTACCTTCATGCAGTTCCATCATGATTTTCTCCGCTTCAGCCTTATCCACACAACGCAGCAGAGTCGAATCATGATTCCGTTTGTAGAGAATGCCGTTGCTGAGGAATAATTTTGCAGCAAACCTTCTCATGAACTTCTTATCATTGACGGATGCACCTTCAGGGTATTCCTGAGCTTCCAAGTACCTCTTTACCTCGTGATACCAGGGTTTTTCAGTCACCTTCTCAGCCTCGAGCTCGCAGCAGTATGCCGGTTCATCCAACTTCCAGATTATGATTCGGGGAGCCTCATTGTCCCATTTAACTTTGAACATTGAAGACATCGTGGCTAGTGCGTTCGCTAGCTGATTCTCCTCTCTGGGGAAATGCTCAAAAGTTATCTCTTCAAAGTGAGGGAGCAAGGTCGACACATACTCCTTGTAAGGAATAAGATTCGGGTGTTTCGTATCCCACTCGCCTTTGATCTGATTGATCACGAGAGTGGAATCTCCGAAGACACTTAGAAATTTTATCCTTAAGTCGATTGCAGCTTGTAAACCCATGATACATGCCTCGTATTCTGCCATATTGTTGGTGCAGCTGAAACATAATCGGGCGGTGAGGGGAATATGAGTTCCTTTGGGAGATATGATTACAGCGCCGACGCCGTTACCCAAAGCATTGGAGGCTCCATCAAAATGCATAGACCATCGGGATCCTTCCTCAGGTCCTTCATCCGGTCCAGGTACTTCACAGTCAGTTACCACCATGATGTCTTCGTCCGGAAAATCAAAGTTCAATGATTGGTAATCATCCACAGGTTGGTGTGCCAAATGATCTGCCAGTACACTTCCCTTAATTGCTTTCTGAGTTGTATACTGGATATCATATTCTGTCAAGATCATTTGCCATCTCGCTATTCTTCCAGACAGAGCGGGCTTTTCAAATATGTACTTGATGGGATCCATCTTTGAAATCAATAAGGTAGTGTGAGTCAGCATATACTGTCTCAGCCGGCGAGCAGCCCATACAAGAGCGCAGCAAGTTTTCTCAAGCAGTGAGTAACGAGACTCACAGTCGGTAAACTTTTTGCTCAAGTAATAAATAGCGTGCTCTTTTCGGCCAGACTCGTCATGCTGCCCCAGCACACACCCCATTGAATTATCAAGCACTGTCAAGTATAGTATCAGAGGTCTTCCTTCCACCGGTGGCATAAGAATGGGTGGCTCTTGGAGATATTCCTTTATCCTTTCAAAGGCGGCCTGACATTCATCATTCCAGCGTACTACTTGATCTTTCTTCAGCAATTTGAAGATTGGCTCACAAGTAGCAGTCAGATGCGAGATGAATCGAGCAATGTAATTCAGTCGTCCTAGGAAACCTCTGACTTCTTTCTCTGTTTTTGGAGTCGGCATCTCTTGTATGGCTTTTACCTTGGCAGGATCCACCTGAATACCTTTATCACTTACAATGAAACCTAGCAACTTTCCGGATCTTACCCCAAAGGTGCATTTGTTGGGATTCAACCTCAGCTTGTATAACTTGAGTCGGTCAAACAACTTCCTCAGATGGTCAAGGTGCTCCTCCTCAGTTTGAGACCTTGCAATCATGTCATCAACGTATACCTCAATTTCATGATGGATCATATCATGAAACAAAGCAACCATGGCACGTTGATAGGTTGCCCCAGCATTTTTCAATCCGAATGGCATGACCTTATAACAAAAGGTGCCCCACTGAGTCACAAATGTAGTCTTCTCCATATCTTCAGGAGCCATCTTGATCTGATTATACCCTGAAAAACCATCCATGAAGGAGAACACCTTGTGTTGAGCTGTATTGTCAACCAGGACATCAATGTGAGGTAGGGGGAAGTCATCCTTGGGGCTGGCCCTGTTCAAATCCCTGTAGTCGACACACATTCTGACTTTACCGTCCTTCTTTGGTACTGGCACCACATTGGCAACCCACTGGGGGTAGGAAGTCACTGCAAGGAACCCGACATCAAACTGTTTCATGACCTCGGCCTTGATCTTCTCAGACATCTCTGGACGCATCCGTCAGACTTTTTGCTTTACCGGAGGGCAATCTTCCTTGGTTGGCAGGTGGTGAACTACAATGTCGGCATCCAAACCAGGCATATCTTCATAGGACCAAGCAAAAATCTCCATGTAGTCTTGTAGCATCTGGATCAATCGTTGCTTCACGCTGAGCTCTAGATTGGAACCAATCTTGACCTCTTTCCTATCTGTCTCAGTACCCAAGTTAATTGTCTCCACAGGCTCTTCATGTGGTTGAATAGCCCTCTCTTCCTGGAGTAGCAGTCTTGCGAGTTCACCAGGCACTTCGCAATCATCTTCACCTTCGTCTTCGGCCAAGTTGATCGGATTTTCGAAGTCATAACTGGCGATAGCAGAGCTGTTACCAGCGAGATCCAAAGTGGATTGAAACCTGTATAAGTGAGTGTGTGTAAATATAGCTGTTTTGCAATATATATAACACAAAAAGGAAAAGAGCAAAAGATTTGAAATGCAACAAACGTCCAATGTTTTGATTGATGATATATGAAAATGTCATACAAAAAGCCCTCACAAATGGAGCTACGATGCCCCGGGTAGGACACCGAGCCAACAAAGTTTTAACATATTGTTTGTTACAAATTTGGAAATCAAAAGAAATTAATTACTGCGTGACAAATGTGATAGGGGTAAAATCCTTCGTCGTCCAGTTGCTTGGTCCGTTGCTGGTAGTCGGGTAGATCCAACTGTCAAACTCAGCTTCCTCCACATCCTCCTCGATAGCATTCACCCTTGAGCTGGAAATAAACACCGGAGCCTTTCCGATCCTCTCTTTGCGCACCGCCTTCTGAGCCTCTGCACTAAAGCCTAGCCCAAACTTGTCGTTCTTCTGAGTGAAGTCAGGAAGCTGACCCCAGTGTGCACAATTGCCTTTCTGTACCACAGCCCGGGCATCCCTTAGGGAAGCCATCTTCAAGGAATCATTCTCTTCGACCGCTGCCTCTGCTGCTGCTGAAATTGGATGTACTTCCTCGAAATGCTGAAATGGGGTTTCAATAAACTCTCCGTCCATCTCAATGTACCTGAAGGAATTCAAATGGCTCACCATATACTCCTCTTCTCCTTGCACAGTGACGATTTTCCCCCTGACGGGATACTTCAGCTTCTGGTGCAAGGTAGAGGTCACTGCCCCAGCTTTATGGATCCAAGGTCGACCCAGCAGACAAGAGTACGATGGACGTATATCCATCACGTAAAAGGTAGAGTCAAACACTTGAGAGCCCACACGAATAGGGATGTTAACCTCTCCATGAACCATCCTTTTGGAACCGTCAAAGGCCCTGACGATGATATTGCTGAGTTTCAACTCCAGGCCTTCATAATCCAGACGATCTAAAGCCTTTTTCGGTAGAATATTCAAGGAAGAACCAGTATCCACCAATACATGTGCCAGAGTAGTGCCCCTGCATTCAATAGAGACATGCAGGGCATCATTGTGGTCTCTCCCTTTCGCGGTCAGGTCAGCATCTGAGAAACCCAGGCCATTGTCTGCTGTTAGATTAGCTATGCAATCAGTGAACTGGACTGCAGACGTCTCCTGCGGCACATGGGCCGTCTTGAGAAATGAGATCAAGGCCTTAGCATGGGCCTCGGAGCATAGCAATAAGGAGAGCAGGGAGATCTTGGAGGGTGTATGCCCCAACTGCTCGACAACATTAAAATCACTTTTCTTTATTATTTTCAGAATCTCCTCCATTTCTTGTCGGGAGGCCTCATCATTTATGGGTATTGGTGCCTCCATCCGGGCAGGCTCTTCTTCAATCCCTTTGCCCCGAGCATTTGATGACTCGGCAGCAGGGGAAACAACTTGATCAGCAACAGTAACAGGTATACTTGTAGGTTTTATGAGGAGGGGTCTTCGAATAGCGGGCGGCGCAATGTCAGGCGAGAAGAGCCTGCCACTGCGGGTAACTTTGGCTGGACCAGTGATATCGCAGATACTGGCACTAGCGTCGAATTCTTGTTTGATTCCATTTACATACACGTCTGCCCCATAATGCCAGGGGACAGCTTTATCAAACACGTAGGAGAGGGGCCCCGGAACAGTAATGATCACAGGCGCAACTGTCATGATTTGAATAGGCTTCTTCGGGGGAGCCTTGATTGGATTTTTGAAGATGGTAATCACAGAAACTTCTTTCATCGGAACCAATTGAACAGCAGTCTTTTTGAATAGAATTTCCTTGCTATCCATTAGGCCTTGGATGCCTAACCTCAGCAAGGGACAATCAGATAGGGAAATAGCACAGAACAGGCAACCTTCACCGCAACCCGGAAATAAACCGGCCCGCAGTAGGTTCTTCTTAACAGTCTTCAGAGGGGTAACAACTTCATCTATCGAAACAGCATACGTTTCTTCCTCAATGGCATTTACCCTATGCTGGGGCATAGGAGCCGTTACAACATTTGGTCTTTCTGGCGCTTCAAACTGAATTTCCTTTGCGTCGATCAGATCTTGCACTTTGTTTCTCAAGGCCCAACAATCATCAGTAGTGTGCCCGGGACTATCAGAATGATAAGCACACCGGGCATTTGGGTTATATTTAGGAGACGCAGTGTTGACGACCTTAGGAGCTTCTTTGAGGGTCACCAGGTTGGTGGATAACAGTTGGGGTAAAATTTGAGATAAGGTCATACTCAGTCGGGTATACTGCCTCTTGGGCCTTTCGCTTCTTTGTTGATTGTACTGCTGAGGAGCAGCAACAGGTTTGGAGATGACCAAAGCATTGACGGCTTGGCGACTTTCGGGCTTGACTTGTCTTCTAGGACCATAGACGGCACTTGCTTCTTTCTTAAATGGCCTCTTCTCAGCACTTGTAGAGGCAGCCTTCTGTATCTTGCCTGACCTGATGCCAGCTTCAATTCTTTCTCCCGTTAATATCAAATCTGTAAATCCAGCGGAGGAGTTACCAACCAAATGATTGAAAAACGGACCAGACAACGTCCCCAGAAACATATCAACCAGTTCTCGATCAGTCAGTGGAGGCTGCACCCTGCCAGCCAAATCTCTCCATTTTTGAGCGTACTCTTTGAACCCTTCACCCGTCCCTAGAGACATACCCTGAAGTTGGGTACGCGTAGGAGCGAGATCAGAATTGTATTGGTATTGTCTGTAGAATGCAGTTGCCAAATCCTCCCAGTGTCGGATGCTAGCTCCATCCAATTGGTAGAACCATTCAAGCTGTGACCCCGAGAGGCTATCTTGGAAGAAGTGAATCCAGAGGTTCTTATCCGCCGTGTAAGGTTGGATTTTCCTTACGTACGACCTCAGATGCAGCTTTGGGCAGGAGACCCCATCGTACTTGGCGAAGGCAGGCGCCTTAAACTTGTGTGGAATGACTACCCCAGAAGATAACCCCAAATCTCCGAAATCCAGTCCCGGCATATTCTGAATTTCCATGGCGCTCAAGCGGTCCTCCAATTGCTTGTATCTGTCAGCAGCAGGTGGGTATTGTTCGTCGTTATAGTCCGTCTCGTTGTCGGAGACTGCGGGACTAGGAGCTCCTCCCCCTTGGGGACTGTTTTTCTCAGCAGAAGAAGTGGTTGGATCAGCTTCGTTGTGGAGTGTGTTCCCAAATCTGCGTCCGGTGTTGAACAATGCAGTCCTCTTTTTCTTCTTCTTCTTCATGAGTAGAGTCTTCAACTCTTGCTGACCTTGGGCTAGGCTTAGGACCATCTCTTGAAACTGTGCACTTTGGGCCTGAAGGGCCCTGATTGCCTGCTCACTGGATGAGTCTGGATTCATGATGACTGTTCAAAATAAACAGCGAAGGAGATTAAGCAACCTGTGAAATAGGGTACCTGCTATGCATATGGTGCAATGGAATGCGTATGCTTTATGTTTTCAAAGACAAACAAGATTCAACTTTGTAGACAAAAAGGGAAACACACTTCATTAGATTAAAATTTTCAATTGTTCAACAATTTGCCCTTAGGCATTACAGGAATGAAAAATACTGGAAAGGAAATGAACTATAAAAAGAAACATCCAAAGCTCATCAATGCTCCCATGGCCTCCTCTTTTCAGTGCTGATGTAGTTGTTCAGGACCCGTTCTTCCTCCAATTTCTTAGTCAGCCTCTGGATCTTCCTTTCCTGCTCGTTGAACTTCTCCCGATAGAAATCCCGTTCTTCCTTTAGCTGTGCCCAAGATCTCTTCATTGTATCAAAATCAGTGGGTATCTGAGGAGGGAGGACAGTTGGAGGAATCCCATCTTCAACAGGAGACTCAAGAATGAGAGGTCTAACAGCTTCGTAGGGCATACCTAACTTCTGAGCACGGATGCGGACCCATTTGCAATAGGGCTTCAATGGCAGAGAAGTCTTTGGTCCTAACTCATGTGGGTCAGCTTTGTGAATTCTGTCCCAAGCTCTAATGAATCCCTGGCGTAGTTTGTCACTGTCTGCCTGAAACTCAAAATGGAAGTGAGGAACCAGTATCTCATGAGGCCCATCTCCTCTGGCTCTTCCAAACTGACGGAGAGCTAAGCACGGATTGTAAGAGATTCCTCCTTGGATACCAATCAACGGGACATTAGGGTATTCTCCGCAACGGTCGATAACAGCTACCTCATCCAAACCTCTGAGAGTCCAGGTGATGTCATTATCAGTGAGAGACATTAACCTCCGAGCCCAGCCTTTTCCTTCTTCATTCTTCATCATGAACTTAGGAAGGTGCGAAATAAACCACCTTACTAGTAAAGGAGCACAACACCACGGAGTCCCCCGTTTTCGAGCAGTACGAGCATAGAGTTGTTGTAGAATATCACCCAAAAGAGTGGGTACCGGATTCCGAGACATGAAGATCCTTATGACATGGATACTGATAAAGGTGTCAGGGTTGGGAAATAGCACCAGACCATAGATAAAAAGAGCTAGAATATCCTCACATGCCTTGAAGTCCAAGTCATTCCAGAAATCATTAGCCTTGCCAACCAGAAATTTGACCAAAAAGCCCTTGATCCCATTTCTAGTTTCCCAGTTGGACAAAACCTCTTCCTTGGTCAATGGGAGAATTGCAGCAATCTCCTCAGGCCTAGGAGTCTTTTCCAAAACAGTGAATGGAGTTTGTTCCAAGACAGGAATCCCAAGCAAATAAGAAAATTCTTCCAGGGTAGGAACCAGCTGGAAGTCTTGAAAGGTGAAACAGTGATACAGAGGGTCATAAAACTGGGTCAGAACACTTATCAGTTGTTGGTCCCATTTTGCAGTGACCAAGCCAAGGAGAGAACCATGTCTGTTGATGAAGGAGGTAGTGTTTGGAATCCTTCCAACCAGATCCTTGAGTAAAACTGGTGGTTGAACAAAGTTGAGACGGACAGTATTTCTACGCACGGGCATCATGATGTCCTACAAAACAGAGCAAAGATGAAACCCTTTTGTCTTTGAAATGGGTTAGCCTTTTATACAGGATGCATGCAATGGTATGATGGCATGATGCTATGATGAAGCACATCACAAGTATTCACATAGACAGATAAGGCACACAAGTCACACAAGACACCCTTAGGTTTCAGGCCAGCATGAGTTTCAGGTATTACCCTCTTTTGGTTTTGTTGGTTAAAACCTGTCCTATAAGAAGTAACCGGGTTCTAGAGGATCTCAAATCATTGGCTACCCTCAATCGGTCATAACTCCAGCATCGCAATCTTTTCTCGCGGCCAGAACCATCTCGAGAGTTTAGCCTCAATGAGTGTAGCATACTGCTACTGTCCTAATAGCCAAGTTGGTCAATTTAGGGTTCTAAGGTTGGTTGGTGTTTAATGACCCCTTAGAAGACCTATATTCTCCCCGTTACAACACAAGGGATATAGGTACAGACTAAGTTGCCACACCAACGTAGCCACTGCTTCACCCATGTCGGTCTACGCCGGACAGGTCCCCCCACAGATTATGCTACCTAAAAAGGGTACATCCCAGATCCGGGTTAGGATCTATGAAACTCCGATGCAAAGCCCACAAATATAAAAGCAAACAAAGCAAACAATTGAAAACAAAGGTGATCTAAACCCTAAGGTTACTCCACTTTTAAGTTCTATCCCCAGCAGAGTCGCCAGTTCTGTGATACGGTGGGAGAACTGACTTGAGGTTTTGCGTTTGTATTCGCAAATGTTGCGGTTAGCAAGAGTCGCCACCGACTTTTTATTTTATCCTAAGGAAAGGTTAAAAAGCACAGCAAAAACCTTTTGAGATGTTTTCTTGGGTTCGGGGAGTAGATTATAGAAAGGGAAGGTATTAGCACCCTTTCTATCCATGGTTATCCATGGGCTCTTAGTTACTTGCTTAGATCACTTGCCTTTTGTTTTCAATTGTTTTAAATGGTGCTTGAGTGTGTGGGTTTGAAAATGTTTTGAAAAGAGGCCAATGTGGTGGCAACCTTTGTAATGATCCATGTGGGGATGTATACAAAGATGTATATCTTTTGAAAAAGTTTTCATTTGTTTTTGAAGGTTGTTTTGAAAGTGTGGTGATGTGTGATTTTGAAATTAGGCAAGTGTTTTGTTTTGCAAGTTAATTCAAGTAACTAAGAGGTTATCTACTCCTAAATTTCTCAAAAGATTACTGCTATGTTTTAACCCTTTTAACAAGTTTGTTCCACCATTGAATTTGGTGGACAACCTTATGTTAGGATGTGAAAGGGACAGGCGCGGGTCATCATTTAGACCATAATTGCAACGGCGTTAAATGTCTTTGGGCAATTTTCTTTAAGGGACTTGATCATTTGTTTTTGTTTGTTTTGAAAAGTTTTATCGAGGGACTATGATCATTCAAACTGTTTGCTTTGCCCAAAGAAGTTCAACATACAATATGGCCCATTTATTTGAAGGCAACAAGTGGAATACCCTAGGGGGTGCAAGTGTGATTTGTGTGTCCATTTTCATGCTTGTTTATCTTGTATTAGGTCAAACTATTTTTTATCGTTTTTCGCATACAAACCCTAATTCTAACATGTTATCATTAGAAAGCAATAAAGTGCGAAATTAAAATTACTAAGCTATTACAAAACCAAATATGGGAAGAGGGGTACAAATGTTCAAATGGGGATATTGACAAGAATTTAAATCTACATTATTACATCATTTTGAATATTTGCAATGTACAAAAATTAAATAAAAATGCAAGATGCACAAAAATGTTTTGTATATGTATGAGAAAATATTATTTATGTAAAAGGGAAAAGAAAATAAAAATGTATTATTTTTTTGGAGTATTTTGATTTTAGGGCAAAAACCCTAATTTTAAAAGAAAAATGTATTATTATCTAATTTAATACAACTATTTATTTATTATTTATAAAAATAATGTAATAATGAAGTATATTGTGAAAAAAAGTATTTTTGTATCAAATATTAATAAAAATGAAAAATTCAAGTATTCTTACATTTTAGCTTAAATGTATTAATAAACATATATATATATATATATATATATATATATATATATATATATATATATATATATATATATATATATATATATATATATATATATATATATATATATATATATATATATATATATATATATATATATATATATATATATATATATATATATATATATATATATATATATATATATATATATATATATATATATATATATATATATATATATATATATATATATATATATATATATATATATATATATATATATATATATATATATATATATATATATATATATATATATATATATATATATATATAATATATATATATATATATATATATATATATATATATATATATATATATATATATATATATATATAATATATATTAAACCCTAAATATGTATTATACACAAAATAAATATTTATTTAATATTTTAATAAAATAAATAAAAGAGTATTTTTTTGTGTGAAATATTTTCAGAAAGTAAATAAAAATAAAATTGTATTTACATTATTTTTATATTTATTCTAATAATAGTATATATATACTTATGTACAAACAAAGAAAATAAACAAATAAATATGCAATAAATGCAAAAAATAATGAAAAAAATATTTTTAATTTTCTAATGTCATGAGAAAAAATAAACAAAGTCAACCAAAAAAGAAAAAGTCAAAAAGAGTAAAAAATGAAGCAAATGGGCTCAGGGGGTGTAAACATGGAAATGGGGTGTGAAAAGAAAATAAATCCAGGCCCAGCCCAGACCACTTCTTCTTCAACCTCTGTACAACCTCCTTCAAGCAAAACACGCGTTTTTTATCTCTGGATTCCTGGACTTTCAAGCAAAACTCATAACATGAAAAGTGTAGAGCATTAAGAGACGGTTTCAACCATATAAAGAACATGACCTATCTCTCTAAGATGAGGGAGAATTTCTCCTCCCCCCATTTCTGACCTAACTTTTCATCAATGTTCAGACATGAAATTCTCTAAGCACACGAAATATAAATGAAATCTAAACATATGAGCATGTTCAGGGCTATGATTGTGACATGTTTTCTTCAAAAATCTAAAGCTAACAATGCCTAATAAGGGAGATAGAACTCCATGAATGTACCTGTTCAGTTGGAGTCGAGCTTTGCAATGGAGGATGTTTCAGAGTGAAATGATGACTTGTACAGCTTCCTTGAAGTGTAAGGATGCTTTTCCAATTCCTACTTTGTCTTGAAACTCCCTGAATCGAGCTAGTGAACTCCAACTGCAAAACAGAAAATTAAAAATGGTGAAGTGGCTTGGAGGTGTTACAGGTCTGATTTTAGGACATGGTTAGCTTGTATATGTTGTAGGGAAGGTAGAGGAAAAGGTTTGGATTAAAATGCTCGAAGGGATTGGGAGTTTGCACTCAAACTGCAGGGGTTCCCCTGTTTGAGCAGTTTCAAGGTGATTTTGAGATGGAGGGTGCTTTAGATGTTCAGGACTCGTGCAAAGCTTGGATGTGGTCTATGTCTATGGAATGTGTTTGATCACTTTTCTCTTCTGTTCCTAAGCTGAGATGAGATATGGCACAAGTTATGGACTTTTCTTCTATCTTAAGCAACAAAAGCAAGTTGATGGTTTTAGGTTAGTAGGGGGCCTCCTAATGTGCTGCATAAACATCTCTTGATCAGTGTGTTATGCACATAAACTTGTGCCAAGCAGATCTTCCATGTACTTGTTGGATTTCTAATTTGACATAAAGCTAATCTTTTCAAAAATGGAAATTTCACTTTATCTAGTTTAGGATTAATCTTGCATACAATGCTTGCACTCAAAGAACAACACCTTAACACATTGAATATGCATTAAATTATTGAGTATGGAATGGTTCAAGGACCTGTAATCAAGCATAAAGCAAACTGATTTCAAATTGGCAAGATTATGAACATGTCTTGATGAAGAACAAAAAGTGAATTTTTGCCAACTTGTGAAATTCGAATCTCTCAAGTTATGAGGTTGTTTGATGAGTTCTTGGACATTTTGGAAAGCTTGGAATGTGTACTACAATCCATCTTTGAAATGCAAATCAAAATTCCAAGTGGAAGGGTATGAAAAGTGGCCTTGAAGTAGGGTAGAAAACCTTGTCAAAATAGGTCAAATTTCACTAAGTTAAAAGATGGTTTAGTGCCCTTATTCAAAAAAATTATAACTTGAGATACAAGCTTCAAATGAGAAAACTTTGTGAATCAAAGTTGTAGATTATGCAACAAGCTACAACTTTCATGTTTTGACTTTTGTTTGAATCCAAATGGATCATGGTGAAAAGATGGGGCAAAGTTGGGAAAAATTAGGGTTTTTCATAACTTAGAAAAATTCTAAGTTATGAAAAATTCCATTTTCAAACCCTAATTTGCATTTTGAGATTTCTTGGTGAACAAGTTTCATGATTTGGCATGTTTTGATGAAAAATGAATCTTGACTCTTGATTTTGACCAAAAAGTCAAAGTTTGACTTTTCAGTATACAGTCAAAATTGATCAATTGACTGGGAAATTCAACTGTCAATCTTGTGTATTTGGGATCTTTTGAGCTTGATGAGCATGTCAAGATAATTCCATGGGGTCCTTGAGTCCATATGGGAGCTTGGTTTGCCATTGGTTAGGTCAAACAGTCAAAAATTGCCTTTGTGCAGTCAAAACCTTAAAAATGACCATTTTGCCCTTTTGGTGATCTGACCAAATTTCTTGGAGAATTGTGATCCAAACTTGATCAAATGGTCCATATGAGTTCATAATGTTGATGTGGATCAAATTTCATGAGGTTTGACTGTCAATTGGCCACAGTTGACTTTTTCCCAATACAGCTGATTTCTAGGTCAACTGTCCAATTGCCTGGGCAAAACTTGGAATCAAGACTTGAAACTTGGTATAGGTAAACTTGGGAGTCCAACATGAAGCATGAAAGTCATCTTAGGCATTTTAGGTCAAAACATCCTTAGGCAAACACAAACCCTAATTTGAGTCCACAGTGCAAGGAGAAGTCTTGAGCAGAGGAAACCCTAATTGGATCTTGATCTTCAAAGGTCTTGTGATGAGAAAATGTTGAGGAAATGGGAGGGCAAATTTTGGGGTACAACAGTACCCTTCACAGGTATAGAAGAAGTTCCTAAGCCAGAAGTCACAGCCTCAGCTTTGCATTTGAAACGGGCCGATATGGTATCCAATTGGGAAACTCAAAGCGGAGTCGAGGGTTTTCTAGCCAAATTTCTGATAGACCAGGCTCAATTATTTTGGGATGATATGGAGTTTCAGGCTTTTAAGGATGTCTTGGCTCTTCTTATCTATGGTTTAGTTCTCTTCCCTAATCCGGACTCTTTCGTAGATGTGAATGCTATCAATAGTTTTCTTTCTTGCAACCCTGTACCTACCTTGCTTGGAGATATTTTGCACGCTCTCTATACTCGTACCACAAGGAGAAGAGGGACTCTTATGTGCTGCATGTCGTTGTTGTCAAGGTGGTTTATTTCTCACCTCCCTAGGTCTGTACTAAAGAACGAAGAAGGTTTGGGTTGGTCGCACAGAATAATGTCACTCGCTCATACAAATATTCTTTGGTGTTCCCGAGCTATGGAAGACGTTGTTGTTATTGACCGCTGTGGGGGGTATCCTAATGTCCCATTACTTGGTATCAGAGGGGGTATAACTTACAGTCCTTGTCTAGCCTTACGACAATTTGGTCGTGCTTGAAGGGATGGTCCCCATGAGTTACTTCTCGAGGACATTGTATTCGACTATGAGGATGATGTTAAGGGGCATTGTCGGAGGTTCATACGATCTTGGGGCATGGTAAACAGATCTGAACCCAAAGAGTTGGGACCGAAGACTTCCCTT
Source organism: Vicia faba (assembly GCA_948472305.1). Classification (NCBI taxonomy): domain Eukaryota; kingdom Viridiplantae; phylum Streptophyta; class Magnoliopsida; order Fabales; family Fabaceae; genus Vicia; species Vicia faba. The sequence continues at coordinate 1,344,011,950 of OX451739.1, read as the reverse complement.
CCTATGCAGTCTTACCTTCAATGGGTACGAGCTCGTGCCCAGAAGCTTATGATGCCCTATGCGGCAGTATTACCAGTGATTGTGGAACTCGCTACTGAAGATGACATTCCTTACACGGTTCTCTATCCTTACATGCCCACTGATCTTGGGGAGTTACAGAGGTCTTGGATTCAGCTGAAGAATGAGCGGGATACTTACCGGGAGCAGTTCCATGAGCAAGAGAGGAAGGTTTTAAAGCTCACCAGGCATCTCGAGGAAGAAAGAGTGCTCAATGATTACATCAACACAAAGAGAAAGCGTCCATGGGACTTTTGATTTTGCTTTTCTAGTTTTAGATTTGTTTTATTTACTTATTTGTAACGCCTTAAAGGCATGTTGAACCTTTCAAATTTGAGCTAATAAAGTTTTGTTTATTTTGGTTTGCAAATTTAAATCTCCAAAAGTCTTTGAAATCATTACATGCGCATCCCATTATAATACACATCATTACAGGTACCACTACAGGTTTCTCATCTTCTTCGCTGTTTATTTCAACAGAAATGTCTTCCGATCAAGTCATCAAAGATCTTCAGGCACAGAACACCCAGTTCCAACAGATGTTCATCAGTCTGGAAAAGGGGCAAGAGGATTTGAAATCCCTCATTCTAAAAGAGAAGAAGAAGAAGAACAAGAAGAAGAAGAAGGTCAGTATTCTGAATATGGGCAGAAGGTTTGGAGAAAGGTTGAAGCATCAAGCTGATCTGACCTCTTCATCCAAAGACGGGGAGAACTAAGAAGGGGAAAAGGACCCTAGTCCTGCAGTCTCTGATATAGATACTGATTTTGATGATGAGAAATATCCTCCTGCTGAGGATAGATACAAGCAGCTAGAATACCGTCTGAGTGCTATGGAAATTCAGAAGATACATGGTTTGGATTTCGGAGAATTGGGACCGGTATCAGGAGTGGTCATCCCTCAGAAGTTCAAAGCTCTGGTTTTTGCCAAGTATGATGGGGTGTCTTGCCCAAAACTCCATCTCTGCTCTTATGTCAGGAAGATCCAACCCCACACCGCTGATAGAAATTTGTGGGTGCACTTCTTTCAAGATAGTCTGTCAGGGACTCAGCTTGAATGGTTCTATCAGTTGGAGGGGCCTAATGTCCGAAATTGGGAAGATCTTGGTGCTTCTTTCTACAAGCAATATCAGTACAATGCCGACCTCGCTCCCACTCGTACTCAACTCTATAGTATGTCTATGGGTGCAAGTGAAGGTTTCAAAGATTATGCCAAAAAATGGAGGGATTTGGCTGGCAGAGTTCAACCCCCTTTGTCTGATAGGGAGTTGGTTGATATGTTTCTGGGGATGCTGTCTGGTCCATTTTTCAATCACTTAATCGGCAGCTCGTCATCTAGTTTCACCGAGTTGATTTTAACGGGAGAAAGAGTAGAGGCTGGAATTCAAAGTGGAAAAATACAAAAGGACGCCTCTTCGAGTTCGGTAAAGAAACCTTTTACTGGTAAGAAGGAAGCCAGTGCAGTTTATAGCCCGAGGGGCCAAAACAGATCTGACCATCGTCAAACGGTAAATGCTGTAGTGATACCAAGACCCGCAGTTGCTCCACAATGCAACAATCAAAAAATGGTGGAAAGACCACAGTGGCAGTTTACCCGCATTAGCATGACATTGGTTGAACTGCTACCTCACCTACTGAGATCCAACTTGGCGACCTTGAGAGAGGCTCCCAAAAATCCAAACACTACCTCTCTCAGATACAATCCCAATGCGCGATGCGCCTACCATTCTGAGAGTCATGGCCACGATACAAATGATTGTTGGGATCTGAGAAACAAAGTACAAGACTTGCTTGAAGCCAAGGAGATAGAGTTCGATGCTCCAGAAAAGCCGAATGTTATAACTGCTCCCATGCCCAAACATGGTCGTAGAGTTAATGCTATTGACACTAATTTGTTTGTGACCTCCGTTGAAGAAATTTCTACTCCTCTTATGACTGTTAAGAAGAATTTGCTATTGGCCGATTTATTTCTGGGTTGTGGTGAAGGTTGCCACATATGTTCAATTCTACCTTCTGGTTGCCGTTTGTTGAAGTCAGGTGTCCAGCTGTTGGCTCCTAAATTCGACACCTTTGTTTTGATTGATATCAGCCATTAAAGCTGAAAGATGCTTTCGACTGGCTAAGCCTGTCGAAGTGCCCGTCGAAAGATGGCAAAATACTTAGAAGATTTCTTCCAAGGAAGAAGGCTGATTGCCTTCGACGTCGAAGGGGTTTTCGTCGAAGACATCTCTTGATGAAAGTGTTCGATGGTCCAGAGTGGAGCAGTTTGAAATTCAAAGCTTTGGAGGGAAAACGGTTTCCAGCAGTTACTACGTGCAAACGTGCAAGGATCTGGAGCGTCGAGCATGGAGAACGTGCCAAGTGGATTGATCTCGAAGCAGCATAACTGCCCGACGGTTACTTGGATGTTTTAGTATAAATAGGAGTAGACATGTAGTTTCTCGCGTGTGTTCACTATTCCATACAAAGTCACTCATTTAGATTCGAGTACCCAGCGTGTGAGAAAGAATTGTTGAGAAATGTATGTGTGAAACACCAATTTTATCAATTAAAGTCATTTACTTTCCCAGAATTTTACTTGCTTTCTCTTTACATTTCCTGTCGAACCTTTACTTTAAAGCCTTGTTTATTTTACCAAGCCTTTCCTTTATGCAATTTACTTGAAACCTTTTATTTAAAGCCTTATCCAACTTAATCCAACTTCAAAATCAACCTATGTCCATAGGATCAATCTGATCGATCCTGCGAGTAACCAAATAAGTAACCATTTGGAGGATCAGCGGTTGTTTACCAAAACCCAAGGTAAACAAATTGGCACACCCGGTGGGACTGTGTGTTGATTGTTGAAAATAATCTCATCTTTTCGAGTTGTATGTTATTGAGAAGTGGTAGAATATACACTAACGATAACAATACTGCCAGAAGGAGGGAAGAGATGGCGAATCCGCCAAACAATAATGAAATCCCACAAACGAGTGTGGGAGCAACGGTTAGTATGACCGTAAGTGAAGCGACAAACGTTGGTTCGATACCAGCAGTGTCGGTCACAACCACGGGGCCAATAACTTCGTTAACAGGCCCCAGAATACCTTTGGGAACTCCCCCACCAAGGGGAAATATAGGCGTAAGGCCTGTGGTTCCCCCAGGATTCATTCCATTCTATGGCATGCCAACTTCTGAAGTGGCAAGCCTGACGAATGCTGCGTCCACTTTCTCAGACCCTTTCGTGAGTGCCTCTTCGCCACTCCAAGGCTCTGGAATAGGCATGGCGAATAGAAATAGGACCCAACTCTTAGGAGGAACGTCCCAAATAGCCCATGGCCTTACAAATGCCTCGACAGCAGTCTTGAGGCAACAAATGGACGAAAGCAACCATGATATGGTGCAAATGTTGGCACAAACTTTGAGTACAGTGCTAAACCCTCTAATACAAAACACTACTCAATCGAATCAGCAAGTAACAGCGCAAATGACGCGTTTGGCTGACTTCTTTGGAGTACCCCAACCTGTTCGACAGCCCCAAAGGGCGCAAATAAGGGGAAATCAGGGGATATTTGTAGAGGAAGAAACCACCATTAACCAGGCTCAACAGCCTGTCGAACAACCTGTCGAAGAACCTAGGGTAATAGCCCCAGAGGTAAGGTTAGTTAACAGAAACCAAAATGCTGACGAAGTGGTTCAGCATATCCAATACCAAAATATGGGTTTGGAAAACAATCTGGCAACCATGATCGAAAGGATTATGACTCAGAATGGGATGAATATGGGCTTTCGAAGGCCCAACTTTACATCTCCATTGTCAGAATACGTGTTGCAAACAGACTTACCTCCTAGATGCAAAGTCCCCAAATTTACTAAGTTCTCTGGGGACACGACAGAATCTACTGTCGAGCATGTGGCGAGATACTTGATCGAAGCAGGAGACATTTCGAATAACGAAAACCTAAGGATCAAGTACTTCCCAAGTTCTTTAACCAAGAACGCTTTTACTTGGTTTACAACTCTTCCCCCCAATTCGATCCATCATTGGACCCAGTTGGAAAGATTGTTCCATGAACAATTCTACATGGGGCAAACCAAGATAAGCCTGAAAGAACTGGCCAGTGTGAAGAGACGTTTCACTGAACCTATAGACGAATATTTGAATAGGTTTAGGTTGCTCAAGGCGAGATGTTTTACACAAGTGCCAGAACATGAGTTGGTCGAAATAGCCGCAGGCGGTTTAGATTATTCCATTAGGAAGAAGCTAGACACCCAGTACCTTAGAGACATGGCCCAACTGGCCGATAGAGTTCGACAGGTCGAACGCCTCAAAGCTGAAAAAGCTAAGGCAACGAAAACTCACAAGAGAGAAAGAATAGCGTACGTTGAGATGGATGACGAAGATCTAGAATCCTTCGACGATACTTTAGCTGTCGAAGAAGGAGAAGTCGATTTAGCAGAACTAAAACAAGGGCCACCATACTCTTGTAAGCAGTTAGTCCCCTCAAATGGGAAAAATCCCATTGGTCCAGACAGGACCAACGATAGGTTCCCAAAAAAGACTTATAGTTTTGACATCACAAAATGTGATGAAATATTCGACTTGCTAGTTAAAGATGGCCAAATGATAGTACCCCATGGGGTAAAAGTGCCTCCTCTTGATCAAAGAAAGAAGAGAGGTTTTTGCAAATATCATAATTTTTTGGGCCATAAAACTTCTCAATGTTTTCTTTTCAGGAATCTTGTGCAAGACGCTATTGAGGAAGGGAGATTAAAGTTTGCTGACAAATCCCCCATGGCTGTCGACTCCAATCCACTGAAGGCTGAAGCCCACTATGCAGAACCCTCTGAGGTGAACATGATAGAGGCAACCAGGATCCAGTCGAAGAAGCCAGGCATTACCATGGTCGAAGTCTCAAAAGACCACATCAACATGCCAATTTTTGGCAGTTTTTCTGGAAATTTATCCAGGAAGACAATTGAGGCTGTCCAGGAAGCGGTCGAAGGCCCGAAGTCGAAGACTGCTGAATCACAAAAAACTGGATCAAAGCCCAGTTCCCACTTGGCCACTGTTCAAGGCCAGACGGAGAATCTGGAGACACAAATGAAGCAGTTAACTCTTGCTACGAAAGATACAATGAATATCAACATGGTTGAACTTTCTGATCCAAAAGCATCAGAAGAGGCCATAAGGCAAGAGCAGGCTAATAAGACGGCTTTCCCACGGGAAAACGAAAACTTGGCAGATTTTTTACAAAGATGCCAGAAGAAGAAATCAGAGGTGATGCTGTGTCCAAGATGCAGTTCGATCTTTGATAAAAAAGCTGCTGAACACATTCAAGGCGTGAGAGCAGCGAATAAGAGAAGGGAGAATGCTGACCTTCGACATGATCCCAGAAGGGGTTCTAACCAAGACAAGAGGCCATTGACTTTTAGGCCTCCAACAAATGTACCAGTAGACACTTGGTACAAAACTTCTGGCCGAAAAAGGCCAAATGAAGAGAAATGGCATTCTTTCGATGTGCCAAGAGGTTCCTCTTTGACTCAAAAGAAAGAGCCTCAAGTTGCTGCACCTAAGGTTGCTCAAGTGTCCAGCAACTACAAGGGTAAAAATCCTATGTCTCGATCCCAATGGAGGAGATATCAAAGGAGACGAAAAGCTGAAAGGGAGGCTGCCAACGAACCTAAGGCAGAGACTAGTTCGAATGTTCCTCAAAGGAAACAAAGGAAGCCCCTAGAGAGAGAACCAGTTACCAACAGGCTAGTTTGGCCTAACCAAAGCGAAGTCGAAGACGAAGACGATGCTGAGTCCGACGATACTTTGGATATAATGGTGAATATTGTTTCAGTGCTGCCCAGGGAATTCAATCGACAGGTAGAAGTCGAAGCAAGTGACTGGGAGGTGGAACAAGAAATGGCCAAACATAGGCCAGTGTGCTATTTTGTCATGGACAATGGCACTACAGAGGAACAAAATGGCTTCTTCGAGCCACCTACAGAGGCGATGAAGAATCACCTCAAGCCTTTGTTCATAAGGGCTAAGCTCGAAGAGACTACTGTGAACAAAATATTGGTCGATTGTGGGGCAACTATCAATATTATCCCTCACTCTATGCTAAGGAAGATTGGCAAAAGAGATGAGGAAATTAAACCTCACAATATGGTCCTGTCGAACTATGAGGGCGGCATTGGGACCACCATGGGAGTGATCCAGCTAGATATTAAAGTTGGGTCGATCCTTCGACCAACGATGTTCATGGTCATATCGGCCAAACCTAACTACAACCTTTTGTTAGGCCGTGAGTGGATTCATGGTGTAGGCGCTGTGCCTTCATCGATGCACCAAAGACTGTTGCTATGGCGTCCAGACGGGATGGTCGAAAACATAGAGGCAGATCAAAGCTACTACCTTGGCGAGGTGAATCACTTGGGTGTGGCAGATTTCGACAAAAACTTGGCTCACATAGGGCCATGTCCAACTCCTGACTTCGACATGGCGCCAGCGCCAAACACCTTTTGTTCCCTATACCTGCATCCTGAGCATGGTTTCCAATGGGACAGAGAAGACTTGTCCCACATAGACTTCAGTGGGTTAACTGATATCCAACCAACTGGTTGGGGAAGTGAATTCAGTGATAATGACTGAGTCACAATCTCTGAAGCGAATTTTGGCTTATGTAGCCGAAACCAAGATGATAACGGCTCTCGAAGCCGAAGTAAAGTACATGGCCACACAGACCACTGATCAACAATTATCTGCTGTTGGCCCAGGAAAGAATTTCGATCTAAAACCTCCTGATATCATGCCAGAAGAAATGCAGGAACAGAGGCTCGACGCTATCTATGACGATGAGCCTTTGGGCTTCGAAAAGGATCCCTTGGCGAACAACATTAAGATGTTAGCACAAGACCCTTTAGAAGAAATCAACTTAGGCGAAGGATCAGAGAGAAGGCCAACTTACATCAGCGCCAAAATTGATCCAGAACTTAGGTTGGAAGTAATCCAATTGCTGAAAGAGTTTAAAGACTGTTTTGCATGGGATTATGACGAAATGCCTGGTCTCGACAGAGGATTGGTAGAACTTCAGTTGCCAATCAAACCTGGAAAGAAGCCAATCAAGCAAAATCCAAGGCGCTTCGCTCCAGAAATATTGTCGAAGATCAAAACGGAGGTCGAAAGACTTCTGAAATGCAAATTCATCCGTGTTACAAGGTATGTCGAATGGATTGCAAATATTGTGCCAGTGATTAAGAAAAATGGCACATTAAGGGTGTGCATAGATTTCAGAGATTTGAATGCTGCCACCCCCAAAGATGAATATCCTATGCCTGTGGCGGAAATGCTAGTCGATTCTGCTGCTGGTTATGAATACCTGAGTATGCTCGATGGTTATTCAGGATATAATCAAATATTCATTGCTGAAGAGGACGTGTCGAAAACAGCTTTTCGATGCCCTGGGGCCTTAGGCACTTACGAATGGGTAGTGATGCCTTTTGGCCAAAAGAACGCTGGGGCAACGTACCAGCGAGCAATGAATACTATCTTCCATGATTTTATTAACACTTTTATGCAAGTTTATATTGATGATATTGTTATAAAATCTGTTTCCAGGAAGAATCACATTGACCACCTTCGACAATCATTCGAAAGAATGAGAGAACATGGTCTGAAGATGAATCCTTTGAAGTGTGCGTTCTGTGTGAAAGCTGGAGATTTCTTGGGCTTCGTTGTCCACAAGAAAGGAATCGAAATCAACCAGAACAAGACGAAGGCAATTCTGGAAGCGAAAGCGCCATCGAATAAGAAGGAATTACAATCTCTCTTAGGCAAGATAAATTTCTTAAGGAGGTTTATATCTAACCTAAGTGGGAAAGCTCAGGCCTTTTCACCCTTACTTCGACTGAATAAAGAGGGGTTCGAATGGGGGCAGGAGCAACAAGAAGCCTTCGACAAAATCAAAGGGTACCTTACTAAGCCACCTATTTTGGTGCCTCCTTGTAGCAATAGGAGTATGAGATTGTACATAGCTGCATCTGACAAAACTCTGGGAAGTATGTTAGCCCAAGAGGATGAAAATGGAGTCGAAAGACCCATTTACTATCTCAGTCGAGTTTTAAATGATGCAGAAACTAGATATAGCGAAGTTGAAAAATTGTGTCTATGTCTGTATTTTTCTTGTACAAAACTCAAGCAATATATAAAACCAGTTGATGTTTATGTTTCGTCTCATTTTGATGTTTTCAAATATATGTTGTCGAAACCTATCTTGCATAGTCAAATTGGCAAGTGGGCATTAGCATTAACTGAATACTCCTTGACCTTTATGCCTCTTAAGGAAGTAAAAGGACAAGTGGTTGCAGATTTCATAGTCGACCACTCAATTCAAGTCGAGGATGTTAATTATGTGGAGATCGAACCTTGGAAATTCTACTTCGATGGTTCCAGCCATAAAGATGGAACGGGAGTAGGAGTCTTGATCATTTCTCCAGAAAAAATTCCAACAACATTCAAGTACAAGATAGCAGGTTCTTGTTCGAACAATGAGGCTGAGTATGAAGCTCTAATTACTGGCCTTGAAATATTGTTGGAATTGGGGGCAACTCGAGTCGAAATAATGGGAGACTCAGAGTTAGTCATCAAGCAAGTCACAAAGGAATATAAATGCATAAGAGAGAATCTCATTATGTACTTTGTGATAACAAATCGTTTATTGAAACAATTTGAAAGTGTCAATATCCGACACATACCCAGAGTCGAAAATCAAATAGCCAATGACTTGGCACAAATTGCATCAGGGTATAAGATTTCAAAAACGAGATTACAAAGAGCAATCGAAGTTCGAGAAAAGATAAAAGCAACTTGTCTATCACCATCAGACCTGGAATCGACGAGGCTAGGATATGCTGATCACTCAAACTTCGAGATTTCGTTCATTGATAATTTGTCAGAGCAAGATTGGAGGAAACCCATTGTGGACTATCTTCAAAATCCAGGAGCTTCGACAGAACGAAAAACAAAATACAGGGCGTTGAGTTTTGTACTCATGGGTAATGAGTTATTCAAGAAGACGCCTGAAGGGGTGTTGCTGAAATGTTTAAGTGAGACTGAAGCATACATAGCCCTTTCGACTACGCATGCTGGGGCATGTGGGGCTCACCAAGCAGGCCATAAGATGAAATGGTTGTTGTTTCGACAAGGACTATATTGGCCCACTATGCTGAAAGATTGTGTTGAGTTCGCCAAGGGTTGCCAAGAGTGTCGAGTTCATACAGGCATCCAACATGTACCAGCAAGCGAACTTCACTCGATAGTGAAGCCTTGGCCCTTTAGAGGATGGGCGTTGGATCTCATTGGAGAGATTCGACCAGCATCATCAAAGAGTCAGAAATACATATTGGTAGGCATTGATTATTTTACTAAGTGGATCGAAGCTATCCCTTTAGTCAATGTAGACCAGGAAAATGTCATTGAATTTATTCAAAAGAACATTATCTTTAGATATGGAATTCCTGAGACAATAACAACTGATCAAGGGTCAGTTTTCACTGGTCGAAAGATGCAGGAATTTGCTCAGGAAACAGGTTTCAAACTCTTAACATCCACGCCTTATTATGCACAGGCGAATGGTCAAGTCGAAGCAGCTAACAAAGTGGTGATTGGCTTGATAAAGAAACATGTTGGGAAGAAGCCAAAGAATTGGCATAAGACGTTAGACCAGATTTTATGGGCTTGTCGAACGTCCCCGAAAGAAGCCACTGGTACAACGCCATATAGGCTAACTTTTGGCCATGATGCAGTGTTGCCAGCAGAAATTTGTCTTCAATCTGCAAGGGTTCAGAGGCATTATGATATTCCTTCTGAAGTGTATTGGAACATGATGTTAGATGAACTGGTGGATTTAGACGAAGAGAGATTACACGCTCTCGACTTACTCAGGCTTCAGAAGAAAAGAGTAGAAGACTCTTATAATAAAAAGGTAAAACCTAAGGTATTTTTGCCTGAAGAACTAGTTTGGAAGGTAATTCTTCCCATGGATCGAAGGGATCGAAGCATGGGGAAATGGTCACCCAAATGGGAGGGACCCTTCAGAGTTATCCAAACTTTTTCTGGTGGAGCCTATGAAGTCGAAGAGTTAAGTGGAGATAAAAGGCTCTTGAGAGTAAATGGTAAATATTTGAAAAAATACAAGCCTATACTTCAAGAGATAAAAATAAAATAATAAAAGAACAAGTCTAAATTAACCATAAAAATGCCAAAATGGAAATTTTTATTAATTTCAGCCAAAATGGCAATTGTTGTCGAATAACGATTACAGAAGATGGTTACAAAAGAGAATCAATCAAAAGGTAAGAGAATTCTTGAGTCGAAGATACTTGGCGTACTGCAGCTCCAACCTCTTCTTGCACCAGGAGTTTTCTTGCACTAGTTTGGCAATTTGAGCGTCGAGGCTTTGGGCCCTCTCAGCGAATTCCAGGCCTTGTTTGATCTCAGTCTGGCTCTCAGTGTCTGAGATGGTCGAAAGAATTTCCTCCTTGAGTACAGTGTTGGCGTTTATTTTCGCCTCTATCTCTGCGATTTGTGCCCGGAAGGAGACATTCTCTCGATCAATGGCATCAACTCTTTCCTGTGCAGACGCTTTCTGTTTCGACAACTCAGCAATTCGAGAAGTCGACTCTGAGACAGCAGTCCACGCAGATGAGCTTTTGCCATGCAGCCCTTCAAGCTGACTGTTAAACACTCTTTGGCGCCTGTAATCCGCTGAAACTTGATCAATCATAGAGTGTAACTCCATGATCAAGTCTGAGATTTCTGGGGCTACAGCGTCGAAGTCGACAGCATTCAAGACCTCTTTTAAGCATGATGGAGCAGTGGGGTCCCCCTCTAAAGTCTTCATCAAATCCCTCTTGAAGAACTGGGCCTTAACCTTCGCCAATGCATCATCAAGAGGAGAAGTTTCAGTAGACTTCCCCGACAGGGTAGGAATTTCCTGACTAGTGTCAGACGAACTCTTACTCTCGATGATTGCATTGAGGTAGCTAACAGGGTCAGCTTGTTTCAAGCGTTCCAAGTCCTCCTTTGACCTGTGCTTCGAGGAGGTAACCCTTGCAATAGTATTATCTTGGGTTTGAGGTTCTTGAATGCTAAGTGCCTCGACTGGTTGCTCTTCGACTCTGACTGAGGCGGTACCAGCATCGACTTGCGGTTCTTCGTTAGCATTACCCTGGGGTCCTTCACCAGCGTCATTTTGTGGCTCTTCGCTAGCGTCACCCTGGTGTCCTTCGCTAGTACCACCTTGGTTCTCTTCGTTGGCAATGTTTTGATTTTCTTCGACATCATTGCCTTGGTCCCTTTCTTCTTCATGATTCTCTTCTGACAAATCCACCACCTCAACCGTTTCTGGCTGTTGTTCCTCCACTGGCTGTGGTTCCTCCACCATAGGTTCCTCTGTTGTTTTCTCCACTGTTTCAGCATTGGCCTCATTCTCAGTATGGGCTTCGTCATTGCCCAAGTCTTTTTCCTGAGGCCTGCTAAGTTCAGCAGATTCCAGCGTTTCTGAGGTCCTTGGTTGAGAACTTTCAGTAGTGTCCTGAAAAAGGAAAAGAGACAAACTTTCAGATGTCGAAAGAGACACAATCGAATATGGGTATCTATGCCTAAGTTATAAAAAGTGTCTAAGGGATTACCTGTGGATTAGCCCCAGCCCCAGGGCTGGAATTGTCACTTTCGACAGGCTTGGTAAGAAGAGCGTTCAGTTCCTCCTCAGTGGGCTCCTCGATGATCACTGCAGGTGGCCTAGGCTTTCTCACAGCAACCTTTATTCTGACGGTTCGACCTTCAGGAGCAGGAGCAGGAACAGAAGCATCCTTCGTCAACTTTCGCCTTTTCAAGGGGGCAGGAGGGGAATCACTTTCCTCATCACTCCCAGATTCGACCACCAGAGTTGATCGTTTCTTGGGCGAAGGTGCCTAGAAAACCAATAGGAATTCGATTGAATAATTGCATCGAAAATAAAAAATCGAAAACCAGAAGAAATTTGAAGAAAGTCTGGTTACCGATATAGGAGGCCTCTTCGAAGAGCCTTCCCCCTGTTGGTTGCCTGTGGTCTTCGCCGGCGCTACAGTCTTCGCCGGCGGTAGAGGTTTTGTTGAAGGGACTCCTCCCTGTTGACCTTCTATAGCCTTCTTGGCTACAGGCTTTCGAACAACTGAAAGCAAAGGAAAAGTTAACAGGCTAGCAGTCGAAGAGAAAGACAAAAAGTAATGTGAGGGCATGAACTTACATTTCTTTACTTTGTCCAACACAAGGACAAAAGACTTCTGCAACTCATCCATGAAGTCCTTCTCATCGAAGAAGTACTCAGCATAATAGCTTCTCCACCACTCCTCGAAGGATGGTGAGCAAAGGAAATTAAGCTGGTAGTTAAACAGCGAGAGGATAGTTCGACCAGCATATCTTCCGATATGCTTGATGGCAGCTTCTTCTGTATAATCGTTGCAGAAGTACAACATTGACTTCTCCCTTTGGAAAATCGGAGAAGGCAGGGTTTGGATAATACCAAACTGGCGAGATACCAGATTTGGTTGGTAGGCAAGCAGACTCAAATGAGTCTTAGAACTCTTAAATCGAAGAGGCATGATCCTTGGTGTAAGGAACGCCTCCCAAAGTACTGAATGCTCATCGACATTGGGACCACTCGACTCCTTTGGATGTGGCCTTGTGAACCATGCTGGCCCCACCTTCCGTTGAGCGAATGGAGCCATAGTTGAAACAAATTCCTTCCTTCGAGCAAACATTAGAACGAAGTTAGTGAAGGTTTGTTGAAACTCCAAGCCATCTTCCACAGGTGTCAGCAGAGCCAGCCTGATTCCTTCGATGCGTCTATTCGCTATCGCTGGAGCTTGTTCATTTATCTGAATCCTCTTGGGTAAGAAAGATTCGAAAGTGGCATTGAGCCACAATTGAAGTAGCCAGAAAGGCCCAGCGAGTAGCAAACTGGCCCTGTCCTCGATATGTTTCAGAAGAGTGGCCCCATTGCTGATCGAGTCATAAAGACTAGCCAGGATCAGTTCTGCCAAACAGATGTTTTGGCGGTGATGCAGTTGGGTAGCAAGAGTGACCATCTTTTTGGTCACCTGCAGAGACTTCGAGCAAAACACAAAGCGAGTTAGCCATAAGGCTAGAAACGCTATGTGTTCGACATCCGACACTGTATCCGTCGACCTGTCATGAAAATGGTTGATGAAAGTGGTGTATGTGGGCTTGGTCTCAGAGAAGCCAATTTGGTCCTCCGACATCTCCTCCGGGTCGAAGTAATCTCCGGTTGGTCGAAGGCCAGTAATAGCGGCCACGTCGAAGAGCGTGGGGGTTAACATCCCACATGGAAGATGAAAAGTAAAATGGGAGTAGTCCCAGAACAACAGCGAAGCTATAAGCATCTCTGGGGAGTAGTTTAAGCCTGTCTTCGACAGCATCACCAGGTCGAAGATTCCCATTTCCTTCCAGATTGGAGTTTGATGCTTCTCCAACTTCGTTAGCCAAGCAACATAATCGGAGGTCAGATTAGGGCAAGACCTGAAGACTCTAACCCCTCTGTTGAAGAAGCGGAGGTCGATTTTTTCACGAGTAGGGTCTTCGTTGTCTTCTGCGTCTTTCTTGGCGCAGGCTACTGGCTTGAGTTTCTCGACGATTGGGAAATAGCTCTTGATCTTCAGAGCTTCAGAGATGCTTGGATTCATGGGGCCAGACATTGCGAAGATCTGGTTGGAGTATCCAACCGGGATCATCAAGTGGCGCGAGTAAGCATCGCGAACGGAAATGTCAGAAGGTTCAGGAACCCTTCGTTTGCCTGTAGAGTTCACTACCGGAGCAGTGACGAAGACCTTGGGTTTAACATGTTCAGTTGGTGCGTTAGCACTGGGAGCAGTAGAAGCAGAGGCCATTGTTAAGTTTGGAGATTGAAGTGAAAGAGGAAGAGTTTTTCTGCAAAGAGAGCAAGCTTGTACGAAAACAAGGAAGTTTGAAGGCTAGTTGGCGTAAAAAGTCCCACAATGGGATATTCACTGCTATTTATAGTAGTGGGAAAAATCCCCAATAACGAGGACATTAAATGCCATTTAATGCTGCAGGAGTTAGTGGGACGCGTGGCAGCTCCCTGTTGTTTTGGCCGTTTCTGCAGAAACAGAGGGACGCAGCGTGCGTCCTCGTTTTTGGGATTTGTCATAATGACAAATTCTGAAGTGACGTTTGGTACTGCACGCCGTACTGAAAGTGACGTCCTAGGATCAAATCAATGATGGTTTCTTGGGATTGCCAATAGTTGGTAAAAAGCAACAAAAAGTGCATAAGTTAACTTGTGACTAAGCGTGGAAAGACAGGTGTCGAATGGCGTTTCAAAGAATGCCTTTTTCTTTCAGAGTCGAAATAAGGCATTCTTGGGGGGCAATTTGTTGGCTCCTAAATTCGACACCTTTGTTTTGATTGATATCAGCCATTAAAGCTGAAAGATGCTTTCGACTGGCTAAGCCTGTCGAAGTGCCCGTCGAAAGATGGCAAAATACTTAGAAGATTTCTTCCAAGGAAGAAGGCTGATTGCCTTCGACGTCGAAGGGGTTTTCGTCGAAGACATCTCTTGATGAAAGTGTTCGATGGTCCAGAGTGGAGCAGTTTGAAATTCAAAGCTTTGGAGGGAAAACGGTTTCCAGCAGTTACTACGTGCAAACGTGCAAGGATCTGGAGCGTCGAGCATGGAGAACGTGCCAAGTGGATTGATCTCGAAGCAGCATAACTGCCCGACGGTTACTTGGATGTTTTAGTATAAATAGGAGTAGACATGTAGTTTCTCGCGTGTGTTCACTATTCCATACAAAGTCACTCATTTAGATTCGAGTACCCAGCGTGTGAGAAAGAATTGTTGAGAAATGTATGTGTGAAACACCAATTTTATCAATTAAAGTCATTTACTTTCCCAGAATTTTACTTGCTTTCTCTTTACATTTCCTGTCGAACCTTTACTTTAAAGCCTTGTTTATTTTACCAAGCCTTTCCTTTATGCAATTTACTTGAAACCTTTTATTTAAAGCCTTATCCAACTTAATCCAACTTCAAAATCAACCTATGTCCATAGGATCAATCTGATCGATCCTGCGAGTAACCAAATAAGTAACCATTTGGAGGATCAGCGGTTGTTTACCAAAACCCAAGGTAAACACCAGCGCCTGATGGATAATAAAGAAATTTTGTTTGAAAAGACTATGATTCCTGTTGTTCCAAATGAAGACATTGCCATTATAACCATTTCCGTCAATCCTTCCAAGGTTTCCTCGAGAAGACCTGTTAGGATTACATCCGCTCCAAGAATTGATCCGCTAATAATCATTATTCCTGGTCCCATCCCGTACACCTCAGACACGGTTGTCCCATGGCATTATGGTGCTCATGTGTATTATTATGGCATTAAGCAAGATTTGAAGAATGAAGAAGTTTATACTGATGTCAGTAATATTGTCGGGGCTAGTAAGGTTACCAGAAGTGGAAGGATCTTCTCTCCTGAGATTTCCCCTCCGACTGTTAACAAACCTATTGTCATTCCATCTGGCATTCAGATGGTAATGAGGAGACGCAATATTGGGATTCTTTGGGGCTTCTTTTAAAGTCGCCAGATTCAATTTTAGAAGATGTGGTAGAACCTAGGCTGGAGTCATGTTAATCTTGGTGAATTGCCGGACTGGCCTTTCCACCCTTGGCTGGTTATTTCTTGGCTGGTCTGATGCAGGATTTGGAATCATAACAGCCCCCACCGTTGATCGGTGTTCAGTTCTTCCTTGATTTTTGTGTGAATAAACAGCATACACTTCCTTCTTCCCAGTGAAGGGCTTTTTCACAGCTGTAGAGGCAGACACGTCCTTTTGAATCTTCCCACTTCTTATACCAGCTTCCACCCTCTCGCCGGTTAAAATTAATCCAGTAAACCCTACAGAGGAACTCCCAATCAGATGATTGAATAAAGGGCCTGATAGAGTTCCCAAGAACATGTCCACCAACTCCCTTTCAGACAGAGGGGGTTGCACTCTTCCGACTAGATCTCTCCACTTCTGAGCATAATCTTTGAAGCTCTCATTGGAAACCATAGCCATACTCTGAAGGTGAGTACGGGTAGGCGCCAAATCAGCATTATACTGGTATTGTTTATAAAAGGTTGCGGCCAGGTCTTCCCAATTGTGGACACCATCCCTTTCTAATTGGTAAAACCAATCAAGTTGTGTTCCTGATAAACTGTCTTGGAAAAAGTGGACCCACAAGTCTTTGTCGGCAGAGTGCGGCAGAATCTTCCTGACATACGATCGGATGTGCATTTTAGGACAAGACACCCCATCATACTTGGTAAATAATGGCACTTTAAACTTTGGCGGGATCACAATTCCTGACACAAACCCCAACTCTTCAAAATCTAGCCCCGATACTCTCTGGATTTCCATAGCACTTAATCGCTCTTCAAGGTGTTTGTACTTGTCATCAGCCGGAGGGTATTGTTGTTCAAAGTAGTCCTCCTCATCCTCTTCTTCTTTAGAATCTGATGGTACTGCCATTTCTTTCCCTTTTCTTTCCCCTTCATCAGATGTTGTTGGAAAATCTAAGGTCCTTCTGGCTTGTCCCTGAAACCTTCTGCCCATGATTACCACACTAGTTGGCTTCTTCTTCTTTTTCTCTTTCTCTTTCTCTAGCAGAGTCTTTAGCTCCTCTTGCCCCTTGGCTAAGGTCATGAGTAACTGTTGAAATTTTGTGTTCTGAGCTTAAAGATCTTTGACCGTTTGTTCGAGATCCATCTTACTGAAATAAACAGTAGAGAGATGAGGAAACTTGTTGCAAAGACCTGCTTATGTTTATGATGAGTGATATGTATTCATGCAATGTTTTCAAGGATTTAGAAATTCAAATTTGTTTCAAAAAAGAAACACACGTCATATTAATAAGATAAAATTTGAGTACATCAATGCCCCTTGGGAAAAATAATACAAAATTCTAAGGTAAAAAGACATTGCGCATCCTCTTTGGTGCAATGTAGGTATTGAAAGTATGCTCTTCATGAAGTAGCCGAGTGAGTTCCAAAACCTTCTTCTCGCTTGCGTAGAATTGGGCTTCAAAAGTATCGCGCTCTCCTTTGAGTTGTATCCAATCCCTTTGTAGGTCTTCGAGTGATGTAGGCATGTCAGGATGTAGGATAGTGTATAGAACTTCTCCTTCCTTAATAGGCTCAATAATCACTGGGAGAATGGAGGGATAAGGCATCATAAAACGTTGAGCACAGGTTCGTACCCATTTGAGGTAAGGCTCAAGAGGGATGGAATTCTTGTGTCCCAAAGTCTTTCTATCCACCTTGTTTAGCATCCTCCAAGCTCGGATGAATCTTTGGCGAAGTCCTTGATCGTTGTTGTCGTAGTCAAAAACCAATACTTGAATCAGCATATCATGTGGGCCATCCCTTTGGGCATAACCAAACTGTCTTAGAGCTAAGCACGGGTTGTAGGTGATGCCTCTCCTAATGCCAAGTAGAGGGACATTAGGGAATTCCCCACAACGGTCAATAATGATAACATTCTCTTTGGATCGAGAACACCAATGAATATCTGAATGTTTAAGTGTCATCAACATTTGTGACCACCTCAAACCTTGCTCATTCTTCAAGACTGATTGGGGAAGATGAGAAATAAACCATCTTTCCAGGAGAGGAGTAAAATACATAAGAACACCTCTTTTCCTCATTGTACGAGTTTGAAAAGAGTGTAGGATATCCCCAAGCAATCTAGGTACCAGGTTGCGAGACATGAAGATTTTGACAGAGCTCACATCTATGAGTTGGTCAGGATTGGGGAACAAGACCATCCTATAGATGAGAAGAGCTACAATCTCCTCAAAAGCTTTCAAGTCTAGAGAGTTCCAACAACTCTGGGCCTTCTCAAACAGAAACTTTGCCAAGAATCCTTTGACATCACTTCTAGTTTCCCAATGTGTTGTGACATCATATGAGTGCAATGCAGGGCTTGAGCAATCTCTTCTGGATTTGGATCTCTTTCTGTACTGTTGAAGGGTAGTTGATTGAGAATATGAATCCTCAAGAGTTGAGAGAATTCTTCCAAAGTGGGCACAAGTTGATAGTCAGGAAATGTGAAGCAATGATGCAAAGGGTCAAAGAACTGGAAGAGAACCTTCATCATATCCTCCTCTGTGTTGGAGATGACCAAGTTGAGTAGACGACCATCTCTCAGTGAATGGAGAATTCTCAGGAATCCTTAAATCTAGCTCCTTGAGTTGTGGAGGAATTCTTACTAGGTTGACTTGGATAGTTTTCCTGCGAAGTGAATCCATATCCTACAAAACAAGAACAAAGATGAATTTCCAAAATCCTTGAAATGGTTAGAGGATGCATATGATGCTCATGATGTCCATGATGTTATGCACAAGTATATATGTACAAGCAAATCAAACAAGTTCCTAATTTAGGCTTGCATGGGGTTTTATAGGTAAGTACCCTCTTGAAGTTTAGTTGGCTTAACCTGTTCTAACAATAGTAACCGGGTTCTAAGGAGCTCAATATCACTGAATTGTTTCCTTGTTCATTGTTTCAGTTCAAGCCTCTTTACTGGCGACCAAAATATCCTAATAAACCAACCCTCAATGAGTGTAGTATCGAGTATCTACCAACTTCGGATTGCACCAAAGCTAGTCATCTCACTGCATTCTAAAAGGCCAAGTTGGTCAAGTAAAGGGTTCTAGAAGTTCATTAGTGCTTCATGACATCACTCAGCGGCCCCGTATTCTCTTTGATTGACTCAAAGGATACCGGTGCACACAAATATGTCACACTAACATAACTATTGCTTAGACCGTGTCGGTATACCCCGTACAGTTTCCACAACGTATTGCTATTTACCTATAATGTTTCCCAAATTCGGGTGGAGGATTCAAATCCAAACAATAGAACAAAAATGTAAAGAAAATAAGTCAAACAAGGCAAGCAAATAAATGTGATCTAAACCCTAAGGTAACCCCACTTTATAATTTTCCCCAGCAGAGTCGCCAGTTCTGTGATGTGGTGGGAGAACTGACTTAAAGGTTTTGCGTTTTATCGCAAATGTCACGGTTAGCAAGAGTCGCCACCGAATTTTATTTTATCCAAAAGGAAATGTGAAAAAGCACAGGAAAGACCTTTAAATATATTTTTGAGTTCGGGGGGGGGGGGGGGGTAGATTATGAAAAGGGAAGGTATTATCACCCTTTTCATCCATGGTTTTCCATGGGCTCTTAGTTACTTTCTTAGATCACTTGCTTTGGTTTGTTTGAAATGGTGCTTGATGTGGTTTTGAAAGTATTTTGTAAAAGAGGCCATTCGTTTAGGAAATCTTTGTAATGATTCTCGTTCGTAAGAATGTATACAAAGATGTTTGTCTTTTGAAAATGTTTTCAATGTTTTGTAAGATGTTTTGAAATCTGTGTGTGTTTGTTTTGAAAATAGCAAGGATTGTTTGAAAAGGAGCAAGTAACTTAGAAGTTATCTGCCTACTCAAATGTCTTTCTTGTGCATTTTCTATTCCTTTGACATTGTTGACTTACCATTTATTTGGTAAGCAACCCTATCTTTGGATGTAAACGGGACGGGCGTGGGTCATCGTATAACCATGATAACAATGTTGACAAGTATCTTAGCATTTTTGAGGGACCAAGATCATTTTGTTTAGGAAACTTTTGAATAGCGTCGTCGAGGGACTATGATCTTATATTTGTTTTGTTTTGCCAAGATACTTCGCATGCGTAACATGGCCATTTTATTTTAGGCAACCAAGTGGGAGAAACCCTAAGGGTGCTTGTGTGCAAAGTGTATCATTTTCATGCTTTTTTATTTGTCTTGTATTTAGGGTTTTCTATTTTGCTTTGTTTTGTTCTTGTCATGCAAACCCTAATTACTAATCATGGCATATAAAGCGATAAATTGCATAATGTAAATATACTAAGCTATTACAACAATTTTTATGGGAGGGAGGAATACAAGTTTGAATGAGGATTTGCACAAATATAAAGCTAAATATATTATTACAACCAAATCAAAATTGCGCGAATTAAATAAATAATACAAATATTTAAAATGCAATGCAATATGTATGTAAAAGAAAAGATTTTTTATGTCTTGTTTTTGCATGAAAAATATTTAATTTAAACCTAAAAATATAAGGAAAAAATATATTAATTCTTTTTGAAAGGGGTTAAACCCTAATTTTTATTCAAAAGAAAATAATGTTCTATGTTATTATTTTGTACATTTTTTGTATAAAAAATAAAAAATAGTATTGTATATGAATATTAAAAAATTAAATATGTACAAAAAATAAGTATTTATGAGTATAAAAATGTATAATAAAAATATTAAGTATATTTGATTATTTACAAACTTATTAAGAAAATAAATTCTATTCTATCAAAATAAATCAATTTTTTATGTGAGAAAATAATAAAAAAATAAAATAAAGTGTGAAAATAAATAAATCATTTTTAGGATTTTTTATCATTCAGAAAAAATAAACAAAAGTATTAAATATGAAAATATGAAAAAAATACAAAAATATAAAATAGTTAGCCAGGGGGTGCAATAACAAGTCAGGGGGGTGGGCTTAGCAAAAGCAAAAAGGCCACGCTACCAAAAAGCCCAGAACTAGACTTCATCCCTGTCCTTCGTTCTCTTCTTCACGCTTCTGCTAGTCAACCTGTAACTTCCTCATGATTGCATAAAAATGAAAACTCATAACATGAAAAATGTGGCATTTGAGCTCACGATTCCAACCATATAAGTTATGTAACCTAACTATCAAAGATCAAAGAGAATTTTGGAATCCCTTTTTCAGAGATTTCAAGCTTCAAATTCTCTTAGCACAAGTAATATAAATGTAAAGTAAGGATATGTACAGCTTCGTTATGATGAGAACTACATTTTTTCTTCACAAATCGTGGCTTGAAGTTTCCTGTATAAAGAGATAGAGTTTAAGAAAATACCTCCTTCAGCTGGAATCGTGTATGGCAATGTAGGGACTTTAATGGAGGCCTGATGATTGTTTGAGCTTCCTTGAACTTCCCTGAACCTATTCCAATCTTTATCTTGCTCTGAGGATGGCTGGAACTCCTTGACCAAGTCCAACTGCAAGCTTCCAAATTGAAAATGGCAGATGGTGAAACAGAGGTTACAGAACCAGGGTGATGGCTTGTATTGACTAGGTATCAAGTGTATAAGATGTTTGAATCAGTTAGACACAAAACGCACGAGCCAAATGAGGGTTGGCTGAGCTTTTGCAGAAAATATGTGCTTAGGCAGATTTTTAGTGTTTTTGAGTTTGAGAGAGTTCTAAGTCCAAGCCAAGCGTGTGATGCCTTGTACAATGTTTGGATATTAGTATAGAGGTGATCCAAAGTCAGCTTCCTACTAGCTGTGCAAGCCTTAGCCCTTTTGCCATTTTTCTTGTACTTGAAGTAAAGTTGACAAGACCAATCCCACATGCTTATACCAACTTGCTTTTGGGCTGAAATGAGTTTGTAAAAATTTCTTGAGAGCTGTGTAGTTTGCTGGTATCAAGGGGACAGGTCCAATGCTCCAAGTTGACAAAGTTGCAAAAGTGCATCTTTATGAAAATGGCAATGAAGCCTTTTTGCCCAAAATAGAATTACAACTTGTGTAAAGTTCCAAAAGAAAGGATAAAGGCTTTGTCAACTGAGTATGAATTTAATTAAGTAGTGTATAGCAAGCTTAGGACCTGTAAAGAAAGAAACAACCAGCATAGGTTTGGTTTGCAACTTGATTTTATGTGAAAATGGCTTGAACAAAAAGTGAGAAAATGCCAACTTCCTCTCTTCGATTCTCCCTACTCAAAAATGATCTCGGAGAGTTCTACGACATTTTGGAAAGCTTGCAATGTGATCTATAATCCATCTTTGAAATTTATTTTGATATACCTCTTGGAACTAGGTGAAAAGTTGCCATGAAGTTGGGTCCAAAACCTGCCTAAATTAGGGCAAAATTTCACTAAGTTATCTAGTTCATGAGCATGTATTCACAAATTTATAACTTGAGATCCAAGCATCTTTAGGGAAAAGTTTGTAAAGAAAATTTGTAGATTTCATGGAGTAATACAACTTTCATGTTGGGGACTTTTCTTGAATCAAAATGCATCATGGTGAAAAAGTGGTGAAAAGTTGAGAAAAAATAAGAAAAGTTTTATACTTAGAAAAATTCTAAGTTATGAAAATTTTCAAATTAAAACCCTAATTTTCAAATTTGGTTTTCTTGGTGAACAAGTTTCATATTTTGACATATCTTGATGAATTATGACCATTGGTACTTGATTTTGATCAAAAAGTCAAAGTTTGACTTTTCAGTATATAGTTGACTTTTGATCAGTTGACTGCAAATTTCATCTGCCAATCCAATGAACTTGAGATCTTTTGAACCATGTAATTAGGTCAAGATGATGCCATTGAACCCTTGAAATCATATTTGAACTCAATTGGTCATTGGCTAGGTTAAAAATCAGAAATTGCCCTTTCTCAGTCAAAACCCTAATTTTGACCATTTTGCCCTTTTGATGATTTGATCAAATTTCTTGAGGAGTTGTGATCCAAACTTGATAAAATGGTACATATGAGTCTAAAATGTTGATGTGGATAAAAAATTATGAAGTTTGACTGTAAATTGGCCATGGTTGACTTTTTCCCCAATACAGCTGATTTTTAGATCAACTATCCAATTGACTGATCAAAAATTTGGTTCAAGGCTTGAAACTTATCATGAGCAATCTTAGGGGTCCAAAATTATGTATGAAAGTCACATGAAGCATTGGTGGTCCAAAAATACTTGTGCAAACTCAAACCCTAATTTTGGGTTATGAGTGCAAGATGAGATGTCCTGAGCTAACCAAACCCTAATCTTGTCTTGAGTCCAAGAAGTCTTGTGAGAAAAGTATTGATAAATGAGAGGGCAAATTTTGGGGTACAACATATTTCTCAAGACTGTGCATGTGCCGCAGGAAACTTCAGCAGATAAGTTCAAAGATTATGTGGCCAGCCTGACTGCTGACAATGGGCTAGGTTTTTCAGATGCGGATCTGACCCCTGAAGGGAGGAATCATAATGATGCTCTGCATGTATCGATTGAGTGCAGAGGCACCACTATGGATCATGTGCTGGTAGATACCGGGTCTTCGCTGAATGTTCTGCCGAAGAAAGCGTTGGACCATTTGAATTGTGAGGGTTTGACTTTAAAGCCGAGTAACATTATGGTAAGGGCTTTTGACGGATCAAAGAGAATGGTACACGGGGAGGTGGACATCCCTGTCAAAATGGGTTCTCATACCTTTGGGTCCACCTTCTACGTAATGGACATCAGGCCATCGTATTCTTGCTTGCTGGGTCGTCCTTGGATCCATAGGGCTGGGGCAGTTACTTCCACACTCCATCAAATGCTGAAGTACCCGGTGAAGGGGAAGATTGTCACAGTGCAAGGTGAAGAAGAATATATGGTGAGTCACCCCAATTCCTTCCGCTACGTAGAGATGGACGGGGAATTCATAGAAACTCCTTGTCAGAATTTAGAAGAGGTTCCTCAGTTCTCGGCATCAACTGAAATTACTACCAATAAACCTCCGCTGAAGATTGCTTCTCTCAAGGATGCCAGGGCTGTAGTTGAAGAAGGTGGGTGTACCAATTGGGGTCGGCTCCCTGATTTCACTCATAAAACTGACAAATTTAGTTTGGGCTTTACTATAGGGGCTCAAAGGGCTGTTAGGCACGCATAGATTGGAAGACCTCCTCTACACATCAGCAATCGGGGAGTTAATGCAATTGAGAACAATGAAGAAGACTGAGACATCGACAACTGGATCTATCGAACAACCAACGGTGGACTGAATAACTGGACGACTAAGGACTTCATACCTATTTCTTTTATTCCGCAGTAATTGACTTTTGTTTTAAGATTTGTAATAAACAGTTTGAAACTTTACAGCCCGGTGCCTTGCCCGAGGCACCTTGGCTTTTCTTGTGAGGGCTTATTATTTGTCATTTCATATATCATTAATAAAGCATTGGACGTTTCTTGCATTACAAATTTTGCACTCCTTGTTTTTTTTTATTTTCTGTCTCCCACTTTATCAAAATATTTATTCTCTTACACACACTCACGTATCATACTGCAGATCCATATCCACTCTGGATACCATGGATAACAGCTCTGCTACTGCCAATTATGACTTCAAAAATCTGATCAACCAAGCCGAGAACGAAGGTGAGGATGATTGTGAAGTGCCTAGAGAACTTGCTAGACTATTGCAGCAGGAAGAGAGGGCCATACAACCTCATGAAGAGCCAGTTGAATCAGTGAATTTGGGTACAGAGGAAGACAAGAAAGAGGTTAAGATAGGTGCGAATCTGGAACCTAGTGTCAAGCAACGGTTAATACAGATGCTACATGACTATGTTGAGATCTTCGCCTGGTCCTATGAAGACATGCCTGGTTTAGACACTAATATTATGGTACATCGCCTTCCGACTAAAGAAGTCTGCCCTCCGGTAAAGAAGAAGGTCCGTCGTATTTGCCCTAAAATGTCAGAGAAATCAAAGCAGAAATCATGAAACAGTTCGACGCAGGATTCTTAGCTGTCACTTCTTATCCGCAGTGCCAACGTCGTTTTGATACCTAAAAAGGATGGTAAGGTACGGATGTATGTGGACTACAGAGATTTGAACATGGCAAGCCCCGAGGATGACTTCCCACTTCCTCACATTGATGTTCTAGTCGACAACACCGTGCATCACAAGATCTTCTCCTTCATGGATGGTTTTTCTGGTTACAACCAGATCAAGATGGCCCCTGAGGACATGGAGAAGACAACCTTCGTTACACAGTGGGGCACCTTCTATTACAAGGTAATTCCTTTTGGGTTGAAGAATGCTGGGGCAACTTATCAGTGCGCCATGGTCGCTTTGTTCCACGATATGATTCACCACGAGATCGAGGTGTATGTTGATGACATGATAGCCAGGTCCCAAACTGAGGAAGAGCACCTTGATCATCTCCAGAAACTGTTTGACAGGTTAAATACGTACAAGCTGAGGTTGAATCCGAACAAGTGTACCTTCGGGGTAAGGTCTGATAAGCTTTTGGGTTTTGTTGTTAGTGACAAAGGTATTCAGGTGGACCCTGCAAAGGTAAAAGTCATACAAGAGATGCTGGTAACCCGTACAGAGAAAGAAGTTAGAGGTTTCTCGGGACATATGAATTACATCGCCAGGTTCATTTCACATCTGACTGCTACTTGTGAGCCAATATTCAAGCTGCTGAAGAAAGATCAAGTGGTAAAATGGAATGATGAATGTCAGAATGCTTTTGAAAGAATCAAAGAATACCTTCAAGAATCACCAATTCTGATGCCTCCAGTTGAAGGAAGACCTTTGATATTATACTTGACAGTGCTAGACAATTCAATGGGGTGTATGTGCTGGGGCAGCATGATGAGTCTGGTCGAAAAGAGCACGCCATTTATTACCTTAGAAAAAAGTTTACCGACTGTGAGACCCGATACTCATTGCTCGAGAAAACTTGCTACGCTTTGGCATGGGCTGCTCGTCGACTGAGACAGTATATGCTGACTCATACTACTTTGTTGATATCAAAGATGGATCCGATTAAGTATATTTTCGAGAAGCCCACTCTCTCCGGAAGGATAGCAAGATGGCAGATGATCCTAACTGAGTACGACATACAATATACAACCCAAAAAGCAATTAAGGGAAGTGTATTGGCAGATCATTTGGCGCATCAAGTCGTGGATGACTACCAGTCCATGAATTTCGAGTTCCCGGATGAGAATATCATGTTGGTAACAGACTGCGAAGAACTTGGACCGGATGAAGGACCTGAGGAAGGATACTGATGGTTAATGTATTTTGATGGAGCCTCGAACGTATTGGGTAATGGCATTGGTGCTATAATTATATCTCCTAAGGGTTGTCATACTCCGCTCACCACCCGATTATGTTTTAACTACACTAACAACATGGCGGTGTATGAAGCGTGTATCATGGGTCTTCGAGCTGCTATTGACCTGCGGATTAAGTTCTTGAGTGTATTCGGAGATTCTGCTCTGGTGATAAGTCAAATCAAAGGCGAGTGGGATACGAAGCACCTGAATCGTATTCCTTACAAAGAGTATGTACTGACATTGCTCCCACACTTTGAGGAGATAACCTTTGAACATTTCCCACAAGAAGAGAACCAGTTGGCGGACGCGCTAGCTACCATGTCTTTTATATTCAAAGTTATGTGGGACAATGAAGCTCCCCAGATTACCATTGAGAGGTTGGACGAACCCGCACATTGCTGTGACATTGAGACTGAAGAGGTAGCAGATAAACCCTGGTGTCACAAGGTAAAAAGGTATCTTGAGGCTCAAGAATACCCCGAGGGGGCATCTGTTAATAATAAGAAGTTTTTGAGAAGGTTCGCTGTGAAGTTCTTCATCAGCAATGGTATCCTCTATAAGCGTAACCATGATTCAACCTTACTGCGGTGCATAGACAAGAGCGAGGCAGAAAGGATCATGAAAGAGTTACATGAAGGCACCTTCGTAACTCATTCTAGTGGATATACCATGGCGAAGAAAATCCTACGGGCAGGATATTACTGGTCCACTATGGAAGCCGACTGTTATCAGCACTCTCGAACCTGTCATAAGTGACAAGCCTATGCTGATAAGATGCACGTACCTCCGGTTCCCTTGAATGTTTTGACAGATCCTTGGCCCTTTGCAATGTGGGGAATCGACATGATCGGCGAGATCAGACCTACTGCGTCTAACGGGCATCACTTCACTCTGGTAGCAATTGATTACTTTACAAAGTGGGTTGAGGCAGCTTCCTTTGCTACAGTAACCAAGAACATCGTGGCGCGGTTTATCCGACACAATCTGTTCTATTGATATGGTGTACCAGAGAGGATTATTACTGACAATGGTACGAATCTCAATAACACAATGATCACCGAGCTCTATAAACAATTCAAGATACATCATCATAACTCTTCTCCCTACCGGTCGAAGATGAATGGAATTGTTGAAGCGGCTAACAAGAACATCAAGAAGATTGTGCAGAAGATGACTGTGACATACAAAGACTGGCACGAGATGTTACCATTCGCTCTTCATGGGTACCGTACCTCAACACGAACATCGACAGGGGCAACACCCTACTCTATGGTATATGGTATGGAGGCAGTATTACCCATCTAAGTCCAGATACCCTCTCTCAGGATTATGAAGGATGCGGGTTTGAACGAGGACGACTGGATCCAAACCCGACTTGATTAGTTAAATCTAATCGATGAGAAGAGACTTACTGCTATCTGTCACGGTCAGACGTATCAAAAGCGAATGATTAAGGCTTTTAACAAGAAAGTCAGACGTCAAGAATATCAAGTCAGGGATCTAGTGATCAAACGCATCATACTACCGCAAGGTGATCCCAGGGGCAAATGGACCCCCACATACGAAAGGCCATTTGTGGTTAAGAACATTTTCTTGGGAGGAGCTATGATTCTAACCACTATGGATGGTGACGATCTTCTTCACCCCGTCAATGCAGACATAGTGAAAAGATACTATGCATAATCAAAGACCCGCTAGGTTGACTGGCCTAGGAAAAAATAAGGGCTTCCCGGCGAACCAAAAGGGTTCGGGTAAAAGTAAGGGATGAAAATGAAAAAAACTGTACACCCGACAAGTCGAAAATCTTAAAAGGCAGCTTGGGCAAAAAGGGTATCCCGGTGGACTGAAAACCCGAAAGGGCGGTCCAGGCAAAAATTAGGGATTTAAGCGTAACACTATGCCTCATTAGATCATCTTGTAACCAGACTTCGGTGTCGACTATCAAGCTCAGATGGCACCAATCAATCTGATCCACCTTCAGCCAAGCAACAAAGTTATGAGACGCTTGAAGATGTAAAGGCAATAGCAGAGTTGGAACCCGATGGGATTGTTTCACATAGTTGTTTTTCTTTCTTACACAAATTGTATAAATTCTGTCTTTCGGCGGTGTTCTCTTACTGGGACGTCAGCCTCCTTGTACAAAACGCCTATTACGGGCTAACTTCAAAAATCAATACAATTCATTTTCACAATAAATTTCAATTCGTTTTTCCTTCAATTTGTTTTGTTTTACAAGAACGTCCAATGATTCATTTTTGATATATGCATTTGAAAATAATTGCTGCTCCTAAATATTTACATGAAAAACAAAAGAGGATTACTCGTAATGCTAAAAACAGGGAAAACAAGAAGTGCCCAAACCTTACAGTTACTCTGCCCATCAGGTATTGGGATAGAGCCAACTTGAGAACATGAGTAGTGGTACATACACTCCCCACAAAGTAAAAAGTATCCAGAGACAGCAATGTTAGCTTTCCCGAACAGGGCATAACTCTCCCCAGTCGAGGTTCACAATCGTTAGTGAGGCAGTAAATTTTTCCCAAGCAAAGTTTATGTCTCTCACAAGAAGAAATTCAATCTCCAACATAATTCATTATCACCAGCAACGGAAATTCATCCCCAGCTGAGTTTATTTCTCCAAATTAGCGATTTATCAACAAAGTGTCTCCTCTCCAACAAAGTTATTCCCCGCAGAGTTATCCTCAGACAGGGCCTCTTCCGGCAGAATATTCATTATCCGAATGGATGTGAATCCCCATCTAGTCATCTTTGTTCACCATTTCTCATACTCTCCAAACAACAGTCAGCGATCTACTTTCCCGGACTCAGATTATTATGCCAGCATTTCATGTTCATACATCATGACATGTGTATGCATTACATATAGCATGGTCTCATTTATTTTGAGAACGTCATCATACAATGCATCTCATGCATCACACATAACTAACCATGTATTTCTTTCAGGAAAGACAATTATTATCAACAGTTTCCAGCAGGTACATGATCAACACTCGAAGCTAAACAGAGTAATCATCAGCGACAAATGCAACCTTATCCAGGTTCCTTCTCACAACCCTACTATCCAGGATTTCATCTCGAAGTAACCCTATAGGTGTTTAGTTATTGGCATGTATTTTTGGTAAAACCAGGTGTGTGAATGTCATGACTGATGTCATAACATTCTGGTTTATTAGGTACTGGGTTATTAGGTACCTTTGCAGAAAAATAATGGCATACAAGTGCTGCTGTTTATGAGTGTGTATCTGAGCATTTTGCAAAAAGATCACATTTATTGCCTTCTACCAAAATCAATAAACAGGAATTCTGATGTCATAACAAATGTTAAGACATCCTGTACTGATCTAACAGTTATGCAGTTTGATTAATTCTGAGATTTTTCAGGAAGATGACTCATTCTTTCCAGAACAGAATCTCACGTGGACTTTGGGTTAACCTAGCTCAACCCTAACCTGGTTGATAAAGTCTTGTGACCAAGTCTTAAGGTTAAACGGAATTAACCCTAGCTTTTTGTGGAAACCCTAACTGAAGAAACAGCTGCTATATATTCAACAGGAATGCTGTTTGGAAAATATCTCTTTTGGACTGAAGATCAATCAGAAACTGTATAGTTTTAACTGCTGTAATCCAAGCAATTATCATTGTGATAAGTGACTTGGAATAGGTTTTGTTTGTAAGGGTTTTTGTACCACTCAAAGCTTTGAAGCAAGAGTGTTTTGTGTCTCTTGACTAAAGCTTTGAAGCAAAGTCAAGTTAGGTTTATGTATCACTCAAAGCTGTGAAGCAAGAGTGTTTGTGTTACTTGATTAAAAAGCTGTGAAGCATAATCAAGTGTATGTTTTTAAGAGTGTCTTCATTAATTCATTAGTCAATTGTTTTAAGTATCACTGCTGTGATTGAGGGGGAGTGAGTAGGAACTCAGGTTTAAGTAGAACTTAGATTGAACTTGCATTGGGTAGGTCTTAAGTGAAGGAGATAAACTGGTTGGTTTATTCCTGAATTAATATCTCTTATAGTGGATTTCCTCCCTGGCTTGGTAGCCCCCAGAGTAGGTGTTATTTCACACTGAACTGGGTAAACAATTGACTGTGTTCTTTACTGTTTTTGTATTTACTGTCTTATAGAAAGTCAGATACGGTGTCATAACATTGACCGTGACATTGAGTATCTGCAGCCAGAATTTCAATTGGTATCAGAGCAGGCATCCTGCCTGTATTACTGGGTGAGATCTAGGGATATCACTTTCTGGCACTATGGACAAAGAAGGAGTTTTTGGAAACAGACCACCCATTCTGGATGGATCAAATTATGACTACTGGAAACCTCGTATGATTGCCTTCTTAAAATCTCTGGACAAAAAGGCCTGGAGAGCTGCTGACAAAGGATGGAACCATCCCACCATAACTGAGAAAGATGGGACAATCAGTCTGAAGCCTGAGGAAGAATGAAGTAAAGAAGAAGATGAGTTAGCCATGGGTAATTCCAAAGCTTTAAATGCCTTGTTCAATGGAATTGATAGAAACATATTCAGACTAGTACATCAATATGAACTGGCCAAGGAAGTTTGGGACACTCTCAAAACTACCCATGAGGGCCCTTCCAAAGTAAAAATGTCAAGGCTTCAGATGCTGACTACCAAGTTTGAGAATCTAAAAATGATGGAAGATGAAACCATTCATGAGTTTCACATGAACATCTTGGAGATTGCCAACACCTCAGGAGCATTGGGAGAAAAGATGTCAGAAGAAAAACTGGTGAGAAAGATTCTCAGATCCTTGCCTAAAAGATTTGCAATGAAGGTAACTGCTATAGAGGAAGCCCAGGATATCAGCAAGTTGAAAGTGGATGAACTCATTGGGTCTCTTCAGACTTTTGAGATGGGGATCACTGAAAATGTTGACAAGAAGAACAAGAGCATAACACTTGTATCCAACACTGAAGATGAAAACAAGGAGGATGAAGAAGAAAATATTTCAGAAGCTATAGCCATGCTTGGAAGACAATTCAACAAACTCATCAAAAGAATAGATCCAAAGTCAAGGTCTAATGTTCATAACATCCCCTCTGACATTGACAGTTCTAGTAGAAGACCAAGGTCAGAAGAGAAGGGAAATCAAGGCAGAGGAATACAATGCCATGGTTGTGAAGGATATGGGCATATTCGAGCTGAATGTCCTACCTTTCTTAAGAAACAAAAGAAAGGAATGACTGTTACCTGGTCTGACTGTGATTCAGAAAGTAATTCTGAAGAAGAATCTGCCAAACTAGTTACTGCACTAACTGGTGTTTGTACCTCTGAAAGTGACACTAGTGATGAGGAAGTGACATTTGAAGAACTGGCTGATACTCACAAGAAATTGTGTATCAGAAGTGCTGAAGTCTGTGTGCAGAATGAGAAACAAACAAAACTCATCATAAAGTTGGAGGCTGAAAAAAGGGCAGACCTTGAAACTATAAGTCATCTAGAAGGGGAAGTTCAAATGCTGAACTCAAAACTGAACCATATGACCAAATCTGTCAAGATGCTGACAAATGGAACTGACAAATTGGAAGAAATCCTTCAGGTTGGACAAAATGTGGGAAACAAGTCTGGTCTAGGATTTGTGGCAGCAAAGAAATCTGGTGCAGACAAGAAGATCAGGCCTGATAAACAAATGTCAAAGCAGATGTCTCAACACAACTCTCAACATCAGGAACAGAGATATATGAAGAAAAGGTACCAAAGATGGAGATGTCATCATTGTGGGAGGTATGGTCACATTAAGCCTTTCTGCTTCAGATTGTATGGATACCCTAATCAGAACCCAGGTGTTAAACCTAAGTCTAAAAGGGTACCACATACTCCTCAATGGAAGAAAAAGGCTACTGCCCTGATAGCCTACACTTCCCTGAGAGTCTCTGCAAAGGAAGACTGGTACTTTGACAGTGGGTGTTCTAAGCACATGACTGGAATCAAGAACCTTCTCAATAATGTTAAACCTCACACCACTAGTTATGTGACCTTTGGAGATGGTGCTAGAGGTGAAATCAAAGGAGTTGGTAATTTGGACTGCCCTGGAGTTCCAAATCTGAATGAAGTACTATTGGTAAAAGGCCTGACTGCTAATCTCATTAGTATCAGTCAATTGTGTGATCATGGATTCAAGGTCAATTTCTCAAAATCTGAATGTCTTGTAATAAATGAAAAACAAGAAGTTGTAATGAAAGGAGTCAGATCTAAAGACAACTGTTACTTGTGGGAGCCTGAGAACACTAATTTCTCCACTGTGTGTTCTATTGCCAAAGAAGAAAAAGAGGTGAAACTGTGGCACCAAAAACTTGGCCATCTTCATCTAAGAAGAATGAAAAGGACTATCTCCATGGAAGCAGTCAGAGGGATTCCAAGACTGCAAATTGATAAAGGGAGAGTTTGTGGTGAATATCAGGTGGAAAGGCTTGGTGAAAAGAGATATGTCTATGATGTGGTGAATAACTTTGAAGTTTTTAAAGAACTGTGCAAAAGAACTCAAAAAGAAGGGTGTATTGTCAGAATCAGAAGTGATCATGACAAGGAATTTGGAAACAGCAAGTTTAATAAGTTCTGTTTCTCAGAAGGAATTAGTCATAAATTCTCTTCTCCTATAACTCCTCAACAAAATGGGGTTGACAGAAGGAAAAATAGGATCATACAGGAATCTGCCAGAGCTATGATTCATGTCAAAAGAATTCCTTTTCAACTTTGTGCTGAAATAGTTGCAGCTGGTAGTAGCTGTTCTCAAATTATCTGGACAAAACAGATGCTCACTGAGTATAATGTCTCACAAGATGTTGTGACATTGTATTGTGACAATCTGAATACAATCAATATTTCCAAGAACCCTGTTCAGCATAGCAGGACCAAGCACATTGACCTTAAAAATTACTTTATCAGAGACCTTGTAGAGGAGAAGACAATTAAACTGGAACATGGTGTCATTAAGCTACAGCTGGCTGACATTTTTACCAAGGCTCTTGATGCAAATCAATTTGAAAACTTGAGGGGCAAGATGGGTATTTGCCAACATGAGAAATTATAGCAATTAATTTTGCTCAAAACAAGGGTTGAAGGAGTTATTTTTGTTAAGTCTATTTTAAGTGGGTTAATCATATATTTCCCAAATTCTTTCAAAATTACTAAGAAGTTGAATAGACACACATTTGCCTCCTTCCACTCTCGACTTTGCAACATCTCCTTTTCTCTCAATCAAAGTTTTCTCCCTGGTTGCTACTGGTTTTCCAAGTCAATCAAAATGTCTCAAACTTCATCCTCATCCAAGACAACCGTTTCATCTTCATCATCTGATCAAGATTCTCGAGCAATCATCTCATGCATGGATTCTGAAGTCCTGGAGATTACTCCTCTCAGAGAAATAGCAACTAACCCTTCCAAGGTCAAAAAGCCGAGAACAAGGCATGCAGGAAGGTCTCAGGCGACGTCTTCCGGTAATCCCTCTCAACCTTCATCTTCTGTACCTAATAGGGAAGGATCAGCTTATGTACATCAAGCAATAGCTAGGCTTGTTACAAGAATCCTGAGTGAGAACCACTCTATACCGGGGATTTCTGTTCCATTAAATCAAGAATCAGCAAG
Organism: Vicia faba; assembly: GCA_948472305.1. Taxonomy (NCBI): domain Eukaryota; kingdom Viridiplantae; phylum Streptophyta; class Magnoliopsida; order Fabales; family Fabaceae; genus Vicia; species Vicia faba. Next base: position 1,343,978,271 of record OX451739.1, on the reverse strand, counting down.
CCCAAATGTTGAAGCAAATCCAGATGTCTCTGAGAATGTTGAGACACCAAATGACAACATTCAAAAACCATCTGAAAACCTGGATGACATTCAGAACCCTTCAGAGAAGAATGTTGAACCACCTGTTATTGATGTGGATGAGGAATACTCAGATAATGACCTGATTGCAAATATCAACCCTAGCATAGCTAGGAAAATGATGAACAGGAAGGGTAATCAAGATGCTGCAAAAGGTCTGAACAAAGAGAAACCTGCTGATAAGAAAACTAGGTCTGAAGGGAAGACTGGTACTGTGAAGACTGGAATGTCCAAAGGGAAGGTGAAAGCCCAAGTGCATACTGGGAGTCTCTCAAAACCTGCTAGACAACCAATTACAAAGAAGAGAAAAGAACCTGAGTCTTCTGATTCTGATGAGGAATCAAAGTTTGAAATTAATGCTGAAGACATTCCTATCAGAAGGAAACTCCCTTCCAGTAAAATGGCTAGAGTTCCTGAAGTCGCAACAGACAACATCTCTTTTCACCACCCTGACAATGCCAACAGATGGAAGTATGTTTGCTTGAAGAGAATAGCTTTAGAAAGAGAACTAAACAATGGTGCCATGGATTGCAAGGAAATCATGGACCTGATCAAAGTTGCTAGTCTAATGAAGACTGTGGTAAAATTTACCAAGTGCTATGAAAATCTGGTCAAGGAATTTATAGTGAACTTGTCTGATGAATGTGTTGATGGAAGGTCAGCTGACTTTGAATGTGTCTATGTTAGAGGAAGAAGGGTTAATTTCTCTCCATCAGAAATTAACAAATTTCTTGGAAGATCAAATGAGGATTGCCCTGAACTAGAAGTCACTGACAATGAAGTATGCCAAACCATCACAGCAAGACAAGTCAAGTGCTGGCCCTTGAAAGGAAAGCTGAATGCCAGCAAACTAAGCATGAAATTTGCCATCCTGCACAAGATTGGTGCAGCCAACTGGGTCCCTACCAACCACAAATCAACTATCTCCACAGGATTGGGGAGATTCATTTATGCTGTGGGAACCAAGACTGAATTTGACTATGGCAGGTATATTTTTGAACAAACTTTAAAACATGCTGGTAGCTATGCTGTCAAAGGCCCTATTGCCTTTCCCTCCTTCCTTTGTGGAATTATCCTTGCACAATACCCTGATATCCTGGTGGCAAGAGATACTGCTTGCAAAAGAGCTCCTGCTCTTGGGTTACACTACAAGCTTTTTCAGGGATCTCATGTTCCTGATATTGTCATAACATCAGCTGAGACATCATCTGTAAAAACTCAGTCCAAAACATCTGATGTTATAGCTGTATTGAAAGAGACCTGCAAAGAGCTGGAGACTAGGAAAAAGACTCTAGAAAACCTAATTGCCAGGTTATAACAGGAGGAGGCTGAAGGAAACAGAAGGGAAGAGGGTGCTGCTGAAGATCAACTCAATACTGAAGAAAGTAGCTCCTCTGAAGGTGACAGTGCTTAAAGGTTGGTGGAGTTGATGCTGGTTCCTGGTGGAGTTTGCAAGTGTGTTCAGATTTTAGTTGTTGTTTTTATTACTTTTTCTGGATGACTGTATAACATTTAAGTACATGTATCTTTGGCCCATTTGTGGCTAAAGAGGGGGAGATATTCTGTGGTTAATTACTTGATAGACACTATATTTTTCTGCAGTCACATTTATTCTGCTGCTATCTATTCTCTGATTGCTTAGGGGCTTTAGCCAAAAATCTGCCAAAGGGGGAGTTTGTAGGTGTTTAGTTATTGGCATGTATTTTTGGTAAAACCAGGTGTGTGAATGTCATGACTGATGTCATAACATTCTGGTTTATTAGGTACTGGTTTATTAGGTACCTTTGCAGAAAAATAATGGCATACAGGTGCTGCTGTTTATGAGTGTGTATCTGAGCATTTTGCAAAAAGATCACATTTATTGCCTTCTACCAAAATCAGTAAACAGGAATTCTGATGTCATAACAAATGTTAAGACATCCTGTACTGATCTAACAGTTATGCAGTTTGGTTAATTCTGATATTTTTCAGGAAGATGACTCATTCTTTCCAGAACAGAATCTCACGTGGACTTTGGGTTAACCTAGCTCAACCCTAACCTGGTTGATAAAGTCTTGTGACCAAGTCTTAAGGTCAAACGGAATTAACCCTAGCTTTTTGTGGAAACCCTAACTGAAGAAACAGCTGCTATATATTCAACAGGAATGCTGTTTGGAAAATATCTCTTTTGGACTGAAGATCAATCAGAAACTGTATAGTTTTAACTGCTGTAATCCAAGCAATTATCATTGTGATAAGTGACTTGGAATAGGTTTTGTTTGTAAGGGTTTTTGTACCACTCAAAGCTTTGAAGCAAGAGTGTTTTGTGTCTCTTGACTAAAGCTTTGAAGCAAAGTCAAGTTAGGTTTATGTATCACTCAAAGCTGTGAAGCAAGAGTGTTTGTGTTACTTGATTAAAAAGCTGTGAAGCATAATCAAGTGTATGTTTTGAAGAGTGTCTTCATTAATTCATTAGTCAATTGTTTTAAGTATCACTGCTGTGATTGAGGGGGAGTGAGTAGGAACTCAGGTTTAAGTAGAACTTAGATTGAAGTTGCATTGGGTAAGTCTTAAGTGAAGGAGATAAACTGGTTGGTTTATTCCTGAATTAATATCTCTTATAGTGGATTTCCTCCCTGGCTTGGTAGCCCCCAGAGTAGGTGTTGTTTCACACTGAACTGGGTAAATAATTGACTGTGTTCTTTACTGTTTTTGTATTTACTGTCTTATAGAAAGTCAAATACGGTTTCATAACATTGACTGTGACATTGAGTATCTGCAGCCAGAATTTCAAACCCTACTATCCAGGTTCCTTCTCACATCCCTACTATCCAGACTTTCATCTCGAAGTAACCCTACCATCTAGGTTCCTTCTCACAGCCATACTATCCAGGATTTCATCTCGAAGTAACCCTACCATCCAGGTTCCTTCTCACAGCCCTACTATCCAGGCTTTCATCTCGAAGTAACCCTACCATCCTGGTTCCTTCTCACAGCCCTACTATCCAGGCTTTCATCTTGAAGTAACCCTACCATCCAGGTTCCTTCTCACAGCCCTACTATCCAAGCTTTCATATCGAAGTAACCCTACTATCCAGGTTCCTTGTCACAGCCTTACTATCCAGGCTTTCATCTCGAAGTAACCCTACCATCCAGGTTACTTCTCACAGCCCTACTATCCAGGCTTTCATCTCGAAGTAACCCTACCATTCAGGTTCCTTCTCACAACCCTACTATCTAGGATTTCATCTCGAAGTAACCCTACCATCCAGGTTCCTTCTCACAGCCCTACTATCCAGGCTTTCATCTCGAAGTAACCCTACCGTCCAGGTTCCTTCTCACAGCCCTACTATCCAGGCTTTCATCTCGAAGTAACCCTACCATTCAGGTTCCTTCTCACAGCCCTACTATCCAGGCTTTCATCTCGAAGTAACCCTACCATCCAGGTTTCTTCTCACAACCCTACTATCCAAGCTTTCATCTCAAAGTAACCCTACCATCCAGGTTCCTTCTCATAGCCCTACTATCCAGGATTTCATATCGAGGTAACCCTACCATCCATGTTCCTTCTCACAGCCCTACTATCCAGGCTTTCATCTCGAAGTAACCCTACCATCCAAGTTCCTTCTCACAGCCCTACTATCCAGGATTTCATCTCGAAGTAACCCTACCATCCAAGTTCCTTCTCACAGCCCTACTATCTAGGCTTTCATCTCGAAGTAACCCTACCATCCAGGTTCCTTCTCACATCCCTACTATCCAGGCTTTCATCTCGAAGTAACCATACCGTCCAGGTTCCTTCTCACAGCCTTACTATCCAGGCTTTCATATCGAAGTAACCCTACTATCCAGGTTCCCTCTCATAACCTTACTATCTGGGTTCTTCCCCTCTTACCCCCAGACAAAAGTCTACAACACTGTAAGACCGGGACCAGATACGCAGTTCACTTCCGCTTCTCAAACCAGAATTATTCCCCAGTAGAGTAACGGACAACTGAAGCTCCTAAAACTATATTTCTCCCAAGACAGAGACCAGTATTCCCCAGCAGAAGTCCTCCTCAACAATAGGTATATGAGTTCTCGCAAAGGAATCTCTTATGAAACCGACACCTCTTCGGATGACATCTTTAAGCCCATCTCCTACAATCTTCCATCATCGACCTCTGAATGGCATCTGTAATCCCATTCCCGATATCACAAATTGAGTATCACTTCATGCAAGTGCAAATTTCTAGGCATTCTAGTGTTCAATCATCTTCCACCTTCAGATCACGAAAGGCAGAGTATCCAATCTACATCTTCAGGTTTAAGAAGATTGAACAGGGGCAGCTGTTGCACCCCAAAATTTACCCTCCCATATTTCTCAACACATGGCAAGTGAGGTCCCCAAATTGCTCAAGGAAGTCCAAGAGTTGACCAGACAAACTCTCTCCTAAGGCAGTATACCTCAAATTAGGGTTTCTATTTTCATCAAGATGTGTGAACCACAAAGGACTCAAATGCTCATAATTGTCATAATATGTCCTCAAGATCATCCATGTCAAGTTTCAAGCCTTGCAGAAGAAGTTTGCTCAGTCAATTGCTCAAATGCCTAAAAATCGATTGTGCTAGGTCAAAAGTCAATTGTGGCTCACATACAAACAAACTTCAAGATTTTTGGTCAACATCCTCATTTTGAATTATTATTCATCATTTGATCAAGGGTTGATCATGATTCCTCAAGGATTGCTCACAATTCATTAAAACCCAAAAGTAGCTAAATTAGGGTTTTGTAGGAAAAGTCAACTCAACTTTGACCAAGCATAACTTTCTAATGCTTTATTAGAAATGACCCATCCAAATCTCATTTTTAATAGGATGCAATTCCCTACAATTCATCTTCAGCTCCCAAGTTCAGAATATGCACTCACAAAAAGATATAAATTTTGACATTATAGGTCCTTTTGAAAAGTCAACAAAAACACCTTTTGGGTCAAAGCTTCATACATGAATATGGAAGACTCAATTGAGATGAGACTAAAAGGGTTGCTTAGAGGACATCATAAGCTTTCTAAAAAGTCCAAGAACACCTATCTAGGGTAAAAATTGAGAGAGTTATGCATTGGCCAAGTTGACCATTTTTTGCAAAATTGCCAAAAGTCAAATGTGCTCAAATTTGCATTTTTTGCTAAATAGGCCCAACTTTTTATGCTTGCACCTCAATTATAATGTGGTCCAAGACTCAAATACTTATCCACAAATTATTTTCTTCATTTTCAATTTATTTTGATTTTTCATTAATTAAAAAGTGAATTAAATCAAATAATTGATGAAAATTAACAAAGATATGATTTGATTTGTTTTTTTGATAGGTTAGCAACCAAGATATGCTGAGCTTGCAAGATCAATTCGAATCAATGGCAATTGGTACAAAAAGAGAATGATTGGCATGAAAATATAAAGATATCATATGGCTAAAGAATCAAATCAAATATCATCAAAGCTTAAAGATTCAATCTGTTTTGCAACCCTAATTCATTGAGGGATATATAATGAACAATTCCAGATCAAAAGACAGAGGTTGGCAGTCGTGAAAACACCAAAATAAAACTAATTTTTTTTCAAGAAAGTGGGTGATCGTTCTTGGACTTAGAGACTGATTCAAGTCATTCTAAGGCTACTAATAGACTCCTGGACATCTCCAGAATGGATCTCAATCAATTGCAAGCATTTTCAGGTTCAGAATCGTAAGCTACAAACACCACAGTTTGCCTAAAAACTTGATTTTGATTTTATTGATTTACTCATCATAAGCATGTTTTAATTATATATTCTTGTTAATCATTGAGTTTGCAAGCTATTGGTACCACTTAATTGCATTTACAGTGCAGGAATCACGATATGCCATTGTTAGGGTTCCTTTGCTCGTTTTAGGGGTTTTTAGTATAGGCAAAATTAGGCCTGGATTCTGGTACCATGGTGCTCGTGAGGATGAGATGAGTTGATTGGTACCCTTACCTTTCATTTATATTGCTTGTATAGGATTTTGGAATGTCACAGGTTTGTAGCTACAGCAAGATGTCCGTAGGTAAAAGTCCTGTTGCCTAAAACGACAGTCTGGGGAAGAAGAAGCTTGCGTGGAAGCGTGTGACTCGTCCATTTGAATTTTCGCACATTTTCTGAATATATTATTTGTTTTGATTATATTGTTTTACTTCTATTATGTGAATAACAAAAGCGCGTAGCACAGATGGCAAGCAGCCACTGGGGGCGAGCATGAGGACCTGGGTTCAATCCCCTAGTCCCAACCTTTGTTTGTATTATTTTGCTTCATGTGATAAGGTACACTGCAATCTCAAGCGCCCACCATATGCCATCAATATCCAACCATCAGATTCATCAGCAAGCTAGATCTGACGTGCCAGCATTGAAGGACCATGATATGCACTCAAGTCAACACCTCACCAAACCAAGCATGGTCAAACAGGCTAGGGTTATTTGGGCCCAAAAATCATATTGACACCCCCTCTCCAGCATTGCTATCAGGCCCATTTATTCTTTTCTTATTTCTTTTTATTTAATTTAATTCTTTTAATATTTCTTTTAATCATTCTAATTAACAAATTAATCATTTTTTTATAAAATCATAAAATCAAGACTTCATAAAAAATTAGAATTAATTTTTTTATTATCAAAATTAATTTAATTTAGTTTAACTTAGGGAAATTTTAATTTGTTTTCACAAATAAAATCAAATATAAATTAGGTTAAGTTCTTGATTTAATTCTTTTATTTTTCTCAAATAAACCAAAACACAAAAATAGGTTTTTAGATTGAATTAATTTATTTGTCTTAATTTAAAATTAATTAGAACTTAGGATTTTCTTTTTTAATTCAACTACTTCATTATTTTCTCAATAACAAAAACGATAAAAAAACATTTTGTTATCAATCGCAAATAGGATTAGTCAAAAGGTCAAAACCCTAATTGTCTTCGCATTTAATTCGCCGTGCACTTGTGGATTATTTTTGCCAATATTTTTGTAACTGTTCACTGGTTTGTAATAGTTAATTTAGGGTTTTATTTACTGTTAAATCCTTGGGTTTTTTGGCTATGTAATTAATCCCCCTCCCCGAAGCCTTGTAATAGCGTAGATTTATTTTCTCACATTTTTAATTCCCGCAAATATTTAACTATTTAGATGTATGCTAATAGGATTGTATGACAAGAATGCATGATAAATTAATACGGTTAGAAAATCCTAATGTGCAAAGATAAATAACTGAAAACAAATCACTCGCACATATCACTCTTAGGGTATAATATCACTTCGGTTGCCTTCGATAAACGATCATTAAGCATAGGGTGTCTTAGTGGTTGCCCTCCAGTCTAAAAGATCAAATTGTCCCATTCGAATATTGCCTCGGAAATGTTTCCTCGGAAATGTTGCCTCGAAAATGTTGCCTCGAATAAGATCTTAAGACTCTAGGGTTATTACTAAGATATCCTAAAATTGCTTTAGTGATCGTACGTCCCTTTTGATAGTCCCTCAAAATTCCAACGACGGTGCTACCTATTTCTTAATAGTAGGATAGTGCTATCTAAAGAAAACAAGAATATAAACAATATTTTTTTCGATTAGATAGATGCTAGTAGGTACTTGCTCAAATCAAAACTTTTCACACTTACACTTTCCAAACAAATTTTCAAAACAACTTCATCACACCTTTGAGGACTGATACAAGGGTTATCACGAAGTAAAACATTTTCAAAAACAAAGCACACACACATGCAATTTAAAAAGATGAGAAAGTACCTAAGAGCCCATGGAAAACCATGGATAGAAAGGGTGCTAACACCTTCCCTTTCTATAATCTACCCCCCGTACTCAGAATATCTCGAAAAAGGATTTTTTTATGTATTTTTTTCCTTTCCGGTTGGATGAAATAAAATTCAGTGGCGACTCTTGCTTACCGCGACATTTTGCGAACATAAAACGCAAAACGCAAACAAGTAAAAACATTCGGTTCTGCCACCGTATCACAATTACCCTCCAGTCTAAAAGATCAAATTGTCCCATTCGAATGTTGCCTCTGAAATGTTGCCTCGAAAAAGATCTTAAGACTTTAGGGTTACTACTATGGTGTCCTAATGTTGCTTTAGTGACCGTATGTCCCTTTCGAATTGAATCTTACAAATTCCAACGACAGTGCTACCTATTTCTCAATAGTAGGATAACGCTGTCTAAAGGAAACAAGAACATAAACGATCTTTTTCCGAGTAGGTAGATGCTAGTAGGTACTTTCTCAAATCAAAACTTTTCACACTTACAATTTTCAAATGAATATTCAAAACAACTTCGTCACACCCTTGAGGACTGATACAAGGGTTATCACGAAGTAAAACATTTTTCAAAAGCACACAAACACAAGCAATTTAAAAATGAGCAAGTACCTAAGAGCCCATGGGAAACCATGGATAGAAAGGGTGCTAACACCTTCCCTTTCTATAATCTACCCCCCGTACTCAAAATCTCGAAAAAGGATTTTTTCTGTACTTTTTTCCTTTCCGGTTGGATGAAATAAAAGTCGGTGGCGACTCTTGCTTACTGCGACATTTTGCGAACATAAAACGTAAAACACAAACGAGTATTAAACAGTCAGTTTTGCCACCGTATCACAGAACTGGCGACTCTGCTGGGGAGTTATAAGTGGGGTATACCTTAGGATCTAGGTCATTAAAATTGCTTCTCTTGATTGCTTTGTTTGCTTTATTTTTGAGGGCTTTGTTTGGGGTTACTATAGATCCTATACCCGGATCTGGGGGAACTCATTAGGTAAGTAGAAATAGACTGTGAGGGAACTGTACGACATAGACCGATACGGTTGAAGCAGTAGCTACGTTGGTGTGGCACTTTGGTTGGTACCGGTATCCTTTATGGTGAAACGAGGAGAATACGGGGCCGCTGCATGGTGTCGTGAAGCACTAACGGACCTTAGAACCTTAGTTGAACAACTTGGCCATTAGAAAGTAGCGAGATAGCCAGCCTCGGTATAGAGATGAGAATCGGTTGATACTCGATGCTACACTCATTGAGATCATACTTTCGGAATATTTCAACCGCAAGAAAATATTGCGTGAGCTGAAACCATGACCGATAAAGGATGGTCAGTGATATTGAGATCCTTTAGAACCCGATTACTTTTCTAGGACAGGTTTGAAACCAACTTAACTTCAAGAGGGTATTACCTTTGACCTCATACAAGCCTTAAACCTAAGGGCTTTGTGTGATTTGATTGTGTTTGCAATACCTGTGTTTGCTATACCTGTGGTTTATCATGACATCATGCATCATAACATGGCATTCATGCTTCATTACACTAACCATTTCAAAGACCAAGGGAATTTATCTTTGTTCTATTTTGCAGATCATGGCTTCCGTGCATAGAAATACTATCTGAATCAGCTTTGTGCAGATACCTTCCCAACTCAAAGAGCTAGTATCAAGAGTTTCTGAAACTTCTACTTTCATTAAGAGACATTGTCAACTTCTCAGCCTGGTTACTTCAAACCTTGATGAATAGATGATGAGCATACTTTTTTCAGTTCTTCGATCCCAAGCATCACTGCTTCACCTTTCCAGATTATCAGTTGGTACCCACCTTGGAAGAATTCTCTCAGCTATTGGGCATACCCATTCTTGAACAGGTACCCTTCACAGGTATAGAAGAAGTTCCTAAGTCAGAAGTCATTGCCTCAGCTTTGCATTTGAAACGGGCCGACATGGTATCTAATTGGGAAACTCAAAGCGGAGTCAAGGGTTTTCTAGCTAAATTTATGATAGACAAGGCTCAACTATTTTGGGATGATATGGATTTTTAGGTTTTTGAGGAGGTCTTGGCTCTTCTTATCTATGGTTTAGTTCTCTTCCCTAATCTGGACTCCTTCGTAGATGTGAATGCTATCAAGATTTTCCTTTCTCGCAACCCTGTGCCTACCTTGCTTGGAGATATTTTTCACTGTTGTACCCCAAAATTTTCCCTCTCATATTTCTCAATACATTTCTAGTGAGGTTTTCAAATTGCTCAAGGAAGTCTAAGGGTTGACCAGACAAACTCTCTCCTAAGGCAGTCTACCTCAAATTAGGGTTTCATGTTGCATCAAGATACTTGAGTCCAAGGGATCCCAAATGCTCACCATTGTCATGATATGTTCTCAAGATCATCCATGTCAAGTTTCAAGCCTTGCAGAGGAAGTTTGCTCAGTCAACTGCTCAAAGGCCTGAAAATCGACTGTGCTAGGGCAAAAGTCAACTGTGGCCCACATACAGTCAAACTTCAATATTTTTGGTCAACATCCTCATTTTGAAGTATTATTCATCATTTTATCAAGGTTTTATCATGATTCATCAAGGATTGCTCACAATTCATAAAACCCAAAAGTTGCTAAATTAGGGTTTTATAGGAAAAGTCAACTCAACTTTGACCAAGCATAACTTTCTCATACTTTATGAGGAATGACCCATCAAAAGCTAATTTTTAAGAGGATGCAATTCCCCACAATCCATCTTCATCTCCCAAGTTCAAAATATGCACTCACAAGAAGTTATGAATTTTAACATTATAGGTCATTTTGAAAAGTCAACAAAAACACCTTTTTTGTCAAAGCTTCATACATGAACATGGAACACTCAATTTAGATGAGACAAAAAGGGTTGCTTATAGGACACCTCAAGCTTTATAAAAAGTCCAAGTACACCTTAAAAGAGTCAAAATTGAAGAAGTTATGCATTGGTGAAGTTGACCTTTTTTGCAAAATTGTCAAAAGTCAAAAGTGCCTCAAATTGCAGTTTTTGTAAAATGGGTCTAACTTTTTGCACTTGTTTTGAGTTGGTAGCATGGTCCACGAGCCCTAGACCTTTCCACTTGCCTTTATTTTATTTTTTCTATTTATTTTGGTTTTTTATTTCAATTAAATCAATTTAAATCAAAATAAATCATGAAAATATCCAAACCATTTAAGTCTTGAGATTTGGTGCATGTTTCAGGTCCCATATACAGCTAGCAAGTGAATCAAATCGTGCAAGGCCTATGTGTGCATGAAAAGATTGGTTTTGGCCTATTTTTAGAAATATTTTCATGGAAATCAAATCAAGATCAAAAGCCATAATTGACAAATATTGAATGGACTTTTGTAAACCTAATTTGATCAGTGATATATAGTGAACAAAAGCAGACAAAAAACATAAGGTTTAGAGGCGTGTAAAAAGAGAACCAAACTTGAACAAACTCAAAGAAAGTGGTGATCTGATTTTGCACTTCCAGGCATTTTCAAGATTCCTAAGCCATCCCATTCGTATCCTGGACATACAAGGAAGCTGTACCAATCAAGAATAAGCATTTTCCAGCGCTAGAACTCACTGTAAGTGACCCACGACCATGGCTTTTTCTTGAAATCGAATCACATGATTTTGGCACTTGTAGCATGAATTACCTACATATTCTTGTTCCTTGAAGCATTTGCAAGCTGTTCATAACAATTACTTGCATTTTTTCTAATTCTATAGGGATTTGCCATTATTAGGGTTCTTGGTCTCGTTTTAGGGTCTTTGTATACAGGTGAAATTGGTCCACAAAAGGGCACCATGATGCTCAGCAGGCCAAGGCGACTTGATTCACAGCCTTAAATATCATTTATCATGCTTGTGTGTGATTTTGCAATGTAAAGGAGCTCTAGTGACAAAGATTTGTCCGTAGGTAAAAGTCTCTGACTTTTACCAACGGAGAGAGGTTGGGGACGATGGCGTGTCACTCCCCCATTTGACCATTTGAATTCTGGCGCATTTTTTTATTTCCCCCCACTAACTCACATTATTACTTATTATCTATTATTATTATTTCATATACAATAAGCGTGTCCAACTCAGTTGGTGGGGAAGCAGTTGAAAAGGCCATGGGGCCTGGGTTCGAATCCCAGGTCCCCCATATTCTTCAATAATATTTTGCCTTGCGTAATCATATGCTTGTACAGGCCAAGACCCCACCATGTGCCATCAGCTTGCAGCCACTAGATCTGAAGCAGATTTAATCCAAAGGTCATCATGTGATGGTCCATCATGCATCCCAGTCAAAGTGCAACATGGAATCTTGGAAAGTCAACGTGGATCAGGGCTTTTGGGCCTAAAAGCTTGCTATCAACACCCTCCAAATTGTTGATTCTCAGGCCCATTCTCTTTTTCTCTATTCTTTTATAATTTCTTTTATTTAATTTACTTAAATTATTTTTACTAACACCAAATTAATTCTTTTTTTATAAAAAAACATAAAATCAATTTTTATCCAATTAGATTTAGAAATTATTTTTTATACAAAAATTAATTTAATTAGTTTATTTAATTTTAGGGTAAATTTAATTCTTTTGTAAATAAAAAAAAACAATTAGAAAATTAGGGTTTTAGTTTAATTTAATTCCTATTTTCTTTTTTCTTAAAAAATAACCAAAAATACAAAAATAGGTCATGTAAATTATTTTCTTTAATTTAATTTAATTAGTAATTAAGTTTGTGCATATTTAATTCAAACCCTTATTTTCTTAAAATAATAAAAAAATTTTTTTTTCTTTCTTTCAATTAGGTTAGACGGGGTCAAAACCCAATTTCTCTCTCGTTCTCGATTCATCGTGCTTATTTATTTTTACCATATTGATGTAATTGCTCACAGGATGTAATAGATTAATTAGGACTTTTTCTATTTATTTATCTTTTTAACGGGTTTTTTTGGCTATGTAAATTAATACCTAAAGCCTTGTAATAGCTTAGCTTTATTTTCCGCAAAATATCAACTGTTAGATGTATGGTAATAGGGTTGCATGACAAGAATGTATGCTAATATTAAAACAGTTAGCAAACCCTAAATGTGCAAAGATAAACTTGAAATTGAATCACTCGCACATGCGCACTCCTAGGGTATACTCCCACTTCGGTTGCCTTCGGTAAATGATCATTGAGTATAGGATATTTTAGTGGTCGCTCTTTTGTCTAAAAGATCAAATGTCTCGTTCGGAAAAGTTGCCTCGGAATTGTTGCTTCGAATACGATCTTAAGACATTAGGGTTATTACTAAGACGTCCTAACATTGCTTTAGTGATCGTACGTCCCTTTTTCGAATTGACCCTTAAAACTCCAACGACAGTGCTACCTACTGACTAATAGTGGGATAGCGCTGTCTAAAGGAAACAAGAACAAAAACATTCCCTTTTCGAGTAGGTAGATGCTAGTAGGTACTTGCTCGTAATAAACTTTTCACACTTACACTCTTTTCAAACAAAATTTTCAAAACGACTTCGTAACACTCTTGAAGACAGAAGCAAGGGTTAAATCAAAGTAAAAAAAAAACTTTTCAAATCACACAAACACTGAAGCAATTTTAAAATGATGAGCAAGTACCTAAGAGCCCGTGGAAAACCACAGATAGAAAGGGTGCTAATACCTTCCCTTTCTATAATCTACCCCCCGTACTCAGAATATCTCGAAAAAGGAATTTTTCTCTGCTTTTTTCCTTTCCAGTCGGATAAAATAAAAGTCGGTGGCGACTCTTGCTTACCGCGACATTTTGCAAACACAAACGCAAAACGCAAACCAACATTTTTCTAAAACAAGTCTGGTTCTGCCACCGTATCACAGAACTGGAGACTCTGCTGGGGATAGTGATAAGTGGGGTACACCTTAGGATTAGTTCATCACATTTGCTTCTATTGTTTGATTTGATTGCTTTACTTTTGAGGGCTTTGTATTGGAGTTACTATAGATCCTAACCCGGATCTGGAAAACACCTTTTAGGTAAGTAGCAATAAACTATGAGGGAACTGTACGGCGTAGACCGATACGGTTGAAGCAGTAGCTACATTGATGTGACACATTGGTTGGTACCGGTATCCCTTGTGGAAAAACGAGGAGAATACGAGACTGCTATGTGTATCGTTAAGCATCAAATGACCTTAGAACCTATAATTGACCAACTTGGCCATTAGGAAGTAGTGAGATAGCCGGCCTTGGTGTAAAGCTGAGAACTGGTTGATACTCGATACTACACTCATTGAGACCATACTCTCGAGATAGTTCCGACCACAAGAAAAGATTGCGTGAGCTGAAACCATGACCGATGGAGGATGGTCACTGATATTGAGAACCTCTAGAACCCGGTTACTATTATTAGGACAGGTTGAAACCAACTGAACTTCAAGAGGGTAGTACCTAGACTCCATGCAAGCCTGAAACTTAAGGGATCTTGTGTGACTTGTTTGCCTTTACCATGTTTGTTACCTGCTATACCTGCTGTGTGCTTTATCATGACATCATGCATCATAACATAGCATGCATACTTCATTACGCTAACCATTTCAAAGACCGAGGGGATTTATCTTTGTTCTATTTTGCAGATCATGGCTTCTATGCGCAGAAACACCATTCAGGTTAACTTCGTGCAAATACCTGCTCAACTCAGAGAGTTAGTCTCAAAAGTTCCTGATACTTCTTCATTTGTTAGAAGACATGGTCAGCTCCTTAGTTTGGTCACTTGAAAGTTGGATGAGCAAATGATGAGCGTCCTTTTCCAGTTCTTCGATCCGGTGCATCATTGTTTTACTTTCCCAGATTATCAGCTGGTTCCCACTTTGGAGGAATTTTCTTACTTACTGGGCATATCCATCCTCGAGCAGACACCCTTCACAGGTTTGGAAGAGGTTCCTAGACCCGAGGACATTGCTTCAGCCTTACATCTAAAAAGGGCTGATGTAGTATCCAACTGGGAGACACGGAGCAGGGTTAAAGGTTTCGTAGCCAAGTTTCTAATGGATCAAGCTCAACAGTTATGGGATAACTTGGATTTTCAGGCTTTTGAAGACATCTTGGCTCTCCTTATCTACGACTTGGTTCTTTTCCCGAATCCGGATTCCTTCATAGATGTGCATGCAGTTAAGATCTTCTTGTCTCGTAATCTAGTGCCTACTCTTCTGGGTGATATTTTACATGCTCTCTATACTCGTACTGTGCAAAGAAGGGGGACCCTCATGTGTTGCATGCCGCTGCTGGCGAGGTGGTTTATTTTGCACCTCCCCAAGTCTATATTGAAGAATGAGGAAGGTTTAGGTTGGGCTTACAGGGTAATGTCCCTTGCCCATACATACATTCTTTGGAGTTCTAAGGATATGGAAAGAGTAGCTGTCATTGATCGATGTGGGGAATACCCTAATGTCCCGTTGCTTGGAATTAGAGGGGGAATAACCTACATTCCTTGCTTGGCTCTACGAAAGTTTGGTCGCACTCGGAGAGACGGTCCTCATGAGCTACTTCTTACAGATATTGTCTTTGACTATAAGGGGGACGTTGATGAGCATCGCTGAAGGTTTATACGGGCCTGGGGCATGGTGAACAGGTCTGACCCTCACGAGCTAGGACCAAAGACTTCTCTCCCTATGCAACCTTATCTCCAATGGGTTTGAGCCTGTGCTCAAAAGCTGGGGATGCCTTATGAAGTTGTTTTGCCAGTGGTTGTGGAGCATACTAATGAAGAAGGTGTTCCTTATACCGTCCTCTATCCCTATATGCCTAATGATCTTGAGGCACTAAAGAGATCATGGATCCAGTTGAAGGAGGAAAGGGATACCTACCGAGAGAAGTATCATGAGCAGGAAAGGAAGATCTTGAAGCTCACGAGGCAACTTGAGAATGAAAGGACGATCAATGATTATGTCAGCACGAAGGATAAATGACCATGGGATTTTTGACATCTTTTATTGTTTCTAGTCTAGATTTGCTTTTCAGTTATTTCTTTGTAAACGCCTTAAAGGCATTGTTTAACATTTTTACAAGTTAATCTAATAAAGTGTGTTTCATTTTTGTTTTACAAATTTAAATCTCCCAAAGTCTTTGAAATCATTTCATACGCATTCCATTATCATGCACATCATTACAGGTATCATTACAGGTTTCTCATCTTCTTCGTTGTTTATTTCAGCACAAAATGTCTTATGAAATACCTACCGATCAGGCTATCAAAGCTCTTCAAGCACATAATACCCAATTCCAAGAGATGTTCTTGAACTTGGCTAAAGGACAAGAGGATTTGAAGACTCTCATCCTGAAAGAGAAGAAGAAGAATAAGAAGGTGGTTCTTCTGAATATGGGTCACAGATTTGGGAATAGGTTGCGACAGGAAGTTGATCTGTCTCATTCATCCAAAGGAGGATAGAATCAAGAGGAAGAAAAGGGTCCTAGCACTGTGATCTCTGATAATGACAGTGATTTATTTATGACCTATGTGGAATACATTTCTACTCCTTTGATGACAGTTAAGAAGAGTCTATTGTTGGCTGGTTTATTTCCGGGTTATGGCGAAGGTTGCCACCTATGTTCCATCCTGCCTGCTGGTTGCTATTTACTGAAATCAGGTGTTCAGCGCCTAATGGATAATAAAGAGATCATGTTCAATAAAACTTTAATTCCTGTTGAAGATGTTTCCATCATAACCATTTCCGCCAATCCTTCCAAGGCTTCCTCGAGAAAGCCTGTTAGGATTACATCTGTTCCGAGAATCGCTCTATTAATCATTATTGTCCCTGGTCCTATCCCATACACTTCGGATAAGGCTGTCCCTTGGAACTATGGGGCTTATGTATATTACCATGGGATTAAGCAAGACTTAAAGATTGAAGAAGTTGATGCTGACATCAGCAATATTGTCTGGGCTAGCAAGGTCACCAGAAGTGGAAGACTCTTTTCTCCCGAGATTTCCCCTCCGACTGTTCAAAAGCCTGTTGCCATTCCATCTTCTAGTACATCAGCTACTGTTCCAATTATGACTGCAGTTATCACCCCGTTCGCCGAGTCATCTAACACTCGGGGCAAAGAAATCACAGGTGAGCCTGCCCGGACGGAGACGCCTAGGAAGATTATTGTAGAAACCTCTAAGCAGGAGATAGAGGAAATTCTGAAGATTATCAAGAAGAGCGACTACAACATAGTCGAGCAGCTGGGGTAGACCCCATCAAAAATCTCCATGTTATCCTTGTTATTGTGTTCAGAACCCCATGCAAAGGCTTTAATTGCTTTCCTTAAAACTGCGCATGTGCCGTAGGAGACTTCTGCTGATCAATTCAAAGACGGTGTAGCTAGTTTGACTGCCGACAATAGTTTGGGTTTCTCAGATGCATATCTGACTGCTAAAGGAAGAAATTACAATGATGCTCTACACGTCTCGATCGAGTGCAGGGGCACTACTCTGGCCCACGTACTGGTTGATACTGGGTCCTCATTGAATGTTTTACCAAAGAAAGCATTAGACCGTCTAGACTGTGAAGGTTTAGTTCTGAAGCCAAGCAATATTGTGGTTAGGGCTTTCGACGGGTCGAAAAGGATGGTGCATGGGGAGGTGGATGTCCCTGTTAAGGTTTGCTCTCAGACTTTTGCATCTACTTTCTATGTGATGGATATCCGACCATCTTATTCTTGCTTATTGGGCCGCCCTTGGATTCATAAGGCTGGGGCAGTGACTTCTACTCTCCATCAAATGTTGAAATATCCAGTAAAAGGGAAGATTGTTAAAGTACAAGGGGAAGAGGAGTGCATGGTGAGTCATCTTAACTCCTTCCGGTATGTGGAGATGAATGGAGAGTTCATCGAAACCCCGTGTCAGAATTTTGAAGAGGTTCCCCAGACTTTGGCGTTGACTGAAGTTGCTGTTGACAAACCTCCGATGAAGATGGCTTCCCTCAAGGATGCCATGGCTGTTATTAATCAAGGTGGGTGTGCGAATTGGGGACAACTCCCTGACTTTGCACATAAAACTGACAAGTTTGGTTTAGGCTTTACTGCAGAGGCTCAAAGAGCTGTTCGGCGCGCACGGATTGGAAGACCTCCTTTGTGCATCAGTAATTCGGGAGTGAATGCAATTGAAGATGATGAAGAAGAGTCATATATCGACAATTGGATTTGCCCTACAACCAATGGTGCCTTGAACAATTGGATGGCGAAGGACTTCGTTCCCGTTTCTTTTATTACACAGTAATAGACTTTTGTTTTGAGATTTGTAACAGACAATTTAAAACGTTACGGCCCGGTGCCTTGCCCGAGGCACTTTGGCTTTGTTTGTGAGGGCTTATTATTTGTCATTTTCATATATCATTAATAAATTATTGGACGTTCTCTTGCATTACAAATTTTACGCTCCCTATTTTTCTTTGCTATCTCGCACTTTATCAAAACAACTATTTGTCTTACACACACTCACATATCATAATACAGGTCCACATCCACTCTGGATCCCATTGATAAAGACTCTGCTACTGCCAGTTATGACTTCAAAAATCTGATCAACCAAGCCGAGGACGAAGGTGAGGATGATTGTAAGGTGCCGGGGGAACTTGCTATACTGTTACTAAAGAAAGAGATGGCCATACAACCGCATGAAGAGCCATTGGAATCAGTGAATTTGGGTACAGAGGTGTGATACGGTGGGAGAACTGACTTGGGATTTTGAGTTTGTTTTTGCACTTGTTCGGTTTAGCAAGAGTCGCCACCGATTTTTATTTTATCCAAAGGAAAGGTAAAAAAGCACAGGAAAGACCTTTGAGATGTTTTCTTGGGTTCAGGGGGTAGATTATGAAAAGGAAAGGTGCTAGCACCCTTTTCATCCATGTTTATCCATGGGCTCTTAGTTACTTGTTTTAGATCACTTGCCTTTGCTTTTCAATTGTTTGAAATGGTGCTTTGTGTGTGTGGTTTTTGAAAATGTTTTGAAAAAGATGTCTTGTCTAGGCAACCTTAGTAATGATTCTTGTTTGAATATATACAAAGGTGTGTGTCTTTTTGAAAAGATAATTCAATGTTTTGAAAGTTGTTTTGAAATTGTTTTGAAGTTGTGTTGTGAAGTGTGTTTGAAAAATGGCAAGGAGGGAGCGCGTAATGATGATACTAGCTCACTTTTGGTATTTATGTATCTTTGACTTCTCTTGAATCGTTTGATGATGAACCCTATTTCTGAAAATGCTTCTGAATCTCTTCTTTGAATGTTGGATATCTTGAGATGTTGTTATTGTTGTTGATTTTGGCTTATGATTTGTTGATGATCATCATACGTATTCTGAAACTTATTTGTTGTTGTCGATTTGGTGTTTGGATCTTTTGTGATAATGAACTGGAACTGAAAAAAGGGCTATTATTAGCTTGGATTTGAGTTTGATATGCAGGCTGTAAGTTTGTGATTTGGCAGTTTGATGAACTTTAGGCAGGCTTGTTGTGCTTGCTTGACAGGCTCATGTGATTTGTGGTTTTTTGATGGTTTTAGTGTTTGAGTGGGTTTTAGGCAGTTTTGGATGTTTTTGAAACAGGTTTCCTAGTTTGTAATTTATGTTTAGGATTTTGGAGGCAGACTGTGTTCTGAGTTTTGGGAAGGCAACAAGCTTGGGTTATTCTTAAACTTACAGTTTTACAGGTTTGAATAGTTTTGTGTTTAGGCAGTTTTGCAAGTCTGACAACTTGCAGTTATGCAGGCCACAGGTTTTAAGGCTTGTTTGGTAAGGCAGGCTTGCTTGAAGGTTTGTTTGGTAAGGCAGTCTTGCTTGAAGGTTTGTGTGTTTTTTTTAACTTGAAGTTTTGCAGGTTTGAATAGGTTTGATCTGAGGCAGGTTGGAGGTTTTTTAGGCAGGTTGTCTTGCTTCTGGTGTTTTGGTAAGGCAGGCTTACCTGAATAGGTTTGAATGGTTTGTGAGGCTTCAGGCAGGCTTGTGTTTAAAAGGCAGGCTTGGTAAGCTTAAGCTTGCAGTTTTGCAGGTTTTTTGTTGTGTTGAGAAAACAGGTTTGAAGGCTTGTCTGTTTTGCTTGCAAGTTTGGAGGTTATGTAATCTGTGTCCTCTCTTGTGTTTTTTCACTGTTATATTATTTCTTTAGTTCCTCTTATCTCTCCTTTACAGCCAGCCAAAACTGCAAACTGCAAAACCTATTCACTAGGTTCTCTCATTCCTCTCTCTCCTTAAGCATTTTAAATTGCTTATTTATCTTTTGATTTCTGAAAAATTGGGTTGTCTAGGAAATGATGAAAAAAAGCATCTTTGACAAGTTTTTACTTGTCAAATAAACTGCTTCCTGTTGTCTTGCCTTTTGTCTGCTGCATTGCTGTTTTTATGCTTCATTACCATTTTTATCAAATCTGTCTTGTAGCAATTTTGTACTGTAGCTGAATTTGGGACTTTATTTGCTGCTAAGTTTATGCCTTTGTTTTGACTCACCCTGGAAGTTTTGGCGCCTGTTTGCCTCTTTGAACTTTGTAACACATTTTTCTTGGTTAATGTAACTTGGAATTTGTAACTCAGTTTGCAGCTTGGAACTTTTTTCAGTTTGCAGCGTGGAACCTTTTGTGATTAGTTTGCTTGGCCAATGCAAATTGGAACTTTTTGTAATTCAACCATGTTTTTGCATTGAGTTTGACATGCTTGCATTTATATTTTATTTTTCTCTCTGTGAACCGAGAAGAGTGATCTTCTTGTGATTTGCAGAGAGAAAAATAAAGCGTGATGAAAAATAGGCAATCTGATTCTAGACGGCCAATTTTAATGATCATTTTTTTCTTCTTTTCATTTAAAATAATCTTGTACTGACTTTCTTTCTCTTCTTTTTTCTAGGTAGGTACCAGTTGAATAAATGGAAGAAATAGTAGAAGATCAAAGATTTCAAGATTTAGGCTTTAGATTTATTTTTTCACTTATTGTAAAAAATATTATTGTAAACACTGTAAATTATAAATTTACAATATTCGAATAATCATTTGTAACAATATTTGAAATAAATAAATAAAATTCTTTGTCAAATATTTCATTCTTTCTTTTGCACTGTCTATTTAATTATTTAAGTCTCTTAAATTAAAATAACTAGGAATGTATCCCAATAACTTTAATCCAGATGAAATAAATAAGCAGTAAACTTTTGCAGTCTCGCAATCCTGCATTAATCATCAGACGCCTGGCATTCCAATTAACCATGCTTTATACAGTTAATCAAACAAGTGTTCCATACACTTTTCACTCCACTGATCAAACCAATGCCTCAAAGTTTCAAACAAAGCCTCAGCTTCTATCCCAGATATTTAGGTTCTTTGAGAACAACCAGCAATCTTGAACAAGCATGACAATAATGTAACGATTAACTGAATATCTGAGGATTCAGTTCTTTCTGAGAAATGCGAATGAAAAAAAAACCTAATTCTGGATTGACTGATAAAGAAAAGTCTGTTTGACTGATTCTTGAGCCAATCTCAAAAATCAGAGAAAACCATGGGGTTGTGATTTCTTGTAAAAAGGGGAGGGCAAATTTTGGGGTATAACAGTTGCCCCTGTTCAATCTTCTTGAACCTGAAGAGTTAGATTGGGGAGTTTGCCTTTCGCGACTCGAAGGTAAAAGATGATTGGACACTAGAGTGCCTAAAAATTTTCACTTGTCAAAGCATAGTTGAGGGAATGGGCTTAAAGATGTCATTTGGAGATGTGACAAAATCTTGTCGGAAATGGGCTTAAAGATGCCATATGGATATGTGACAGAATCTTGTCGGAGATGGGCTTAAAGATGCCATCCAAGAATGTTTGTTGAACTGTATGTCGTAGGTTAGTGGGTGAGTATCAGAGAGGTGTCCGTGTTTGGAACATCTCTGAACTGGGGGTCTGAATAAGCAATAGATTGACATCTATGTTGGGAAGCATCCGTAAACTATTTTCAGAAGTCTTGAAGTTGAATAAGCAATAGATCAGCATCCGTGTTGGGAAGCGTCCGTAAACTGTTTTCAAAAGTTGAATCTGAACAAGCGATAGATTAACATCCGTATTTGGAGAATCCGTAAACTGTTTTCAGAAGTCTTGAAGTTGAATAAGCAATAGATCAGTATCCATGTTGGGAAGCGTCCGTAAACTGTTTTCAAAAGTTAAATCCGAACAAGCGATAGATTAACATCCGTGTTTGGAGAATCCATAAACTGTTTTCAGAAGTTGAGTCTGAACAAGCGATAAATTAACATCCGTGTTTGGAGAATCCGTAAACTATTTTCAGAAGTTGAGTCTGAACAAGCGATAGATTAACATCCGTGTTTGGAGAATCCGTAAACTTTTTTCAGAAGTTGAGTCTGAACAAGCGATAAATTAACATCCGTATTTGGAGAATCCGTAAACTGTTTTCAGAAGTTGAATCTGAACAAGCGATAGATTAACATCCGTATTTGGAGAATCCGTAAACTGTTTTCAGAAGTCTTGAAGTTGAATAAGCAATAGATCAGCATCCATGTTGGGAAGCATCCGTAAACTGTTTTCAAAATTTGAATCTGAACAAGCGATAGATTAACATCCGTATTTGGAGAATTCGTAAACTGTTTTCAGAAGTCTTGAAGTTGAATAAGCAATAGATCAACATCCATGTTTGGAGAATCCGTAAACTGTTTTCAGAAGTTGAGTCTGAACAAGCGATAGATTAACATCCGTGTTTGGAGAATCCGTAAACTGTTTTCAGAAGTTGAGTCTGAACAAGCGATAGATTAACATCCGTGTTTGGAGAATCCGTAAACTGTTTTCAGAAGTTGAATCTGAATAAGCGATAGATTAACATCCGTATTTGGAGAATCCGTAAACTGTTTTCAAAAGTCTTGAAGTTGAATAAGCAATAGATCAACATCCATGTTGGGAAGCGTCCGTAAACTATTTTCAAAAGTTGAATCTGAACAAGCGATAGATTAACATCCGTATTTGGAGAATCCGTAAACTGTTTTCAGAAGTCTTGAAGTTGAATAAGCAATAGATCAGCATCCATGTTGGGAAGCGTCCGTAAACTGTTTTCAAAAGTTGAATCTGAATAAGCGATAGATTAACATCCGTATTTGGAGAATCCGTAAACTGTTTTCAGAAGTCTTGAAGTTGAATAAGAAATAGATCAGCATCCATGTTGGGAAGCGTCCGTAAACTGTTTTCAAAAGTTGAATCTGAACAAGCGATATATTAACATCCGTATTTGGAGAATCTGTAAAGTGTTTTCAGAAGTCTTGATTGAAGCTTGATGACCTTATCCTTGGAAAGGGTCAAAATTAGCTGAAACACAAAGTTATGTTGCATGAAATGTATGATGCAATTTATGTGTTATATCAATGTTTATGATATATGAATGTAATGTATGCGTATGTAAGCCGATGAACTGTCTTGCTGAGGAAAATGAATCCTGGATAGCTGGAGATAATAAAATCTTGACCGCTGTCGGGGAGAAATAAATCCTTGACTGTTGCTGGGGATCGAGAATCTCTTGATCGTTGACAACGAGAAGTCCTAGGATCACTGTTGAGGAATATGTGTGTCTTCCAGCTCTTTGACAACCTATGCGGAGAGAAATCATACTGCCGGGAGAAGTCAGGAGTTTGGTTTGTATTCCAATCTACTGGGGATTCCTATTTTGAGGAGATCTTTACTGGGGAATACTTTGTGAGGTACTGAGAATGAGAGTCTTCGTTCTGCTTGGGGAATAAGAATTCTGTGGGGGAATAGCCATACTGTTGAAAAGTAGCTATCCTGTCGGAGAGTAAAACTCAAGATTCTGGAAAAAGCTTATTCCTGTCTGGAAGAAATTCAGGTTTAGGTTGTATGCCACTTTAAGAATGAGAATCTTCACTCTGTCGGGAATACCAGAAATTCAGATGTTATACCACTTTGAGAAATGAGAATCTTCATTCTGTCGGGAATATCAGGAGGTTGGGTGTATGCCAATCTACTAGGGAAGCCAAAATGAGAATCTTCATTCAGGTCTTAGGTCATAAGATTGGGTGTATGCCAATCTCTTGAGATTTTAAGGATGAGAATCTTCATTCTGTTAAGGGTCGGGAGGTTGGGAGTATACCAATCTCTTGAGGTTTTAAAGATGAGAATCTTCATTCTTGAGAGAAACAGATTTTTAGGAGCTTCAGTTGTCCGTTATTCTGTTGATGGTTGTAACTTCCAACAGGTGATGAAGGGAATTTTGATGACGACCGTAATTTCCAGCAGGTGATGAAGGAAATTTTTAATGACCGTGAATTCGAACAGGTGATGAAGGAATTTTTGATGACGACCGTAACTTCCAGCAGGTGATGAAGGAAATTTTTAACGACCGTTCAACTTGAAATGTAATTTGTTTTGGAGAATAAATCCTTGACAAATGTTGGGGAAATAAACCATGACTGCTGGTCTGCTAGAGAGGTGATCACCTTCTCAAGGACGCTTGAATTTCTTTTCAGAAAGATTTCGGAGAGATTTCATCACTGCCCCTAGTATCAAATGTTTGTGGTATTGCCAGGAAACTTGGATTGCACGTAACCCTTTGTTGAGATTGGCGCTTAAATTCCCCAAGTGATGGTGAGGAAAACTTGCCCCAGATTATCCTGCAATTGAGAGATTTCTTGAAATCTTGACTGGACTGCCCTAGGTTTAATGGTCTTTGAAAGATTTGTTGAAATCTTGACTGGATTGCCCCAGGTTTACTGAACTTTGAAAGATTTGTTGAAATCTTGACTGAACTGCCCCTGATTTACTGAATAATACCAAACCAAGTCCCCCATTTGTTGATGGGAGATTTTTGCCATGGGAGTGTCATCCCACTTGAAGTGATTTTATTCACTGATAGAGCTTTCGTTCCTCCGAACATTCACTGTTGCGAATTTCTTCGCTGTCAAACAAATAAACATGTGCAAACAACAATATTCGAATAATGCAAGGTTTATGCTAGTCTCGAAGTTTTTAAAAATGCATTTTTTAGCAGAAAACTTTTTATAAGACAAATTCAACACAAGATTTTAGGGCAAAGCCTTACAGGAGTCAGGATACCTTTTGTAACAGTATACTTTCAAACTAACCCATGCTTCAATTAGGACTTTTGAAGGATTGTAACGTGGCTTGGTTCACGGTTTAAGAAAGAAAGGATAAAGGCTCCAATTATATTTGTTCCCACCCGCTCTTCGTGATGTCCTTCAGTCCTAAACTTAGTTAATTGTGCGTCGAACTCTATTCGAGGTTAGAACGATATTTCGGTGATGGTTCACACCAGTTGAATTTTATGGAAGGCAATCATCATTTTTGCAACATTTTTCATGTTATTGAGGATTTATAATGACCTCTTTCTTTTGATTTGTTATCCCTAATTTTTGCCTGACTGTTCTTGCTTTCGAGATTACTGTCAGCGGGATGCCCCAGCTTTCTTAAGCCTCCTTTATAGGTTTTGGCTTAGTGGGCTTTTTTCTTTTGAGAGGTAATGACTGCCTATGAGATAAGGAACCATCACTGTCCTTTGACTCCCGAGGAATGTTTTTGATGTCATTCGTTGTATTATGAACTGAGAGTTTGTGACTTCAACGCGCATCTTTTGAATTAACTGAGAAACTACCCTGCCCCAGGTTTTAATCAAAGGTTTCAAATTGTGTTTTAAAACAAAAAACTTCTACTTCTTTGGCTCGAAGGGGTTGACTAGGGATTATCTTCCTTATAACTCCAGTGTTTAGGATCTGAAAGAAACGCCTGTACATCGTCAGCAAGGTCTGTTCAAAAGCATACCGTATGAGATTATGGTATTGTTTCGTCATCCTCCCTCTAAAGGCTTGTAGCTTTTTTGCAAGAGTTAAATGTCATAAAGAAAGTAGAAAGCATAGTTTAAGAATAGTGAAAACGAATGGATGAATTCAAGACAAACACATGCAATGCATTAATGAAACAGAGTTTGACATCAACAGATAATTGTTTGAATAACAAAAGAAATTACAACTTGAAAATTCAAATGGAACAAAAGTCTCTTGGTTCGAACTTTGTCATTTCAGGTGGAGAACCCTTAGCGGAAGATTTTCATCTCGCCATCCGGCATGAATTCCAGCACTCCTTCGTCAATCAAGTCTTGGATCTTGTTTTTCAAAGTCCAACAGTCGTCGGTGTCATGTCCAGGACTATAGGAGTGGTATGCACAAAATGCGTCGGGGTGATATCTAGGAGCAGAGGTATTGGGCTTCCGAATAGGATCCCTTAAGGAAGTCAAATTGACCTCCAACAAGTGTTCCAGTATTAGAGATGATGGTATGTCAGTCTCAGTGAAATTTTTTCCAGATGTATTCTGCTTACGCCGATTACCCCGTTGACGCTGGCGAGGTTGTTGTTGGGCTTGTAACCCTGAAGCAAGTTGAGGAGATTTTCCCTTGTCTTCTTGTCTCAAAGGAGGTTGAATGATGACTTGATCTTCAACCCTAGATGTTTTCCCCACTTGGTTGTCTCAAAGCAGCTTGTTGACGAGAACCCCGAGCTCTTCTTGTCTTTGAGCCAGGTCTTGAATGAGAGCCATCTGGCCCACCAGTTGTCCCATCATCTGGATCTTCATTGTTGCCAGCTCAATCTGTAGTTCTTTCAACTGATCATTCCTGACACTTCTTGAATTCCCTAGGACCATTCCCCTTGTGAGGAGAGCTTTCACTTCTTCTTGCCCTTGGGACAGGTTCAAGAACATTTCTTAAAGTTGAGCATTTTGATCTTGGATATCTTTGACAGTCCTCTCTAGAGCCATCTCTACTGAAATAAACAGTAGGAGAATAAGGAAACCTGAAAAGGAAAACCTTTTATGATACAATGCATGATATGTGGATGAATGTTTTCAAGGATCTCTCGGGGTAAACACAAGAAAATGTTTGAACTTTGATCAACATATTTGATTGTAGAACTTTGTATCGGTGGATGTATTTCCACGAGAATCAAGCTCACCATGTCAAGTGGGTCATAGCCCCTGATTCAAGTTGTTGCACTTGATCTTTGACGGTGTTTGTTTAGAGGAAAATGAAACCTCTTGCCCTTTGGTAGACGTCTGGTTCAACGTGACCCTACATCAAAAGACCCTCGAGATCCTTGAAATGGTTATTGAAAATGCTATGGTATGATGTTATGATGTTATGTACATGTATGCAAAAGTAAGCAAGTGTATATACATGTAATCATATTCATACAAAGAAGACAAGTCCTTAGGTTTAGGCTTGCATGGGGTTTGTAGGTAAGTACCCTCTTGAAGTTAGTTGGCTCAACCTGTCCTAAAATAGAAACCGGGTTCTAAGGAGCTCAATATCACTGGATTATTTTCTGTGTTCATTGTTTTGGTTTAGCCACTTAACTGGCGACCAAAATATTCCAAGAAAACAATCCTCAATGAGTGTAGTATCGAGTATCTACCAACTTAGGACTGTACCAAAGTCGGTCATCTCACTACCCCTGAAAAGGCCAAGATGGTCAAGTAAGGTTCTAAAGTTAATTGATGCTTCATGACACCATGCGGCGGCCCCGTACTCTCCTTGATTCAACTCAAGGGTTACCGGTACCAACCAAAGTGCCACATCAACATAGCTACTGTTTCAACCATGTCGGTATACCCCGCATAGTTCCCTCACAGTTTATTGCTACTTACCTAAAAAGGTGTCCCCAAATCCGGGTGTAGGATTTAAAACAAACCCAAACAAGGAAAAAAGTAAAGCAATCAAATCAATCAAGGTAAGCGTGTAAAGGTGATCTAAAATCCAAAGGTAACCCCACTTTTAGAAAGAATTACCCAACAGAGTCGCCAGTTCTGTGATACGGTGGGAGAACTGACTTGGGATTTTGCGTTTGTTTTCGCACTTGTTCGGTTTAGCAAGAGTCGCCACCGACTTTTATTTTATCCAAAGGAAAGGTCAAAAAGCACAGGAAAGACCTTTGAGATGTTTTCTTGGGTTCGGGAGGTAGATTATGAAAAGGGAAGGTGCTAGCACCCTTTTCATCCATGGTTATCCATGGGCTCTTAGTTACTTGTTTTAGATCACTTGCCTTTGCTTTTCAATTGTTTGAAATGGTGCTTTGTGTGTGTGGTTTTTGAAAATGTTTTGAAAAAGATGCCTTGTCTAGGCAACCTTAGTAATGATTCTTGTTTGAATATATACAAAGGTGTGTGTCTTTTTGAAAAGATAATTCAATGTTTTGAAAGTTGTTTTGAAATTGTTTTGAAGTTGTGTTGTGAAGTGTGTTTGAAAAATGGCAAGGATGTTTTGCAAGATTTTTGATCAAGTAACTAAGAGTTGTCTACCCTATTTTACTCAAAGATCTTTCTTATGTCTTTAACCCTTTTAACAGTGTTGTTTCACCATTGTGTTTGATGAACAACCTTGCGTTAAGATGTTTAACGGGACATGCGCGGGTCATCGTATATAATCATTGAAGGCAACTTGTGAGACGCTCTAGCAATTTTGTAAGGGACGAGATCGTTTTAACGAAGGCAACGTCGAGGGTCATAGAGGGACTACGATCTTTGTTTATCGAAGGGACATTTGCTAGAGTGTCTCATACTCGAGGGACATGATTGTATTTTCCGAGGCAACAAGCGAGGTTACCCTAGAGGTGCAAGTGTGAATTGTGTATTGATTTTCATGCATTTGTCTTTGTATTAGGTCAACTAGCGATTGGTTTTGAATTTTCACATACAAACCCTAATCTCTAATCATGGCATATTTAAAAAGCATAAAGTGCGAGAATTAAATTCTAAGCTATTACAAAAGAGTATCCGGGGACGGGGGTACAAATTATTTACAAATGGGGATGTGTCTTATCAGAATAATGTCCCAAATGTTATGGGTTACAACCAAATTGAATCGACGCAATTCAAAAATTAACAGATTATAAGATAAAGAAAATCAGAGAAATATGAGATGTATGTATTTATTTACAAATGATCAAATAAAGTATTAACCTAATTAAAGACTTAAGTATTATTATTATTATTTTTGCATTTTGGTTAATGTTATAAACAAGAGTTTTAAAGAAAAGAAAAATCATTTTTAGTTAAAGTTTATTGTATATGCACTTTAAGTGTAATAATTGTTTTAAGAAACTATTAAGAACATTTTATACAAAATTTAATATCTTATCTTTATTTAACAAAAGAGAAGAAAAAAGAATTAGGTTATGAAAATAAGGTGATAATAAAAAAGTATTTGTTTTCAAAACATTAAAAAAAGTTAAATGGGCTTAAGGAATGTATTTGGCCCAAATAAAAGAAACATAATTAGACTAAAGGGGGTGCAGGCGCTGAAAGCAATTGGGGCTTCATGAGTTTTGTTGGGCGATGGCCCATTTGAAACATACAGTTTTTTTTAGGGTTTGTGTTTGTTCATTCAGAGTTAGGGTTTGCTTTGTACAGCGGCGCCGCTCCTTCATCTTCGTCCTCTTCGCCTCTCTCTAACCCCAAGAGCAACTGATGTCCTCTCTTACACCCAACTTCTAGAGCGTTTCCTCCACCCATCTCCCGTCCTCTCACAGTGGCCCACGGCGGTTCTCTCTTGAACGGTATGAATCATTATCTTTTGCCTTAGTTTTTTTTACAGTTTGCTCATTTGTTTGTTTCTTACATGCTCGTTTTGATTTATGGTTTTGATGTTTGATGCATAGTAAAGAGGTTGAGAGTAAATTTACCTTGGACGTTTCGCTTCTGAAAAGTGAGAGGAGGAGAGGGCTTGGACTGGTGGCGCTCTCAGGTGGCCGGAGGAGGGAGCGTGTAATGATGATACTGGCTCACTTTTGGTATTTCTGTATCTTTGACTTCTCTTAAATCGTTTGATGATGAACCCTATTTCTGAAAATGCTTCTGAATCTCTTCTTTGAATGTTGGATATCTTGAGATGTTGCTATTGTTGTTGATTTTGGCTTATGATTTGTTGATGATGATCATACGTATTCTGAAACTTATTTGTTGTTGTCGATTTGGTGTTTGGATCTTTTGTGATAATGAACTGGAACTAAAAAAAGGGCTATTATTAGCTTGGATTTGAGTTTGATATGTAGGCTGTAAGTTTGTGATTTGGCAGTTTGATAAACTTTAGGCAGGCTTGTTGTGCTTGCTTAAAAGGCTCATGTGATTTGTGGTTTTTTGATGGTTTTCGTGTTTGAGTGGGTTTTAGGCAGTTTTGGATGTTTTTGAAACAGGTTTCCTAGTTTGTAATTTATGTTTATGATTTTGGAGGTAGACTGTGTTCTGAGTTTTGGGAAGGCAACAGGCTTGGGTTATTCTTAAACTTGCAGTTTTACAGGTTTGAATAGTTTTGTGTTTAGGCAGTTTTGCAAGTCTGACAACTTGCAGTTATGCAGGCCACAGGTTTGAAGGCTTGTTTGGTAAGGCAGGCTTGCTTGAAGGTTTGTTTGGTAAGGCAGGCTTGCTTGAAGGTTTGTGTTTTTTTTAACTTGCAGTTTTGCAGGTTTGAATAGGTTTGATCTGAGGCAGGTTGGAGGTTTTTTAGGCAGGCTGTCTTGCTTCTGGTGTTTTGGTAAGGCAAGCTTGCCTGAATAGGTTTGAATGGTTTGTGAGGCTTCAGGCAGGCTTGTGGTTGCAAGGCAGGCTTGGTAAGCTTAAGCTTGCAGTTTTGCAGGTTTTTTGTTGTGTTGAGAAAACAGGTTTGAAGGCTTGTCTGTTTTGCTTGCAAGTTTGGAGGTTATGTAATCTATGTCCTCTCTTGTGTTTTTTCACTGTTATATTATTTCTTTGGTTCCTCTTATCTCTCCTTTACAGCCTGCCAAAACTGCAAACTGCAAAACCTATTCACTAGGTTCTCTCATTCCTCTCTCTCCTTAAGCATTTTAAATTGCTTATTTATCTTTTGATTTTTGAAAAATTGGGCTGTCTAGGAAATGATGAAAACAAGCATCTTTGACAAGTTTTTACTTGTCAAATAAACTGCTTCCTGACGTCTTGCCTTTTGTCTGCTGCATTGCTGTTTTTATGCTTCATTACCATTTTTATCAAATCTGTCTTGTAGCAATTTTGTACTATAGCTGAATGTGGGACTTTATTTGCTGCTAAGTTTATGCCTTTGTTTTGACTCACCCTGGCAGTTTTGGCGCCTGTTTGCCTCTTTGAACTTTGTAACACATTTTGCTTGGTTAATGTAACTTGGAATTTGTAACTCAGTTTGCAGCTTGGAACTTTTTTCAGTTTGCAGCGTGGAACCTTTTGTGATTAGTTTGCTTGGCCAATGCAACTTAGAACTTTTTGTAATTCAACCATGTTTTTGCATTGAGTTTGACATGCTTGCATTTATATTTTATTTTTCTCTTTGTGAACCGAGAAGAGTGATCTTCTTGTGATTTGCAGAGAGAAAAATAAAGCGTGATGAAAAATAGGCAATCTGATTCTAGACGGCCAATTTTAATGATGATTTTTTTCTTTTTTTCATTTAAAATAATCTTGTACTGACTTTCTTTCTCTTCTTTTTTCCAGGTAGCTACCAGTTAAATAAATGGAAGAAACAGTAGAAGATCAAAGATTTCAAGATTTAGGCTTTAGATTTATTTTTTCACTTATTGTAAAAAATATTATTGTAAACACTGTAAATTATAAATTTACAATATTGAATAATCATTTGTAACAATATTTGAAATAAATAAATAAAAGTCTTTGTCAAATATTTCATTCTTTCTTTTGCACTGTCTATTTAATTATTTAAGTCTCTTAAATTAAAACAATCGGGAATGTATCCTAATAACTTTAATCCAGATGAAATAAATAATCAATAAACTTTTCCAGTCTCGCAATCCTGCATTAATCATCAGACGCCTGGCACTCCAATTAACCATGCTTTATACAGTTAATCAAACAAGTGTTCCATACACTTTTCACTCCACTGGTCAAACCAATGCCTCAAAGTTTCAAACAAAGCCTCAGCTCTTATCCCAGATAATTAGGTTCTTTGAGAACAACCAGCAATCTTGAACAAGCATGACAATAATGTAACGATTAACTGAATATCTGAGGATTCAGTTCTTTCTGAGAAATGCGAATGAAAAAAAAACCTAATTCTGGATTGACTGATAAAGAAAAGTCTGTTTGACCGATTCTTGAGCCAATCTCGAAAATCAGAGAAAACCCTGGGGTTGTGATTTCTTGTAAAAAGGGGATGGCAAATTTTGGGATATAACAAGAGGAATACAAGAAAGAGGTCAAGATAGGTGCAAACCTGGAGTCTAGTGTCAAGCAACGGTTGATACAGATGTTACGCGACTATGTTGAGATCTTCGCCTGGTCTTATGAAGATATGCCTGGTTTAGACACTGATATTGTGGTACACCGCCTACCAACCAAAGAAGATTGTCCTCCAGTAAAGCAGAAAGTTCGCCGTATGCGCCCCGAGATATCTGAGAAAATCAAAGATTAGGTCATGAAACAGTTTGATGCCGGTTTTCTAGCTGTTACTTCTTACCCACAGTGGGTTGCCAACATGGTTCCGGTGCCGAAGAAAGATGGTAAGGTACGGATGTGTATGGACTATAGAGATCTGAACAGGGCGAGCCCCAAGGATGATTTCCCGCTTCCTCACATCGATGTTCTGGTCGACAACACCGTGAAACATAAGATCTTCTCCTTTATGGATAGTTTTTATGGTTACAATCACATTAAGATGGCTCCCAAAGACATGGAGAAGACAACTTTCATTACACAGTGGGGCACCTTCTGTTACAAAGTAATGCCTTTCCGGTTGAAGAATGTTGGGGCAACGTATCAGCGCGCCATGGTCGCTTTGTTCCACGAAATGATTCACCATGAGATTAAGGTGTACGTTGATGACATGATTGCAATGTCTCAGACTGAAGAAGAGCACCTTGACCATCTCCAGAAACTGTTCGACAGGTTGGATATGTACAAGCTGAGGTTGAACCCGAACAAGTGCACCTTCGAGGTAAGGTCTGGTAAGCTGTTGGGTTTCGTCGTTAGTGATAAGGGTATTCAAGTGGATCCGGCGAAGGTGAAGGCTATACAAGAGATACCAGCTCCCCGAACGGAAAAGGAAGTTAGAGGCTTTTTGGGACGTCTGAATTACATTGCCCGATTTATTTCACATTTGACCGCTACTTGTGAGCCGATCTTCAAGCTGCTGAAGAAAGATTAAGTAGTAAAATGGAATGATGAATGTCAGACCTCCTTCGAAAGGATCAAGGAATACCTCAAAGAACCACCAATTCTGATGCCTCCAGTTGAAGGAAGACCTTTGATCTTATACTTGATAGTACTCGACAATTCAATGGGGTGCGTGCTGGGGCAGCATGACGAGTCTGGCCGAAAAGAGCACGCTATTTACTACCTTAGCAAAAAGTTTACTGACTGCGAGACCCGATACTCGTTGCTCGAGAAAACTTGCTGCACTTTGGCATGGGCTGCTCATCGGCTGAGACAGTATATGCTGACTCACACTACTCTATTAATATCAAAGATGGATCCAATCAAGTATATCTTCGAAAAGCCTGCCTTGTCCGAAAGAATAGCAAGATGGTAGATGATCTTAACTGAGTATGAAATCCAATACACAACCCAGAAGGCAATCAAGGGGAGTGTGTTGGAAGATCATTTGGCGCATCAGGCCGTGGATGATTACCAATCCATGAATTTTGAGTTCCCGGATGAGAACATCATGTTGGTGACCGACTGTGAAGAACCTGGACTGGATGAAGAACCTGAAGAAGGATCCCGATGGTCTATGTATTTTGATGGAGCCTCAAATGCGTTGGGTAATGGCATTGGCGCCATGATCATATCTCCTGAAGGCTGTCATACTCCATTCACCGCCCAATTATGTTTTAACTACACCAACAATATGGCGGAGTATGGAGTGTGCATCATGGGCCTTCGAGCAACTATTGACCTAAGGATTAAGTTCTTGAGTGTATTCGGAGATTCCGCTCTCGTGATCAGTCAGATCAAAGGCGAGTGGGATACAAAACACCCAAATCTTATTCCTTACAAATAGTATGTATTGACGTTGCTCCCACACTTTTAGGAGATAACCTTTGAACACTTTCCAAGAGAGGAGAATCAGTTAGATGACGCGCTTGCTACCATGTCTTATATGTTCAAGGTCAGATGGGACAATAAAGCTCCCCAGATTACCATTGAGAGGTTGGACGAACCTGCACATTGCTATGACATTGAGACTGAAGAGGTAGCAGATAAACCCTAGTTTCACGAGGTAAAGAGGTATCTTGAGGCTCAAGAATACCCCAAGGGTGCATCTGTTAATGATAAGAAGTTCTTGAGGAGGTTCGTGGCGAAGTTCTTCGTCAGTAATGGTATCCTTTATAAGCGTAACCATGATTCAACCTTACTGTGATGTGTGAACAAGAGCGAGGCAGAAAGGATTATGGTAGAGTTACATGAAGGTACTTTCGGAACTCATTCCAGTGGACATACCATGGCAAAGAAAATCCTACGGGCGGGATATTATTGGTCTACTATGGAAGCCGATTGTTATCAGCATTCTCGGACCTGTCATAAGTGCCAAGTTTATGCTGATAAGGTGCATGCACCTCCAGTTCCTCTGAATGTTTTGACAGCTCCTTGGCCTTTTGCAATGTGGGGCATCGACATGATCGACGAGATCAGACCTACTGCATCCAACAGGCACCGTTTCATCCTGGTAGCTATTAATTATTTCACGAAGTGGATTGAGGCAGCTTCCTTTGCTACAGTAACCAAGAACGTCATGGCGCGGTTCATCCGACACAATCTGATTTGTCAATACAGTGTACCAGAGAGGATCATTACGGACAATGGTACAAATCTCAACAATACAATGATCACCGAACTCTGCAAATAGTTTAAGATACAACATCACAACTCTTCTCCCTACCGACCGAAGTTGAATGGGGCTGTTGAAGCAGCTAACAAGAATATCAAGAAGATTGTGCAGAAGATGACAGTGACATACAAAGACTGGCATGAGATGTTACCATTCGCTCTTCATGGGTACCGTACCTCAGCACAGACATCGACAGGGGCAACACCCTACTCTCTGGTGTATGGAATGGAGGCAGTCTTACCCATTGAAGTCCAGATACCCTCTCTGCAGATTATGAAGGATGAAGGTTTAAGGAAAGATGATTGGATCCAAACCCGGCTTGATCAGCGAATCTAATCGACGAAAAGAGACTTAATGCTATTTGTCATGGTCAGACGTATCAAAAGAGGATGATCAAGGCATTTAACAAGAAAGTCAGACGAAAAGAGTATCAAGTTGGAGATTTAGTGATCAAACGCATCATTCTGCCCCAAGGTGATCCCAGGGGTAAATGGACCCCCACATACGAAGGGCCATTTGTGGTTAAGAGCATCTTCTCAGGAGGAGCTATGATTTTAACCACCATGGATGCTGACGACCTTCCTCACCCCGTCAATGCCGACATAGTGAAAAAAATACTACACATAACCAAAGACCCGCTAGGTCGACTGGCCTAGGCAAAAATAAGGGCTTCCCGGTGAACCAAAAGGGTTCGGGCAAAAGTAAGGGATGAAAATAAAAAAAACATACATCCGGCAACTCGAAAACCTGAAAAGGCGGCTTGGGCAAAAAAGGGTATCCCGGTGGACCGAAAACCCGAAAGGGCGGTCCAGGAAAAAATTAGCAATTAAAGCGTAACACTATGTCTCATTGGATCATCTTGTAACCAGACTTCGGTATCGACTATCAAGCTCGGACATCGCCAATCAATCTGATCTACCTTTGACCCAATATCAAAGTGATGAGATGCTCGAGGATATAAAGGCAATAGCAGAGTTGGAACCCAGTGGGATAAACCACATAGCTGTTTTTCTTTGTTTTTTTTCACAAATTGTATAAATTCTATCTTTCGGCGGCATTCTCTTACTAGGACGTCAGCCTCTTGTACAAAAACGCCTATTACAGGCCAACTTCAAAATCAATACAATTCATTTTACAATAAATTTCAAAATTGTTTTTCTTTTTCTGTTTTGTTTTGCAAGAACGTCCAATGATTCATTTTTGATATATGCATTTGAAAATAATTGCTGCTCATAAATATTTATGTACGAAACAAAAGAAGATTACTGGTGATTCCAGAAACAGGGGCAAACAAGAAATGTCCAAACCTTACAGTTGCTCTATTCACCAGGTACAGGGATAGACCCAGCTAGAGAACATGACTAAAAGTGCATACACTCCCCGCAGAGTAAAAGATACCCAAAGACAGTGATGTTAGCTTCCCCGAACAGGACACAACTCTCCCTAGCCGAGGTTCGCAATCGCGAGTGAGTCGGTAAGATTCTCCCCAAGCAGAGTTCATCTATCACCAACACTAGAAGACCACCCCCAGTGGAGTTTATTTCTTCCACAAACAAAACTTTATCCCCGATAGAGTTCATCATCATCAGCAACAGTAATTCATCCACAGCCGAGGTTATTTCTCCATGCCAGCAGATCTTGTGACAGAGTATCTCTTCCTCACAAAGTCATTTGTTCATCAATTTATTCTCCAGCAGAATTATTCTCGCCAATTTATTCTCAAGTCATCTTCAGTCGTTATCCTCGGCAAGCGAAACTCTTTATATTCTCCAGCAGCAGTCCGAGATTTATTTTCCCTAGTTAGAGAACATCATAAAAACATTACACATCCATACATCATGGCATGCATATACGCATCATACAGCATAATCTCATTTATTTTGAGAACATCATTGCTTGATACATGTCATGCATCATGACATTACATACGACTAACCCTTTACCTTTTAGGAAAAGATACAATCAAATTCTCACAAAGTTCAAGCTATGAAGCCCGGGTACGAACGGATAGTATCTTGATCTCTCCATCATATTGTGAAGCCCGGAGAACAACCGGATAATAGTATCAGAATACCGCGAAGCCTAGATTACAACCAGATAGTGGTATCTTTTAAACAAGCTATGAAGCCCGGATTCGACCGGATAGTAGTTTAATCCCCAGCAAGTTATTATGAAGCCCGAATTACAACCAGATAGCAATACAAGATGCCATGAAGCCTGGATTACGACCAAATAACAATACAAGACGCCATGAAGCCTGGATTCGACCAGATTGTGGTATATCATAAACACAAGTCGTGAAGCCTGGAGTCGACCGGATAGCAGCTTAACAAGTTATTGTGAAGCCTAGATTACAACCAGATAGCAATACAAGACACCATGAAGCCTGGACTCGACCAGATAATGGTAGAAGAACATTGTGAAGCCTAGATTACGGCCATATAACAACCAAGAATACTACAAAGCCTAGATTACGACCAAATAGTGGTATATCTTTAATGCAAGTTATGAAGCCCGAATTCGACCGGATAATATATGGATTTCCCCGAACACCATGAAGCCTGGATTCGACCGGATAATGGTATAAGACATCGTGAAGCCTGGATTACGACCAGATAGTGGTATGATACATCGTGAAGCCTGGATTACGACCAGATAGCGGTACAAGACACTATGAAGCTTGGATATCGACCAAATAGCAGTTCACCCAGCCAATTACTATGAAGCCCAGAGTCGACCAGATATTAGTAGGCCTTACAATCAAATGGAAGCCCGAATGCGACTGGATAACTGCTTGATTTCTTCTGAAGCCTGGATTTCGACCAGATAAGAAGTTAGGTATTGTGAAGCCTGGATTTGACCAGATAACAGTACAAGACACCATGAAGCCTGGATTCGACCAGATAATGGTATGAAACATCGTGAAGCCTGGATTACGACCAGATAGAGGTACAAGACATTGCGAAGCTTGGATTTCGACCAAATAGCAATTTTACCTGGACAGTTACTAAGAAGCCTGGAGTCGACCGGGTATTAGTGTGCCCTGAATTCAAGTTAAAGCCCGGATGCGACCGGATAACAACTGAATTCCTTCTGAAGCCTGGATTACGACCGGATAAGAATTGAGAAATTGCAAAGCCTGGATTACGACTGGATAACAAGTTTAATCTCATCTCCCCAGTAAGTCACTGTAAGGCCTGGATTACAACCAGATAACAACCGATCTTATCACTATGAAGCCTGGATCACGACCAGATAGTAGTTCATTTTCACCTCTTCGACCAAGAGACGATTCCCCAGTAGAATAACGGACGACTGAAGCTCCTAAAATTAAAACTTTCTCTCGAGACAGAGATCAGCATTCCCCGGTGGAATCTTCCTCAACAACAGGTATACAAGCTCTCGCTAAGGAATCTCTTATGCGATCAACACTCCTTCGGATGGAACCTTTAAGTCCATCTTCCGACATCAACCTCCAAATGGCATCTATAATCCCATTCCCGACATCACAAGACAAATACCACTTCAGGCGAGTGCAAATTTCTGGGCACTCTAGTGTCCAATCATCTTCCACCTTCAGATCATGAAAGGCAAGCAAGCCAATCTACATCCTCAGGTTTAAGAAGATTGAACATGGGCAGCTGTTTTACCCCCAAATTTGCCCTCTCATATTTCTCAATACATTTCAAGTGAGGTTTTCAAATTGCTCAAGGAAGTCTAAGGGTTGACCAGACAAACTCTCTCCTAAGGCAGTCTACCTCAAATTAGGGTTTCATGTTGCATCAAGATACTTGAGTCCAAGGGATCCCAAATTCTCACCATTGTCCTAATATGTTCTCAATATCACCCATGTCAAGTTTCAAGCCTTGTAGAGGAAGTTTTCTCAATCAACTACTCAAAGGCCTGAAAATCGACTATGCTAGGGCAAAAGTCAACTGTGGCCCACATACAGTCAAACTTCAAGATTTTTGGTTAACATCCTCATTTTGAAGTATTATTCATCATTTGATCAAGGTTTGATCATGATTCATCAATGATTTCTCACAATTCATCAAAACCCAAAAGTTGCTAAATTAGGGGTTTGTAGGAAAAGTCAACTCAACTTTGACCAAGCATAACTTTCTCATACTTTATGAGGAATGATCCATCAAAATCTCATTTTTAATAGGATTCAATTCCCCACAATCCATATTCAGCTCCCAAGTTCAAAATATGCACTCACAAGAAGTTATGAATTTTGACATTATAGGTCATTTTGAAAAGTCAATAAAAACACCTTTTTTTATCAAAGCTTCATACATGAAAATGGAAGACACAATTGATATGAGACCAAAAGGGTTGCTTATAAGACATCTCAAGCTTTATAAAAAGTACAAGAACACATTCAAAGATTCAAAATTGAAGAAGTTATGCATTGGTGAAGTTGACCTTTTTTGCAAAATTGCCAAAAGTCAAAAGTGCCTCAAATTGCAATTTTTGTCAAATAGGCCTAACTTTTTGCACTTGTTTTGAGTTGGTAGCATGGTCCACGAGACCTAGCCCTTTCCAATTGCCTTTATTTTATTTTTTCTATTTATTTTGGTTTTTTATTTCAATTAAATCAATTTAAATCAAAATAAATCATGAAAATATCCAAACCATTTAAGTCTTGAGATTTGGTGCATGTTTCAGGTCCCATATACAGCTAGCAAGCGAATCAAATCGTGCAAGGCCTATGTGTGCATGAAAAGATTGGTTTTGGCCTATTTTTAGAAAGATTTTCATGGAAATCAAATCAAGATCAAAAGCCATAATTGACAAAGATTGAATGGACTTTTGTAAACATAATTTGACCAGTGATATATAGTGAACAAAAGCAGACAAAAAACACAAGGTTTAGAGGCGTGTAGAAAGATAACCAAACTTGAACAAACTCAAAGAAAGTGGTGATCTGATTTTGCACTTCCAGGCATTTTCAAGATTCCTAAGCCATCCCATTCGTATCCTGGACATACAAGGAAGCTGTACCAATCAAGAACAAGCATTTTCCAGTGCTAGAACTCACTGTAAGTGACCCACGGCCATGGCTTTTTCTTGAAATCGAATCACATGATTTTGGCACTTGTAGCATGAATTACCTACATATTCTTGTTCCTTGAAGCATTTGCAAGCTGTTCATAACAATTAATTGTATTTTTTCTAACTCTATAGAGATTTGCCATTATTAGGGTTCTTGGTCTCGTTTTAGGGTCTTTGTATACAGGTGAAATTGGTCCACAAGAAGGGCACCATGATGCTCATCAGGCCAAGGAGACTTGATTCACAACCTTAAATTTCATTTACCATGCTTGTGTGTAATTTTGCAATGTACAGGAGCTCTAGTGACGGAGATTTGTCCGTAGGTAAAAGTATCTGACTTTTACCAACTGAGAGAGGTTGGAGACGATGGCGTGTCACTCTCCCATTTGACCATTTGAATTCTGGCGCATTTTTTTATTTCCCCCCACTAACTCACATTATTACTTATTATCTATTATTATTATTTCATATACAATAAGCGTGTCTAGCTCAGTTGGTGGGGAAGCAGTTGAAAAGGCCATGGGGCCTGGGTTCGAATCCCAGGTCCCCCATATTCTTCAATAATATTTTGCCTTGCGTAATTATATGCTTATACAGGCCAAGACCCCACCATGTGCCATCAGCTTGCAGCCACTGGATCTGAAGCAAATTTAATCCAAAGGTCATCATGTGATGGTCCATCATGCATCACAGTCAAAGTGCAGCATGGAATCTTGGAAAGTCAACGCGGATCGGGGCTTTTGGGCCTAAAAGCTTGCTATCAACACCCTCCAAATTGCTGATTCTCAGGCCCATTCTCTATTCTTTTATAATTTCTTTTATAATTTCTTTTATTTAATTTACTTAAATTATTTTTACTAACACCAAATTAATTCTTTTTTATAAAAAAACATAAAATTAATTTTTATCCAATTAGATTTAGAAATTATTTTTTATACAAAAATTAATTTAATTAGTTTATTTAATTTTAGGGTAACTTTAATTCATTTGTAAATAAATAAAAAAACAATTAGAAAATTAGGGTTTTAGTTTAATTTAATTCCTATTTTCTTTTCTCTTAAAAAATAACCAAAAATACAAAAATAGGTCATGTAAATTAATTTCTTTAATTTAATTTAATTAGTAATTAAGTTTGTGCATATTTAATTCAAACCCTTATTTTCTTAAAATAATTAAAATTTTTTTTTTCTTTCAATTAGGTTAGACGGGGTCAAAACCCTATTTCTCTCTCGTTCTCGATTCATCGCGCTTATTTATTTTTACCATATTGATGTAATTGCTCACAGGATGTAATAGATTAATTAGGACTTTTTCTGTTTATTTATCTTTTTAATGGGTTTTTTGGCTATGTAAATTAATACCCGAAGCCTTGTAATAGCTTAGCTTTATTTTCCGCATTTTAATTTCCGCAAAATATCAACTGTTAGATGTATGATAATAGGGTTGCATGATAAGAATGTATGCTAATACTAAAACAGTTAGCAAACCCTAAATGTGCAAAGATAAACTTGAAATTGAATCACTCGCACATGCGTGCTCCTAGGGTATACTCCCACTTCGGTTGCCTTCGGTAAATGATCATTGAGTATAGGATATTTTAGTGGTCTCTATTTTGTCTAAAAGATCAAATGTCCCATTCGGAAAAGTTGCCTCGAAATTGTTGCCTCGAATATGATCTTAAGACATTAGGGTTATTACTAAGACGTCCTAACATTGAGGAAAAGAGGTGTCCTTATGTGTTGCACTCCTCTCCTGGTAAGATGGTTTATTTCTCATCTTCCTCAATCAGTCTTAAAGAATGAACAAGGTTTAAGGTGGTCACAAAGGTTAATGACGCTCAAACATTCAAACATTCATTGGTGCTCCCGATCCAAAGAGAATGTTATCATTGTTGACCGTTGTGGAGAATTTCCTAATGTCCCTCTACTCGGCATTAGGGGAGGCATCACCTAAAAACCATGCTTAGATTTAAGACAGTTTAGTTATGCCCGAAGGGATGGCCCGCACGAGATGCTGATTCAAGGTTTGGTATTCGACCACGACAACGACGATCAAGGTCTTCGCCAGAGATTCATCTGATCTTGGAGGATACTAAAGAAGGTAGATAGCAAGACTTTTGGGCACAAGAATTCCATCCTGTGATACGGTGGGAGAACTGACTTGAAGGTTTTGCATTTTGTATTTGCAAATGTTGCGGTTAGCAAGAGTCGCCACCGACTTTTCTTTTATCCAAAAGGAAAGGTGAAAAAGCACAGGAAAGACCTTTGAGATGTTTTCTTGAGTTCGGGGGGGGGGGGGGGTAGATTATGAAAAAGGAAGGTATTAGCACCCTTTTCATCCATGGTTTTCCATGGGCTCTTGTTACTTTCTAGATCACTTGCTTTTGTTATTTTTTTTTGAAAATGTGTTTGGTGTGGTTTTGAAAGTATTTTGTAAAAGAGGCCATTCGTTTAGGCAATCTTTGTAATGACTCTCGTTCGTAAGAATGTATACAAATATGTTTGTCTTTTGAAAATGTTTTCAATATTTGTAAGATGTT
The DNA here is from genome assembly GCA_948472305.1 of Vicia faba. Lineage (NCBI taxonomy): Eukaryota > Viridiplantae > Streptophyta > Magnoliopsida > Fabales > Fabaceae > Vicia > Vicia faba. Next base: position 1,343,935,988 of record OX451739.1, on the reverse strand, counting down.
TTTGAAATGTGTGTGTTTGTTTTGAAAATAGCATTGATAGTTATTTGAAAATAGAGCAAGTAACTAGAAGCAATCTACCTACTCAAATGTCTTTCTTATGCATTTTTCTATTCCTTTGACATTGTTGTCTTACCATTGATTTGGTAAACAACCCTATCATTGGATGTAAACGGGACAGGCGTGGGTCATTGTATAACCATGATTAGCAATGTTGCAAAGAATCTTAGCATTTTGAGGGACCAAGATCATTTTGTAAGGCAACTTAGAATAGCGTCATCGAGGGACTATGATCTTATACTTGTTTGTTTTGCTAAGATACTTCACATACGTAATATGGCCATTTTTGTATAAGGCAACCAAGTGGAGAAACCCTAAGGATGTTTTTGTGAAAGTGTGTTATTTTCATGCTTTGTTTTTATCTTTCATTTAGGGTTTTCTATTTGCTTTGTTTTGATCTTATCATACAAACCCTAATTACTAATCATGGCATGTAAAGTGGTAAATTGCATAATGTAAAGATTACTAAGCTATTACAACAATTTTATGGGAGTGGGGGTATAAATTTAAATGGGGGGATTTGCAAGAATGTAAACCTAAATAAATTATTACAACCAAATCGAATTTGTAAGAATATCAGAATATACAATATTTAAATATGTAATATTATGTATATGCAAGAAAATTTTTTTGTTTTGTTTTCATGTAAGAAGAAATTTAAACCTAAAAAAAAAATAAGGAAAAGAAATTAATTCTTGAAAGAAAGGTTAACCCTAATTTCTATTTTTAAAAGAAAAAAAGTTCTTATATACTATTTTTTTAATGTATTTTCTTATGTTAAAATAATAAATAATATTGTATAACAAAAGTTTTTATATATGCAAAAATAAATATTTATAAGTATGGGATGAAAAAGGAATAAATAAATTATACTAAACATATTTTAATTATATTTTACAAGTTTATTAAGAAAATAAATAATGTATATTGAAGATAAAATATATTTTCATGTGAAAAATAAACTAAAAAAATGCAATATTATCAAATTTATATTTTTTAGGATTTTTTATGTATTAAAGAAAATGTTTAATAAACTAAAATGAAAATAAAACAAACAAAATAAAAATACAAAAATAGTTGGGCAAGGGAGGTGTTGTGAATAATCCAGTGGTGAAACTTAGAAAAAACAGCTAAGCCCAACGTGGAGGCCCAAACCTGCAAAAAGCCAAAACTGAAAATGGAAAAATGTGAAAAAAACAAAAGGTAGCGCCAAGGTTCGAACCCAGGACATGGGTCTCACCAGCGCGCTACCTTGCCACTGGGGTGGCTATACATCCATTGATTTAAGTGAAACAAAAATAACATAACATGAACAAGGTCCTTGCCCTATACTTCATCTTCTTCCCCAAACTGGCCAGATGTCCTGTAACTCTCTCATTCTTCCATGAAAATGAAAACTCATAACATGAAAGTTGTAGCATTTGGTCTCACGATTCTAACCATATAAGTCATGTAAGCTAACAATCAAAGATCAAAATGAATTTTAAAAGCCCTAAATTTAAACCTAAAATTTTCAGAATCTTCAAGTTCAAAATTCTCTCAACTCAGGCCAAATAAATGCAAGATAAATGTATGTACAACTTCGTTGTAATGAGGAATACATTGTTTATTCACAAATCATGGCCAATGGTTGCCTGTATAAAGAGATAGAAGTTGAGATTTTTACCTCTTTCAGTTGAAATCATGGATGGAGTTGGAGTGATTTTTATGGAGGCCTGATGATTGCTTGAGCTTGCTTGAACCTTCCTGTGTGTATTCCAACCCTTGCCTTACTTTGAAAATTTCTGAAATTCTCTGGCCAAGTCAACCTGCAAGCTTGGAAAGCAAAAATGGCAGATGATGGAGAAGGGGTTACAATGCATGGATGAGGGTCTGGATCAGTTAGATATCAAGTAGGTAAGGTGTTTTGATGATCAAGACTTGAAATGCACGAGCCAAATGAGAGATTGGTATGCTTATGCAAAAAACTGCAAGTCTTGACAGTTTTCTGGTGTTTTTGAGTTTGAGACTGTTTCAGGCTTCTAGTAATCGTGTCTTGTGTTGTATTGTGTTTGTATATTAGTATGGAATCAGTTTCATGTCAACTCTCCAACATATTTGCAAGTTATAGGCTTTTGGCACACTTTCTTGATTTTGAAGCAAAGTGAAGGGACAAGGCTTAACATGCTTGTACTGGATTACTTAGGGTTGGTATATACTTGTACAATTTGCTTTAGGCCTGTAAGACTTATATGTGCAAAGGAGACAGGTTCAATGCTTAAGAATTGGAAAGTGGCAAAAGTTGAGCTTTTCCAAAATGGCAATGGTCACTTTATGCCATTTATGGAATTGTAACTTGAGTAATGGCTTAAAGGCTTGTGTGATACAGTGGGAAAGAGAACTGACTGTTTTGGAATGCTGGTTCACGTTTTGCGTTTGTTTTCGCAAAATTTCACGGTAAGCAAGAGTCGCCACCGACTTTTATTTTATCCAACAAGGAAAGGAAAAAAGCACAAAAAAATTCCTTTTTCGAGATGTTTCTCGGGTTCGGGAGGTAGATTATAGAAAGGGAAGGTGTTAGCACCCTTTCTATCCGTGGTTATCCACGGGCTCTTAGGTACTTGCTCAAAGTATTTTCAAAATTTGCTTTTCTTTGTGTTTGTGGGTTTGAAAGAAGTTTTTGTTTGAAAGGAGTGTAAGTGCGAAAAGTTTTGTTTTGTTTTAAAATGAGCAAGTACTTTAAGAACCATTTACCTACTCGAAAAAGGAATTAATCTGTACAAATGTCCTTTAGGCAATGCTATCCCACTATTGAGGAGTAGGTAGCATCGTCGTTGGAGTTTTCGGGTCAATTCGATTAAGGGACGTGTGGTCACTAAAGCAATGTTAGGACGCCTTAACGGTAACCCTAATGTCTTAGGTCATTTTTCCGAGGCAAACGTTTCGAGGCAACTTATGATCTTTGGACAAGAGGGCGACCACTAAAACTTCCTATACTTAATGACCACGTTCGAAGGCAACCAAGTGAGGTGTACTCTAAGAGTGCGCATGTGCGAGTGTTTTATTTCCGTTAATTTTATCTTTGTACATGTCATGGGTGAGCTATGTTGATTTTAAGTTCATACATTTGATCTTGTCATGCATTCCCTATTTATCAAACATCTAACAGTTAATAGTTGCGGAATTTAAATTTGCGGAAATTAAATCTAAACTATTACAAGGCGTCAGTTGGGTATTTACATCGCCAAAAACAACCCTTTAATTTAAATTGCGGAAAAAAAAATAAAGCGATAAATAATTAAAGTCCTAATTAAAAAACTATTATGTTGTACCCCAAAATTTTCCCTCCCATATTCTTCAAAGTTTTGACAAACATCATCTCAATTTGCTCAAGTCTACTCAAGGGTTGCACAGTTCAAACACCCTCCTAAGCCAGTCAAATTAGGGTTTTGGTTCTTGCAAGGAAGTTGAGGTTTTCAAGGGCTCAATCAAGTCCCATATGCTCATACACATTGTCAAGCATCCATATGCCAAGTTTCAAGGCTCACAAGGTCAAGTTGCACAGTCAAAAACCCTAATTGCTTCACAATCAACTGCAGGGGCAAAATGGTCATTTGGCAGTCAAAAGTCAAAATTTTTGATCAACGTCTTATTTTGAAGCCACAATCATCATTTGATCAAGTCTTGATCATGATTCCACAAGAATGGCTCAAAAATCATCAAGATGCAAAAGTTTCCATTTTTGGACAGTTGAAAAGTCAACTGTAACTTGACCAAGGCATAACTTTTTCATGGTTCATCAGAAAAATCCCATCAAATGCTCATTTTGAAGGGGATGACATTTCCTACAACTCATCTTCACATTCCAAGTCCAAGAAATGCTCTCACAAAAAGTTATCAATTTCAACATTATAGGTTATTTTCAAAAGTCAACAAAAAGGCATTTTAAGTCAAAGACCATAACTTAAGATTGGTAAATCAAAATGACATGGGACCAAAGACATTGGTTAGAGGACTTCAAGACCTTTCCAAAATGTCCAATAACATGTTCATATGATCAAAATTGAGCAAGATATGCATTGGAGAAGTTGGGAAATTTTTGTAAAATTGCAAAAGTCAACTATCCTTGAAACTTCAATTTTTGACAAAAGGGCCCACTTTTTTCCACTTGATTCAGCCTTGTCATGCCACCCACGTGTCCCATGATCAATTTCAAGACCAAATAATTATTTTTTCTATTTTTATTTAATTTTTATGGATTTAATTCATTTTAATCCATAATAATTCAAGTAAAATCAAAAAAATTGATTAAATGGTATCTTGTGGTTTGATTAGCCTTCATGAAGCATATTCTAGTTGCCAAATTCGTGTAAAGCTCATTTATGCATGAAAATTCAAAATTTGGACAAAGCTTTGAAAGGCCTTTAATGGTGGTTAAGAAGAAATCCAAAACTTCAATGCACAAGTTTAAGGCTCATAATGCTGACTTAAATCCCTTGATACATACATATGCAAGCCTCTCCAACCTCATACATGACCTAGAGCTCATTGGAACGGCCAGAACAAAAACTGAAATTTGTCAAAAAAGTGAGAGACCAAAAACATAGTGGCAAGCATTTTCAGATTAAAGCAAGCACGTGGCCTTCTTCCTTGCCACCCCCTGAAGCCAAAGCAATCACAAACGCGTCCTAAGACCTCCTACAACGCACTGTAAGTTGTCCTGAACTCACCTCTGAACATGGAGTCGTGTTTCTCCATTCTTGCATTTTTTTTGGAAAATAATAGCATATTCATACTCCATGCCTGATTTCCAATGTAACTGCCATATTCAATTGCATTTTTAGGCTTCGTATGACCATGCCCATGCCTAGGGTTCGTTGGTTTTGTTTTTGGGTATTTTGTCTACAGGTGAAATTGGGACAAATCATAAGCATAGACGTGATCAGGAGACATGGACGATCACAACCATAGGCTTAGTTGGAGTTTTTGATGCCTAAGGATGATTTTGAATGAAGCCTGCGAAACCACCTGCAGATAAAAATCTACAGGTAAAAAGCCAGTGTCCAAGGAAGAAGACACTGACGCGTCTCCCTCTGATTTGTCATTTAAAAAAAAAGCGCGTTATATTTTTTTTCCAGGCTTATGTTTTGATTCTCTAATATAATATTAACTGATTGTTATTATTTCAATTAGAATCACTGGCTCAGTGGCTAAGGCGTGCAGGCTTTGAACATTGGGACCTGGGTTCGAATCCCAGGTCCCCCATAATTTCCATGCATTTTTCTTCATATGCTTGTGTGTAGGTTCCAAAAGAAGGTCCATCATGCGCCTTGCTCATCCAGCATGCCAAGTGTCTTCAACAACAATCCAGTGGCCAGGAGATGAAGAACATCATACTCCAAGTCAAAGCTGCGCATGGGCAATTCTCCAAAGTCAACATGGCTGGAGAATAGTGGGCTGGAATTTCTAAACAAACTCCCAAATCTGGCCCAAACCCCCCTTGGGTTTGCATTTTTTATTTTGTCATTTTATTTTTCATTTTTTATTCTTTTTTTATTAACTATTAACTAAATAATTATTTTTCCATAAAAAAAAATCAAAAAAAAAACTAATATTTGTATTTATTAATTTCACTCTTTTATTTTGTAAATAAATTATAATTAACTAATTAGTTTAATTAGGCAACTTTAATCCTTTTCTTAAATGAATTTAGAATTAGGTTTCACTAACTTTCATTTTTAATTTTTTCTTATTTTATTTCATTAAAAACATAAAAATATAAAAACAATTTTTTTATAAATTAATTAATTAATAATTAGGTTTAATTTCATTAATTACAAAAAAAAAAGGACAAATTCAATTCTTATTCAAAAAAGGGTCAAAACCCTCATGACGTCCCGATTCATTCTTTCGCGCGCAGTTTATTTTAATTCATTATATTTATGTAATTGCTTCCGGAAATGTAATAGTTAATTAGGTTTACCGCCTTATTTATTTTCTCGCACTTTATTTCCAAAAGGGGTTTTTGTTTTTGGCGATGTATAGACCCGCGCCTTGTAATAGTTAGGTTTACCTTTCCGCAATTTATTTTCCGCACTCCTAACTGCTAATATGCCTGCAAGAATGTATGTAAAATAAAACCAATCCGTAGCTCACAAATAACATGCAAAGACAAACATTAACTGAAAAACAACACACATACACATGCCACCCCTAGGGTACGCCTCACTGGTTGCCTCGAACGTGGTCATCAAGTATATGGTGTCTTAGAGGTCGCCCTTTTGTCTAAAAGATCCAGTTGCCTCGAAATGGTTGCCTCGGATAAAAAGGATCTAGGACATTAGGGTTACTTCTAAGGTGTCCTACCATTGCTTCGGTGACCACACATGTCCCTTAATCGAATTGACCCGAATAACTCCAACGATGGTGCTACCTACCTCTCAATGGTGTGATAGCACTATCCAAAGGACTCTTACACAACTTAATTCCTTAGAGTAGGTAGATTCTCCTGGGTACTTGCTCTTTTCAAAACAAACAAAAACAACTTTTCGCACCTACACTTTCAAAAGGTTTTCAAACAAATTTTTCATACACTCTTGAGGACAGATACAAGAGTTACTTAGAAATTTTTCAAACGAAACTTTTTTCAAAACCCACACACACTTGAAAAGCAAACAAATTTTGAAAACATAAGAGCAAGTACCTAAGAGCCCGTGGATAACCACGGATAGAAAGGGTGCTAACACCTTCCCTTTCTATAAATCTACCTCCCGAACCGAGAAACATTCTCAAAGAAGGAATTTTGCTGTGATTTTGTCCTTTCCATGTTGGAGAACATAAAAGACGGTGGCGACTCTTGCTTACCGCGACATTTCGCGAAACCAGCTAAAAAACAGTCAGTTCTATTTCCACCGATCACAGAACTGGCGAATCTGCTGGGGATAATTTTATAAGTGAGGTGTACCTTAGGATTAGACCACTCTTATGTTTTCAATTGTATGCTTTGTTTGCTTTTATATTATGGGCTTGTTTTGGAGTTACATAGATCCTAACTCGGATCTGGGGAATACCCTTTTAGGTAGCATAAGCTGTGAGGGACCTGTCCGGCGTAGACCAACACGGGTGAAGCAGTGGCTACGTTGGTGTGGCACCTTGGTCTGTACCGATATCCCTTGTGTTGCAACGAGGAGAATATGGGTCTTTTGAGGAGTCATTAAGCACCAACCGACCTTAGAACCCTAAATAGACCCAACTTTGCCATAGAACAGTAGCAGTATGCTACACCCATTGAGGCTAAACTCTCGCGATGGTTCTGGCCGCAAGAAAAGATTGCGACGCTGAAGTTATGATCGATTGAGGGTAGTCAGTGATATTGGGATCCTCTAGAACCCGATTACTTTTGATAGGACAGGTCTTAACCAACGAAACTGAAAGAGGGTAGTACCCAAACTTCATGCTGGCCTAAACTCTAAGGGATGTCTGGTGTGACTTGTGTGCCTTCAAACTTGACTACTTGCATACTTGTTATCTGACACTTGAGTTTCTTGCAGGTTTTATTTACAGTCCTTAATCTGGACTCATAACAGGGTTTACCTACATTACTCCATGCATAGCATACCATCATACCATCATGCCATTGCATACATTATGCATAAGGACTAATCCATTTCAAGGATCTCAAGGGCTTGTGATGCAGGTCATGATGAACCAAAATGTCTAGCAAGCGGCAAATGGGATTTATTTTCCTCTAGCCAGATTGATAACCTGAGTCAGGGGCTATGACCCACTCGATATAGTGAGCCTTGACTCTTGAAGAAGGACTCTCATTAACATGAAGCTCCTTCAATCAAGCAACCGGATTCAAATTCTAACAATTTTCTTGTTTACCCTGCGAGATCCTTGAAAGCATTGCATGCATACATACATATCATTGCATTGCATGTACCTTTTTGACAGGTCACTTACCTTCTTCGCTGTTTATTTCAGTAATGGCTTCCCAACAAGACAATCAGGATCTTTATGCTCAAGAGACTCGGTTCAAGGCAATCCTCCTAAACCTATCCAAGGGGCAGGAAGATCTGAGAACACTCCTCATGGGGACTTTGGTCAAGAACAGTCATGAAGACGATAGGGACGAACGGCTGAAACATCTACAAGCTGAGGTGGATACAATGAGAACCCAGATGCTGGGGCAAATGGCTCTTGTCCAAGACTTATCTCAAAAACAAGGAGAGCTCAGGGTTCTCGTCAACCAACTGCTCCGGGATAACCAACTTGGGCAAACATCTAAGGTTGAAGAGCAAGCCATCATTCAACCACCTGTGGGGCAAGAAGACCGGGGAAAAGCTCCTCAGTTTGCTTCAGGGTCACAAGCCTAACATCAACCTCACCAGCGTCAACAGGGTAATCAGCGTAATCGAAATACGTCTGGAAGACCTTTCTCGGAGACTGGTATACCATCATCACTGATACTGAGACGCTTGTTGGAGGTCAAGCTGATTGCTTCAAAGGATTCTCCTAAGACTCTCAACATAACCTCCCTAAAATACAATCCTGATGAAAGGTGTGCCTACCATTCTGACAGCCCTGGACATGACACTGACGACTGTTGGAGCCTGAGGAATAAGATTCAAGACTTGATCGACGGAAGGGTGCTAGAGTTCATGCCGGGTGGTAAAATGAACATCTTCTACTGAGAATCTTCCATCTGAGATGACTAGTGCAAACTAAGAAGCTTTTGTTCATTCGAATGTTCAAGTTGTATTTTTCTTTGATTGTTCAAACATTTTTTCATGTCAAACTCTTTTACTTTATCAATGCATCGCATATGTCTGTTTTGAATCAATATATTCGCATTCACTATATTCAAACTGCTTTCATTTTTTGATGTCAACTCTCAATTAATAATTCTAAGCCTCTTGAGGGAGGATAACGAAAATGATACCACAATCTACAGTATGCTTTTGAACAGACCCCGTTGATGAGGTACAGGCATTGTTTCAATTCCTAAACACTGGAGTTATAAGGAAGATAATCCCTCGTCAACCCCTTCGAGCCAAAGAAGTAGGAGTTTTTTTCTTTTCGAAAATTAAAACCCTTAATCATAACCCGGGGCAGGGTAGTCTTCTCAGTTGATCCAGGTGCACAATGAACGGCACCAAAGAAGTCCTTACAAAACAAAAGACAGTGATGGTCCTGAATAATCATAAAGACAGGCAGTCATTACCAAAAAAAAACTAAAGCCCAATAAGTCAAAACCTATGAAGGAGACTTACAAAACTGGGACATCCCGCTGACTGTAATCACAAAAGAAACAGTTCAGGCAAAAAACAGGGATAATAAAATCAAAAAAAGAAAGAGGTCCTACAAACCCTCAACAAAAATGACTGCCTGTTTCAAAATAAACTGTCAATGTCCAAACCATCACTGGAATATCAGAGCAAAGACTCAAACAAGGTCTAACGTACGATCAACTGAGTTTAGGTTTGAAGAACATCACGAAGAGCGGGTGGGTACAAACAAAATTTGAGCCTTTAACCTTTGTTTCTTAAACCATTGAACCAGGCCACGTTATAAACCTTAAAAGTCCTAGCTGAGGCATGGGTTAGTTCAAAAGGCATATTGTTACAAAGGTATCCTGACTCCTTAAGGCTTGCTATACATCCTGAGTTGACATCACATTTTTACAAAATTTGCTCGTTTTACTGAAAAATACATTTTCAAAAACTTCGAGACAGACATAAGCTTTACATTTTTAGAATAACATTGTTTGCATATGACTATTTGTTCGAACATGCAGAGAAATTCGCACGACGAATGTCTAATGAATAAAAATCTTCTCAACCAAAAGGTCACCTCAAGCGGAAGAAACACTTCCAGTCAAGGGGCACGGCATGATCATGGTCTATCATCTGGGGAAGTCCAGTCAAGATTCAAGGAATCTCTCAAAAGGCCAACCGGCTTGGGGCAAATCTCCATCTGGATCACTTAGGGCATTGGACATGAATTCCAGCGACGAATCTTGCACGATCAACATTTTCTGGTAGTACGACAACACAACACTACTGACGGTGACAACTCCCTACATTCTAAGCATGAACATAGTCGAAAAAATACTACGCATAATCAAAGACCCGCTAGGTTGACACACCTAGGAAAAAATAAGGGCTTCCCGGCGAACCAAAAGGGTTCGGGCAAAATAAGGGATGAAAGTGAAAAAAATTTGTACACCCGGCAAGTCGAAAACCTGAAAAGGCGGCTTGGGCAAAAATAGGTATCCCGTTGGATTGAAAACCCGAAAGGGCAGTCCAGGCAAAATTTAGGGATCAAAGCGTACGACTATGTCCCGTCATCTTGTCACTTGCCTACCAGAAGAAGATTTGTCAAATCGGCAGTCCTCAAGCACCTCTATAGGTACCTTCTCCCACAGAAGATGGGGCAATAAGAATTGTCTAAGCAATCTAGTTGCTCTATCCACCAAGGTATCAAGGTAGGTTCGGCTGAAGAACGTAACCAAGATACCTTCACTCCCCGCAGAGTAAGACAAGGTTCAGCAATACTCTCCCCAAGCAGAGTTGGTCTCCCGTTAGCCCTAACAAGGCACTGTATCTCCAGCAAGTCAGCAACACTCTCCCCAAGCAGAGTTAGTCTACTGTCAGCCTTAAGGAAGTTGGGTATCCCCAGGAAATCTCAATATTCCCCAGCGGAGTATACAGATGTTCCTAAGCAAGCATCCCCGGCAGTCTTAAGATGAGATTGTTCCCTGGCGGAATACCAGACACCCCAGTGGATCCACTTCCCCAGTACAATCCAAAGTTTCCCCAGGAAAGTTGAATCAATCTCCCCAGTAGAGTTTTGGAAGCTTATCCCCAACAGATTCTGGAAGCTCATCCCCTGCAGAGTACGAACGCATCTCCCCGGGTTTATTCAAAGGTTATTCCCCACCAGAGCTTATAACTGGGTTATCCTCAGCCAATTACCACGGAAAGATCGTCCTCGGCGAAGTTCTTCCTACCCCCCAGCGGAGTTCATCAATTCCCTCAACAAAGCTTATCAACGGTATCCCCAGCGGAGTTATCATCAAACCTCATCGAAGTATCTCTTCCCACAGAGTAATTCCCCGCAGAGTAATCTCTCCAACAAGTTTATTCCTCAACGGAGTCATCTTCTCCTACCGGTTTATTCTTGCGACCATCATCCCCAGCGGAAACGAAGAACTCTAATCTCCAAATATCAACCCAGGATTCAATCTCCCGGAATTCGTCAAGGATTTATTTTCCTAGACGAAAATACCTTCATCACATTATCATACACCATGACGCATGCATATACGCATCATAACACACAGATCTCATTTATTCTTGAGAACATCTTAATATCATGCAGTTCATGCATCATGACACTACATACAGCTAACGTTTTTCCTTTTCAGGAAAAGGTCAATCAAAAGATGATTACCATCTACCTCTACAGTTCCAGATTAACATTGGTAACAAGCCAAGAAAATTCTATGGACGACTGATCGTGGGTTAATCTCTGAAACCAGACAGGACAATCATCTACTTGATCATCATGAAGCAATCCCACACAGGTTTCCTTCCTTCAAAGATGTAGTTTTACACAAACTCATCATCAGGCAACCCCACACTGGTTCCTTCTCAACTTCAGATGTAGTTTTACACGAACTCATCATCAGGTAACCCCACACCGGTTCCTTCTCAATTTTCAGACGAAGTCTTACACGGACCCATCACAAAGTAACCCTACACCGGTTCCTTTTCTTTCAGAAGAAGTCTTACACAGACTTATCATCAAAGTAACCCTACACCGGTTCCTCCAGAAGTCTTACACGGACTTATCTCAAGATGACCTTACCCCGGTTCATCAAGAAGTTTTACACGAACTTACCCTGCAGTAACCTTACCCCGGTTCCTCCAGAAGTCTTACACGAACTTATCTCAAGATGACCTTACCCCGGTTCATCAAGAAGTTTTACACAAACTTACCCTGCAGTAACCTTACCCCGGTTCCTCCAGAAGTCTTACACGGACTTATCTCAAGATGACCTTACCCCGGTTCATCAAGAAGTTTTACACGAACTTACCCTGCAGTAACCTTACCCCGGTTCCTCCAGAAGTCTTACACGGACTTATCTCAAGGTAACCCTACACCGGTTCCTCCCAAAGTCTTACACGGGCTTATCTCAAGGTAACCCTACACCGGTTCCTCCCAAAGTCTTACACGGATTTATCTCAAGGTAACCCTACACCGGTTCCTCCTAAAGTCTTACACAGATTTATCCCAAGGTAGCCTTACCCTGGTTCCTCAAGAAGTTTTACACGAACTTATCCCAAAGAAACCCTACACAGGTTCTCTCTCTCCATACGTAGTTTTACACTGACTCGTCATCAAGAAACCCTACACCGGTTCTCTCTTTCCAAAGGTGAAGTTTTACACGGACTCGTCACCCAGAAACCCTACACAGGTTCTCCATTTCCAAGGATGCAGTTTTACACGGACTCGTCATCAAGAAACCCTACACAGGTTCTCTCTTTCCAAAGATGAAGTTTTACACGGACTCGTCACCCAGAAACCCTACGCAGGTTCTCTATTTCCAAGGATGCAGTTTTACACGGACTCGTCATCAGTAAACCCTACACAGGTTTCCTTCTCAAAACTCCAGACGTAGTTTTACACGGACTCGTCATCAGTAAACCCTAAACATGTTTCCTTCTCAGCTCCAGATGCAGTTTCACATGGGCTCATCATCAAAGTAACCCCACACAGGTTCATTCTCCATTTTCAGATGCAGCTTCACACGGGCTCATCATCAGTCAACCCTACACAGGTTTCCTTCTTTCCAAGATGCAGTTTTACACGAGCCCATCATCAAAGTAACCCTACACAGGTTCCCTCTTTCAACTTACAAAAGATTACAATTCAACAGACAGTCTCCAAATGGCATCTATAAGCCCATTCCCTACAAGGTCCTGTCACATCTCCAGATGGCATCTATAAGCCCATCCTCCTATCCATCACATCTCCAAATGGCATCTATAAGCCCATTCCCGACAAGTTTCTGTCACATCTCCAGATGGCATCTATAAGCCCATCCTCCTATCCACCATCTCTCCAAATGGCATCTGTAAGCCCATTCCCGCTACCACACTGCTGATACTCCACTATGTGAGTGCAAATTTCTGGGCACTCTAGTGTTCAATTATCTTCCACCTTCGGATCACGAAAGGCACACAAGCCAATCTACATCCTCAGGTCTAAGAAGATTGAACAGGGGCAACTGTTGTACCCCAAAATTTTCCCTCCCATATTCTTCAAAGTTTTGACAAGCATCATCTCAATTTGCTCAAGTCTACTCAAGGGTTGCACAGTTCAAACACCCTCTTAAGCCAGTCAAATTAGGGTTTTGGTTCTTGCAAGGAAGTTGAGGTTTTCAAGGGCTCAATCAAGTCCCATATGCTCATACACATTGTCAAGCATCCATATGCCAAGTTTCAAGGCTCACAAGGTCAAGTTGCACAATCAAAAACCCTAATTGCTTCACAATCAACTGCAGGGGCAAAATGGTCATTTGGCAGTCAAAAGTCAAATTTTTTTTGTCAACATCTTATTTTGAAGCCACAATCATCATTTGATCAAGTCTTGATCATGATTCCACAAGAATGGCTCAAAAATCATCAAGATGCAAAAGTTTCCATTTTTGGACAGCTGAAAAGTCAACTGTAACTTGACCAAGGCATAACTTTTTCATGGTTCATCAGAAAAATCCCATCCAATGCTCATTTTGAAGGGGATGACATTTACTACAACGCATATTCACATTCCAAGTCCAAGAAATTCTCTCACAAAAAGTTATCAATTTCAACATTATAGGTTATTTTCAAAAGTCAACAAAAAGGCATTTTAAGTCAAAGACCATAACTTGAGATTGGTAAATCAAAATTACATGGGACCAAAGACATTGGTTAGAGGACTTCAAGACCTTTCCAAAATGTCCAAGAACATGTTCATATGATCAAAATTGAGCAAGATATGCATTGGAGAAGTTGGGAAATTTTTGTGAAATGGCAAAAGTCAACTATCCTTGAAACTTCAATTTTTGACAAAAGGCCCCACTTATTTCCACTTGATTCAGCCTTGTCATGCCACCCACGTGTCCCATGATCAATTTCAAGACCAAATAATTATTTTTCTATTTTTATTTAATTTTTATGGATTTAATTCATTTTAATCCATAATAATTCAAGTAAAATCAAAAAAATTGATTAAATGGTATCTTGTGGTTTGATTAGCCTTCATGAAGCATATTCTAGTTGCCAAATTCGTGTAAAGCTCATTTATGCATGAAAATTCAAAATTTGGACAAAGCTTTAAAAGGCCTTTAATGGTGGTTAAGAAGAAATCCAAAACTTCAATGCACAAGTTTAAGGCTCCTAATGCTGACTTAAATCCCTTGATACATACATATGCAAGCCTCTCCAACCTCATACACGACCTAGAGCTCATTGGAACGGCCAAAACAAAAATTGAAATTTGTCAAAAAAGTGAGAGACCAAAAACATAGTGGCAAGCATTTTCAGATCAAAGCAAGCACGTGGCCTTCTTCCTTGCCACCCCCTGAAGCCAAAGCAACCACAAACGCGTCCTAAGACCTCCTACAACGCACTGTAAGTTGTCCTGAACTCACCTCTGAACATGGAGTCGTGTTTCTCCATTCTTGCATTTTTTTGGAAAATAATAGCATATTCATACTCCATGCCTGATTTCCAATATAACTGCTATATTCAATTGCATTTTTAGGCTTCGTATGACCATGCCCATGCCTAGGGTTCGTTGGTTTTGTTTTTGGGTATTTTGTCTACAGGTGAAATTGGGACAAATCATAAGCATAGACGTGATCAGGAGACATGGACGATCACAACCATGGGCTTAGTTGAAGTTTTTGATGCCTAAGGATGATTTTGAATGAAGCCTGCGAAACCACCTGCGGATAAAAATCCGCAGGTAAAAAGCCAATGTCCAAGGAAGAAGACGCTGACGCGTCTCCCTCTGATTTGTCATTTCAAAAAAAAGCGCGTTATATTTTTTTCCAGGCTTATGTTTTGATTCTCTAATATAATATTAACTGATTGTTATTATTTCAATTAGAATAACTGGCTCAGTGGCTAAGGCGTGCAGGCTTTGAACGTTGGGACCTGGGTTCGAATCCCAGGTCCCCCATAATTTCCATGCATTTTTTCTTCATATGCTTGTGTGTAGGTTCCAAAAGAAGGTCCATCATGCGCCTTGCTCATCCAGCATGCCAAGTGTCTTCAACAACAATCCAGTGGCCAGGAGATGAAGAACATCATACTCCAAGTCAAAGCTGCGCATGGGCAATTCTCCAAAGTCAACATGGCTGGAGAATAGTGGGCTGGAATGTCTAAACAAACTCCCAAATCTGGCCCAAACCCCCCTTGGGTTTGCATTTTTTATTTTGTCATTTTATTTTTCATTTTTTATTCTTTTTTTATTAACTATTAACTAAATAATAATTTTTCCATAAAAAAAAAACAAAAAAAAAACTAATATTTGTATTTATTAATTTCACTCTTTTATTTTGTAAATAAATTATAATTAACTAATTAGTTTAATTAGGCAACTTTAATCCTTTTCTTAAATGAATTTAGAATTAGGTTTCACTAACTTTCATTTTTAATTTTTTCTTATTTTATTTCATTAAAAACATAAAAATACAAAAACATTTTTTTTTATTATAAATTAATTAATTAATAATTAGGTTTAATTTCATTAATTACAAAAAAAAGAGGACAAATTCAATTCTTATTCAAAAAAGGGTCAAAACCCTCATGACGTCCCGATTCATTCTTTCACGCGCAGTTTATTTTAATTCATTATATTTATGTAATTGCTTCCGGAAATGTAATAGTTAATTAGGTTTACTGCCTTATTTATTTTCTCGCACTTTATTTCCAAAATGGGTTTTTGTTTTTGGCGATGTATAGACCCGCGCCTTGTAATAGTTAGGTTTACCTTTCCGCAATTTATTTTCCGCACTCCTAACTGCTAATATGCCTGCAAGAATGTATGTAAAATAAAACCAATCCGTAGCTCACAAATAACATGCAAAGACAAACATTAACTGAAAAACAACACACATACACATGCCACCCCTAGGGTACGCCTCACTGGTTGCCTCGAACGTGGTCATCAAGTATAGGGTGTCTTAGAGGTCGCCCTTTTGTCTAAAAGATCCAGTTGCCTCGAAATGGTTGCCTTAGATAAAAAGGATCTAGGACATTAGGGTTACTTCTAAGGTGTCCTACCATTGCTTCGGTGACCACACATGTCCCTTAATCGAATTGACCCGAATAACTCCAACGATGGTGCTACCTACCTCTCAATGGTGGGATAGCACTATCCAAAGGACTCTTACACAACTTAATTCCTTAGAGTAGGTAGATTCTCCTGGGACTTGCTCTTTTCAAAACAAACAAAAACAACTTTTCGCACCTACACTTTCAAAAGGTTTTCAAACAAATTTTTCATACACTCTTGAGGACAGATACAAGAGTTACTTAGAAATTTTTCAAACGAAACTTTTTTCAAAACCCACACACACTTGAAAAGCAAACAAATTTTGAAAACATAAGAGCAAGTACCTAAGAGCCCGTGGATAACCACGGATAGAAAGGGTGCTAACACCTTCCCTTTCTATAAATCTACCTCCCGAACCGAGAAACATTCTCAAAGAAGGAATTTTGCTGTGATTTTGTCCTTTCCATGTTGGAGAACATAAAAGACGGTGGCGACTCTTGCTTACCGCGACATTTCGCGAAACCAACTAAAAAATAGTCAGTTCTATTTCCACCGATCACAGTGAAGTTACAGATGTTCAGGCTGGAGGTTGAAGATGAAGTTATATTCAGGAATGGATTTGTGTTATATGTTTATTATTTCACCAATGTTACCAGATGTACAACCACCCCAGTGGCAAAGGTAGCGCGCGTGTATGTGGGAGGTCATGGGTTCAACACCCAACGCTACCTTTTCTTTTGTTTTTCAACATTTTTTTCCTTTTTTTTTGTCAAACAGGCGCTGGGCCTTCAAGATGTTCGGCCTTCCATTTTTTGCTGATTTCTAACCCCCATGTCTACTCTTGCACACCTGGCCCAACTTTATTTTATTTATTTGATTTTTATTTATTTATTTTTCTTATTTTATTTTATTTCAGTTTTATTTTATTATAATTTTCTATTATTATTATTATTATTATTATTATTATTAAAAAATATAAAAAATATTTGTATTTATTATTTACACCTATATATTTTATTTTCTTTATAAAACAAAAAAAGAACAAAAATATTTTCTTAACAATTTAATTTTCCTTTTAATAAATAAATATTTAGATTTAGGTTTAATTATTATTTTTCTTTTTATTTAAAATTAATCTAGAATTTTGGTTTCTTTTAATTAATTAATTTTCATTTTATTTTCATTAAGTTAAAATCCTTTTTAACTTAATTTTTTTCTTTATTTAATTTAAATTTAATTTTGTTTATTTTTAACTAATCATTTTCTTAATTAGGTCAAGACCAACCCCTTTCATGAAAACCAAACAAAATCATTTCTTTTTCCATTTGCATTTGTACATTAAATTTTTTCAATTCTTGTACATTATTCAATATGATTGTAATAGTTAATTAGGTTTAATTTTCTTGCAATCCCCATTTGTAAATTTGTATACCCCATCCCCTAATGATGTAATAGCTTAATAGTTTTACTTTCCGCAATTTATCGTTTTATATAAATGCTAGTAATTAGGGTTTGTATGGAAAGATTAAAAATCAACAAGTAGCAAATTCTAAATCAAGACAAAATAATGCATGTAAATCAAAGACATTTGCACACTTGCACCTTTAGGGTAATTCCATTTGTTGCCTTACAAAAATGGCCATGTTATGCATGTGGGATATCTTAGCAAAAACAATCAAAATACAAGATCGTAGTCCCTCGACGATGCTATCAATGTTGCCTTTCAAAATGATCTTAGTCCCTCAAAGAGAAATGCTAAGATATCTAATAACATTTCTATCATGGCTATACGATGACCCACGCCCATCCCTTTACATCCAAAGATAAGGCTTCTTACCTAATCAATGGTAAGATAGCAATATCAAAGGAAAGGACGAAATGAACAAAGACTTTTGAGTAGGTAGATTGTTCCTAATTGCTTGCTCATTTTCAAAACAAACATCCTTCCTCATTCTAAAAACAAACACCAAACACTTTCAAAAACACTTTCAAAACATTTTCCAAACATGAAACATTTTCAAAAGTCTAACACTTTGCATACGTTCTTACGAACGAGAACTATTACAAAATTTTCCTAAACGAATGCGCCTTTTCAAAATACTTTAAAAAAACCACATAAAGCACATTTTCAAACAAAAGCAAGTGATCTAGCAAGAAACTAAGAGCCCATAGATAACTATGAATGAAAAGGGTGCTAACACCTTCCCTTTTCATAATCTTCCCCCCGAACTCAAGAAATAATCTCAAAGGTCTTTCCTATTCTTTTCAGCCTTTCCTTTTGGATAAAAGAAAATTCGGTGGCGAATCTTGCTAACCGCAACATTTACGATCAAAAGAAAAACACCCAAGTCAATTCTCCCACCGTATCACAGAACTGGCGACTCTTCTGGGGAGAAACTTAAAAGTGGGGTTACCTTAGGGCTAGATCACCTCTATTTGCTTTCATTGTTTGACTTGTTTGCTTTACATTTTGGTTCCTTGTTTGGGCTTGTTCTAATCCTCTACTCGGATTTGGGATACCTTATAGGTAAGTAGTAATACATTATGGAAATTGTGTGGGGTATACCGACATGGTCTAAGCAATAGCTACGTTAGTGTGACACATTTGTGGGTACCGATAGCTCTTGAGTAGTCACGGAGAATACGGGGCCACTGTGTGGTGTCATGAAGCACTAATTGACTTTAGAACCTTTACTTGACCAACTTGGCCATTAGGACGTAGTGCGATAATCGGCTTTGGTTCTGTCTGAAGTTGGTTGATACTCGATACTACACTCATTGAGGTTTGGCTTCTCGGGATATTTCGGTCGCTTTGAAAGAGGCTTGCGCTAAAACAATGAACGAGAAGACATATCAGTGATATTGAGATCCCTTAGAACCCTATTACTATTTCTAGGACAAGTTTGAGCCAACTAAACTTCAAGAGGGTACTTACCTATAAGACTCCATGCATGCCTAAACCTAAAGACTTGTTTTCCTTGTTTGTGTATACTTATTTGTATATAACATCATAAACACCATAACATCATACTCATTTTCACTAACCATTTCAAGGATTGTTGGAATTTATCTTTGTTCTATTTTGTAGGACAAGGCTTCTATCCGCAGGAATACTATCCAAGTCAATCTCATAAGGATTCCTCCTCAAATCAAAGATTTAGCATCAAGGGTCCCTGATAATTCTTCATTCACCGAAAGACATGGTCGCCTCCTGAACCTGGTTACCTCCAACACTGATGAAGATATAATGAAGGTGCTTTTCTAATTCTTTGATCCTCTACACCATTGCTTCACTTTTCCCGATTATCAACTTGTGCCTACTCTAGAAGAATTATCTCAACTCTTGAGGATTCCCATTCTTAACTAACTACCCTTCAACGGTACGAAAAGAGATCCAAAACCTGAAGAGATTGCCCAAGCACTACACTTGCAACAATCTGATATCAAGGCTAATTGGGAAATAAGGAGTGGTGTCAAAGGTTTCTTGGCCAAGTTCTTTTTTGAGAAAGCTCAAGATTGTTGGAACTCTTTGGAATTACAAGATTTTGAAGAAATATTGGCCCTTCTCATCTATGGGATGGTTTTGTTTCCAAACCCTGACCAACTCATAGATGTAAATGATGTCAAAATCTTCATGTCACACAATCCAGTGCCTACTTTATTGGGAGATATCCTACATTCTTTTCACTCTCGCACTACAAGGAAGAGAGGGATCCTCATGTGTTGCACCCCTCTCTTAGCAAGATGGTTTATTTTGCATCTTCCTCGATCTGTGTTGAAGAACGAGAAAGGTTCGAGGTGGTTCCATAGGCTTATGACACTTAGACATTCAGATGTTCATTGGTGTTCCCGATCCTTGGAGAATGTTACTATCATCGACCGTTATGGAGAATTCCCTAATGTCCCCTTGCTTGGCATTAAAGGAGG
Organism: Vicia faba; assembly: GCA_948472305.1. Taxonomy (NCBI): domain Eukaryota; kingdom Viridiplantae; phylum Streptophyta; class Magnoliopsida; order Fabales; family Fabaceae; genus Vicia; species Vicia faba. The sequence goes on along the minus strand of OX451739.1, from coordinate 1,343,915,690 downwards.
TATCACTTACAAACCCTGCTTAGCCTTACGACAATTTGGTTATTCCCGAAGGGATGGTCCACATGAGATGCTCATCCAAGGAGTGGTATTCGACTACGAGAGCGACGATCAAAGTTACCGTCAGAGGTTTATACGAGCCTGGAGGATGGTAAGAAAAGTGGATAGCAAGACGCTAGGATACAATAATTCTATTCCCCTTGAGCCTTACCTTAAGTGGGTACGAGCCCGTGCTCAAAAACTTGTGATGCCTTATCCCTCCATCTTACCAGTTATCATGGAACCTGTGGTTGAAGGAGATGTCCCGTACACTGTCCTCCATCTAGACATGCCTACTTCTCTTGAAGACTTGCAAAAGGGTTGAATTCAGCTGAGGGAAGAACGAGATACTTTCGAATCTCAATTCTATACTAGTGAGAAGAGGGTCTTGGAGCTTACAAAGAAGCTACAAGAAGAGCAAAGTGTGAACGCCTACCTCGCGCCGAAGAGGATGCATTCAGTCTTTTTATCTTAGAGAGTTATTTTATAAGCCCAAGAGGCATGATGTAATCCTTTTGAACTAATTAACAAAAATTGACGTTTGTTCATTCTTTTGTCTACGCATATTTAAATTTCATAAATCCTTGAAATCATTTGCATACACATCCTCCATGCATCATACATAACAAGTTTTCCATGACAGGTTTCCTTATCTTTCTGCTGTTTATTTCAGCAAGATGGATCTAGAGAAAACTGTGAAGGACCTTCAGGCACAAAACTCTCAATTCCAAGAGACTTTACTGGCCCTAGCCAAGGGTCAGTAAGATATGATGGCACTGCTGGCAGTTAAGAAGAAGCCCAAGAAGAAAGCTCTGCTCAACATGGGTAGAAGGTTCAAGGAGTCAGTCTGTCAGATCCCAGTAGTGGAAGACTCATCTGAAGAAGATGAGAATCAGATTGGAGAATCTAAGAGTACCCAGGATGGGTGCATCAACGGTCAAGCGTCTATTGATGATTATTTTGACGAGAAGTATCCCCCTGCCAATGTCAAGTACAAGCAGTTAGAAGACAGATTGAAAGCCATCGAGATCCAAGCCATCCCCGATTTAGATTTTGATGATTTAGGTTTGATCTCTGGGGTTATCATTCCCCAAAAATTCAAAATACCAGTCTTTGCAAAGTACGATGGAGTTTCTTGTCCAAAAATTCACCTGAAATCTTATGTGCGCAAGATACAGCCGCACACTGCTGATAAGAAACTTTGGGTTCACTTTTTTCAAGAGAGCTTGGTCAGAATGAAACTTGAGTGGTTCTACAAGTTGGATGGTTCCCGTATCAATACCTGGGAAGACTTAGCTACCGCTTTCTACCATCAGTACCAGTATAATACCGACTTGGAGCCTACAAGGGTTCAGTTGCAAGATATGACAATGGGGAAGAATGAAAGATTTAAAGAATATGCACAAAAGTGGAGAGACCTTGCCAGTAGGGTTCAACCACCTTTGACTGATAGGAATCACATTGACATGTTTATGGGAATTTTATCTTTCCTATTCTATAATCTATTGGTTGGATGTTCTTCTTCTGGTTTCACCAGATTAATCTTAACCGATGAAAGAGTTGAAAGCGACATTAAAAGTGGGAAGATTTCCATGGCATCTGCCTCCACTTCCAATCCGGTAAAGAAACCTTTTGCTAAAAAGAAGGAAATTAATGTTGTGTACGGGGCAAGGGCCCGTACCAAGAAGAATGACTATTTGTCTAATAATGCTGTCTGAATCTCCAATCCAACTCCTTCTCCAAGACCATCTGCTAATCATCAACATTTTGAAACTCTGAGAAGACAATTTACGAGGATAGTAATGTCACTAACCCAAGCCTTACAACACACGCTAAAGGCTAATTTGGTGACATTATGTGATCCTCCTGCCAATCCAGATACCTCTTCACTAAAACATAATCCGAACGCTAAATGTGCTTACCACTCAAGCAGCCCCGGGCATGAGACTGACCAATGTTGGGCCTTAAAGAATAAAATTCAGGACTTGATCGATAACAAGACTGTTGAATTTGATCCTCTTCCAACTCTGAATGTAATCACCGCGCCTATGCCGAAACATGACAAGGGTGTCAATAAAGTTAACGTTGTGGGTGATTCTGATGAAGAAATTGCATTTGAAGATTGGGTGTATCCTACTACAACAGAGCTGAATAATTGGCATGCAAAGGACTTCGTGCCCATCTCCTTCATTAAGGAGTAATCACTTGTTTTTTACTTTCTTATTAATTCAAAAACATTTTGTCTGTAATATTTTAACAATGACTTTTAAGCCATGTGCCTAGCTCGGGGCACCCTGGTCTATTTGCCAAGGGTTTTATTTATGTTCATCTAATCATATGATCATTCAATACAAATCATTGGACTCTTTCGCATTCAAATCTTTGTGTTCATTGTCTTTCTTTTCTTCAAATACATTTTTCAAAATAGCCATGTATGTTACATGCGCACATACACACTCTTGCAGGTCCTCGTCCACTCTGGATCTTATTGCTAATGACTGTACTATTACCGACTATGACTTAGAATGTCCAATTAACCAAGCCGAAGACAAAGTCGAGGAAGATTGTGATATACCAGGAGGACTAGCCAGACTTCTATTACAAGAGGAAAAAGCTACTCAGCCGCACAAAGAGTCAGTTGAAGTTATCAATCTAGGTACTGAGACAGACAAGAAAGAAGTCAAGATCGGTGCTAACCTGGAAAGCAGTGTCAAGAGCAGGTTGGTTCAGATGTTGCATGATTATATAGAAGTATTTTCTTGGTCTTATGAAGATATACCAGGGTTGGATACCATCATCGTAGTTAATTGTCTGCCAACAAAAGAAGATTGCCCTTCTGTCAAACAAAAGGTTCATTGCATGAGGCCTGACATGTCTGAAAATATAAAAGTTGAAGTGATGAAACAATTTGACGCAGGGTTCCTAACTGTGACATCTTATCCCCAATGGGTTGCAAATGTGGTGCCAGTGCCAAAAAAGGACGGAAAAGTTTGCATGTGCGTAGACAATAGGGATTTGAATATGGAAAGCTCCGAGGATGACTTCCCTCTACCTCACATTGACGTCTTAGTTGATAACACTGCTCAGTATAAACTCTTCTCTTTCATGGATGGCTTCTAAGGCTATAATCAGATAAGGATGGCTCCCAAAGACATGGAGAAGACCACTTTCGTCATGCAATGGGGAACCTTTTGTTACAAGGTCATGTTGTTAGGATTGAAGAATGAAGGGGAAACATATCAAAGAGCTATGGTAGCTTTGTTTCATGTCATGATTCATCATGAAATAAAGGTATATATTGATGATATGGTTGTCAGATCACAAACTGAGGAGGAACATCTTGATCAGCTGTATAAACTATTCAAAAGGTTGAAAAAGTAAAAGTTGAGGTTAAACCCTAACAAGTGCACATTTGGAGTACGATCTGGAAAGCTTCTAGGTTTTGTTGTCAGCTGTGATACGGTGGGAATAACTGACTGTTTTTTTGGAATGCTGGTGTGCGTTTTGCGTTTTTTGTTCGCAAAATGTCGCGGTAAGCAAGAGTCGCCACCGACTTTTATTTTATCCAACAAGGAAAGGAAAAAAGCACAGAAAAATTCCTTTTTCGAGATTATTTCTCGGGTTCGGGGGGTAGATTATAGAAAGGGAAGGTGTTAGCACCCTTTCTATCTGTGGTTATCCACGGGCTCTTAGGTACTTTCTCAATTGTTTTCAAATTTGCTTTCTTTGTGCTTGTGGGTTTGAAAAAGTTTTTGTTTGAAAACTTCGATTTAACTCTTGCTTCTGTCCTCAAGAGCATATGAAGTGTTTTTGAAAACTTTGTTCGAAAAGTGTAAGTGTGAAAAGTTTTTGTTTTTTGAAAGAGCAAGTACTTAAGAACCATCTACCTACTCGAAAAAGGAATTGTTCTATGCTATTTTCCTTTAGACAATGCTATCCCACTATGAATGAGTAGGTAGCATCGTCGTTGGAGTTTTAAGGGTCAATTCGAATTTAGGGACTTACGGTCACCAAAGCAATGGTAGGACGCCTTAGAGGTAACCCTAATGTCTTAGACCATTTGTTTGAGGCAACAATATCCGAGGCAACCGTTTCGAGGAAACTATGATCTTTGGACAAGAGGGCGACCTCTAAAGTGACCTATACTCGATGACCGCGTACGAAGGAAACCAAGTGGGATGTACCCTAAGAGTGCGCATGTGCGAGTGTGTCACTTTCAGTTATTTTTATCTTTGTACATGTTAAAGGTGATCTAAGTTGATTTTAGGTTAAAACATTCAGTCTTGTCATGCATCCCTATTATCAAACATCTAACAGTTATAACTTGCGGAAATAAAATGCGGAATTTAAATTACAAGGCGTCGGGTATTTACATCGCCAAAGACAAACCCTTAAAGAATAAATAGAGCGATAAAAAATAATAAAAGTCCTATTTAACTATTACAAACCGGAAACAGGTACATTATTTGATAAAAATAAATAAATCGCGTGCAGCAAATTAAATCGAGTGCAAGATTAGGGTTTTGACCCTTTAAAGAAGACATTTTTTCTTGTTTTTCATTTTAAGAAAGAAATTAACCTAAATTAATTACTAAATTAATAAATTAATTAATTAATAAAAATAAATTATTTTTGGGTTTTTGTTATTTTAAGAAAGAAAATAAAGATTAATTGAATTAGTGAAAACCTAATTAAGTCTAATTTAATTATAATTATTTACAAAAATATATTAAAGTTATTCTAATTAAAACCTAAATCAATTAGTTAGTATTTATTAAATAAAAATAAAAATTTGATTGAATAAAATATTTTTTATGGTTTTTATTTTATAAAGAAAATAATTTTTTGATTGGTTAGTAAATAATAAAAATAATTAAGCAATTAACAAAATAAAAAAAATAAATAAACAAAATAATATGAGAGAAAGGGGGGTATGGGCCTGATTTAGGAGTTTGAACAGCAATTGGAAGGCCCAAAAAATGCGGGCCCTGTTGACTTTTTTGGACTTGGTGTGCACGCGCTGACTTGGCTCCATGGTGGACCTTCAGATCTTGGCCACCAGATCTGGCCAATGGCCATCTGGCTACTGAATGCTTGATGGTGCACGGTGAGCTGCAAGCTTGGATACACACACAATTTCCTGAAAGAAAAAAATCAAATAGAAATTTGGGGGACCTGGGATTAGAACCCAGGTCGTGTAGGATATTGGATGTACACGGTCACCACTAGGCTGCTTGGCTTTGTTTGTTAGTAATGTATAAAACAATGATTATTGGTCAGAACAAAAAAATATGCGCGCGTGATTTGAATGGGACAACGATGGCGTGACACACATCATCTTCAACCTCAGGTCCGTGGCTAAAACATTTCAGACCTATACCAACAGACATAAATATGTAGCTATAAGCCAGGTCATCTCCAAAATTTGCTACGAGCCATAAAAATGCATTCTAAGGGCATGGTTGTGCTCGTCTCATCATCCCGGTCACAACCATACCCTTCTTGATGGCCAATTATTCCTGAAACAGAAACACCCAAAAATATCCACGAAACCCTAGCTATGGCATTTTGCAGTATAAGTCAGATAAACAAAATTGAATAATGCCAATAGTTTGGAAATGTTATGAGGATTACAAATATACCAATAATTTACTCAAATAATGCAAGAATGATGAATCACGATTTCAAGAACAGAGCGAGTTATCTTGACACATACAGCGCATTTGGGCGTATGAGCAAGCTTGCTTTTGATCCAGGAAGATTGAGTGAACACCCAGGAAGAGATTGGGACAGGTCTCAGCTTCTGAAAGTGCCTCTAGCTATGGTTTCAAATTCAAGCTTTTGGTGACTTTTTTTTCAAACTTTGTTCAGCCTCTTTCTGCAACTTCCAACCCCTATTCACGTCCCTTTGGCTTGTTTATGTAGTGGGGAATGTATTAGGGTAACAAACTTGATTCAAATCTTCCCCCATCAATGCTTGCCAATTTGATTTGATTCACTCTTTAAATCTTTCCAATTTTGCCAAATCTCAATCTTTTTGCACATGGTTTTGCTTGATACGAATTTGATGATGTTAATGATGATAATTACAACCTGAAACAGTCAAAAAATCTCATGCAGTCAAAGCTTTGGATTTTATATGATTTAATTTGATTAAAAATGAATAAATTCAATAAAAAATCAAATAAAATAATAAAAATGAAATATGGGCTCATGGCTGAAGCTAGGACACGTGGACAATGATGCAAGCTCAAATCAAGTGGAAATGAATGGACCCATTTGACAAAATTTGAAGTTTTGGGGATAGTTGACTTTTGACAATTTTGCAAAAATGTCCAACTTCAACAATGCATAACTTCTTCAATTTTGAACTTTTGGAAGTGTTTCTAGACATTTTATAAATCTTGAGATGTCCTATGACCAACCCTTTTGGTCTCATCTCATTTTGATATTCCATGCTTAAGTTATAAGCTTTGGCTAAAAAGGTGTTTTTGTTGACTTTCAAAAATGACCTATAATGTCCAAATTCATAACTTCTTGTGAATGCATTTTTTAATCTTGGGGTATGAATATGGACTGTAGGGAATTTCATCCTCTTCAAAATGAGCTTTGGATGGGTCATTTATCATAAAGTATGAGAAAGTTATGCTTGGTGAAAGTTGAGTTGACTTTTCCTACAAAACCCTAATTTAGTAACTTTTGAGTCTTGATGAATTTTGAGCAATCCTTGATGAATCATGATCAACCCTTGATAAAATGATGAAATATCCTTCAAAATGAAAATGTTGACCAAAAATATTGAAGTTTGACTGTTTATAGGTCACAGTTGACTTTTGCCCTAGCACAGTCGATTTTTGGACCTTTGGGCAATTGACTGAGCAAACTTCCTCTGCAAGGCTTGAAATTTGACATGGGTGATCTTGAGAACATATTAGGACATTGGGGAGCACTTGAGGTAATTTGGACTCAAAGATCTTGATGCAACACAAAACCCTAATTTGGGGTTGACTGCCTTAGGAGATGACTTGTCTGACCCACTCTTGAGCAACCTTGAGCCACTTGGAGATTTTTCTTGCAATGTTTTGAGAAATATGAGAGGGAAAATTTTGGGATAAAACAGCTGCCCCTGTTCAATTTTCTTAAACCTTAGGATGTAGATTGGCTTTCATGCCTTTCGTGATCCGAAGGTGGATGATGATTGAACACTAGAGTGCCCAGAAATTTGCACTCGCATGAAGCGGTATCAACCTTGTGATGTTGGGAATGGGCTTACAAATGCCATTTGGATATTGCTGGCGGGAGGATGGGCTTAAAGATGCCATCTTAGGAGTGTCGATCACATAAGAGATTCCTTAGCGAGAACTTGCATACATGTTGTTGTGGAAGATTCCGCTGGGGAAGCCTGATCTTCGTTGAGATTTAGGAGCTTGTCTGTACTTCAACTGAGAGAGCATCTCTGCTAAGTTTTAAGAACTTTTCCGTAATTCAACATGGGGGAAATTTGTCGAGATTTAGAACCTTATCTGTAATTCAACCGAGGATAATTCAGTTGAGATTTAAGAACCGGTCAATACTTCGACTGAGGAGAAATGCCGAGATTTAAAACCTTATCTGTAATTCAACCAAGACTAATTAAGTTGAGATTTAAGAACCTGTCAGTACTTCGACTGAGAGAAACATCTTCATCGAGATCTAGGAACTGTCAGTACTTCAACGGAGGATAATTCTGTTGAGATTTAAGAACTCGTCCACACTTCGACGAAGGATAATTGTCGAGATTTAGAACCTTATCTGTAATTAAACCGAGACTAATTCAGTTGAGATTTAAGAACTGGTCAGTACTTCGACTTGGGGAAACATCTTCATCGAGATCTAGGAACTGTGTGTACTTCAACGAAGGACAATTCTGTTGAGATTTGAGAACTCGTCCACACTACGACGGAGGAAAATTGTCGAGATTTATAACCTTATCTGTAATTCAACCGAGGATAATTCAGTTGATATTTAAGAACCGGTCAGTACTTCGACTGAGGGAAACATCTTCATCGAGATCTAGGAACTGTCTGTAATTCAACTGAGGGTAATTCTGTTGAGATTTAAGAACTCGTCCACACTTTGATGGAGGAACTTTTCTGAGATTTAGAACCTTATCTGTAATTCAACCGAGGATAATTCAGTTGAGATTTGAGAACCGGTCAACACTTCGACTGAGGGAAACATCTTCATCGAGATATAGGAACTATATGTACTTCAACGGAGAATAATTCTGTTGAGATTTAAGAACTCGTCCACACTTCGAAGGAGGAAAATTGTCGAGATTTAGAACCTTATCTGTAATTCAACTGAGACTGATTCAGTTGAGATTTAAGAATTGGTCAGTACTTCGACTTGGGTAAAAGCTTCATAGCTGAGAACTTAATTGTATACTTCCTGGAAAGTAAAGGTCAGTCATATGCAATGCATGATAGATGTCAAGCGATGATGTTCTCAAAATAAATGAGATTGTGTTGTATGATGCGTATATGCATGTGTTATGATGTATGGAAATGTAATGCTTTTAGCTTGGGAAAATAAATCCCGGATAGCTGCTGGAGAAAAGAGTTGGATTCTTCATTTCCACTGGGGATGGCGAACGAAGATGATTGCAAGAATAAACCTGCAGGAGAGGATAACTCCGATGGGGAATAAACTGATGAGGAGATTACTCTGTGGAGAAGAGATGTTCTGCTGAGGATTCCACCGATAAATTTTGCTGGGGATGAATTACCGTTGTCGGTGATATTGAATCCTGTTGGGGATTGACTTTGTTTGTGAAAGGAAAGAACTCCGCTGGGGATGATCTTTCAGTTGCGACTTCACTGGGGATAACCTTTTAGACTCTTATGGGGATAATCCTTTGAGCTCTGCTGGGGATGATTCTCTAAAGTCTACTGGGGATGATTTTCCAAACTCCACTGGGGAAGCCTTTTCAGACTGCGCTGGGAAAATTTCAAACTCCACTGGCGACATTTTGTATTCTGCCGGGGAATACTCTTATAATCCGCTGGGGAATATTAAGACCTTTCAGTGCTAATGGTAAATAAACTTTGTTTGGGGAGAATATTACTGATTCATTCACAGTTGTGAGTCTCAGCTGTGGAGAGCTATCATTACTGTCTTACTCTTACCCTGCGGTGAGTGAATATTACTGGGGCGCATGCTAAGGATATGACGACGGCTTTGTATCGAGACTTTTCTGCCCCTGTATCTGCGGGAGAAGGTGCCTGCGGAGGCCTTATGGATCGAGTATTATCCCAACCTATGAGGTGCTTGGTAATTTCCGATTGAAAGGACAAATATTCTTCTGGTAGGCAAGTGACGAGATGACGGGACATAGTCTACGCTTTAATCCCTAACTTTTTCCTGGACTTCCCTTTCGGGTTTTCAGTCCACTGGGATACCCTTTTTTGCCCAAGCCGCCTTTTCAGGTTTTCGACTTGCCGGGTGTACAAATTTTTTCATTTTCATCCCTTAATTTTTCCCGAACCCTTTTGGTTCGCCGGGAAGCCATTATTTTTGCCTAGGCCAATCGACCTAGCGGGTATTTGATTATGCTTAGTATTTTTTTCACCATGTCTGCGCTCTCAGGGTGTAGGGAGTTGCCACTGTCGGTAGTGTCGTGTTGCCATACTACCAGAAGATGTTCGTTTGATCATGCGAGATTCGCTGCGGGAATCCATGTCTAATGCCCCAAGTGACTCAGATGGAGACTTTCCCCTGGCTATTTGGCATCTTTGAGAGATTCTCTGAATCTTGACTTGATTGCCCCAGATGATGGACAATGATCATGCCGTGCCCCTTGGTTGGAAGTATTTTTCCACTTGAGGTGATCTTTTTTATTGAGAAGGTTTTTTGTTCACTAGATATTCGTCGTGCGAATTTCTCTGCTGTTGAACAAATAGTCATATGCAAACAATGTTATTTTAAGAATGCAAAGCTTATGTCTGTCTTGAAATTTTTTTGAAAATGCATTTTTTCAGTAAGATAGGAAAATTTTGTAAAATGTAACGTCAACTCAGGATTTACAGCAAGCCCTACAGGAGTCAGGATACCTTTTGTAACAGTATGCTTTCAAACTAACCCATGCTTCAGCTAGGACTTTTAAGGGTTATAACGTGGTCTGGTTCACGGTTTAAGAAACAAAGGATAAAGGCTCAAATTTTATTTGTACCCGCCCGTTCTTCGTGATGTTCTTCGATCTTAAACTTAACTAATCGTGCATTTAGATCTCGTATGAGTCTCTGCTCTGATATTCTAGTGATGGTTCGGATAATGACAATTTATTTTGAAAAGGCAATCATTTCCTTTTTTGTTGAGGGTTTGTAGGACCTCTTTATTTTTGATTTTATTATCCCTGTCTTTTGCCTGAACTGTTTCTTTTGTGATTACAGTCAGCGGGATGCCCCAGTTTTTATTAAGTCTCCTTCATAGGTTTTGACTTAATGGGTTTTTATTTCGAGAGATAATGACTGCATGTCTTGACGATTATAGGGAACCATCACCGTCTTTTATTTTGGAAGGACCTCTTTGATGCCATTCATTGTGCACCCGAATTAACTGAGAAACTACCTTGCCCCAGGTTGTGATTAAGGGTTTTAATTTGTGTGAAAATAAAAACTCCAACTTCTTTGGCTCAAAAGGGTTGACTAGGGATTATCTTCCTTATAACTCCACTATTTAGGATTTGAAACAACGCCTGTACATCGTCAGTGGGGTCTGTTCAAAAGCATACTGTAGAGATTTTGATATCATTTTCGTCATCCTCCTTCTAAATCGCTTAGAATTTTTTAATCGAGAGTTGAACATTACAAAAAATGAAAGAAATTTGAATATAGTGAATACGAATGGATTGATTCAAAACAGACATATGCAATGCATTGATGAAGTAACAAAATTTGACATGAATAAATGTTTGAACAATCAAAAGAAAATTACAAATTGAAAATTCTAATGAACAAAAAGTCTTCTCGTCTGGTCTTGTCACTTCAGAGGACATGCCTTAGAGGGATGGTAGAAGAACTCAGCCTGGCCATCTTGTGTGAATTCCAATGCTCCTTCATCAATCAGGTTTTGAATTTTGTACTTAAACTTCCAACAGTTGTCAGTATCATGCCCCGGGCTGTTGGAATGGTATGCACACATTGCATCAGGATTGTAGTTAGGTGAAGAAGTCTTGGGATTTGGATGAGGTTCTACCAACGTGTTTACCTTGGTATTTGGTAAACAACCGCTGATCCTCCAAATGGTTACTTATTTGGTTACTCGCAGGATCGATCAGATTGATCCTAGGACATAGGTTGATTTTGAAGTTTTGATTAAATTGGCTATGGGTTAAGTGAGAATAAAATAAAGAGGCTTTAAGTAAATTGCATGAAGAAAGGACTTGGTAAAATAAATAAGGCTTTAAATGAAAGGGTTCGACAGGAAAGTAAAGAAGAAAGCAAGTAAATTTCTGGAAAAGTAAATGACTTTGATTAATAAAGTTGGTGTTTCACACATACATTTCTTAACAATTCTTTCTCACACGCTGGGTACTCGAATCTATATGAGTGACATTGTATAGAATTATGAACACACGCGAGAAACTACATGACTACTACTATTTATACTAAAACATCCCAAGTAACCGTCGGGCAGTTACACTGCTTCGAGATGATTCCACTTGGCACATTCTCAACGTTCGACGCTCCAGATCTTCGCACGTTGCACTTGGTAACCGCTGGAAACCGTTTTCCCTCCAAACGCTTGAATTTCAAACTGCTCCACTCTGAACCATCGAACGCCTTCGTCGAGAAACATCTTCGACGAGAAACTCCTTCGACGTCGAAGGCAACCAACTTCTCCCTTGGAAGAAATCTTTTAAGTACCTTGCCATCTTTCGATGGGCATTTCGACGGACCTAGCTAGTCGAAAACATCCTTCAGCTTTAATGGCTGACATTAATAAAACAAAGGTGTCGAATTTAAGAGCCAACAAATTGCCCCCCAAGAATGCCTTATTTCGACTCTGAAAGAAAAAAGGCATTCTTTGAAACGCCATTCGACACCTATCTTTTCACGCTTAGTCACAAATTAAATTGTGCACCTTTTGTTGTCTTCTACCAACCACTGGCAATCCCAAGAAAATCATCATTTATCCGTACCTAAGACGTCACTTCAGTACGGCGTGCAGTACCAAACGTCATTTCAGAATTTGTCATTATGACAATTCCCAAAAACGAGGACGCACGCTGCGTCCCTCTATTTCTGCAGAACGGCTAAAACAACAGGGGGATGCCACGTGTCCCACTATCTCCTGCAACATTAAATGGCATTTAATGTCCTCGGTTTTGGGGATTTTCCCCCACTACTATAAATAGCAGTAAGTACCCCATTGTGGGACTTTTTACGCCATCTAGCTTTCAGACTTCTCTATTTTCATACAAACTTGTCATCTTTGCAAAACCCTTTCTTTCTTCACTTCGTCTTCAACCTCACCATTAACAATGGCATCTGGTTCCAATGCTCCTAGCGCTACCGTACCATCTGGAAACGTCAAACCTAAGGTTTTCATCACCGCTCCAGTAGTAACTTCTACGGGCCAACGAAGGGTCCCTGAACCCTTGGACATCGCCGTACGTGACGCTTACTCACACCACCTTATGATCCCGGTTGGATATTCCAACCAGATCTTTGCTATGTCTGGCCCCTTGTATCCAAGTATTGCTGAGGCCATGAAGATCAAGAGTTATTTTCCGGTAGTTGAGAAACTCAAACCGGTTGCATGCGCCAAGAAGGATGCAGAGGATACTGAAGAGCCTACTAAAGAGAAAATCGACCTTCGTTTCTTCAACAAAGGTGTTAGGGCTTTCAGGTCTGGCCCTAGCCTTACTCCTGATTACGTTGCTTGGCTGGAAAAGATGGAGAAACGCCAAGCTTCGATCTGGAAAGATATGGGGATTTTCGACCTGGTGATGCTGTCGAAGACAGGTTTGAACTATTCTCCGGAGATGCTGATAGCTTCTCTACTTTTCTGGGACTACTCCCACTTTACTTTCCGTCTTCCCTGTGGGATGCTGACTCCTACACTCTTCGATGTGGCCGCTATCACTGGCCTTCGACCCACCGGGGACTACTTCGATCCGGAGGAGATGTCGGAGGATCAAATTGGATTCTCTGACACCAAACCAACTTATACCACCTTCATCAATCATTACCACGACAGGTCGACAGAAGCTGTGTCAGATGTCGAACACATAGCGTTTCTAGCCTTATGGCTGACTCGCTTTGTATTTTGCTCGAAGTCCTTACAAGTGACCAAGAAGATGGTCACTCTCGCCACTCAACTCCATCATGGCCAAAATATCTGTTTGGCAGAATTGATTTTGGCTAGCCTCTATGATTCGATTAGTAATGGGGCAACTCTCCTAAAAATTATCGAGAACAGGGCCAGTTTGCTACTTGCTGGGCCTTTTTGGCTGCTCCAACTGTGGCTCAATGCCACCTTCGAATCTTTCTTGCCCAAGAAGATTCAAATAAATGAGCAGGCTCCAGAGATAGCGAACAGACGCGTCGAAGGAACCAGACTGGCTCTGTTGACGCCTATGGAAGATGGACTGGAGTTTCAGCAAACTTTCACCAACTTCGTTCTGATGTTTGCTCGAAGGAAAGAGTTTGTTTCGACGATGGCTCCGTTTGCTCGACGGAAGGTAGGCCCAGCATGGTTCACAAGGCCACATCCAAGGACGTCGAGTGGTCCTAATGTTGACGAACATACAATAATGTGGGAGGCGTTCCTCACACCAAGGATCATGCCTCTTCGATTCAGGAGCTCTAAGACTCACTTGAGTCTGATTGCATACCAACCAAACCTGGTATCTCGCCAGTTTGGTATTATTCAAACCCTACCTTCTCCAATTTTTCCAAGAGAGAAGTCTATGTTGTACTTCTGCAATGATTACACCGAAGAAGCTGCCACTAAACATATCGGAAGATATGCTGGTCGAACAGTTCTCTCGTTGTTTGACTACCAGCTCAACTTTCTTTGCTCACCATCCTTTGAGGAGTGGTGGAAAAGTTATTACGCTGAGGAGTTTTTCAACGAGAAGGACTTCGTGGATGAGCTTCAGAAATCTTTTGTCCTTGTGTTGGACAAAATAAAGAAATGTAAGTTCATCCTCTCACATTACTTTGTCTTTCTCTTTCGACTGCTAGCCTGTTTACTATTTATTTGATTTCAGTTGTGCGAAAGCCTGTAGCCAAGAAGGCTGCAGAAAGCCAACAGGGAGGAGGCCCCTCAACAAAACCTCGACCGCCGGCGAAGACTACAGCGTCGGCGAAGACCACAACCAACCAACAGAGGGAAGGCCCTTCGAAGAAGCCTTCTGTATCGGTAACCAGACTTTCATTATTTTCTTCTGGCTTTCGATTTTTGACTTTCGATGTAATTGCTAAATCGAATTCCCATTGGTTTTTTAGGCACCTTCGCCCAAGAAACGGCCAGCACTGGTGGTCGAATCTGGGAGCGACGAAGAAGGTGATTCTCCCCCTGCTCCTCTAAAAAGGCGAAAGCTGACGAAGGACGCTCCTGCTCCTGCTCCTGAGGGTCGAACCATTAGAATAAAGGTTGCTGGGAGAAAGCCCAGGCCACCTCCAGTGATCATTGAGGAGCCAACGGAGGAGGAACTGAACGTTCTTCTCAATAAGCCTGTCGAAAGCGACAATTCCAGCCCTGGGGCTGAAGCTAATTTACAGGTAATCTCTTAGACCTTTTTGTAACTTAGGTGTAGATACCTACATTCGATTATGTCTCTTTCGATTTCTGAGGACTCTTCCTCTTTCCTTTCTCAGGACACCACTGAAAGCTCACCGCCGAGGACCTCTGAAACACTGGAGTCTGCTGAACTCAGCAGGCCACAAGAAAAAGGCTTGGAAAATGACGAAGCCCATACTGAAATAAATGAGGCCAATGCTGAGACGGTAGAAAAACCAGCAGAAGAACCTCAAACGGAAGAACAACAGCCAGAAGGGGTTCAGGTGGTGGATCTGTCGGAAGAGAATCATGACGAAGGGGACCATGGCAATGCTGGCGAAGAAAACCAAGGTGCCGCTGGCGAAGAGAACCAAGGTGACACTGGCGAAGGGCACCAAGGTGACGTTGGCGAAGGGCACCAAGATGACGCTGGTACTGCCCCAGTTCGAGTCGAAGGGAAACAAGTCGAGACACCTAACACTCAACAGCCTCAAACCCAAGACAATGCTGTTGCAAGGGCTATTACCTCAACGAAGCACAGGTCGAAAGAGGACTTAGAACTCTTGAAACAAACTGACCCTGTTAGCTATCTTAACGCAATCATCGAGAGCAAGAGTTCGTCCGATGCTAGTCAGGAGGTTCCTACCCTGTCGGGGAAGTCCACTGAAACCTCTCCTCTTGATGAAGCTTTAGCGAAGGTTAAGGCCCAGTTTTTCAAGAAGGACTTGATGAAGGCTTTAGAGGGGGACCCCACTGCTCCATCATACTTGAGGGATGTTTTGAATGCTGTCGACTTGTTAGCTGTAGCTCCAGAAGTTTCAGGCTTGATCATGGAGTTACACTCCATGATTGATCAAGTCTCAGCAGATTATAGGCGCCAAAGGGGCTTTAATAGTCAGCTTGAGGTGTTATATGGCAAAAGCTCTTCTGCATGGACTGCTGTTTCAGAGACAACTTCTCGAATTGCGGAGTTGTCGAAGCAGAAAGCATCTACACAGGAAGAAGTCGATGCCATCGATCGAGAGAATGCTTCCTTCAGGGCACAAATCGAAGAAATAGAGGCTAAGATAAATGCCAACACTAAACGCAAGGAGGAACTTCTTTCGACCGTCTCAGACACCGAGAGTCAGACTGAAATCAAACAGGGCCTGGAATTTACTGAGAAGGCCCAAGGCTTCGACGCTCAGATTGCCAAGCTTGTGCAGGAGAACGCCTGGTGCAAGAAAAGATTGGAGCTGCAGCAAGCCAAATACCTTCGACTCAAGGACTCTGTTCCCTTCTGATTGATTCAGCTTTTGTAACCATATTTTGTAATCTATATTCGACAACATTGCCATCTTGGCTAAAATTTATAAAAATTTCCATTTTGGCTTTTTATGGTCAATTTCGTCTTGTTATTATTATTTTATTATTTTATTTTTATCTCTTGGAGCGTAGGTTTGTATTTTTTCAAATATTTACCATTTACTCTCAAGAGCCTTTTATCTTCACCTAACTCTTCGACTTCATAGGCTCCACCAGAAAAAGTTTGGATAACTCTGAATGGTCCTTCCCATTTGGGTGACCATTTCCCCATGCTTCGATCCCTTCGATCCATGGGAAGAATTACCTTCCAAACTAGTTCTTCAGGCAAAAATACTTTAGGTTTTACCTTTTTATTATAAGAGTCTTCTACTCTTTTCTTCTGAAGCCTGAGTAGGTCAAGAGCGCGCAATCTCTCTTCGTCTAAATCCACGAGTTCGTCTAACATCATGTTCCAATAAATTTCAGAGGGAATATCATAATGCCTCTGAACCCTTGCAGATTGAAGACAAATTTCTGCTGGCAACACTGCATCATGGCCAAAAGTTAGCCTATATGGTGTTGTACCTGTGGCTTCTTTCGGGGACGTTCGACAAGCCCACAGAATCTGGTCTAACGTCTTGTGCCAATTCTTTGGTTTCTTCCCAACATGCTTTTTTATCAAGCCAATCACTACTTTGTTTGCTGCTTCGACTTGACCATTTGCCTGTGCATAATAAGGCGTTGATGTTAGGAGTTTGAAACCTATTTCCTGAGCAAATTCCTACATCTTTCGACCAGTGAAAACTGATCCTTGATCAGTTGTTATCGTCTCAGGGATTCCATACCTAAAGATAATGTTCTTTTGAATAAATTCAATGACATTTTCTTGGTCTACATTGACTAAAGGGATAGCTTCGATCCACTTAGTAAAGTAATCAATGCCTACCAGTATGTATTTCTGACTCTTTGATGATGCTGGTCGAATCTCTCCAATGAGGTCCAACGCCCATCCTCTAAAGGGCCAAGGCTTCACTATCGAGTGAAGTTCGCTTGCTGGTACATGTTGGATGCCTGTATGGACTTGACACTCTTGACAACCTTTGGCGAACTCAACACAATCTTTTAGCATAGTGGGCCAATATAGTCCTTGTCGAAACAACAACCATTTCATCTTATGGCCTGCTTGGTGAGCCCCACATGCTCCAGCGTGCGTAGTCAAAAGGGCTATGTATGCCTCAGTTTCACTTAAGCATTTTAGCAATACCCCTTCAGGCGTTTTCTTGAATAACTCATTACCCATGAGTACATAACTCAACGCCCTGTACTTTGTTTTTCGTTCTGTCGAAGCTCCTGGATTTTGAAGATAGTCCACTATGGGTTTCCTCCAATC
Source organism: Vicia faba (assembly GCA_948472305.1). NCBI lineage: Eukaryota > Viridiplantae > Streptophyta > Magnoliopsida > Fabales > Fabaceae > Vicia > Vicia faba. The sequence continues at coordinate 1,343,898,211 of OX451739.1, read as the reverse complement.
TTGCTCTGATAAATTATCTATGAACGAAATTTCGAAGTTACTTTGATCAGCATATCCTAGTCTCGTCGATTCCAAGTCTGTTGGTGATAGACAAGTTGCTTTTATCTTTTCTCGAACTTCGATTGCTCTTTGCAATCTCGTTTTTGAAATCTTATACCCAGATGCAATCTGTGCCAAGTCGTTGGCTATTTGATTTTCGACTCTGGGTATGTGTCGAATATTGATTGTTTCAAATTTTTTCAATAAACGATTTGCTATCACAAAGTACATAATGAGATTCTCTCTTATGCATTTATATTCCTTTGTGACTTGCTTAATGACTAACTCTGAGTCTCCCATTATTTCGACTCGAGTTACCCCCAATTCCAACAATATCTCAAGGCCAGTAATTAGAGCTTCATACTCAGCCTCATTGTTCGAACAAGAACCTGATATTTTGTACTTGAATGTTGTTGGAATTTTATCTGGAGAAATAATCAAGACTCCTACCCCTGTTCCATCTTTATGGCTGGAACCATCGAAGTAGAATTTCCAAGGCTCTATCTCCACATAATTAATATCCTCAACTTGAATTGAGTGGTCGACTATGAAGTCTGCAACCACTTGTCCTTTTATTGCCTTAAGAGGCATAAAGGTCAAGGAGTATTCAGTTAATGCTAATGCCCACTTGCCAATTCGACTATGCAAGATAGGTTTCGACAACATATACTTGAAAACATCAAAATGAGACGAAACATACACATCAACTGGTTTTATATATTGCTTGAGTTTTGAATTGGACCACCACAGTTCCATCATTGAATTCAGCGCTTTGAGACAAACAAGAATCAGCCCTCGCGCTCAATTTATGAGCAGCAGAGGGCTAATCGCTATTTTTCAATAGCCAGCCTAATGAAACGCTATGAAAACCGTTGCCTTCGTTTTTGTATTACAGGGATAGTGGAGACGATGAAGCGTGGCAAAGCATGATTCGTTGGTTTAAAATTCGAGCGTTTTCCAGCACTAATCTCGTTTTTCTATTATATTATTTGTTTGTTAATTATATTACAAAAGCGTGAATTGGCACAGTTGGTTGGAGACAACGCTGGTAACCCTCACGACCTGGGTTCAAGTCCCAGGTCTTGCATATCTCAATATTATTTTTCCATAATCACTCCTATGCAGCACTTACACTAAGGATCATCGTACACGCTCAAAAATCAACGTCCACGCGTCCAGGGGGTTCACATCCAAGGCTGGGAATTGATGAACACCCTGAACCCTAGTCAAAAGAGCCACATGGCGCCTGGAAAGTCAACGAATTCTGAAGGTCATTGGGCCAGATTTGCTTGGACAATACCTCCACTTTAGGGCCTGAACCCCCCCTGGTTTGCAATTTCTTTCTTTTTTTTACTCATTTTTATTTTATTGTTAATTGTTATTTTATTTTATTCAATTGTTTTAATTTAATTAATTATATTTTACAAATTATAAAATACACAAAAAATCAGAAAAAAGAGAAGAATATAATATTTATTTATTTTAATTATTTTCTTGTAAACAAATGCATGTAAATAAATTTAGTATTAAATAGGTTTTAATTGTAATTCTTTTTAATAACTAAAAATCCAAAATATAGAATTTAGGTTTAATTGATAATTTTTATTCCTTTTAATTTTTTCCTTTTTTATAATAATATTACTCATTTTATTTTCATAATTAAATTGTACATAAAAGAATTTAGGGTTTAATTTAGGTTAATTTAACATTTTCATAATAACTAAAAAATAATTAGAATTAGGGTTTGCATCCAATTTTCATTTTAATTAATCTTTTTTTATTAAATCTTAAAAATACATAAAACATTTTTCTTTTAATTTTAATTTTAAATTCCTTATTAATTTTAATATTTTGCAAAAGGGTCCAACGCCCATATTTTTAATTGTTTAAATTGCGTATTTATTTTATTGCTTAAATAATTATGTATCTCTCCCAAAGCGTTGTAACTTAAACTTTTCGCACTTTTTACTTTGCTTTCTTTATTTTCCGTCAAATCGGGTCCGGTTTAATTTTGGCGATATGGACCCGCGCCATTTGTAATAGCTTTAGAATTTACTTTTCCGCACTCTTTTAACTGTTAAATAAGCATGCAAGAATGAATGGCCATAATAAAATCAAGCGTAGATCACAATGAACATGACAAGACAAATATCAATGAAAACGACACACAAATCACACACCACCCCTAGGGTACGCCTCACTGTTGCCTTGCCTCGAAAGGTGATCGTCGAGTAGAGGACGTCTTAGTAAGTCCTCATGATCCGGGAACCTGGCATGAGGGTAGCTTCTAAGGTGTCTTCCTATTGCTCTGGTGATCACCATGTCCCGAACCTCGAATTGACCCGAACACCTCCAACGGTGGTGCTACCTACCTCTCAATGGTGGGATGGCACTACTTTAAAGGACATTTACACAGACGAATTCCCTAGGGTAGGTAGGTTCTCAAGGGTACTTGCTCTAATTTCAAACAAATCAAAATACTTTTCACACCAACACTTTTCAAAAGCTTTCAAAGCAAATTTTTCAAACACTCTGACGTACGAGTCGAACTGAAATTTTTCAAAGAAACCTTTTTTTAAAACCCACATTGAAAAGCAAACAAACAATTTTGAAAACACATTGAGCAAGTATCTAAGAGCCCATGGATAACCATGGATAGAAAGGGTGCTAACACCTTCCCTTTCTATAACCTACCTCCCGAACCGAGAGCAATCTCTTTAAGGAATTTTTCTGTGCTTTTGTCCTTTCCATTTGGAGAAAATAAAAGACGGTGGCGACTCTTGCTTCCGCGACATTTCGCGAACCAGCTTTAAACGGTCAGTTCCAGAACCACCGATCACAGAACTGGCGACTCTGCTGGGGATTTTCTTATAAAGTGGGGTGTACCTTAGGGCTAGGTCATAACTGTGTTTTCACTTGTATTGATTTGCTTGCTTTACTATTGTGGGTTGCATCGGTTACATAGATCCTAACCCGGATCTGGGGATACCCTGTTTAGGTAGCATAAGCTGTGAGGGACCTGTCCGGCATAGACCGACACAGGTGAAGCAGTGGCTACGTTGGTGTGACACCTTAGTCTGTACCGATATCCCTTGTGTCGCAACGAGGAGAATATGGGTCTTCTAAGGAGTCATTAAGCACCAACAACCTTAGAACCTTAATTGACACAACTTGGCCTTTAGAATTGTAGCAGTATGCTACGCCCATTGAGGCTAAACTCTCGTGATGGTTCTGGCCGCAAGAAAAGATTGCGATGCTGGAGTTATGACCGATTGAGGGTAGTCAATGATATTGGGATCCTCTAAGAACCCGGTTACTTTGATAGGACAGGTATGAACCAACAAACTGAAAGAGGGTACTACCTAGACCTCACGCTGGCCTAAACTCTAAGGGCTTCTCTTGTGTGACTTGTGTGCCTTCAAACTTGGATTACTTGCATGCTTGTTATCTGACATCTGAACTTCTTGCAGGTTTTGTTTATAGTCCTTAACTAGGACTCATAACAGGGTTTACTGAATTTCCTGCAGGTTTTGTTCATAGTCCTTAACTAGGACTCTTAACAAGGCTTGCTAAGTTTCTTGCAGGTTTTTGTTTTAGTCCTTAACTAGGACTCTTAACAAGGCTTGCTAAGTTTCTTGCAGGTTTTTGTTTTGGTCCTTAACTAGAGCTCTTAACAAGGTTTACCGAGTTTCTTGCAGGGTTTGTTTATAGTCCTTAATTAGGACTCATGGCAGGTTTACTGAGTTTGCTTGCAGGTTTTGTTTATAGTCCTTAATAAGGGCTCGTAACAGGGTTATTCATATTACCCCATGCATCATGACATCATACCATTGCATACATCTTAACCCATTTCAAGGATCTCAAGGGCTTGTGATGCAGGTCATGATGAACCAACTGTCCAGCAAGGGGCAAAGAGGATTTATTTTCCTCTAGACAAAGTTGTCAGGGGCTATGACCCACTAGATATGGTGAGCTTTGACACTTGAAGAAGGTTCCCCCCAACCAAGGTTGTTTGGAAATCAAAGCCAGAAAGGATGACTAAAGTCAGGGGCTATGACCCACTGGATATGGTGAGCCTTTGACCCTTGAAGAAGAATTCTCAACAACATGGATTTCCTTCAATCAAGCTACCGGACCCAAGTTCTAACAAATTCTCTGTTTACCCTGCGAGGTCCTTGAAAACATTGCATGCATAGCATACACATCATTACATAACAGGTATCTTTGTTGCAGGTCACTTACCTTTCTCGCTGTTTATTTCAGCAATGGCCTTCCAACCAGATAACCAGGACCTTCTCGCTCAAGAGACTCAGTTCAAGGAAATTATTCTGAATCTATCCAAGGGGCAGGAAGAGCTAAGGACACTTCTCACGGAGACCTTCGTCAGGGGCAGTGCTGAGGATGAAAAGCTGGAACACCTACAAGCTGAGATGGATGCTATGAAAGCCCAGATGCTGGGGCAGAGGAATGCCATTCAAGGCTTAGCTCAAAGACAAGATGAGCTCCGGTTTCTCGTCAACCAACTGCTTCAGGGTAACCAACTGGGGCAAACATCTAAGGGTAAAAAGCCATTCATCATCCAATCATCCTCGAGACAAGAGGATAAGGGGAAAGCTTCTCAAATGGCTCCAGTGCCACAAATTCAGCATCAACCTCACCAGCTTCAGCCAGACAAGCCCAGAAGGCAATTCACCCCGCTCAACATGTCGCTGTATCAAGCTTTGCAACGCCTATTGAGGTTGAATCTGATCACATTAAGGGCTCATCCCCGGAACCCCAACACAGCATCTCCTGCCTATGATCCCAATAAGAGATGTGCCTACCACTCTGCTAGCCCAGGACATGATACCAATGAATGTTGGGATCTGAGGAACAAAATCCAGGACCTGATCGATGAAGGGGCATTGGAGTTCACACAAGATGGACAGGCTGAATTTTTCTACCATTTCTCCAAGGCTCACCAGTTGAAGTGACAAGCTCCGAGACTAGGAAACTTTTGTTCATTCGAATGTTCAAGTTGTGTTTTTCTTTTGACCGTTCAAACATTTATTCATGTTAAAACATTGTTATTCCATTAATGCATCGCTTATGTCTATTTTGAATCAATATACTCGCATTCACTATATGCAAATTGTTTTCATATTTTTTCTGATGTCAACTCTCTTTAATTCTAAGCCTCTTGAGGGAGGATGACGAAAATGATACCGCAATCTACAGTATGCTTTTGAACAGACCCCGCTGATGAGGTACAGGCATTGTTTCAATCCCTAAACACTGGAGTTATAAGGATGATAATCCCTCGTCAACCCCTCTGAGCCAAAGAAGTAGGAGTTTTTTCTTTTCGAAATTTAAAACCCTTAATCATAACCTGGGGCAGGGTAGTCTCAGTTGATCCAGGTGCATAACAAATGGCACCAAAAATTCTTTACAAAACGAAGAAAGATAGTGATGGTTCCAAATAATCAATAAAGAAAGGCAGTCATTATCTCAAAAAATGAAAAACCCATTAAGTCAAAACCCACGAAGGAGACTTACAAAACTGGGGCATCCCGCTGACTGTAAAGAAACAGTTCAGGCAAAAAAAAAACAGGGATAACGAAACGAAAAAAAGAAAGAGGTCCTACAAACCCTCAACAAAAGAGATGACTGCCTATTCAGAATAAATCATCAATATCTGAACCATCATTGGAATATCAGGACAAAGACTCAAACAAGGTCTAATGTATGATCAACTGAGTTTAGGTTTGGAGAACATCACGAAGAGTGGGTGGGTACAAATAAAATTTGAGCCTTTATCCTTTGTTTCTTAAACCGTGAACCAGGCCACGTTATAACCCTCAAAAGTCCTAGCCGAAGCATGGGTTAGCTCGAAAGCATACTGTCACGAAAGGTATCCTGACTCCTTAAGGCCTACGGTAAATACGGGTTGACATCACGTTTTACAAACATTCACTTGTTTTATGAAAAAAAGAATGCATTTTCAAAATCTTCGAGACAGACATAAGCTTTGCATTTTTAACATAACTTTGTTTGCATATGACTTTTTGTTTGAACAACATAGAAATTCGCATGACGAATGCCTAATGAACAGAAGTGCTTCCAATCAAGGGGCATGGCATGACTATTGTCTATTATCTGGGGCAATTCAGTCAAGATTCGGAGAATCTTTCAAAATGCCAAGATAACCAGGGGCAAATCTCCGCCTGAGTCACTTGGGGCATTCCAACAACGAATCCTGCCTGATCAAACACCTTCTGGTGGCGTGGCAAAATACTTCCAACAGGGGCAACTCCCCACATTCCCTGAACATGGACATAGTCGAAAAAATACTATGCATAATCAAAGACCCGCTAGGTTGACATACCTAGGCAAAAATAAGGGTTTCCCGGTGAACCAAAAGGGTTCGGGCAAAATGAAGGGATGAAATGGAAAAATCTGTACACCCGGCAAGTCGAAAACCTGAAAAGGCGGCTTGGGCAAAAATGGGTATCCCGGTGGACTGAAAACCCGAAAGGGCGGTCCAGGCAAAAGTTAGGGATTAAAGCGTACGACTATGTCCTGTCATCTCATCACTCTGTCTACCAGAAGAAGCTTGGTCTATCAACAACTATCAGCCCTCCACAGGTGCCTTTTCCCATAGAAACAGGGGCAATAAAGAGTTGTCTAAAAACAATCTAATTGCTCTGTCCATCAAGGTACCAAGGTAGGTTCAGCTAAAGAACATAACCAGTACATCTTAATTCCCCAGAGAGTGAGCCAACAAAAGTGCATTCTTCTCCAAGCAGAGCTATCAAATCTCAAGGAAATTGAATATCCTCCAGTAGATCTCAATACTTCCCCAGCATATCAAAACTTCCCCAAAAAAGAGTCCAATCCAGTTTCCCAAGGAAAGTTGGAGTCCATCTCCCCCAAGCAGTAAGCTTATCCCCAGTAGATTCTGGAAGCTTATCCCCTCGCAAGAACACGAACGCGTTGCCCGGCTTTATTCAAAGAGTTATTTCCTCAATAGGATATAACTGGGTTATCCTCAGCCAAAAGCCACGGAAAGGTCGTCGTCAACGTAGTTCTTTCCTACCCCCAGCGAAGTCTAGCAACACTTCCAATACAACAAAGATATCCTCAGCAAGTCATTCTCAATAATTCAGCAAAGCATCCCTCTCCCCACAGAGTATTGCTTCCCAGCATGATCGCTAGAGTATCTTTTCTCCCCGCAGAATCTTCCATTTGCCAAGTTTATTCTGCAACGGAGTCATCTTCTCCTACCGGTATTCTTGCAGCTATCATCCCCAGCGGAAGCAAAAACTTATCCTCCCACATCAGCCCAGGATATGACTTCCCGGCATCCGTCAAGGATTTACTTTCCTAGACGAAACATACTTTCATAAAACATCACATACATCATTATAACATGCATAGACGCATCATATCATACAAATCTCATTTATGTTGAGAACATCATTGCTTGATCCATATCATGCATTGCATATGACTGACCTTTACCTTTCAGGAAAGACGCAGTTAAAATGCTCAAACATATTACAAAGCCTTCTCTAGTCCAGCTAAATCGACTCCCAACAGATTTTTCTGATAAAGACTCAGCAGAAGTTATGATGTTTCCCTCTCCGACGATGAGTGTGAGGTGATAGTCTTATGGTCCCCTCTCCGACAAGTGCGTGAGGTGGTAATTCCTTTTTCAGATGTTTCCCTCTCCGACGATGAGTGTGAGGTGATAGTCTCCTATGGTTCCCTCTCCAACGGTGTGTGAGGTGGTAAGTCCTTTTCAGATGTTTCCCTCTCCGACGGTGTGTGAGGTGGTAAGTCCTTTTCAGATGTTTCCCTCTCTGACGATGAGTGTGAGGTGATAGTCTCCTATGGTCCCCTCTCCGACAAGTGCGTGAGGTGGTAATTCCTTTTTCAGATGTTTCCCTCTCCGACGATGAGTGTGAGGTGATAGTCTCCTATGGTCCCCTCTCCGACAAGTGCGTGAGGTGGTAATTCCTTTTTCAGATGTTTCCCTCTCCGACGATGAGTGTGAGGTGATAGTCTTATGGTCCCCTCTCCGACAAGTGCGTGAGGTGGTAATTCCTTTTTCAGATGTTTCCCTCTCCGACGATGAGTGTGAGGTGATAGTCTCCTATGGTTCCCTCTCCAACGGTGTGTGAGGTGGTAAGTCCTTTTCAGATGTTTCCCTCTCCGACGGTGTGTGAGGTGGTAAGTCCTTTTCAGATGTTTCCCTCTCCGACGATGAGTGTGAGGTGATAGTCTCCTATGGTCCCCTCTCCGACAAGTGCGTGAGGTGGTAATTCCTTTTTCAGATGTTTCCCTCTCCGACGATGAGTGTGAGGTGATAGTCTCCTATGGTCCCCTCTCCGACAAGTGCGTGAGGTGGTAATTCCTTTTTCAGATGTTTCCCTCTCTGACGATGAGTGTGAGGTGATAGTCTCCTATGGTCCCCTCTCCGACAAGTGCGTGAGGTGGTAATTCCTTTTTCAGATGTTTCCCTCTCCGACGATGAGTGTGAGGTGATAGTCTCCTATGGTTCCCTCTCCAACGGTGTGTGAGGTGGTAAGTCCTTTTCAGATGTTTCCCTCTCCGACGGTGTGTGAGGTGGTAAGTCCTTTTCAGATGTTTCCCTCTCCGACGTTGAGTGAGGTAATCATTCCTTTCAGATTATAATGGCCTATGGTTCTCTTCCCGATACTGCAAAGATGGTAATTCCCGCCAAGATTTTTCTCAACGAGCGTTGTTGAAGTTAAAATCACCCAAGGTTCTCTTACCATTCATGCTAAGGCAGTAACCATACCTGGTTCATTCATCATCTTTTGAAGCTCCAGACTCAGCTCCTGTAACCAGTCAGGACATATCTATGCCAAGCATCTAAAATCAGCTCCTGCAACGTGTCAGGTACTCATTTTTCTTTTGCAGGTATGCAGGTTCTCGCTAAGGAAGCTCCTACGCAATCAACATCCAGATGGCATCTATAAGCCCATCATCCTATCCACCAATCTCTAAATGGCATCTATAAGCCCATTTCCATCACACTGCTACTATGTGAGCGCAAATTTCTGGGCACTTTAGTGTTCAATCATCTTCTACCCTCGGATTACGAAAGGCACGTCAGCCAATCTGCATCCTCAAGTCTAAGAAGATTGAACAGGGGCAACTGTTGTACCCCAAAATTTGCCCTCCCATATTCTTCAAGAAATTGCCAAGCCAAGTCACAAAATTCCCCAAAGGTTGTGCAGTCCAACAGTCTCCCATACAGTCAAAACTAGGGTTTGTGTTCTGATCAAGGAAATGAAGTTTTCAGAAGTCCAATCAAGTCTCATATGCCTACAAATATGGTCAAGCATCCTCATATCAAGTTTCAAGGCATCCAGCTCAAAATTGCACAGTCAAAACCCTAAATTGCACTACAGTCAACTGTAGGGGCAAAATGGTCATTTGGCAGTCAAAAGTTCAAATTTTTGGTCAACATATCATTTTGAAGCCACAAACATCATTTGATCAATGCTTGATCATGATTCTCAAAATTTGGCTCAGAAATCATCAAAGATACAAAAGTTACTATATTTGGACAGTTGAAAAAGTCAACTGAAATTGACCAGGGCATAACTTTCACATGGATTATCAGAAAAATCCCATCCAAAGTTCATTTTGAAGAAAAAGACATTTCCTACAATTCATCTTCATATTTCAAGTCCAAGAAATGCTCTCACAAAAAGTTATCAATTTCAACATTATAGGTCATTTTCAAAAGTCAACAAAAAGGGACTTTAAGTCAAAGGCCATAACTTGAGATTGGTAAATCAAAATGACATGGGACCAAAGGAATTGGTTAGGGGACTCAAAGACCTTTCCAAAATGTCCAAGAACATGAGAAACGCTTAAAAATTGAGCAAGTTATGCCTTGTGGAAGTTGGGAAATTTTTGGATATTTTGAAAAGTCAACAATGGTTCAAATGACCTAAAATTGCTAATGGGCCCATTTTTCTTCCATGGTTCATCATTCCAAGCATATGCACGACCACTTGGCCCAAAGGGAAGTATTTTCTCATTTTTTATTTATTTATTTGAATTATTATTTATATTAATTCATTTAAATTATTTAAATACATGAAAAATATCTAACTTGCCTAAACCAATCTTTTTATACATGTTTTAAGGTCAATATTTCGTGCAAGTACAAACTAGGAAAGATTTGGGGTGATTGGTTGCTAATTGGTACAAAAACCATGTGAAAAAGATTTGAAAAGATCTTAAGAAAATCAAATATGCAAAACCATCAATGCCATGGGTTTGGTTGAGTTTTGTTGACCTAAAATGTTCACTACATATGCTTGAATCAAAACCTAATCCTAGGAGACTAAAAGCTGCGCTAAAGAACACTTTGAAAACTTGAAAATTTTTCCATAAAGCACAAAACTGAAAACCACTCTAGAGGTGGATTCAAGGCACAAAAACTATTCTATTAGCTTCCTCAAGGTTCCCTAAACGTGTGCCAATCAAAAACAACGACCAAAGCTCCAAGAATCGGTACCTAGAACTCAGACTGCATCAAGAAAATTGCAGAGTCGTGCATCATAATTCATGCATCTTTTGCATCTTTTATTTGTGGATTTATATTCATTATGATGTTTTAAAGCTAACCACGATCTTTAATTCGATTATTATGCGTTATAGGCAATTTCGCCATTGTTAAAATTTAGGGTTTGCAGGTTTCTGGATTAGGGGTTTTCGTACCAAGCAAAATTGGACCACCACAGTTCCATCATTGAATTCAGCGCTTTGAGACAAACAAGAATCAGCCCTCGCGCTCAATTTATGAGCAGCAGAGGGCTAATCGCTATTTTTCCATAGCCAGCCTAATGAAACGCTATGAAAACCGTTGCCTTCGTTTTTGTATTACAGGGATAGTGGAGACGATGAAGCGTGGCAAAGCATGATTCGTTGGTTTAAAATTCGCGCGTTTTCCAGCACTAATCTCGTTTTTCTATTATATTATTTGTTTGTTAATTATATTACAAAAGCGTGAATTGGCACAGTTGGTTGGAGACAACGCTGGTAACCCTCACGACCTGGGTTCAAGTCCCAGGTCTTGCATATCTCAATATTATTTTTCCATAATCACTCCTATGCAGCACTTACACTAAGGATCATCGTACACGCTCAGAAATCAACGTCCACGCGTCCAGGGGGTTCACATCCAAGGCTGGGAATTGATGAACACCCTGAACCCTAGTCAAAAGAGCCACATGGCGCTTGGAAAGTCAACGAATTCTGAAGGTCATTGGGCCAGATTTGCTTGGACAATACCTCCACTTTAGGGCCTGAACCCCCCCCTGGTTTGCAATTTCTTTCTTTTTTTTTACTCATTTTTATTTTATTGTTAATTGTTATTTTATTTTATTCAATTGTTTTAATTTAATTAATTATATTTTACAAATTATAAAATACACAAAAAATCAGAAAAAAGAGAAGAATATAATATTTATTTATTTTAATTATTTTCTTGTAAACAAATGCATGTAAATAAATTTAGTATTAAATAGGTTTTAATTGTAATTCTTTTTAATAACTAAAAATCCAAAATATAGAATTTAGGTTTAATTGATAATTTTTATTCCTTTTAATTTTTTCCTTTTTTATAATAATATTACTCATTTTATTTTCATAATTAAATTGTACATAAAAGAATTTAGGGTTTAATTTAGGTTAATTTAACATTTTCATAATAACTAAAAAATAATTAGAATTAGGGTTTGCATCCAATTTTCATTTTAATTAATCTTTTTTATTAAATCTTAAAAATACATAAAACATTTTTCTTTTAATTTTAATTTTAAATTCCTGATTAATTTTAATATTTTGCAAAAGGGTCCAACGCCCATATTTTTAATTGTTTAAATTGCGTATTTATTTTATTGCTTAAATAATTATGTATCTCTCCCAAAGCGTTGTAACTTAAACTTTTCGCACTTTTTACTTTGCTTTCTTTATTTTCCGTCAAATCGGGTCCGGTTTAATTTTGGCGATGTGGACCCGCGCCATTTGTAATAGCTTTAGAATTTACTTTTCCGCACTCTTTTAACTGTTAAATAAGCATGCAAGAATGAATGGCCATAATAAAATCAAGCGTAGATCACAATGAACATGACAAGACAAATATCAATGAAAACGACACACAAATCACACACCACCCCTAGGGTACGCCTCACTGTTGCCTTGCCTCGAAAGGTGATCGTCGAGTAGAGGACGTCTTAGTAAGTCCTCATGATCCGGGAACCTGGCATGAGGGTAGCTTCTAAGGTGTCTTCCTATTGCTCTGGTGATCACCATGTCCCGAACCTCGAATTGACCCGAACACCTCCAACGGTGGTGCTACCTACCTCTCAATGGTGGGATGGCACTACTTTAAAGGACATTTACACAGACGAATTCCCTAGGGTAGGTAGGTTCTCAAGGGTACTTGCTCTAATTTCAAACAAATCAAAATACTTTTCACACCAACACTTTTCAAAAGCTTTCAAAGCAAATTTTTCAAACACTCTGACGTACGAGTCGAACTGAAATTTTTCAAAGAAACCTTTTTTAAAACCCACATTGAAAAGCAAACAAACAATTTTGAAAACACATTGAGCAAGTATCTAAGAGCCCATGGATAACCATGGATAGAAAGGGTGCTAACACCTTCCCTTTCTATAACCTACCTCCCGAACCGAGAGCAATCTCTTTAAGGAATTTTTCTGTGCTTTTGTCCTTTCCATTTGGAGAAAATAAAAGACGGTGGCGACTCTTGCTTCCGCGACATTTCGCGAACCAGCTTTAAACGGTCAGTTCCAGAACTACCGATCACAGGAGGCTCTTCTTGGATCATGTCGAAGATCAACATTTTCCCTTCTCTTATTCGCTGCTCTTACGCCTTGAATGTGCTCAGCAGCTTTTTTGTCAAAGATCGAACTGCATCTTGGACACAGCATCACCTCTGATTTCTTTTTCTGGCATCTTTGTAAAAAATCTGCCAACTTTTCATTTTCCCGAGGGAAAGCAGTCTTATTAGCTTGTTCTTGCCTCATGGCCTCTTCTGATGCTTTTGGGTCAGAAAGTTCGACCATGTTGATATTCATTGTATCTTTGTTAGCAAGAGTTAACTGCTTCATTTGTATCTCCAGATTCTCCATCTGGCCTTGAACTGTGGCCAAGTGGGAACTGGGTTTTAGTCCAGTTTTTTGTGCTTCAGCGGTCTCCAACTTCGGGCTTTCGACCGCTTTCTGAACTGCTTCAATTGTCTTCCTGGATAAATTTCCAGAAAAACTGCCAAAGATTGGCATGTTGATGTGGTCCTTTGAGACTTCGACCATTGTAATTCCTGGCTTCTTCGACTGGCTCCTGGTTGCCTCTATCACGTTCACCTCAGATGGCTCAGCATAGTGGGCTTCAGCCTGCAATGGATTTGAGTCGACAGCCATGGGGGTTTTGTCAGCAAACTTCAACCTCCCTTCTTCGATAGTGTCTTGCACAAGATTCCTGAAAAGAAAACATTGAGAAGTTTTATGGCCCAAAAAATTATGATATTTGCAAAAACCTCTCTTCTTTCTTTGATCAAGAGGAGGCACTTTTACCCCTGGGGGTACTATCATTTGGCCATCTTTAACCAGCAAGTCGAATATTTCATCACATTTTGTGATGTCAAAACTATAAGTCTTTTTGGGAAACCTATCGTTGGTCTTTTCTGGACCAATGGGATTTTTCCCACTTGAGGGGACTAACAGTTTACAAGAGTATGGTGGCCCTTGTTTCAGTTCTGCTAAATCGACTTCTCCTTCTTCGACAGCTAAAGTATCGTCGAAGGATTCCGGATCTTCGTCATCCATCTCAACGTACGCTATCCTCTCTCTCTTGTGAGTTTTCGTTGCCTTTGCTTTTTCAGCTTTGAGGCGTTCTACCTGTCGAACTCTATCGGCCAGTTGGGCCATGTCTCTCAGGTATTGGGTGTCTAGCTTCTTCCTAATGGAATAATCTAAACCGCCTGCGGCTATCTCGACTAACTCATGTTCTGGCACTTGTGTAAAGCATCTCGCCTTGAGCAACCTAAACCTATTTAGATATTCGTCTATAGGTTCAGTGAAACGTCTCTTCACACTGGCCAATTCTTTCAGGCTTATCTTGGTTTTCCCCATGTAGAATTGTTCATGGAACAATCTTTCCAACTGGGTCCAATGATGGATCGAATTGGGGGGAAGAGTTGTAAACCAAGTAAAAGCGTTCTTTGTTAAAGAACTTGGGAAGTACTTGATCCTCAGGTTTTCATTATTCGAAATGTCACCTGCCTCGATCAAGTATCTCGCCACATGCTCGACAGTAGATTCTGTCGTGTCCCCAGAGAACTTAGTAAATTTGGGGACTTTGCATCTAGGAGGTAAGTCTGTCTGTAACACGTACTCTGACAATGGAGATGTAAAGTTGGGCCTTCGAAAGCCCATGTTCATCCCATTTTGAGTCATGATCCTTTCGATCATGGTTGCCAGATTATTTTCCAAACCCGTATTCTGGTATTGGATATGCTGGACTACTTCGTCAGCATTTTGGTTTCTGTTAATTGACCTTACCTCTGGGGTTATTACCCTAGGTTCCTCGACGGGTTGCTCCAATCGTGCCCTAAGGTTTTCTTCGACAGGCTGTTGAGCCTGGTTGATGGTGGTTTCTTCCTCTAAGAATATCCACTGGTTTCCCCTTATTTGCGCCCTTTGGGGCTGTCGAACAGGTTGGGGTACTCCAAAGAAATCAGTCAAACGCGTCATTTGCGCTGTCACTTGCTGATTCGATTGAGTAGTGTTTTGTATTAGAGGGTTTAGCACTGTACTCAAAGTCTGTGCCAACATTTGCACCATATCATGGTTGCTTTCGTCCATTTGTTGCCTCAAGACTGCTGTCGAGGCATTTGTAAGGCCATGGGCTACTTGGGACGTTCCTCCTAAGAGTTGGGTCCTATTTCTATTCGCCATGCCTACTCCAGAACCTTGGAGTGGCGAAGAGGCACTCACTAAAGGGTCTGAAAAAGTGGACGCAGCATTCGTCAGGCTAGCCACTTCCGAAGTTGACATACCATAGAGTGGCATAAATCCTGGGGGAACAAAAGGCCTCGTGCCTAAATTTCCCCTGGGTGGGGGAGTTCCCAAAGGCATCCTGGGGCCCGTGAACGAAAGTAATGGCCCCGTTGCTGTGACCGTTACTGCTGGTGTCGAACCAGCAGTTGTCGCTTCACTTACGGTCGTACTAACCGTTGCTCCCACATTCGTTTGTGGGATTTCGTTATTGTTTGGCGGATTCGCCATCTCTTCCCTTCGTCTGGCAGTATTGTTATCGTTAGTGTATATTCTACCACTTCTCAATAACATACAACACTACTCGAAAAGATGAGATTATTTTCAACAATCAACACACAGTCCCACCAGGTGTGCCAATTTGTTTACCTTGGTATTTGGTAAACAACCGCTGATCCTCCAAACGGTTACTTATTTGGTTACTCGCAGGATCGATCAGATTGATCCTAGGACATAGGTTGATTTTGAAGTTTTGATTAAATTGGCTATGGGTTAAGTGACAATAAAATAAAGAGGCTTTAAGTAAATTGCATGAAGAAAGGACTTGGTAAAATAAATAAGGCTTTAAATGAAAGGGTTCGACAGGAAAGTAAATAAGAAAGCAAGTAAATTTCTGGAAAAGTAAATGACTTTGATTAATAAAGTTGGTGTTTCACACATACATTTCTCAACAATTCTTTCTCACACGCTGGGTACTCGAATCTATATGAGTGACTTTGTATAGAATTGTGAACACACGCGAGAAACTACATGACTACTACTATTTATACTAAAACATCCCAAGTAACCGTCGGGCAGTTACACTGCTTCGAGATGATTCCACTTGGCACGTTCTCAACGTTCGACGCCCCAGATCTTCGCACGTTGCACTTGGTAACCGCTGGAAACCGTTTTCCCTCCAAACGCTTGAATTTCAAACTGCTCCACTCTGAACCATCGAACGCCTTCGTCGAGAAACATCTTCGACGAGAAACTCCTTCGACGTCGAAGGCAACCAACTTCTCCCTTGGAAGAAATCTTTTAAGTACCTTGCCATCTTTCGATGGGCATTTCGACGGACCTAGCTAGTCGAAAACATCCTTCAGCTTTAATGGCTGACATTAATAAAACAAAGGTGTCGAATTTAAGAGCCAACACAACGTCACCAGAATCAATCTCAATAGGTGTTACAAAGCTTGGGACAGCGGCATGTTGAGCTTGGTAAACTGCCTCTTGGGTCTATCTGGCTTACTCTGATTAACCGGTTGTTTATGGCGAGGTTGTTGTTGGACCCGTGAGGTAGTAGAAACTTGGAGAGGTCTATTCTTCACCAAACCAAACTCTTGTCTTTTGGGAGACTGATCAATAACTTGGTCCCCGACCTCGACTGTTTGCTTCATACTGTTGTATTTGTCTAGATGAAGCTGGTTGATAATGGTTCTCGACTTTTCTTGTTCCCGGGCTAAGCCTTGGATAAAAGCCATCTGCCCCAACATTTGGGTTCTTATTGCATTTACCTCAGCTTGCAGTTGTTCCAGCCGCTCGTCCTTATTGTCTTCAGGACTTTTCTTAACCAGGTTCCCGACGAGGAGTGTTTTCAACTCTTCCTGCCCCTTGGATAGGTTTAGGAACATTTCCCTGAACTGGGTTTCCTGAGTATGAAGCTCTTGGTTGTCTTGTTGGAGATCCATTGCTGAAATAAACAGCGAGAACATGAGCGACCTGTACTGGGAGACCTGTTATGCAATGATATGTATGTATGCAATGCTTTCAAAGATCTCGCGGGGTAAACAAGAAATTGTTAGAATTTGAGTTTTGCAGTTTTGATTGAAGAAACTTCATGTCGTCAAGAGTCTTCCTTCAAGAGTCAAGCTCACCATATCGAGTGGGTCATAGCCACTGAATCAAGTCATCGTGTTTTGATCTCTAGACGACATTGGCTAGAGGAAAATAAATCCCCTTTGCCCCTTTCTAGACATTTGATTTACCATAACCTGCATCACAAACCCTTGAGATCCTTGAAATGGTTAAGGAAATATTAAGGCATGATGTTAGCGTGTGTATGCTATGCATTTAAGCAAAAGTGTGACGTGTTGTAAGTAAACCCTGTAATCCAAATTATTGGATAAGGACTGTAAACAGAACCTGCAAGGAACTTATGTTATTAGATAACAAACATGCGCAAGTAGTTCAAGTTGAAAGCACACAAGTCACACAATAACCCTTAAATTTCAGGCTGGCATGGAGTTTAGGTACTACCCTCTTTCAGTTTAGTTAGTTCAACCTGTCCTAGTAATAGTAACCGGGTTCTAGAGGATCTCAATATCACTGACCACCCTCGATCGGTCATAATTCCAGTTTAGCAACCTTTTCTTGCAGCCGGAATCATCGCGAGAGTTTGGTCTCAATGAGTGTAGCATACTGCTACTTTTCTATGGCCAAGTTGGTCAATTATAGGTTCTAAGGTTAGTTGGTGCTTAATGACCCCTTAGAAGACCCATATTCTCCTTGTTCCACCACAAGGGATATCGGTACAAACTAAAGTGCCACGCCAACATAGCTACTGCTTCAACCGTATCGGTCTACGCCGTACAGTGCCCTCACAGTTTATTGCTACTAACCTAAAGGGTATCCCTCAGATCCGGGTTAGGATCTATAGTAACTCTGATGAAAGCCCACAAATATAAAGCATACAAGTCAAGCAATTGAAAACATTATGAACTATTCCTAAGTTATACCCCACTTATAAGCGTCCCCAGCAGAGTCGGCAGTTCTGTGATACGGTGGGAAGAACTGAATGTTTTTTTGGAATGCTGGTTTGCGTTATTAGGGTAACAAACTTGATTCAAATCTTCCCCCATCAATGCTTGCCAATTTGATTTGATTCAGTCTTTAAATCTTTCCAATTTTGCCAAATCTCAATCTTTTTGAACATGGTTTTGCTTGATACGAATTTGATGATGTTAATGATGATAATTACAACCTGAAATAGCCAAAAAATCTCATGTAATCAAAGCTTTGTGTGATACGGTGGGAGAACTGACTTGGGTTTTGCGTTTGTATTCGCAAATGTTTCGGTTTAGCAAGAGTCGCCACCGACTTTTTTATTTTATCCTAAGGAAAGGTTAAAAAGTACAGCTAAAACCTTTGAGATGTTTTCTTGGGTTCGGGGAGTAGATTATAGAAAGGGAAGGTATTAGCACCCTTTCTATCCATGGTTATCCATGGGCTCTTAGTTACTTGCTTAGATCACTTGCCTTGCATTTTCAATTGTTTGAAATGGTGCTTTCAATTGTTTGAAATGGTGCTTTGTGTGTGTGCTTAAAAATGTTTTGAAAAGAGGCCATTGTTGTGGCAACCTTTGTAATGATCCATGTTTGAATGTATACAAAGGTGTATTTGTCTTTTGAAAAGTTTTCAATGTTTTTTTGAAAGTTGTTTTGAAGTTGTGTTGTGATGTGTGTTTTGAAAAATGGCAAGGATTGTTTTGCAAGATTGGTCAAGTAACCAAGAGCTATCTACCCTAAATTTCTCAAAGATCGTTCCTATGTTTTAACCCTTTTAACAGTATTGTTCCACCATTGCATTTGGTGGACAATATTGTGTTGGGATGTTAACGGGACGGGCGCGGGTCATCGTTTAGACCATGAGTGCAATAGTGCCAAATGTCTTTGGCAATTTTTCCTTTAAGGGACTTGATCATTTTTAGGCAACTTTCGAAAGCGTCATCGAGGGACTATGATCATTTTGATTTGTTTTGTTTTGCCAAAGACACTCAGCATGCAAACATGGCCCATTATTGAAGGCAACAAGTGGAGTAACCCGAAGGGGTGCAAGTGTGATTGGTGTTGTCCATTTTCATGCTTTTTATCTTTTGTTTAGTCAAGCTATTTATTTGGTTGATTTTTGCATACAAACCCTAAGTCTATCATGGCATAATTAGAAAGCTAAAAAAAATGCAAAATTTAAAGTACTAAGTTATTACAACATATTTATGGGGATGGGGGTACAAATGTTCAAATGGGGGATATTTAGCAAGAAATTTAAATCTAAACTATTACATCCCAATTGAATATAAAATTGTACAATAATTAACTAAATGCAATAAATATGCAAAAATGCATAAAAATGGTTTTATATGTATGTAAAAGTATTTTTCATGTGACATATAAGCAAAAATAAAAAAAAGTTAATTTTGGATATTTTCATGGTTTAGGGCAAAACCCTAATTTTTCTAAATAAATAGTATTTATTATTTATATTATATACAATATTTATTAATTATACACAAAAATAAATAAAAGAGAAGTATATTGTACAAAAGTAATTTTTGAGGTCAAATATTAACAAAAAAATAAAAATGTATTATTTTTATATTTTCATCCTAAGTATTTTAATAAATATACAAGTATTTATATTACTTATTAAATATAATAAATATGTACAAAAATAAAAATATTAATTATTTACAAAAAAAAGAGTATATTTTTTAGAAAATGTTTTCAGAAAATACAAATAAAAATAATAACTAAAAGTATATCTTTTCACATTATTTTTAATGTTTTAAATAAAAGTATTATATTTATTTATATGTACAAGTTCAAATAAAACAAATAAAATCCAAATAAAATGCCAAAATGATTAAAAAAACACACAATGGGCCAAGGGGGTGTAAGTGGAACATAGTGGTGCAAACAGAAAAATAAACCAGGCCCAGCCCAAAGGGAGTTGTCTTCAACCTCCAGCCAGATTCAAACACAAAAACGCGCGCTTCCTTCCATCCCTGTCATCTCTTGATTCCTTGACTTTTAACAAAAACTCACAACATAAACATTATAGAGCATCATATCATGATTCTAAACATATAAAGAAGTTGTTCTAACTCTCAGAAATGAGAGAGAATTTCTTCTCCCCCAATTCCTGACCTAACTTTTTTTCAATGTTCAGGTTCAAAATTCTCTCAGTACACACAACATAAATGAAAAGTGATTATATGGGTAGCTTCAGGGCCATGAGTAGGACATACTTTCTTCACAAACCTAAGCCTAGATATGCTTGGATAGAGAGATAGAAGTTCAAACTTTTACCTGTTCAGCTTGAGTCGTGTACAACAATGGAGGTACTTTCAAGGAAGTTTGAGGATTTGTACAGCTTGCCTGAGGTCCAAGGATGCTTCTTCTATGCTTGGCTTGCTTTGAATCTTACTGAATCGAGCTATGGAAGTCAACCTGCAAGAGAGAAAAGTGAAAATGGCACACTTGGCTATGGCTGTTACAGCTTGTATCTAAGGCTTGGGGCAGCTTCAATGGATGGTAGGGAATGTATTTGAACTGGTTTGGATGAAAACGCACGATGGAATGATGCTGGCCAAGTCAAAATGCAAAATGCCCCGTTTCTTGCAGAAAAATGGTGATTTTCTGTATGAGGAGGGATCAAGGGTATTTTGGTCGTGCTTTAGGTCTGTTAGGAAGTATCAAATGTGTTCACAAAGTTTGCTTGAGTTGGTTCTTGCAGGAATGTGAGTTGTGGTACAAAATGCAAGTTTTCTTCTTATCTAAGCAAGGTTTGTCCAACTTGATTATAGGCTACTACAAGCCCCTCAAGCATGCTGCATTCTTCCTTCTTGATCAGTGGGATATGTCCATAATCTTGTGCCCAAAAGATCTGGCCTGTACCTCTTTGATTTGTGTTTTAACATAAAGTGCACCTTTTCAAAAATGGCTAAAACGCTTTTTCTACTTATGGACAAATCTTGCATGTAATGGCTAAACATATAAAATAAGACTTGAACACAAAGGATATGCATTAAATTATTGAGTGAGAATGAGATTAGAGGCCTGTAATCTAGCTTGGAACATGCTGACTTGAAAATGGCAATGCTATGAACATGTAATTGGCTTATGAACAAAGTGACTTTTGCCTATCTTTACAAATTCGATTCTCCCTAACCACAAGGGTGTTTGAGAAGTTATTGGACAATTTGGAAAGCTTGGAATGTGTACTACAATACATCTTTGTAATGCAAGTTGAAATTCCAAGTGGAAGCATGTGAAAAGTGGCCATGAAGTTGGGCAAAAATCCTGCCTAAAATAGGTCAAAAAATTTCTAAGTTAAGAATATTTTGCATCCCTATTCCAAAAATTATAACTTGAGCTACAAGCTTCTGTTGAGGAAACTTTGTGAATCAAAGTTGTAGATTTTGCAATAGACTACAACTTTCATGTTTTGAGTTTTGTTTGAATCCAAATATATCTTGATGAAAAAATGGGACAAAGTTAGGAAAAAATAAGGAAATTTTATAACTTAGAAAATTTCTAAGTTATGAAATTTCTTCATTTTAAACCCTAATTTGCAATTTTGGGTTTCTTGGGGAACAAGTTTCATAATTTGACATGTCTTGATGAAAAATGAATCTTGGCACTTGATTTTGACCAGAAAGTCAAAGTTTGACTTTTCAGTATACAGTCAAATTTTAATCAGTTGACTGGAAAATTCATCTGTCAATCTTGTGCATTTGGGATCTTTTGAACTTGTTGAATGTGTCAAGACCATGCCATTGAGTCCTTGAGTCCATATGTGAGCTTGATTTTCCATTGGTTAGGTCAAACAGTCAAAAATGGCCTTTGTGCAGTCAAAACCCTAAAAATGACCATTTTGCCCTTTTGGTGATCTGATCAAATTTCTTGTGGAATTGTGATCCAAACTTGTCCAAATGGTTCATATGAGTTCATAATGTTGATGTGGGTCAAAAATCATGAGGTTTGACTGTGAATTGACCACAGTTGACTTTTTCCCCAATACAACTGATTTCTAGGTCAATTGTCCAATTGACTGGCAAAGATTGTAATCAAGGCTTGAAATTTGGTATGGATAAACTTGTGAGTCCAATATGAAGCATGAAAGTCATCTTAAGCATTTTAGGTCAAAACATCTTTATGCAAACTCAAACCCTAATTTGGGTCAATAGTGCAAGGAAGAGTCTTGAGCAGAGCAAACCCTAACTTGATCTTGAGCTTCAAAGGTCTTGTGGTGAGAAAATGTTGATGAAATGAGAGGGCAAATTTTGGGGTACAACAGTTGCCCCTGTTCAATCTTCTTGCACCTGAAGAGTTAGATTGGCAGGTTTGCCTTTCGCGTCTCGAAGGTAAAAGGAAATTGGACACTAGAGTGCCCTTAAATTTGCACTCGTCAGAACAATGGATGCGGGAATGGGCTTAGAGTTGCCATTTGAAGTGTTTGTTGAACTGTAATGTGATAGGTCAGATAGAAAGAGGATCAAAATGGTATCCGTGTCTGGAATGCATTTGAACTGTATCTGGAGGCTGAGTTTGTATGAGCAAAAGAATGGCCTTCGTGTCTGGGGCGTATCTGAGCTGTAACTGTGCTTGAAGAAAGAATGAATATCAGAATGATTGTCATGTCTAGAGTGTATCTGTATTGTATCTGGGTAACAGAGAAATATCTGTATGGAGCAACCGCGTGCTGGGGACAAATTCTGAATGAGTGACAGAATGGCAACCGTGTCTGGAGCGTATCTGGAACTGCATATGAGGTTGAGATCTGTATGAGTAGCAGAATGACTTCCGTGTTTGGAGTGTATCTGAACTGTAACTGGGATCTAAATAAATGACAGAATGACTTCCGTGGCGAACGCACTGGGGAGAATCAAACTGCTGTAGTAAGGGTCAGAATGGCATCCGTGTTTGGAATGCATTGAACCTTGAGGTAGATAAGTGAATCTGAATGAGAGATAGAATGGCTGCCGTGTCTGGAGCGTATCTAGTCTGTATCTAATTGCTGTAGTCTGAATGAGTAGTAGAATGACCGCCGTGTCTGGGGTGTATCTGTACTGTATCTGACTTGAAATTCTGAATGAGTAATAGAATGACCGCCGTGTCTGGGGTGTATCCATACTGTATCTGAACTGAAATTCTGAATGAGTAATAGAATGACCGTCGTGTCTGGGGTGTATCCATACTGTATCTGAACTGAAATTCTGAATGAGTAATAGAATGACTGCCGTGTCTGGGGTGTATCCATATTGTATCTGAAATAATTGTTAATGATAGCCTTTTAATTTTACCCTGAAAAGGATGAAATATTAGATAAAATACAAAGTTATGTTGCATGATATGTATGATACAATTTATGTGTTATATCAATGTTTATGATATGAATGTAAATGAATGTGCATGTAAGCTGAAGAGCTGTCTTGCTGAGGATAGATGAATCCTGGAATAGAATCTTGACTGCTGCCAGGGAAAGTGACTCTTTGACTGCTGCAGGGGATTGTAAAAAATCTTTGATTGCTGAAGATGAGACATCCTTGTTGACTGCTGCTGGAGAAACAAGAGCTTGGGTTGTATGCCAACCTACTGGGGATTCCTGTCTTGAGGAGACCTTCACTGGGGAATATCTGAATGTCATGTGAGGAATTGAGAATGAGACTCTTCATTCTGCTTGGGGAATGCCAGATCTTCAATTGTTGAGGGATCTTAGAACCACTGCGGGGAATTGGAATTCCTTGGTGACTTGTAGGGTAAGAGAATTCTGATGGTCTCTACTGGGGAGTTCAGAACTTGATAGACTCATTCTGGAGAGGTATGATTTGAGAATCTTCAGTTTGGTGGGAAGTATCTCTGTGGGGAGAAAATTCACTAGTCTGGTTCCGCTGGGGATTGATGGTTGGAATTTTTTAGCTCCGCTGGGGATTAGATTTTCAGATTTTTAAGGCTCCACTGGGGATACTGAAAATCAGAGGGGAATTGGGTTCTGGAAGGCTCTCTGGCTGGGGAAATCAGTTTTGAGAAAGCTTTTGTTCTGCTGGGGATCCTGGAGTTTAATTCTGTTTGGGGAATTAAGTTCTGGATTGAGGAATTTGGAGCTTAAATCTGCTGAGAATTCCTTCTGAAAGGGTATCGAGATATCTACCCGTACCTTCAACCTATCAGTAATCATCTTTCTTGATTTGTAAGGAAATGATTATGTTCAAATGCGTATGCCTTTTTAACAAAACATTAGACGTTTCTCAAATAAAACATAAGTGCGAAAAAGAAAAAGGAAGACAACGCAAATTTATGTATTTGGAAAAGTATTTGTATTAACTTCTATGAGTATATTTGTACAAAGGAGGCAGCCATCCTAGTAAGAGGATGTCGTCGTAAAAATTTGAAAATTTTATACAAAAGAAAGATGGCTATGTGAAACAATTCCATGGGATCCCTATTCTGCTATAGCCTTCACAACTCTGAACATCTGTCCATTCAAATGCTTCGTCCGCCGATGACTGGATTGATCAGAAACTTGGAGCTGGTTGATGAAGAGATTGTCCTTAAAGTGATCCGACGAGACATAGTCATACGCTTTAATTCCCTAACTTTTGCCTGAATCGCCCTTTCGGGTTTTTGATCCACCGGGAAACCCCTTTTTTCCCAAGCCGCCCTTTCGGGTTTTCGACTTGCCGGGTGTACAGATTTTTTTTGTTTTATCCCTAATTTTTGCCTGAACCGCCCTTTCGGGTTTTCGGTTCACCGGGATGCCCATTTTTGCCCAAGCCGCCCTTTCGGGTTTTCGACTTGCCGGGTTATTTTATGCGTAGTATCTTTTGACTATGTCTGCATTTGCAGGGTGCGATAAATCGTCGCCGTCCATGGTGGTCAGAATCATTGCACCACCAGAAAATATGCTCTTGATCACAAATGGTCCTTCGTAAGTAGGAGTCCATTTTCCCCTGGGATCACTTTACGGTAAGATAATCCGCTTGATTACGAGATCTCCGACTTGATACACTTGACGTCTGACTTTCTTGTTGAAAGCCTTGATCATCCGTTTTTGGTACGTCTGACCATGGCAAACAGCAGCGAGTCGCTTCTCGTCGATCAAATTGAGTTGATCAAGCCGGGTCTGAATCCAGTCATCTTCATTCAAACCTGCATCTTTCATAATCCTTAAGGAAGGAATCTGAACCTCCATGGGCAGGACAACTTCCATGCCATATACCAAGGAAAATGGGGTTGCCCCGGTTGAAGTACGTGCCGTGGTACGGTATCCGTGCAGAGAAAACGGTAACATTTCGTGCCAGTCTTTGTAGGTGACTTTCATTTTCTGAATGATCTTCTTAATGTTCTTGCTCGCAGCTTCAACAACACCGTTCATCTTCGGCCGATAGGGAGATGAATTGTGATGATAAATCTTGAACTGTTCGCACAATGCGGTGATCATAATATTATTCAGATTTGTACCGTTGTCTATGATGATCCTGTCGGGAACACCATACCGGCATATGAGGTTCTGCTTGATGAAGCGGGAAACCACATTTTTAGTAACAGAGGCGAAGGAAGCTACTTCGACCCATTTGGTGAAATAGTCAATAGCAACCAGGATGAAGCGATGTCCGTTGGATGCCGTGGGCTTGATCTCTCCAATCATGTCAATGCCCAACATTGCAAATGGCCAAGGAGCTGTCAGGACGTTGAGAGGAACAGGAGGAATATGAATCTTGTCAGCGTAGACTTGACATTTATGGCAAGTACGAGAATGTTGATGGCAATCAGCTTCCATGGTAGACCAGTAATAGCCTGCCCTTAGAATCTTCTTAGCCATCGTATGTCCACTCAAGTGGGTGCCAAATGTGCCGCTGTGTATCTCGGTCATGATTAACTCTGCTTCAGCTTTGTCTACACATCGGAGTAAAACACAATCATGGTTTCGTTTATAGAGGATGCCATTGCTCAGGAAGAACTTGGCAGCAAATTTCCTTAGGAACTTTTTGTCATTTACAGAAGCTCCTTCAGGATATTCTCTAGTCTGGAGATACCTTTTGATTTCGTGAAACCAAGGTTGTTCCACTACTTCTTCGGTATTAATCTCATGACAATGCACAGGTTCACCCATTCGCTCGATGGTGATTTGGGGAGCCTCGTTATCCCAGTTGAGTTTAAACATGGAAGACATTGTAGCCAGAGCATCTGCTAGCTGATTCTCTTCTCGCGGGAAATGCTCGAAGGTGATTTGCTCGAAATGAGGCAACAATGTCAGGACATGTTCTTTGTATGGGATAATATTAGGATGTTTGGTGTCCCACTCTCCTTTGATTTGACTGATAACCAAAGCCGAGTCCCCAAATGCGATCAAAGATTTGATCCCCAAGTCTATAGCAGCCTTGAGACCAAAGATGCAAGCTTCATACTCAGCCATGTTGTTGGTGCAGCTGAAGCAAAGCTGGGCCGTGAAAGTTGTGTGGCAACCTTCCGGGGAAATGAGTACTGCACTGATACCGTTTCCAAGTGCATTTGAAGCACCATCAAAGTATAGGGTCCATTGGGATCCCTTTTCAGGTCCGTCATACGGTCCGTTATCTTCAATGTTGTCCAAATTCATGATGTCCTCGCCTGGGAAGTCGAATCTCATGGGTTGATAATCTTCGATAGCTTGATGAGCTAGATGGTCAGCTAGTACACTCCCTTTTATAGCTTTTTGGG
Source organism: Vicia faba (assembly GCA_948472305.1). Taxonomy (NCBI): domain Eukaryota; kingdom Viridiplantae; phylum Streptophyta; class Magnoliopsida; order Fabales; family Fabaceae; genus Vicia; species Vicia faba. The sequence goes on along the minus strand of OX451739.1, from coordinate 1,343,871,609 downwards.
TGGTGTACTGGATGTCATACTCGGTCAGGATCATTTGCCATCTAGCGATTCTTCCAGATAAAGCAGGCTTCTCGAAAATATACTTGATAGGATCCATTTTGGAAATCAACAGAGTGGTATGAGTCAACATATACTGCCTTAGTCGGCGAGCAGCCCATACCAAAGCGCAACAAGTTTTCTCGAGCAGTGAGTAGCGAGTCTCACAGTCGGTAAACTTTTTGCTAAGGTAATAAATGGCATGCTCTTTTCGACCAGACTCGTCATGCTGGCACAACACGCAACCCATTGAGTTATCCAAGACGGTTAGATACATGATCAGCGGCCTTCCTTCAACGGGTGGCATCAGAATAGGAGGTTCTAGCAAATACTCCTTGATCTTATCAAAAGCAGCTTGACAGTCGCCGTTCCATTCGACTACCTGATCTTTCTTCAATAGTTTGAAAATTGGCTCACAGGTAGAAGTTAGATGAGAGATGAATCTGGCAATATAGTTCAAGCGCCCTAAGAACCCTCTAACCTCCTTTTCAGTACGGGGAGCAGGCATTTCTTGTATTGCTTTCACTTTTGTTGGATCAACCTCAATGCCTTTGTTGCTGACGATGAATCCTAGGAGTTTACCAGACCTAACTCCAAAAGTGCACTTACTTGGATTCAGCCTGAGCTTGTATTCTTTCAACCTGGCAAACAGCTTCAGCAAATGCTCAAGGTGTTCCTCCTCTGTTTGTGATCGAGCTATCATATCGTCTACGTAAACTTCGATATCATGATGTATCATATCATGAAATAAAGCTACCATGGCGCGTTGATAAGTTGCCCCTGCGTTCTTCAGTCCAAACGGCATCACTTTGTAGCAGAAGGTACCCCATTGTGTAACAAAGGTTGTTTTCTCCATATCCTCGGGGGCCATTTTGATTTGGTTGTAGCCCGAGAATCCATCCATGAAGGAAAACACCTTGTGCTGAGCTGTGTTGTCGATCAAAATGTCAATGTGCGGTAGCGGAAAATCATCCTTAGGGCTGGCCCTATTCAAATCCAGGTAGTCCACACACATTCTAACCTTGCCGTCTTTTTTAGGTACTGGCACGATGTTAGCAACCCATTGTGGATAGGATGTAACAGCCAGAAAGCCAGCGTTGAATTGCTTCATTACTTCTGCTTTAATCTTCTCAGACATGTCGGGCCTCATTCGGCAGACTTTTTGCTTGATCGATGGACAATCCTCTCTTGTGGGGAGACGGTGAATCACGATGTCTGTGTCTAAACCCGACATGTCTTCATAAGACCAGGCGAAGATTTCAACATACTCATTTAACAACTGTATCAGGCGCTCCTTGACACTTGGTTCCAGATTGGCACCCACTTGTACTTCTTTCCGGTCTTCCTCTGTTCCTAAGTTGACAGTTTCCAATAACTCTTCGTGAGGCAAGATAGCCCTTTCTTCTTGCTGTAGAAGTCTGGCTAGCTCCCCTAGTACTTCACAATCTTCGTCGTCTTCATACTCAGCTTGATTGACCAGATCTTCAGAGTTATTGAAGGACATAGCAGAATGGTCACCCAGAGAATCCAGAGTGGATGGGTACCTGCATTTGTGAGTGTGGGTGTGTGTAAGGGATAGCCATCCTTAAACAAGCAAAAATGCAAAAGGAAAGAAAATGAACACAGCAGTTTATCAATGAAAAACGTCCAATGAATCATTAAACATGGCATATGGATATGAAAATAATCAAAACCCTTACAAATGGACCTGCATGCCCCGGGCAAGGCATGAGGTGAAAAAATAGTGTACGGATTGTTCAAAAGTAATTATTACAAACCAACAGGAAATGTTTGACAGGTAATTACTGATTAATAAAAGTAATGGGGACAAAGTCTTTTGCCTCCCAGTTGCGTAGTCCCCCTTTGATAGTTGGGTAGATCCAATCTTCAATGTTGACCTCTTCGTCTTCACCCTCCAAAGCGTTGATTCCATAAGGAGAAATCTTGATGGGCGCTCTTTCAACCTTTGAGCGGCGCATAGCTTTCTGCCCCGCAGTAGTGAATCCTAATCCAAACTTGTCTGTTTTGTGAGGAATATCAGGCAACTGTCCCCATGTTGAGCTCTTCCCTTCCTTCACTGTGGCCTTCGCGTCTTTTAGAGATGCCATCCTGGCCATCTGCTTTGGTTCCTCTACTACCGCTTTTGCTACCGCCACCTCAGGAGAGACTTCCTCAAAGTGCTGGAATGGGGTCTCAATGAATTCACCCTCCACCTCTACATACCAAAAGGAGTTCAAGTGGCTGATCATATATTCCTCTTCACCATGCACGGTTATGATCTTTCCCTTGACAGGGTACTTCAACTTTTGATGTAAGGAGGAGGTAACCGCCCCAGCATTGTGTATCCATGGCCTCCCTAGCAGGCAAGAGTATGACGGACGGATGTCCATCACATAGAAAGTTGAGGGGAACACTTCTGTGCCTACTTTTATGGGAATGTCTACTTCTCCATGTACCATTCTTTTTGACCCGTCAAATGCCCTTACAATGATATTACTTGGTCTTAACTCCAAGCCTTCACAGTCTAATCGGTCGAGGGCCTTCTTAGGCAGCACGTTCAGAGAAGAACCGGTGTCGACTAAAACATGGGCCAGAGTAGTTCCTTGGCGTTCCACTGACACATGTAATGCTTCGTTGTGTTTTCTTCCTTTTGGGGTCAAGTCGGCATCAGAGAAACCTAGGCCGTTGTCTGCGGTAAGGCTGGCCACGCAATCTTGGAATTGATCGGCAAAGGTTTCCTGGGGCACATGGGCTGTCTTCAGGAATTTTATCAATGCTTTGGCGTGCGCCTCAGAGCAAAGCAGTAATGCTAACATGGAGATCTTCGAGGGGGTTTGCCCCAGTTGCTCTACCACGTCATAATCACTCTTTTTAATTATCTTCAGGATCTCCTCCATCTCTTTCTTAAAGGTTTCTGGGATGACCAAAGGTTGAGCCCTCGTCCTGACGAGCTCATCTTGGGTCCCTTTACCCTTATCAGCAGAAGTAGGAGGGACAACAATAGGAATAACAGTTTCTTCAATCAACGGAGTTTTTGCGGAAAGTCTTATCGGTGCAGGAATAACTTTGGCAGCAGATGAGGGTCCAAAGATTGCCTTTGGGGGGGCAATCTCTGGAGAAAATATTCTCCCACTTCGAGTGATCTTGCTTGTACCAGCAATGTTTCCAATGCTGGTATCTTCTTCATCAGAGCTTTCTTCGGTTACTTCAACTTGTTTAATACCATGGTAGTAGATTTCTCCACCGTAATTCCATGGTATTGATTTTTCAGACATGTAGGGGACAGGCCCTGGCATAGTTATCTTCAGAGGAATAGACTTTGTAGCGGATGTAATCTTAACAGGCTTTTTGACGGCCTTGGAAAGATTGGTGTAAATGGTGATTATTGAGACATCTTCGATAGGGGTTGGAATAGCAGGAACCTTTTCAAACAGAATTTGTTGACTGTCCATCAGGCCTTGGATGCCTTTCTTCAGCAATGGATAGTCGATTGGCAGAGAGTAACAACAGTAGCAATCTTCTTTACACCCCGGGAAAATCCTGGCTTTCAACAGATTTAACTTGATTGTTAACAGCGTAGTCATCAGGTCATTGACATCAGAAACATACAAATCTTCTTCAATAGCATGGACATTTCAACCATGCTTCGGCATCGGAGCGGATATTACGTTTGGCTTCTCTGGCGCATCGAACTCCACTTCTTTTGCATCTATCAAGTCTTGAATTTTATTCTTTAGCGCCCAACAATTGTTGGTGTCATGTCCGACGCTATCAGAATGGTAGGCGCATTTAGCATTCAGATTGTAAGCTGGTGAGGTTGTATTCACATTTTTCGGCGCTTATTTGATATTTGTGAGATTCAGCTTCAACAGATGCGAAAGAACTTGCGCAGGTGTCATATTAATGCGGGTGAACTGCCGTTGTGGCCGTTCTCCCCATTGCTGTTTAGGTTTGGACTGGTTATTGTGAGGCTGATCATTTGATGGATTTTGGATCATCACGACCCCCACAGTCGGCCGGCGCTCAATTCTTCTTGCTCCTCTCTGAGAATACACAACAGTCGTTTCCTTCTTCGCCGGAAATGATTTCTTAACAGTTGTAGATGCAAAGGCATCCTTCTGAATCTTCCCATTCATGATACCGGCTTCTACCCGCTCGCCAGTCAGAATTAATTCAGTAAACCCTGCGGAAGAGCTACCGATCAAATGGTTAAAGAATGGACCAGACAGGGTCCCCAGGAACATATCAACAAGTTCTCTATCAGAAAGAGGTGGCTGCACTCTTCCGGCCAGATCGCGCCATTTCTGGGCGTATTCCTTGAACCCCTCACCTGAGGCCATCCCCATACTTTATAGCTGAGTACGGGTTGGTGCCAGGTCAGAGTTATATTGATATTGGCGATAAAAAGCAGCTGCCAGATCCTCCCAACTATGTACCTCTGATCTCTCAAGCTTGTAGAACCAATCCAGTTGTGTACCAGACAGGCTATCCTGAAAGAAGTGTACCCAAAGGTTTCTGTCAGATGTGTGAGGCTGAATTCTTCGGATGTACGACCTTAGGTGCATCTTCGGGCAAGACAGTCCGTCATATCTTGCAAAACTGGCACTTTAAATTTTGGAGGGATAACAACTCCAACAATTAATCCCAAATCCTCGAAATCTAAGCCGAGAACTCTCTGCAGCTCCATAGCTGCCAGCCTATCCTCCAAGTATTTATACTTGTCATCGGCCGGAGGGTATTGTTGCTCTGAGTAGTCTTCATCTTCTTCAGCCTCTTCCATTTCAGCTTCGGATTCAGAAGGTACCGCAACCCCTTTTCCTTTACTAGTTCCCTCTTCAGATGCAGGGGGAAATTCAAGAACTCTTCTGGCTTCACCCTCAAACCTTCTTCCCAGGGTAGCCACCCCGACTCTTTTCTTCTTCTTTTTCACTTGCTCTTTGTTCCCAAGCAAGGCTTTTAGATCCTCCTGACCCTTTGCCAAGGTCATTAGGAGATGTTGAAACTGTGAGTTTTGAGACTGCAAATCTTTGACCGTCTGTTCGAGATCCATCTTACTGAAATAAACAACAGAAAGATAAGGAAACCTGGTGTGGAGACCTGCTTATGCGCATGATGAATGATATGTTTATTTATGCAATGTATTCAAGGATTTAGAACTTCAAAGTTGTTGCAAACAAAAAAGAACACACGTCATATTAATAAGAAGAAATTTTGTCAGTAAATAAATGCCCCATGTGCCAAATATTACAAAAAACTTCTCAAGGTAAAAAGACGTTGCGCATCCTCTTTGGTGCGATGTAGGTGTTGAGGGTCTCTTCCTCATGAAGTCGGCGGGTAAGCTCCAAAACCTTCTTCTCACTGGCGTAGAAGCTGGCTTCAAAAGTATTTCGTTCCCCCTTGAGTTGGATCCAACTCCTTTGCATCTCCTCCCATGATGTTGGCATGTCAGGATATAGGATGGTGTAGGGAACCTCTCCTTCCTTAACGGGCTCTTTAATCACAGGGAGAACATGAGGGTGAGGCATCATTAGACTCTGGGCTCGGGTTCGTACCCACTTGAGATAAGGCTCAAGAGGGATGGAATTCTTGTGCCCTAGTGTCTTGCTGTCTACCTTGTTAGGCATCCTCCAAGCTCTGATGAATCTTTGGCGAAGTCCTTGCGCATCGTTGCCGAAGTCAAAAACTAGGTCAGGAATCAGCATGTCATGAGGGCCATCCCTCCGTGCATATCAAAATTGTCTCAAAGCTAGACAAGGGTTGTAGGTAATGCCTCCTCTAATGCCAAGTAATGGAACATTAGGGAACTCTCCACAACGATCAATGATGATGACATTTTCTCTGGACCGAGAACACCAATGTACATTAGAGTGTGTAAGAGTCATCAATCGTTGTAAAATGAGAGCACATGAGAACACCCCTCTTTCTCATTGTTCGTGTGTAAAATGAGTGGAGGATGTCCCCAAGTAATGTAGGTATGGGATTCCTGGATAGGAAAATCTTGACGGCGTTGACATCTATAAGCTGGTCAGGATTTGGGAACAAGACCAACCCATAAATGAGGAGTGCCACAATTTCTTCAAAGGCTTGTAGATCCAATGAGTTCCAACACTCTTGTGCCTTATCAAACAAGAATTTTGCCAAGAAGCCTTTGACACCACTTCTAGTTTCCCAATGCCCCTTGATGTCAGATGGTTGCAAGAGTAGGGCTTGAGCAACATCTTCAGGCTTTGGTTCTTTTTCTGTACCGTTGTAGGGTAGTTGATTAAGAATAGGAATTCTCAGGAGTTGAGAAAATTCCTCCAAAGTGGGCACCAATTGGTAATCGGGGAATGTAAAACAGTGGTGAAGGGGGTCAAAGAACTGGAACAACACCTTCACCATGTCCTCTTCAATGTTGGTGTTGACTAGGCTGAGCAGTCTACCATGTCTTTCACTGAAGGGAGAGCTTTCGGGAATTCTGGATGTGAGCTCCTTGAGTTGAGGAGGGATTCTCACAAGGTTGACTAGGATAGTTTTCCTGCGAAGAATTTCCATGACCTACAAAACAAGAACAAAGATGAAGATCCAAACCCTTGAAATGGTTAGTGAATGCATATGATGCTTTATGATGTTCATGATGTATGCATAAACATATGTACAAGCAATTCACACAGAACCCTAGTTTCAGGCTTACATGGGGTTTCATAGGTAAGTACCCTCTTGAGTGTAGTTGGCTTAAAAAACCTGTCCTATAAATAGTAACTGGGTTCTAAGGAGCTCAATATCATTGAATTGTTTTCTATGTTCATTGTTTTGGTTTAGCCACTTAACTAGCGACCAAAATATTCCAAGAAAACAACCCTCAATGAGTGTAGTATCGAGTATCTACCAACTTCGGACTGCACCAAAGCCGGTCATCTCACTACCCCTAATAAAAGGCCAAGATGGTCAAGTAAGGTTCTAGGTCATTAGTGCTTAGTGACATCACTCAGCGGCCCCGTACTCTCCTTGATTGAACTCAAGGGTTACCGGTACTCACAAATATGTCACACTAATATAGCTATTGCTTCAACCGTGTCGGTATACCCCACACAGTTTCCACAACGTATTGCTATCTATGAATGTTTCCCAAATCCGGGTGTAGGATTTCAAGCCCAAACAAGAGAACCAAAATGTAAAGCAATCAAAGCAAACAATTAGTCATGCAAAAGGGTGATCTAAGCCCTAAGGTTACTCCACTTTTAAACATTTCCTCAGCAGAGTCGCCAGTTCTGTGATACGGTGGGAGAGCTGACTTGGGTTTTGCGTTTGTATTCGCAAATGTTTCGGTTTAGCAAGAGTCGCCACCGACTTTTTTATTTTATCCTAAGGAAAGGTTAAAAAGCACAGCAAAAACCTTTGAGATGTTTTCTTGGGTTCGGGGAGTAGATTATAGAAAGGGAAGGTATTAGCACCCTTTCTATCCATGGTTATCCATGGGCTCTTAGTTACTTGCTTAGATCACTTGCCTTTCATTTTCAATTGTTTGAAATGGTGCTTTCAATTGTTTGAAATGGTGCTTTGTGTGTGTGCTTAAAAATGTTTTGAAAAGAGGCCATTGTTGTGGCAACCTTTGTAATGATCCATGTTTGAATGTATACAAAGGTGTATTTGTCTTTTGAAAAGTTTTCAATGTTTTTTTGAAAGTTATTTTGAAGTTGTGTTGTGATGTGTGTTTTGAAAAATGGCAAGGATTGTTTTGCAAGATTGGTCAAGTAACCAAGAGCTATCTACCCTAAATTTCTCAAAGATCGTTCCTATGTTTTAACCCTTTTAACAGTATTGTTCCACCATTGCATTTGGTGGACAATATTGTGTTAGGATGTTAACGGGACGGGCGCGGGTCATCGTTTAGACCATGAGTGCAATAGTGCCAAATATCTTTGGCAATTTTCCTTTAAGGGACTTGATCATTTTTAGGCAACTTTCGAAAGCGTCATCGAGGGACTATGATCATTTTGATTTGTTTTGTTTTGCCAAAGACACTCAGCATGCAAACATGGCCCATTATTGAAGGCAACAAGTGGAGTAACCCGAAGGGGTGCAAGTGTGATTGGTGTTGTCCATTTTCATGCTTTTTGTCTTTTGTTTAGTCAAGCTATTTGTTTGGTTGATTTTTGCATACAAACCCTAAGTCTATCATGGCATAATTAGAAAGCTAAAAAAAAATGCGAAATTTAAAGTCCTAAGTTATTACAACATATTTATGGGGATGGGGGTACAAATGTTCAAATGGGGGATATTTAGCAAGAAATTTAAATCTAAACTATTACATCCCAATTGAATATAAAATTGTGCAATAATTAACTAAATACAATAAATATGCAAAAATGCACAAAAATGGTTTTATATGTATGTAAAAGTATTTTTCATGTGACATATAAGCAAAAATAAAAAAAAGTTAATTTTGGATATTTTCATGGTTTAGGGCAAAACCCTAATTTTTCTAAATAAATAGTATTTATTATTTATATTATATACAATATTTATTAATTATACACAAAAATAAATAAAAGAGAATTATATTGTACAAAAGTAATTTTTGAGGTCAAATATTAACAAAAAAATAAAAATGTATTATTTTTATATTTTTATCCTAAGTATTTTAATAAATATACAAGTATTTATATTACTTATTAAATATACTAAATATGTACAAAAATAAAAATATTAATTATTTACAAAAAAAAGAGTATATTTTTTAGAAAATGTTTTCAGAAAATGCAAATAAAAATAATAACTAAAAGTATATCTTTTCACATTATTTTTAATGTTTTAAATAAAAGTATTATATTTATTTATATGTACAAGTTCAAATAAAACAAATAAAATCCAAATAAAATTCCAAAATGGTTGAAAAACTATTTTTAATATTTTTTATGTTTTGACAAAAAATAATAAGTCAGAAGAAAAAATAAAAAGTCAAAAATGATTAAAAAAACACACAATGGGCCAAGGGGGTGTAAGTGGAAAATAGTGGTGCAAACAGAAAAATAAACCAGGCCCAGCCCAAAGGGAGTTGTCTTCAACCTCCAGCCAGATTCAAACACAAAAACGCGCGCTTCCTTCCATCCCTGTCATCTCTTGATTCCTTGAATTTTAGCAAAAACTCACAACATAAATATTATAGAGCATCATGTCACGATTCTAAACATATAAAGAAGTTGTTCTAACTCTCAGAAATGAGAGAGAATTTCTTCTCCCCCAATTCCTGACCTAACTTTTTTTCAATGTTCAGGTTCAAAATTCTCTCAGTACACACAACATAAATGAAAAGTGATTATATGGGTAGCTTCAGGGCCATGAGTAGGACATACTTTCTTCACAAACCTAAGCCTAGATATGCTTGGATAGAGAGATAGAAGTTCAAACTTTTACTTGTTCAGCTTGAGTCGTGTACAACAATGGAGGTACTTTCAAGGAAGTTTGAGGATTTGTACAACTTGCCTAAGGTCCAAGGATGCTTCCTCTATGCTTGGCTTGCTTTGAATCTTACTGAATCGAGCTATGGAAGTCAACCTGCAAGAGACAAAAGTGAAAATGGCACACTTGGCTATGGCTGTTACAGCTTGTATCTAAGGCTTGGGGCAACTTCAATTGATGGTAGGGAATGTATTTGAACTGGTTTGGATGAAAACGCACGATGGAATGATGTTGGCCAAGTCAAAATGCAGAATGCCCTGTTTCTTGCAGAAAAATTGTGATTTTCTGTATGAGGAGGGATCAAGGGTATTTTGGTCGTACTTTAGGTCTGTTAGGAAGTATCAAATGTGTTCACAAAGTTTGCTTGAGTTGGTTCTTGCAGGAATGTAAGTTGTGGTACAAAATGCAAGTTTTCTTCTTATCTAAGCAAAGTTTGTCCAACTTGATTATAGGCTACTACAGGCCCCTCAAGCATGCTGAATTCTTCCTTCTTGATCAGTGGGATATGTCCATAATCTTGTGCCCAAAAGATCTGGCCTGTACCTCTTTGATTTGTGTTTTGACATAAAGTGCACCTTTTCAAAAATGGCTAAAATGCTTTTTCTACTTATGGACAAATCTTGCATGTAATGGATAAACATATAAAATAAGACTTAAACACAAAGGATATGCATTAAATTATTGAGTGAGAATGGGATTAGAGGCCTGTAATCTAGCTTGGAACATGTTGACTTGAAAATGGCAATGCTATGAACATGTAATTGGCTTATGAACAAAGTGACTTTTTCCCATCTTTACAAATTCGATTCTCCCTAACCACAAGGGTGTTTGAGAAGTTATTGGACAATTTGGAAAGCTTGGAATGTGTACTAAAATCCATCTTTGTAATGCAAGTTGAAATTCCAAGTGGAAGCATGTGAAAAGTGGCCATGAAGTTGGGCAAAAATCCTGCCTAAAATAGGTCAAAAAATTTCTAAGTTAAGAATGTTTTGCATCCCTATTCCAAAAATTATAACTTGAGCTACAAGCTTCTTTTGAGGAAACTTTGTGAATCAAAGTTGTAGAGTTTGCAATATACTACAACTTTCATGTTTTGAGTTTTGTTTGAATCCAAATATATCTTGATGAAAAAATGGGACAAAGTTAGGAAAAAATAAGGAAATTTTATAACTTAGAAAATTTCTAAGTTATGAAATTTCTTCATTTTAAACCCTAATTTGCAATTTTGGGTTTCTTGGGGAACAAGTTTCATAATTTGACATGTCTTGATGAAAAATGAATCTTGGCACTTGATTTTGACCAGAAAGTCAAAGTTTGACTTTTCAGTATACAGTCAAATTTTGATCAGTTGTTTGGAAAATTCATCTGTCAATCTTGTGCATTTGGGATCTTTTGAACTTGTTGAATGTGTAAAGACCATTCCATTGAGTCCTTGAGTCCATATGTGAGCTTGATTTTCCATTGGTTAGGTCAAACAGTCAAAAATTGCCTTTGTGCAGTCAAAACCCTAAAAATGACCATTTTGCCCTTTTGGTGATCTGATCAAATTTCTTGTGGAATTGTGATCCAAACTTGTCCAAATGGTTCATATGAGTTCATAATGTTGATGTGGGTCAAAAATCATGAGGTTTGACTGTCAATTGACCACAATTGACTTTTTCCCCAATACAGCTGATTTCTAGGTCAACTGTCCAATTGACTGGGCAAAGATTGGAATCAAGGCTTGAAATTTGGTATGGATAAACTTGTGAGTCCAATATGAAGCATGAAAGTCATCTTAGGCATTTTAGGTCAAAACATCATTATGCAAACTCAAACTCTAATTTGGGTCAACAGTGCAAGGAAGAGTCTTGAGCAGAGCAAACCCTAACTTGATCTTGAGCTTCAAAGGTCCTGTGGTGAGAAAATGTTGATGAAATGAGAGGGAAAATTTTGGGGTACAACACTTTGGATTTTATATGATTTAATTTGATTAAAAATGAATAAATTCAATAAAAAATCAAATAAAATAATAAAAATGAAATATGGGCTCATGGCTGAAGCTAGGACACGTGGACAATGTGTTTACAGTGATTTCTAGTAAACAACCGCTAGTCCTCCAAACTATCGAATAATATTACTGATTGTTATTCAATTTCTCTGGTAACTCGCAGGATCGACTAGATTGATCCTAGGATGTGTTGGTCATTAGGGTGACTCTCATGATCGAACTGGTATTCATGGTTGGTATTTAAAATGTTGTGTAGGTGTTTAACTTATTTCGATTTCTCTATTAAAGATCTAAAGGTGTGATCAAGTAAATGTGCGCGAAACTAAATTGCATGAATAAAGGTCAATTGTAAAGACATGTAAAAACTGCATAAAAGACAAGTAAATGACTTCGAAGCATAAAAACAGTTAATGTAAAAGATTCTCTGGAATGTAAAAGATTCGAAATATGAAGAAAGCGTTTAAATGCAAGAAAACTGTAAAATGACTTTAAGTAAAAAAGGTGTTCGAATGATAAAAACTTGAAGATAAAGGCATGAAATGTATAACAGTTTCTGAAATGTAAAGTATTAAAAATGGAAAGAAAGCATTTAAATGTAAGGCATCAGTAAAAAGACTTCGAATGAAAACATTTTAAATGCAAAAACTTGTAAATGGTATTGACATGAAGATAAAGGAAAGTACTGGAAATGATAAAGAGTTTTCATTGAATCATAAACATGTGGTGTTATCATACGTACATTGCTCGTGCATTTGTTTCCCTAGCCATGTGGTATTTTAAATGTTTACTGAGTTTTTTTGTACAATAGATATGACACACGAAATCCTAATGCTAAGACTTCTATTTATACTACTTCGACCATAACGGTCTTGCTATAAGATTCTGCCACGTTCAGAACATGCAGAGCAATGCCTCTCTCTTGCTTCCACGCGTCTTCGAATGCTCCAGCGCATATATTTCAAATTTCGAACATCCCGCTTGCATTTGAATTTCAAATGTTTTGGCAATTCTTCGCTTCGAACACATTTCTTGGAAACAACATTGTTAGCATTTCGAGACTTCTTTGAATATATTCTCCTAACTGTCACTCGAAGCTCCAAGCTTTGATATGCCCATTCGAAGCACTGCTTCTACCATTTCGAAACATGATGTTTTGTTTCATTTCAATCGAAACGTCCAATTTACTTTGCTTCTAATAATATCATCAAAATCTTCAGCCAACAAAATGCCCCTTTAAAATATGTATTTCGATTCCTTTGAGAAATACTTATTTTAAACATATACACAAGATTTTGATGCGACCTTCGAATCATCGTAACATTTATTGCATATGACTCCAGTAACGTCAATCACAACGCTTTTCAGATTCCTTAATCGCCTTGAACCATTTCACAGCATGGTGCAATTACAAAACAATGATTATCTTTAATCACGCCTATTACCAATATTAACTTTACGCCACCTCTTCATCAAACCAACCCACGACTACCACGTATCACAATCTTACTCAGTGGATGCTTAAACTTCCACATTATAAAAACCCATCAACTTAGTCTTTTCTTTTCTTCCCACATTCTGAATCTTTTCTTCCTCTTTTCTCACCGAAACCCTAAACTTCCAACATTCTTCCAACAATGTCTTCTTCAACTTCATCTCAACTAAAAAAGGTTTCCAAAAAGAAAGGAAAGACCACAGGAACCACAATGGAAAGCATGGTTGGCACCTACCAAGGTCAATCTGTTCTTGTTCCCCAGATGATCTCAAAAGAGAAAGAAATGATTTATGCATCCCAGGTACTAATTCCTACTAACGCTGCTGGCAAGAGGTTAGCTTTAATGGGCCCTCTTACAGTCTTTGAAATTTTAAAAGACACCAGAATTTTTTTTCCAGTTTGCTATAATTTCAAACCTCTGTTTAATAAAATGGATAGCCCCAAGACTATAGAGTCTTCTGATTCAACCACCGTAGAAAATCCAATCGTTCCCCCCTTTCGTGCTAGATTATGTAAAGAGTAACTTCAAACCGTTTCGATCTTGCCCCACCTCCGACACAGCCTATCACAACTGGTTTAATAAGGTAGTAGCTAAGAAATCCCAGCAATGGGAAGAATTAGGTATCTACAACTTGATTAAACTGTCGAAACCAGGTTTTACTTATAGCCACCCATTGTTATTCACGTCCCTATATTTCTGGGACAGTACTTACAATACTTTCCATCTCCCTGGTGGAATGATTACCCCTACCTTTTTTGACATAGCGGCCATTACTGGGCTATCACCAATAGGAGAAACATATATCCCTGACAATGAAGAGCATTCGAGTATTATTGACTTCGAAGTCAAGCTAGCTAGCTTTTCAAAGTTTATCAGCCACTATCACACTGAAGGAGACAGTGTGTCGGATGTGGAACACATTTCTTTCCTTACCTTATGGTTGTCAAGGTATGTATTTTACAGCAGATCCCTACAGGTAGCCAGTAGGTTTATTCCTCTAGCTAGAGATTTGCATGAGAATCAGAGGGTGTGCTTAAGCGAACTGCTATTAGTTGATCTTTATGAAAGTCTAAGGTCAGCTGTTTCGAGTCTAAAATCTCACACCTCCAAGAATATCCTTCTAGCTGGCCCTTTCTGGTTACTTCAGTTATGGCTAAATGCCATGTTCGAACCTTCACTATCAACTGCCAATACTATTGCTGAACAAGACCCTGGAATAGTGGATAGAATCATCGAAGGCACTAGGCTGCGAAGACTAACCCCAAACGATGATAATGATGACTTCAAAGTTCTATTCTCAAAATATATCATGATATTCTCCAAGAGGTATAAGTTCGAAGAGACCATGGCGCCTTTTGCTTCAAGGGCTCATGGACCTTCATGGTTCACCATGGCTCTCTCAGAAGCTGTCAAAAGCAAAGAAATTCAAGATGTATGGAGATCCTTTTTGCTACCCAGACTAATCTCTTCAAGAATAACTCCTGCTAAGAATCAAATTTTCCTTTTTGCTTATCAGCCCAACTTCGTTTCGAGACAGTTTGGCTTGTGCCAACTAATTCCTGAACCCCTATTTCAAACGGAAAATGCCATCACCTCTGGGCGAACCTTCAAGGCACGAGAAGCCAAATTACAGCAGGAACAATACTAAGGCTTCGCCCATTTTGAACTAATAACCTTCGAACCTACACACCTTACAGCAAAGGGGTTTCTGGAATGGTGGACAAAGTTCTATCAGACTTATATGTTCGATACTCTTACTATTCAGCAGAAACTAACTGATGCATTCGATGTGCAGGTACCATCCAAGAAAGGTATGTTTACTCATGCCAAAGAGATTAAGGCTTTTCAAAATTATTTCGAAACTACTTATGATCCCACACACTTGGAATCCACGGTGCATCAAGCGGCTGAGACCTTGAAGGAAAAATTCAAAGAAAAAGTTTCTAAGTTAAAACTTCCTTCAGGGTTGTCACCTGAGGATAGGTATAGGTTGGCATTCGAAATGCACCCACCTAAATTTCCTAGATTACCTACCTCAGAACTGGCTCTGGCTTGGTTTCCTCCATACCCTTGGTGGTTCACTTGCAAAGAAATGTTCAAATATCTTCAAAAGAAACCAAAGCCATCTGAGACTGTGACATGGGCTCGACACTGGCTCCACGATTTCCCAGGACATCTTTGCTATGACCTTTCTGCCATGTCGATTAAATCTGATCAAGGCACAGGTGCGAATACTTGGGAAAATCCCAAACGTTTCTCATTTTCTATATCTTTAACTTTTGCCTTAATTGTTTCGATTTTCAGCCATTAGGATAAAGACTTCTGCTTCAAAGTCGAAAGAAGGGAGCACCCCTCAAGCCTCTGTCGAAACTATTGACAATGTGACTCTATCCGAACCAACAACAATTGCTGCAACAACAACAACAACAACACCAGTAATAGCCAGTGCTCCAACTCCACAGGTAATCACTTAGCCTTGATGTTTAGAATTCACTAATGTTTAATGATTTGCATCTAACTCTTTGTTTAAATCTTTTCAGACCAACAAACTTCCGCCTACCACTCCAAAGAAGCGAAAATCAAACACTACTGGGGAAGACCTCAAGGCTGGAGGGAATTTACCAGGTGCTTCGAAGAAGAAGCAGAAGAAGGAAATTTCCAAACGTGTTGTACCAACTAGTGTCTCTGGACTCGATTCCAGGGATGCTGCTCCCTCACCTAAATCCAAAATTCCATCTTCGACCTCCAACGTAATGTTGGAACGCATAGCTAGCAACCTCTCTTCCGAGAGTCCACAGGTAAATTGAACTTTAAAACTTTTGAAAAAATAATTTCTCATTACCTTGGTGCATGCTTTTAATATTCTTTTTCTTCTTGCAGGATATTTTAAATCCAGCTCTTACCACTTCGACCTCACCATCAAAAGCTGCTGCTCTGATCAACTCCTCTCCTCAAGGAGATTCCAGCAACCTTGTACAGAACAAAGGTTCCTCCAATATGGCGGTTCTGGATGGGGCTTCTAAGCAGCAAGATGATCAGAGTACTTCTCCTCCTCTAAAAGAAACAAATGAAGCAACACTTCATGAATCTGCAGAGGCTTTACAAAGAACTTCTCTCCAAAAGTCCCCTCTTGAAACCCTTCAAGAGGACCCAAAGGACACTCACGCTGAAGGAGAGAAAGCTGATTCTGGTCAAAGAAACGAAGAATCTGCAGGAGAAGGGTCTGAGGAGGAAGATGCCAACGATGGTTCGACTGCTGGGACAGAGTCAAATGCAAATAGCAGCGAGAACGAAGATATCAAAGTGGTGGATTTGGATGACGATGAAGAAGATAATGAGCATGAAACGAATGAAGGGGATGGTGACGCGACCAATAAACCCATGGAAGTCGAAATGGACGTGACCCCCCTGCGTGTGGAACTCCCTCAACCGTCTCTGTCCCGAATGATTGACGAGGAGCTTGCTCTCCTGAGACGAAATGACCCTATTGGGTACATGAAGGCGAAGCTGGCTCAAAGGGATATTCCACCTGCTAGGGCTGGCACAAGTTCGACTAGCCATCCGCTGCCCACAGATGAAAGAATTGTACTTCTTAACAGGATCAGGAGAACAATTCTAGATGTGGATTTGTTCGAAGTGCTCAAACAAGATAGCACAGCTTGCTACACTATGAAGGAGTTGCTTACAAAAGTCAACCTCGCTACCTGCTCCTTGCCAGTTAGTTCTATCTTGTTCGATCTTCAATCTTTGCTGGACAACGTGACTGGGTACCTTCTCCAAGATGAATTTGCTGCCAGAAAGGTTCAAGAAAAACGAACTGTAATGGATGCTGCTTATGAGCATGCTTCGAAACTCTCTCAAGAAGCTGAGGATCAAGCCATGCATCTAAAGCAAGCAAAAACTGATTATGAGGCTCGAGCTGAGTCCATCCTTCTCTGGGAAAGGCAAATTCAGGAACTTCAACAGAAGGTTAAAGAGGCTAGAGAACAACAATTAGCCTACGAAACCAATACTGTTGGTAACCAATTCGAAGAGCTCCTCAACAAGGGGCTTGCAGAAATGGAAACTGCAGAACAACTCAAAGGAGAAGTGGCAACCTTAGAGGGAGAAAGACGTTTTGCTCAACAAAGACTTGAGTCTTTTCGAAGTACCTTCAACAGATTAAAGAATAATTCCTATTTCTAAATCTCAGTGTTCATTTGATTAAAATTTGGTTTTTTTATATGTAATATTTGAACAACGCCATTTTGGCATCCCATATTGCCATTTTGGCCTTTTTATGATATTTTGATTACGTTGTTACTATTCGAATCTCCTGCAGGCGTGGCTTATATTTCTTTAAATACTTCCCATTAACCTTTAGGATACGTTTATCATCCATCAGCTCTTCGATTTCATATGCATTGTTTGAGAATACCTTTGTTATTCGAAAAGGCCCTTCCCAATGAGGTGACCATTTACCTAATGATTTATTTTTCTTGTCCATGGGTAATATGACTTTCCAGACTAAGTCATTAATAATGAATGCTTTCCTTTTCACCCTTTTGTTATATGTCCTGGCCACTCTTTCTTTTTGTCTCATCAAGATTTCCAATTCATGTAATCTAACTTCGTCCAATTCCACTAACTCATTCATCATCATCTCCCAATATAATGCAGCTGGAATTTCATTTTGTCTTTGAATTCGAACTGATTGTAGATGAATTTCTACTGGCAGAACTGCATCATGACCAAATGTGAGTTGGAAAGGCGTGGTGTTAGTAGCTTCTTTAGGAGATGTTCTACAGGCCCATAGTATTTGGTCCAAAGTTTTGTGCCAGTTCCTTGGTTTTTTACCAATATGTTTCTTAATTAGCCCTATTATCACTTTATTAGCCGCTTCGACCTGACCATTTGCTTGAGCATAATATGGCGTTGATGTTAGTAATCTAAACCCCATTTCTTGGGCAAATTCTTGCATCTTTCTACCAGTAAACACAGAGCCTTGGTCTGTGGTTATGCTTTCTGGCAATTCGAACCTATAGATAATTTGTTTCTGTATAAACTCAATAATAGCCTCTTGATCAGCAACTATTAATGGTATAGCTTCGATCCACTTGGTAAAATAATCTATTCCTACCAAGATATATTTCTGTCCTTTAGAAGAAGCGGGATTTATTTCTCCTATTAAATCCAATGCCCATCCTCTAAATGGCCATGGTTTAATGATTGAATGTAACTCACTTGCAGGGGCATGTTGAATCGCTGCATGTTTCTGACACTCTTCGTAACCTTTAGCAAAGTCTATACAGGATTTGAGCATGCTGGGCCAATACATGCCATATCGAAATAACAACCATTTCATTTTATGACCCGCTTGATGTGCCCCACATGCTCCATTGTGGACTTCTGACAATGCTAAGTATGCCTCACTTTCTCCTAGGCACTTCAGTAATACGCCTTCTTGGGTCTTTTTGAACAATTCGTTTCCCATGAGGACATATGACAATGCTCTATATTTTACCTTCCTATCAACATTCAGAGTTGGGTTTGTTAAATAACTCACCAGTGGACTTCGCCAATCTGCATCTGATAAAGTGTTTATGGCTAATATTTCGAATCCCTGTTTCTCAGCATAACCCAATTTCATACTCTCTAGATATGATGATGTGAATCTAGTAGCCATAACTCTACCCCTTAATTCAACTAAATCCTCAAAGTTTCTGGCAGAAACTTTATAACCCGAAGCCAACTGTGCTAAGTCATTTGCTTCTTGGTTTTCTATTCTTGGTATATGTTGAATATCCATGTATTCGAATTTCCTAAGTAGCCTGTTAACTATGAAAAAGTATATCATCAGGTTTTCCTTTATGCATTTATACTCCTTTGTTATTTGCTTGACCACTAATTCTGAGTCTCCTTTAATTTCGACTCTAGTTGCCCCCAATTCCAACAAAGCTTCAAGTCCAACAATGAGCGCTTCATACTCAGCTTCGTTGTTCGAGCAACGAGGACCATCTAACTTATACTTGAATTTTGTTGGAATTCCTTCAGGAGAAATTAGAAGGACTCCAACACCACTTCCATTTCTATGGGTCGAACCATCAAAGTATAATTTCCATGGTTGCATTTCGACGTAACTCATGACAGTCTGCTCAACCAATGAATGGTCCACAATGAAATCAGAAATCACTTGGCCTTTCATAGCTTTTAAAGGCATGAAAGTCAAAGAATATTCTGTTAAGGCTAAAGCCCATTTACCAACTCTGCTATGCATTATTGGTTTCGAAAGCATGTGTTTAATGACATCGAAATGAGATGAAACATAAACATCAACAGGCTTTATATAATACTTGAGTTTCATACAAGAGAAATACAAACAGAGACATAGCTTTTCTAAATTGCTATATCTGGTCTCTGCATCATTCAATACTCTACTTAAATAGTATATGGCTCTTTCGATACCATTGCTATCTTCTTGTGCTAACATACTACCTATACTAACTTCAGAGGCAGATATGTACAATCTCATGGGCTTCCCCCATGAAGGTGGAGACAAGATGGGAGGCTGAGAGAGGTATCTTTTTATCTTGTCAAATGCCTCCTGATGGGCTTCATTCCATTCGAAGGCTTGGCCTTGCTTTAGACGAAGCAACGGAGAGAAAGCTTGGGTTCTTCCGCTCATATTCAAAATGAACCTTCTGAGGAAGTTAATCTTCCCTAGCAAAGATTGCAGCTCCCTTTTTGACGTAGGTGCTTTCGTCTCCATTATGGCTTTGGTTTTGTTCTGGTTGATCTCAATCCCTTTCTTGTGAACCACAAAACCAAGGAAATCTCCAGTCTGCACAAAAAATGCACATTTAAGGGGATTCATCTTTAAGCCATGTTTTCTCATTCGTTCAAATGATTGGCTTAAATGATGCAAATGTGTTTCTGCAGATATAGATTTGATGACTATATCATCAATATACACCTGCATAAAGGTTTCAATGAAATCATGGAAAATCAAATTCATTGCCCTTTGATAAGTTGCCCCAGCGTTCTTTAAACCAAAAGGCATCACCGCCCATTCGTAAGTGCCTAAGGCTCCTGGGCAACGAAATGCTGTCTTGGCAACATCTTCTTCAGCAATAAAAATCTGATTATACCCAGAGTATCCATCTAACATACTCAAGTATTCGAACCCTGCAGCAGAGTCTACTAGCATTTCTGCCACAGGCATGGAGTACTCATCCTTAGGGGTTGCAGTGTTTAAATCCCTAAAATCTATGCAGATTCTCAAAGAACCATTTTTCTTAATAACAGGTACTATATTTGCTAACCATTCGACATACCTTGTGGTTCTGATGAATCTGCAACGCAGCAACCTTTCGATCTCAGCTTTAATCTTTGTGAGAACCGCTGGTGCGAATCTTCTAGGAGTTTGTTTGATGGGCTTCTTGCCATCTTTGATTGGAAGTCTGTGTTCGACTAACTCCCTCTTTAAACCAGGAATTTCGTCATAATCCCATGCGAAGCAATCTTTTTTTTTCTTGAGGACTTCGATCACTTCCTGCTTGAGGCCTGGGCTAAGTTTTGCACTTATGTAGGTTATTCTTTTCGTGTTTTCATCCCCTAAGTTCACTTCTTCGAGTGGATCATGTGCCAACATTTTGGCACCTGAGTCTATGGGGTCCCTTTCGAAGCCTAAGGGTTCTTTATCATAGATGGCGTCCAGCCTTTGATCTATCTCAATTTCTTTAAAGGGTGAGCCTTTCGAGCCATCCCCACTTATTTCGTTCATCTTCACAGCCAATTTATTCATTTCAGCCTCTAAGGCCGCCTTTGATTCGTTCTCAGCCATATAGGCCGAAATCCTTTCGAAAAAGGAGGACTCAGTCATGAGTAAGGTTGTCGAAGTCCCAGCCTGCTGGCCGTCTTTGTATAGTACTTTCGACTCCCTCATCTTCACTGATTATTCTTCTATCCCAGTATAGGCCATCATGGCGAAGGGTCATATAGTAGTGGGCGTTTCTGGTTTCGTTGATTTCATCATTTGGGACACAAGGAGCAATCTTTGCTAGATGCTTGTCATAATTCCTCTTGTCAACTAAATTGACTGTTGACATGAAGTAACTCTGGTCTGCTTCAATGTTCTCCATGATCCCATCTTCTCTCCATAGAACTAATCGCTGGTGCATTGACGAAGGAACTGCCCCTACGCCATGGATCCACTCCCTTCCCAGCAACAAGTTGTAGTTGGCCTTGGCTTCTATCACCATGAACATGGTGGGCCTACAGCTTGAGCCTATTGTCAAGTCCAATTGAACCACCCCCAGTGTTTTGCCCACTTTCCCTTCATAATTGGATAGAACCATATTGTGGGGCTTGATGTCCCCTTCGCGTATTTCTAACCTTTTCAGCATGAAGTGGGGTATCAAATTGACTGCAGCACCCCCATCCACTAGAACCTTATTCACGCCATGGGCACCAACTTTTGCCCGAATAAATAGTGGCTTAAGATGGTTCTTCATAGCTGGTTCTGGACGTTCGAAGAACGCATTCTGCTCCTCGACAGCCCCATTGTCCATCACATAGTAGCACACAGGCCTATGCTTCATCAAGTCTATGGTATCTTCTTCCTCATATTCATCAATTTCAGTTTCCTGTCCAAATTCACAGGGAAGCACAGATACCACGTTGCAATTGAGGTTGAACAAAGACTCCCCCTCTGATTCGAAGTTATCCGTCATCATATCTTCGTCCTCTTCTGGACCTGGAGTGTATTCCTTTGGTTCATCTAGTTGTACTTCAGAGAAAAGCCTCCTATTAACTGGGGGTTTGTCTTCAGTTTGATTCTTTGGTGTGGGTTTATTGGTGCTAGATTCACCTTGGTTCTTCGTTGAAGTTGCCCCTTTATTTGCCACAGCTTCCCTCTCAGCCTTTCGAATCCTCTGTTGCCTTCGCCACTGGGATCTTGACATGGGGTTTCTTCCTTTGTAGTTCTCTAATCTTACCTCTTCCCTCTTTGATATGTTGAATTGCCTTATGTATGTCATAGCGCGGCGTGCGTTTCGTTCGGTGTTTCTCCATTTGTCTTTGCCTTTGTCATTCCTGACTTGCAGCCATCTGTCTGTTGGCACTTCAGCAGGGAGTTTGAATGTCACTCTTCAAGCACCCTTGGGATGAGGACTATCAGGCCTTCGTTATTTGTATTTGCTATCGAAACATGGGCCCGTCTGAACAGTTTCTTGATGGTTCCAGCAAGGGGCGAAGGGAATTGTTTCGAAGGCTCTGGCCATGCTTTGATCATACACAGCGGAACCCCTTGGGCATATCAAGCACTTGGTTGCCCCTTTGTAACAGCGAAACACAAATTCCAGCAAACTTTCTCCAGCCTTAGGATAACACCTGAATAGCTGGTTATCCTGGCGCCAGTTGTTGCCAGTTCGCGCCCTCTGTACCCTCTCGAAGTTCGCAGAAATTCTCTGATTGCAGAGGATACTGCACCTAGGGCATATTATCATTCCTGTATCTCCCTTGTGGCACGTCATGAGGTAATCCTTGAGACTAGCATCTCCAACATGATTATCCTCCATTTTATACTTCTCTTTTTCTAAGTATCTTTCTACCTCCTCCATCTCAGAGCGAGGTCTCTCCATATCCACCATGTTTACCTCAACATCCTCCCCCTTAGCTTCATCATCTCCCCATCCTGTGGGTTTTATATCTTCAATGTGGACCTTTGAACTCTCTGGGGCAGAATATTTGACCAAATAGTCAAAATTTCCACTGGGTTCCCCTAAAGTGTCCCATATTTCTTTGATGGGAGGTTGGCTTCGTGATTTGGACTTTCTCCAATTCCAGCCTCAGGCCTTCAGTGACCTGTGTCAATTCTTGGTTTTGGTTTTCCTGGCCTTCAGTAGCCTGGATTTCTTTTGCAACAGCTAAAGGTGTTGCTTCAATCGAAGTCTCTGGTTGCTTGTGGATGTCTTCAGTGACCTCCTTATTGACTTCGACTATCACCCAGCTTTCGTTTTCAGTACCTTTCTCTCCTATTGGGGCATCACTTTGGTCAGCTTCCACCATGTTAATCTCTCCAATGCATGCAGGCTCGGAGTAATTGGTGTCTGCGACGTCCAAAGGATCTTCGTCCACTTTCATTTTTGCTTTATCAGCAAACTTCAGTCTTCCATCTTTAATTGCATTCTGAATTAGGTCCCTGAAAAGAAAACACTGTGAGGCTTTGTGGCCTAGGAAACTATGATATTTGCAAAATCCTCTTTTCTTTCTTTGATCTAAAGGAGGTATTTTTACATTTGATGGCACAATGAGTTGGCCATCTTTGACAAGTAAATAAAAAATCTCGTCACATTTAGTGACATCGAAGGTATAAACCTTCTTTGGGAATTTGTCACTTTTCTCATTTTCAACAATTTCTTTCCCTTTTGTGGGAACTAATAATTTGCAGGAGTAAGGTGGTGCCTGTTTCAATTCAGCGAGGTCGATTTCGACCTCTTCGAATTCGAATTCAGGATAATCTTCTGCTTCCTCAGTTCCAACATAGGAAATCCTTTCCTTCTTGTTATTTTTAAAGACTCTGGCCTTTCCGGCCTTTAGCCTTTCGACCTGTCGAACCCTATCGGCTAACTGAGCCATATCCCTCAAATATTGAGTGTCTAGTTTCTTTCAAATAGAGTAATCCAAGCCGCCAGCGGCCATTTCGACTAACTCATGTTCAGGCACTACTGTGTAACATCTGGATTTTAAAAGCCTGAATCTATTCAGATAATCATCTATGGGTTCAGTGAACTTTCTCTTGACACTGGCTAGTTCCTTCAGACTTATTTTTGATTGTCCCATGTAGAACTGTTCATGGAATAATCTCTCCAAAAGAGCCCAAGTATCAATGGACCCAGGAGGCAAAGTGGTGAACCATGTGAAGGCGTTTTTAGTCAGGGAACTTGGGAAATATTTGATCCTGAGGTCTTCATTATTGGCTATATCTCCCGCTTCGGTTAGATATCTGGCTATATGTTCGACTGTTGACTCATTGGTATCCCCAGCAAACTTTGTAAACTTAGGGACTTTGTATCCCCTTGGTAAGTCAGTGTGCATTATGTAATCTAATATAGGGGAAGCATAATTTGGCCTTCTAATTCCTGTGTTGAGGGCATTCTGGGCCATGATTCTCTCTATCATGGTGGTTAAATTATTTTCTGCCAAGATGTTATCGTTTCGAATTCTATGAACGACTGCATCAGCATCTTGATTTTGACCCACCATGACAACCCCCCTAGGTTGTTCTTCTCAAAACTCTAGGACTTCCAGCCTTTCGACCCTTGCCCCTGGTTCCATAATTTCCCTTTGTGGGCCTTGGATCATTAGGGCTTCTAACCTTTGTGCCCTTGCCCCCACATTAACTTCCTCTCTGGCTGGTCTATAGGTTGGTTCGTTAGCAACTTGTTCTACAATAGGTACGTTCGCTCGAACCCCCGCCTGATTCTGCCTACGCCTCTCTGGGGGAGCAAAGAAATCTGCTATTCGACTCATGTTATCTGTGTTTTCTCTGTTTGTCACAGTCACATTTTGTACTATTGGGGAAAATATTTCCTGCATAGTTTATGCTAACACCCCTATCATATTATGGTTACTGTCATCCATCAATTGCCTAAATGCCAACTGGTTTTCTATGGTTAAAATAGGCATTGCGCTATAACCCACTGACCCTTGGTTATTTGTCATAAACTGATTTGCCCCAGACCCAAACCCTAATTATGGTGATGAATTTGATGTGGAATTGTGTAAGCCTGCCATAAAAGATGTTGGCATTCCATAAGAGGAGTTTCTGGTTCTATTACCATCGAAACCGGGTGGTCTAGTTAGTGGGGTGGCGAAATGGGTTTGTGTCCCTGATGGTGGGACGAATCCCCCAGGATAACCAATGGTTCCAGTATTTCCTAGGATCGAACTATTAGTTGATATGCCACTTATTCCATTAGTGGCTATATTACTGGTAGAGGATGCAATAGACTGTGCATTCGAAGGGATCACATTAGATGTTCCCATCGAAGCGGACATCTTAGTGCCTGTTGTATGTGGGGCATTTTGTTCCCCTTGTTGATTGTCAGAATTAGACATCTTGTTCAAACGTTTTCTTCTGGATAAGGGTTGGTTGCTATTGGTTATTCTACCACTTCTAAGGTTCATAAAACAACAAACTTAACACTCAGAGTATTCTTACAATGGTTACGTCTCAACAATCTTTATTTCTGTTCTAAATTCCGTAATGGCCAACGATTGGTCCCACCAGGTGTGCCAATTTGTTTACAGTGATTTCTGGTAAACAACCGCTAGTCCTCCAAACTATCAAATAATCTTACTGACTGTTATTCAATTTCTTTGGTAACTCGCAGGATCGACTAGATTGATCCTAGGATGTGTTGGTCATTAGGGTGACTCTCATGATCGAACTGGTATTCATGGTTGGTATTTAAAATGTTGTGTAGGTGTTTAACTTATTTAGATTTCTCTATTAAAGATCTAAAGGTGTGATCAAGTAAATGTGCGCGAAACTAAATTTCATGAATAAAGGTCAATTGTAAAGACATGTAAAAACTGCATAAAAGACAAGTAAATGACTTCGAAGCATAAAAATAGTTAATGTAAAAGATTCTCTGGAATGTAAAAGATTCGAAATATGAAGAAAGCGTTTAAATGCAAGAAAATAGTAAAATGACTTTAAGTAAAAAAGGTGTTCGAATGATAAAAACTTGAAGATAAAGGCATGAAATGTATAACAGTTTCTGAAATGTAAAGTATTAAAAATGGAAAGAAAGCATTTAAATGTAAGGCATCAGTAAAAAGACTTCGAATGAAAACATTTTAAATGCAAAAGCTTGTAAATGGTATTGACATGAAGATAAAGGAAAGTACTGGAAATGATAAAGAGTTTTCATTGAATCATAAACATGTGGTGTTATCATACGTACATTGCTCGTGCATTCGTTTCCCTAGCCATGTGGTATTTTGAATGTTTACTGAGTTTTTTGTACAATAGATATGACACACGAAATCCTAATGCTAAGACTTCTATTTATACTACTTCGACCATAACGGTCTTGCTATAAGATTCTGCCACGTTCAGAACATGCAGAGCAATGCCTCTCTCTTGCTTCCACGCGTCTTAGAATGCTCCAGCGCATATATTTCAAATTTCGAACATCCCGCTTGCATTTGAATTTCAAATGTTTTGGCAATTCTTCGCTTCGAACACATTTCTTGGACACAACATTGTTAGCATTTCGAGACTTCTTTGAATATATTCTCCTAACTGTCACTCGAAGCTCCAAGCTTTGATATGCCCATTCGAAGCACTGCTTCTACCATTTCGAAACATGACGTTTTGTTTCATTTCAATCGAAACGTCCAATTTACTTTTCTTCTAATAATATCATCAAAATCTTCAGCCAACACAATGATGCAAGCTCAAATCAAGTGGAAAATAATGGGCCCATTTGACAAAATTTGAAGTTTTGGGGATAGTTGACTTTTGGCAATTTTGCAAAAATGTCCAACTTCAACAATGCATAATTTCTTCAATTTTGAACTTTTGGAAGTGTTTTTGGACTTTTTATAAATATTGAGATGTACTCTAACCAACCCTTTTTTGTCTCATCTCATTTTGATATTCCATGCTTAAGTTATAAGCTTTGGAAAAAAGGTGTTTTTGTTGACTTTCAAAAATGACCTATAATGTCCAAATTCATAACTTCCTGTGAGTGCATTTTTTGATCTTGGGGTATGAAGGTGGATTGTAGGGAATTGCATCCTCTTCAAAATGAGATTTGGATGGGTCATTTCTCATAAAGTATGAGAAAGTTATGCTTGGTCAAAGTTGAGTTGACTTTTCCTACAAAACCCTAATTTAGCAACTTTTGAGTCTTTATGAATTTTGAGCAATTCTTGATGAATCATGATCAACCCTTGATAAAATTATGAAATATACTTCAAAATGATAATGTTGACAAAAAATCTTGAAGTTTGACTGTTTATAGGTCACAATTGACTTTTGTCCCAACACAGTCGATTTTTGGACCTTTGGGCAATTGACTGAGCAAACTTCCTCTACAAAGCTTGAAATTTGACATGGATGATCTTGAGAACATATTAGGACATTGGGGAGAACTTGAGGTCATTTGGACTCAAATATATTGATGCAACACAAAACCCTAATTTGGGGTTGACTGCCTTAGGAGATGACTTGTCTGACCCACTCCTGAGCAACCTTGAGCCACTTGGAGATTTTTCTTGAAATGTTTTGAGAAATATTAGAGGGCAAATTTTGGGGTACAACAGCTGCCCCTGTTCAATTTTCTTAAACCTGAGGATGTAGATTGGCTTTCATGCCTTTCGTGATCCGAAGGTGGAAGATGATTGAACACTAGAGTGCCCAGAAATTTTCACTCGCATGAAGCGGTATCAGCCTTGTGATGTCGGGAATGGGCTTACAGATGCCATTTGGAGATTGCTGGCAGGAGGATGGGCTTAAAGATGCCATCTTAGGAGTGTCGATCGCATAAGAGATTCCTTAGCAAGAACTTGCATACCTGTTGTTGTGGAAGATTCCGCTGGGGAAGCCTGGTCTTCGTTGAGATTTAGGAGCTTGTCTGTACTTCAACTGAGAGAGCATCTCTGCTGAGTTTTAAGAACTTGTCCGTAATTCAACTGGGGGGAAATTTGTCGAGATTTAGAACCTTATCTGTAATTCAACCGAGGATAATTCAATTGAGATTTAAGAACCAGTCAATACTTCGACTGAGGAGAAATGCCAAGATTTAGAACCTTATCTGTAATTCAACCGAGACTAATTCAGTTGAGATTTAAGAACCGGTCAGCACTTCGACTGAGGGAAACATCTTCATCGAGATCTAGGAACTGTCTGTACTTCAACGGAGGATAATTCTGTTGAGATTTAAGAACCCGTCCACACTTCGACGGAGGAAAATTATCGAGATTTACAACCTTATCTGTAATTCAATCGAGACTAATTCAGTTGAGATTTAAGAACCGGTCAGTACTTCGACTTGGGGAAACATCTTCATCGAGATCTAGGAACTGTCTGTACTTCAACGGAGGATAATTCTGTTGAGATTTAAGAACTCGTCCACACTACGACGGAGGAAAATTGTCGAGATTTAGAACCTTATCTGTAATTCAACCGAGGATAATTCAGTTGAGATTTAAGAACCAGTTAGTACTTCGACTGAGGGAAACATCTTCGTCGAGATCTAGGAACTGTCTGTAATTCAACCGAGGATAATTCTGTTGAGATTTAAGAACTCGTCCACACTTCGACGGAGGAACTTTTCTAAGATTTAGAACCTTATCTGTAATTCAACCGAGGATAATTCAGTTGAGATTTGAGAATCGGTCAGCACTTCGACTGAGGGAAACATCTTCATCGAGATCTAAGAACTGTCTGTACTTCAACAGAGAATATTTCTGTTGAGATTTAAGAACTCGTCCACACTTCAAAGGAGGAAAATTGTCGAGATTTAGAACCTTATCTGTAATTCAACCGAGACTGATTCAATTGAGATTTAAGAACTGGTCAGTACTTCGACTTGGGTAAAAGCTTCATAGCTGAGAACTTAACTGCATCCTTCCTGGAAAGTAAAGGTCAGTCATATGCAAAGCATGATTGATGTCAAGCGATGATGTTCTCAAAATAAATGAGATTGTGTTGTATGATGCGTATATGCATGTGTCATGATGTATGGAAATTAATGCTTTTAGCTGGGGAAAATAAATCCCGGATAGCTGCTGGAGAAAAGAGTTGGATTCTTCATTTCCGATGGGGATGGCGAACGAAGATGATTGCGAGAATAAACCTGCAGAAGAGGATAACTCTGATGGGGAATAAACTTATGAGGAGATTACTCTGTGGAGAAGAGATGTTCTGCTGAGGATTCCGTCGATAAATTCCGCTGGGGATGAATTACCATTGCCGGTGATATTGAATCCTGTTGGGGGTTGACTTTGTTTGTGAAAGGAAAGAACTCCGCTGGGGATGATCTTTCAGTTGCGACTTCACTGAGGATAACCTCTTAGACTATTATGGGGATAATCCTTTGAGCTCTGCTGGGGATGATTTTTCAAACTCCACTGGGGAAGCCTTTTCATACTGCACTGGGAAAATTTCAAACTCCACTGGGGACATTTTGTATTCTGCTGGGGAATACTCTTATACTCCACTGGGGAAGATTAAGACCTTTCAATGCTAATGGTAAATAAACTTTGCTTGGGGAGAATATTACCGATTCATTCATAGTTGCGAGTCTCAGCCGGGGAGAGCTATCATTACTGTCTTACTCTTACGCTGCGGTGAGTATTACTGGGGTGCATGCTAAGGATATGACGATGGCTTTGCATCGAGACTTTTCTGCCCCTGTATCTGCGGGAGAAGGTGCCTGTGGAGGCCTTGTGGATCGAGTATTACCCCAATCTATGAAGTGTTTGGAAATTGCCGATTGAAAGGACAAATCTTCTTCTGGTAGGAAAGTGACGAGATGATGGGACATAGTCGTACGCTTTAATCCCTAACTTTTTCCTGGACCGCCCTTTCGGGTTTTCAGTCCACCGGGATACCCTTTTTTGCCCAAGCCGCCTTTTCAGATTTTCGACTTGCCGGGTGTACATATTTTTTCATTTTCATCCCTTATTTTTGCTCGAACCCTCTTGGTTCGCCGGGAAGCCCTTATTTTTTCCTAGGCCATTCGACCTAGCGGGTCTTTGATTATGCGTAGTATTTTTTCACTATGTCTGCGCTCTCAGGGTGTAGGGAGTTGTCACTGTCGGTAGTGTCGTGTTGCCATACTACTAGAAGATATTTGTTTGATCATGCAAGATTCGTTGCGGGAATCCATGTCTAATTCCCCAAGTGACTCAGATGGAGACTTGCCCCTGGCTATTTGGCATCTTTGAGAGATTCTCTGAATCTTGACTTGACTGCCCCAGATGATGGACAATGATCATGCCGTGCCCCTTGGTTGGAAGTGTTTTTCCACTTGAGGTGATCTTTTTTATTGAGAAGGTTTTTTGTTCACTAGATATTCGTCGTGCGAATTTCTCTGCTGTTGAACAAATAGTCACATGCAAACAATGTTATTTTAAGAATGCAAAGCTTATGTCTGTCTTGAAAATTTTTTGAAAATGCATTTTTTCAGTAAGATAGGAAAATTTTGTAAAAATGTGACGTCAACTCAGGATTTACAGCAAACCCTACAGGAGTCAGGATACCTTTTATAACAGTATGCTTTCGAACTAACCCAAACTTTAGCTAGGACTTTTAAGTGTTATAACGTAGCCTGGTTCACGGTTTAAGAAACAAAGGATAAAGACTCAAATTTTATTTGTACCCTCCCGTTCTTCGTGATTGTTGTACCCCAAAATTTTCTCTCCCATTTTCCTCAAGATTTGTCAAAGAATAATCCTCAAATTGTTCAAAATGGCTCAAGGGTTGTACAGTCAAATCACCTCCTAAGGCAACCAAAATTAGGGTTTTGATTCTTTCAAGGAATTTGAGGTTTTCAATGGTTCAATCAAGTCTCATAGGCCTATATACATTCTCAAGCACCTACATGCCAAGTTTCAAGACTCACAATGTCAATTTGCACAGTCAAAAGCCTCATTTGATCTACAGTCAACTGCAAGGGCAAAATGGTCATTTTGCAGTCAAAAGTCGGAATTTTTGGCCAACATCTTATTTTGAGTTCACAATCATCATTTGATCAAGTCTTGATCATGATTCCACAAGAATAGCTCAAAAATCATCAAGATGCAAAAAGTTACTATTTTTGGACAATAGAAAAGTCAACTGTATCTTGACCAGGGCATAACTTTTTCATGGTTTATCAGAAAAATCCCATCCAATGCTCATTTTGAAGAGGATGCAATTTCCTACAATCCATATTCACACTCCAAGATCAAGAAATGCTCTCACAAAAAGTTACCAATTTTTACATTATAGGTCAAATTCAAAAGTCAACAAAAGTACACTTTGAGTCAAAGGCCATAACTTGAGATTGGTAAATCCAAATGACATGGGACCAAAGGAATTGGTTAGAGGACTTTAAGAGATTTCCAAAATGTCCAAGAACATGGTCATATGATCAAAATTGAGCAAGTTGTGCATTGGAGAAGTTGGGAAATTTTTATGAATTTGCAAAAGTCAACTTTGCTCAAAACACCTTATTTTTGCTAATGGGCCTCAAATCTCTTCTTGAAACTTCAACCATGACCTATGCACGACCCATCAAGCTTAATTGAATTTATTTTCTTATTTTTATTGATTAATTGGATTTTTAATTAATATTAATTCATTTAATTAATTTAAATTGTAGGAAAATAGAAGATTTGATCTTTTAAATCTTTTTGTGAAGCAAATATGACCTATACATGCTGGCAAATTCGTGCACAAGTCAAAGATATGAAAAAAAAATCCAATTTTGGCAAGTTTATTCAATCATGAAAATCAAGGATATTTGATTTTTCAATCAAGGATTCAAACATCAATGCAATGGATATTGGCCCAGTTTTTTGACCTAATTCAGTTCCCATATACATAAGCAAGCTAACCCTGACCTAATGGACGGGAGAAAACGGCAGAAACCACCCTGTCTAATTCCAAGAATTTCCAAGAAAATTGAAAACTGATTTTGGCATTCTAGGGCGATTCAAGGGTTTTTGTTCATCCAAACACCTTGCAAGAGTTCTCAGGAGTGTTTTGCAATCAAATTCAGACATCAAAGCTTAAGAAACCAAGGATTACAGTTTCACGGTCTGACTCTTTTATTCAAAATCGTATTGCTTGATTCATGCGCATTTAACATGTTTCTTTGATTGTTTTGCATTGCTAGGAACCATACGAAGCTAATGGCATCATTTAATTGAATTATAGTGTCCTGAATCAAAAGATGCCATGAACGATTTTTTAGGGTTCTTGAGCTTTCAATTGGGGATTTCTGAACCAGGCAAAATTAGGACTCATAAGACACATGGTTGAGATCACAAGACCAAGACGAACAAGCCCAATACCTCGCGAAATATTTATATATACTGTGGTGCTAATCGCTATTTTTCCTTGCAATGGTTAGTGGGGGTTAAAAACCCCCGCTATCTGATATTATTTTTACAGGAAAAATGAAGAAGATGATGAGGTGTTATCACATGGTTGGCCAGTTCAAAAAAGGGCACGCGTTGTTTTTGTCTTACAGCATAATATTTGTTTTTATATATAATATTCATTATCCACTCATTTAACAAACGCGCGTTCCAGTTCAGTTGGCAAAGGCGTTGAGGCATTATCCCTTGGGACCTGGGTTCGAACCCCAGGTCCCCCAAATATTTGTTATAATTTTTCTTTAGGTGATTGTGTGTGACGCAGCAGGCATAACATATCATGGATCTCCAATTCCCAGGCGCCAGATGTCATCAAACTGAAATCCAATGGACAAGAGTGGAATCCTCACCATAGTCCCTGGTCAACACATGCATGGATAATCTCAAAAGTCAAACAGGCTTAAGCATAATGGGCTTCAGAATTGCTGACACACCTCCTCTTTGGGCCAACACCCCCTTCAAGTTTATTCCTTTCCTTTTCTATTTTTATTTCTTTTGTTTTAATTATTTACTATAATTATTATTTTCACTAACAAATTAATTTTTTTTTCATAATAAATTCAGAAATACATAAAAAATATATAATATTTTTATTTATTAATTTAATTAGTTATTTTGTAAATAAATACTAACATAATTTATTTAGTTTAATTAGGTTAATTTTAATATTTTCACAACAAATAAAATTAATATAGAATTAGGGTTTTGACAACTTTTAACCATTTTATTTTTTATTTATTTCCTTGAGACATTAAAAAACCAAAAAATATTTCTTTTCTATTAATTAATTAGTTTTAGGTTTAATTTAATTAAATGCAAAATAACAAAAACTTCTTTTCTCAAAAAAGGGTCAAAACCCTAAAAACTCCCCGATCCAATTTTTCTCGCGCGTGTGATTATTTTTTATTCATATTTTTGATTCCTATTATGTATTTGCTCCGAGGATATAATAGTTTTAATTAGGGCTTTTTATCGCTTTCATTTATTTTCCCGCAATTTACTTTTCAAGGGTTTGTTTTTGGCGATGTAAATACCCGACGCCTTGTAATAGCTTAGTTTTATTTTCCGCAAACCATTAACTGCTAGATGTATGCTCGCTAGGCTATGCATGACAAGATCTCTCTCAAATTAAAATCGATCGTAGCTCACCATAACATGTACAAAGATAACATAATTGAAACCTGACACACTCGCACATGCCACTCCTAGGGTACGCCTTACTTGGTTGCCTCGACGTGGTCATTGAGTATAGGGTGTTTTAGAGGTCGCCCTCCTGTCTAAAGATCAAGTTGCCTCGAAATGGTTGCCTCGATAAAAAACGATCTAAGACATTAGGGTTACCGCTAAGGCGTCCTACTATTGCTTTAGTGACCACATGTCCCTAAAATCGAATTGACCCAAAAACTCCAACGACGGTGCTACCTACTTCTCAATAGTGTGATGGTACTGTCTAAAGGACATTTACACAGCTTAATTTCTTTTGAGTAGGTAGAGGTTCTCAGGTACTTGCTCTTTCAAAACAAAAACAACTTTTTCGCACTTACACTTTTCAAACAAAAGTTTTCAAACAAACACTTCATACACTCTTGAGGACTGATACAAGAGTTAAATCGAAGTTTTCAGACAAAACTTTTTCAAAAACCCACAAACACAAGAAAATAAATTTTTTTTGAAAACATAGTGAGCAATTACCTAAGAGCCCGTGGATAACCACGGATAGAAAGGGTGCTAACACTTTCCCTTTCTATAATCTACCTCCCGAACCCGAGAAACATCTCGAAAAGGAATTTTGTTGTGCTTTTGTCCTTTCCTTGTTGGAGAAAATAAAAGACGGTGGCGACTCTTGCTTACCGCGACATTTCGCGAACCAGCATTAAAAATAGTCAATTCTATTTCCACCGATTACAGAACTGACGACTCTGCTGGGGAGACTAAATAAGTGAGGTGTACCTTAGGATTAAATCACCCATGTTTTCAATTGTATTGCTTTGTGTGCTTTAAACTTTGTGGGCTTGTATCAAAGTTTTATAGATCCTAACCCGGATCTGGGGTACCCTTTTTTAGGTAAGTAGCAATAAACTGTGAGGGACCTGTCCGGCGTAGACCGACACAGGTGAAGCAGTATCTACATTGGTATGACACCTTGGTCTGTACCGATATCCCTTGTTTTGGAACGAGGAGAATATGGGTCTTCTGAGGAGTCATTAAGCACCAGCTGACCTTAGAACCTTAAATTGACCAACTTGGCCATAGAACAGTAGCAGTATGCTACACTCATTGAGGCTAAACTCTCGCGATGGTTCCGGCCGCAAGAAAAGGTTGCCAAACTGGAATTATGACCGATTGAGGGTAGTCAGTGATATTAAGATCCTCTAGAACCCGGTTACTATTTTCTAGGACAGGTCTTAACCAACTGAAACTGAAAGAGGGTAGTACCTAAACTTCATGCCAGCCTGAAATCTAAGGGCTCTTTTGTGTGACTTGTGTGCCTTTACCATGTTTGCCTTTTGTGAATACTTGTGGTGTGCCTTTACCGTGACATCATAACATCATAACATTGCATACATCTTGCATAAGGACTAACCCATTTCAAGGATCTCAAGGGTTTGTGATGCAGGTCATGATGAACCAAATGTCTAGCAAGGGGCAAAGGGGATTTATTTTCCTCTAGCCAAGGTTGTTTGGAGATCAAAACATGATAACTTGAGTCAGGGGCTATGACCCACTCGATATGGTGAGCTTGACTCTTGAAGAAGGACTCTCAGCAACATGAAGTTCCTTCAATTAAAGCTACCAGATTCAAATTCTAACAAGCTTCTTGTTTACCCCACGAGATCCTTGAAAACATTGCATGCATATATCATTCATCATATGCATAACAAGTACCCTTTTTGTAGGTCACTTATCTTCTTCGCTGTTTATTTCAGCAATCATCATGTCTACCGAACCTTTCACTGAGCAAGCTATCAAGGCCCTCCAGGCCCAGAATGCCCAGTTCCAAGAGTTGGTTATGAGCCTAGCCCTCGGTCAACAAGATTTGAAGACTCTGATTCTGAAAGAGAGGAAGAAAAAGAAGAAGAAGAGGATCGTCTTGTTCAACACTGGACGCAGGTTTGGAAATGGACTGCAGAATAAGGTCGATCTGACTACTTCATCTGTAGGGAAAGACAGCCCACAAGAGAGAAGGGTTCCTAGTCCCGTGGTCTCCGACAACGAGACGGATTATGATCCTCCTGCTGAGGATAGGTATAAACAGTTGGAGGACCGCTTGAGCGCCATGGAGATACAGAATGTGCCCGGGTTGGACTTTGGAGACCTAGGCTTATCCTCTGGGGTGGTGATTCCCCATAAGTTTAAGGCACCTGCCTTTGCCAAATACGACGGAAATTCCTGCCCAAAGCTGCACCTCTGGTCGTATGTAAGAAAGATCCAACCCTACACTGCTGACAAGAATTTGTGGATCCACTTCTTCCAGGACAGTCTTTCAGGGACTCAACTTGAATGGTTCTATCGGCTGGATGGGGCCAATATCCGCAACTGGGAAGATTTGGCTACTGCGTTCTATAAGCAGTATCAATATAATTCCGACCTCGCTCCTACGCGTACCCAACTCCAGGGTATGTCACTAGGGACGTGTGAAGGATTTAAAGAGTACGCCCAAAAATGGAGAGACCTTGCCGGAAGGGTGCAACCACCTTTGACCGATCATGAGCTGGTTGATATGTTTCTGGGGACCCTGTCTGGTCCGTTCTTCAACCATTTGATTGGAAATTCTTCATCCGGGTTCACCGACCTTATCTTGACTGGTGAAAGAATTGAAGCTGGCATCAAAAGCGGGAATATTCAAGAAGCTACAACTTCTGATGCTCAGAAAAAGCCCTACAATGGGAAGAAAGAGTCCAACACTGTGTACAATCGAAAGAGTCGTCATAACCAACGCGTAGGAGAAATCTTGATATCTAATCCTACTCCTGCTCAACAAAGACAGGGGCATCAACGTAAGGAGGTCGCACCTAAAAGAAAATTCACTAAGATCAACATGTCACTGACTCAAGCGCTACAACAAATGTTGAAGGCAGGTCTGATTACATTAAAGGCTCCTCTCCGGAATCCAAACACTTCCGCTCCTACCTATCATCCCAATGAAAGGTGTGCATACCACTCTGACAGTCTGGGACATGACACAAACAACTGTTGGGCCCTGAAGAATAAGGTTCAAGACATGATTGATGCCAAAGAAATCCAGTTTGACCCTCCAGAGACTCCAAACATAATCACTGCTCCTATGCCAAATCATTGAAGGCTTTTGTTTTATTTGAATTTTCAAGTGTATTTTTCTTTGCTTATTCAAACAATTATTGTCATGGCAAAATTTTTTACTTCATTAATGCATCGCATATGTCTGTTTTGAATCAATTCATTCGTATTCACTATATTCAAATTGCTTTCATTTTTTGTGATGTTCAACTCTCGATAAAAAAAAATTCTAAACCTTTTGAGGGAGGATGACGAAAACGATACCATGATCTTTACAGTATGCTTTTGAATAGACCCCGCTGATAAGGTACATGCATTGTTTCAAATCCTAAACAGTGGAGTTATAAGGAAGATAACCCCTAGTCAACCCCTTTGAGCCAAAGAAGTTGGAGTTTTTTCTTTTCACAAAAATTAAAACCCTTAATTATAACCTGGGGCGGGGTAGTTTTCTCAGTTGATCCGGGTGCACAATGAATGGCATCAAAGAAGTCCTTCCGAGACAAAAAAGACAGTGATGGTTCCCTATAATCGTCAAGACAGGCAGTCGTTATCTTTCAAAAACAAAATCCTAACAAGTCAAAACCTATGAAGGAGACTTACACAAAAACTGAGGCATCCCGCTGACTGTAATCACAAAAGAAACAGTTCAGGCAAAAAGACAGGGATAATAAAATAAAAAAGAAAGAGATCCTACAGATTCTCAATAGAATGACTGCCTCTTCAAAATAAATTATCAACATCCGAACCATCACCGGAATATCAGAGCAAAGACTCAAACAAGATCTAATGCACGATTAGATGAGTTTAGGATCGAAGAACATCACGAAGAACGGGTGGGTACAAATAAAATTTGAGCCTTTATCCTTTGTTTCTTAAACCGTGAACCAGGCCACATTATAACCCTTAAAAGTCCTAGCTGAAGCATGGGTTAGTTTGAAAGCATACTGTTACAAAGGTATCCTGACTCCTGTAGGGCTTGCTGTAAATTCTGAGTTGACATCACATTTTACAAAAATTCGCTTGTTTTACTGAAAAAATGCATTTTCAAAAAATTTCAAAATAGACATAATCTTTGCATTCTTAAAATAACATTGTTTGCATATGACTATTTGTTCAAACAGCAGAGAAATTCGCACGACGAATATCTAGTGAACAAAAGCACTTCCAGCCAAGGGGCAGACATGATCATTGTCCATAATCTGGGGCAGTCAAGTCAAGATTCAAGGAATCTCTCAAAATGCCAAATAGCCAGGGACAAATCTCCATCTGAATCAATTGGGGCAATGGACGTGAATGCCATCAACGAATATTGCATGATCAACGAAGATCTTCTGGTAGTATGGCAACACAACATTACCGACATTGACAACTCCATACATCCTGAGAGCATGGACATAGTCGAAAAAATACTACGCATAATCAAAGACCCGCTAGGTCGACTGGCCTAGGCAAAAATAAGGGCTTCCCAGCGAACCAAAAGGGTTCGGGAAAAAATGAGGGATGAAAATGAAAAATCTGTACACCCGGCAAGTCGAAAACCTGAAAAGGCGGCTTGGGCAAAAAAAGGGTATCCCGATGGAATGAAAACCCGAAAGGGCGGTCCAGGCAAAAATTAGGGATCAAAGTGTGCGACTATGTCCCGTCATCTCGTCACTTGCCTACCAGAAAAAGATTTGTCAATCGGCAGTTATCAAGCACCCTCATAGGCCTTCTTCTCCCGCAGAAACTGGGGCAATAAGAATTGTCCAAACTGTACAAGCTGCTTTGTCCTCCCGGTATAAGGTAGATTCAGCTGAAGAATAGGGCTAAGATACCTTCACTCCCCGCGAAGTAAGACAATAATGGTAGCTCTCCCCACTGAACCTTGCAACTATGAACGAATCAGCAATGCTCTCCCCAAGCAGAGTTGGTCTACCATCAGCCCTAAAAAGGTTGGGTATCCCTAGTAGGTCTTAATATTCCCCAGCGGAGTATAAATATATTCCCCAGCAAGCATCCCCAGCAGTCTTAATATTCCTCAACGAGATATAAGAATGTTCCCCGGCGGAATCCAAGATATCCCCAGTGGAGCCATTTCCCAGCGCAGTCTAAAAAAAGCTTCCCCGCCAGAGTTGAATCATCTTCCCCAGTAGATTCTGGAAGCTTGTCCCCTGCAGAGTGCAAATGCATCTCCTCAGCCAAATTCAGAGGTTATCCCCACAAGAGTCTAACTGGGTTATCCTCAGCAAGTTGCAATGGAAAGATCATCCCCAGCGAAGTTCTTTCTATCCCCAACGGAGTTCATCCTCAAAACCCCCAATAGAGCTTATCAACGGAATCCCTAGCGGAGTTATCATTAAAATCTCAGCAAAGCATCTCCTCCCCACAGAGTATTCCCCGCAGAGTAATCTCTTCATCAAGTTTATTCCCCAACGGAGTCATCTTCTCCTACAGGTTTATTCACACAATCATCTTTGTTCGTCATCCCCAACGGAAGCGAAGAATTCAACATCATTCTCCAGCAGCTATCTGGGATTTATTTTCCCAGCTAAAACACCACATTTTCATACATCATGATACATGCATATACGCATCATATCGTACAATCCCATTTATGTTGAGAACATCATTGCTTGA
This sequence comes from Vicia faba, assembly GCA_948472305.1. NCBI lineage: Eukaryota > Viridiplantae > Streptophyta > Magnoliopsida > Fabales > Fabaceae > Vicia > Vicia faba. The sequence continues at coordinate 1,343,832,636 of OX451739.1, read as the reverse complement.
TCCATCTCATGCATTGCACGTGACTGACCTTTACCTTTCAGGAAAGATGTAGTTAAGTTCTCAACTTAGTCGAAGATCTGACCAGTTCTTAAATCTCAATCAGATTATCCTCGGTTGAATTTCAGATAAGGTTCTCAATCTCGACAGTTTCTCTACATCATAGGGTGGACAAGTATTATAACCTCAACGATATACTCCATTGAGCACGAGTCTGTTCCTAGAGCTTGATGTTCTCCTCCGTCATAGTACGGACCAGTTCTATAGCCTCAGCGGTTTACTCCATTGAGCAAGAGATGGTTCAGATGTGACCCAGACATGGCGACATTCTGATACTTATTCCAGATTCCTTCTAGAGATGGTTCAGATGTGACCCAAGTATGGCAACATTCTGATACTTATTCCAGATTCCTTCTAGAGATGGTTCAGATGTGACCCAGACATGGCGACATTCTGATACTTATTCCAGATCCCTTCTAGAGATGGTTCAGATGTGACCCAGACATGGCGACATTCTGATACTTATTCCAGATTCCTTCTAGAGATGGTTCAGATGTGACTCAGACATGGCGACATTCTGATACTTATTCCAGATTCCTTCTAGAGATGGTTCAGATGTGATCCAAGCATGGCGACATTCTGATACTTATTCCAGATTCCTTGTAGAGATGGTTCAGATGTGACCCATACATGGAGACATTCTGATACTTATTCCAGATTCCTTCTAGAGACGGTTCAGATGTGACCCAGATACGGCGACATTCTGATACTTATTCTAGATTCATGCAAGAGACAGTCCAGATACGATCCAGATTCGGATGTCATTATGTCACTCATTCAGATACGGTATGGATACACCCCAGACACGGCGGTCATTCTACTACTCATTCAGACGTCAGCAATTAGATACAGACTAGACACACTCCAGACACGGAAGCCATCCTATTTCTCATTCAGATTAAACTATCAACTTCAAGTGAAAATACACTCCAGACACGTAAGTCATTCTGTCACTTATCCAAATCCCAGTTACGGCACAGATACGTTCCAGACACGGAAGCCATTCTGCTACTCATACAGATCTCAATTTCAAATACAGTTCAGATACGATCCAGATTCGGATATCATTTTGTCACTCTCTCAAATAAAAGTCCAGATACGATCCAGATTCGGATGTCATTCTGCCACTCATTCAAGCATAGTTCAGATACGATCCAGATTCGGATGTCATTCTGTCACTCATGTTTCAGATGCTCTCTAGAGGCAGACACAATTCTGACAATCATCGAGTCCAGTCGAAGAGACAACCCGTCAACGAAGACAAAACTACCTACCAACAATCTCCAGGTGGCATCTATAAGCCCATCCTCCTGTCCATCATCTCTCCAAATGGCATCTTTAAGCCCATTCCCGACATCACATTGCTGATACTACACCATGCAAGTGCAAATTTCTGGCCACTTTAGTGTTCAATCATCTTCCACCTTTGGATCACGAAAGGCACGCAAGCCAATCTACATCCTCAGGTTTAAGAAGATTGAACAGGGGCAACTTTTGTACCCCAAAATTTGCCCTCCCATATTCCTTAAGATTTGTCAAAGAATAATCCTCAAATTGTTCAAAATGGCTCAAGGGTTGTACAGTCAAATCACCTCCTAAGGCAGCCAAAATTAGGGTTTTGGTTCTTTCAAGGAATTTGAGGTTTTCAATGGTTCAATCAAGTCTCATAGGCCTATATACATTCTCAAGCACTTACATGCCAAGTTTCAAGACTCACAGTGTCAATTTGCACAGTCAAAAGCCTCATTTGATCTACAGTCAACTGCAAGGGCAAAATGGTCATTTTGCAGTCAAAAGTCAGAATTTTTGGTCAACATCTTATTTTGAGTTCACAATAATCATTTGATCAAGTCTTGATCATGATTCCACAAGAATAGCTCAAAAATCATCAAGATGCAAAAAGTTACTATTTTCGGACAGCAGAAAAGTCAACTGTATCTTGACCAGGGCAAAACTTTTTCATGGTTTATCAGAAAAATCCCATCCAATGCTCATTTTGAAGAGGATGCAATTTCCTACAATCCATCTTCACACTCCAAGATCAAGAAATGCTCTCACAAAAAGTTACCAATTTTTACATTATAGGTCAAATTCAAAAGTCAACAAAAGTACACTTTGAGTCAAAGGCCATAACTTGAGATTGGTAAATCCAAATGACATGGGACAAAAGGCATTGGTTAGAGGACTTCAAGAGCTTTCCAAAATGTCCAAGAACATGGTCATATGATCAAAATTGAGCAAGTTGTGCATTGGAGAAGTTGGGAAATTTTTATGAATTTGCAAAAGTCAACTTTGCTCAAAACACCTTATTTTTGCTAATGGGCCTCAAATCTCTTCTTGAAACTTCACCCATGACCTATGAACGACCCATCAAGCTTAATTGAATTTATTTTCTTATTTTTATTGATTAATTGGATTTTTAATTAATATTAATTCATTTAATTTATTTAAATTGTAGGAAAATAGAAGATTTGATCTTTTAAATCTTTTTGTGAAGCAAATATGACCTATACATGCTGGAAAATTCGTGCACAAGTCAAAGATATGAAGAAAAATCCAATTTTGGTAAGTTTATTCAATCATGAAAATCAAGGATATTTGATTTTTCAATCAAGGATTCAAACATCAATGCAATGGATATTGGCCCAACTTTTTGACCTAATTCATTTCCCATATACATAAGCAAGCTAACCCTGACCTAATGGACAGGAGAAAACGGCAGAAACCACCCTGTCCAATTCCAAGAATTTCCAAGAAAATTGAAAACTGATTTTGGCATTCTAGGGCGATTCAAGGGTTTTTGTTCATCCAAACACCTTGCAAGAGTTCTCAGGAGTGTTTTGCAATCAAATTCAGACATCAAAGCTTAAGAAACCAAGGATTACAGTTTCACGGTCTGGCTCTTTTATTCAAAATCGTATTGCTTGATTCATGCGCATTTAACATGTTTCTTTGATTGTTTTGCATTGCTAGGAACCATACGAAGCTAATGGCATCATTTAATTGAATTATAATGTCATGAATCAAAATATGCCATGAATGATTTTTTAGGGTTCTTGAGCTTTCAATTGGGGCTTTCTGAACCAGGAAAAATTAGGACTCATAAGACACATGGTTGAGATCACGAGACCAAGAAGAACAAGCCCAATACCTCGCAAAATATTTATATATACTGTGGTGCTAATCGCTATTTTTCCTTGCAATGGTTAGTGGGGGTTAAAAACCCCCGCTATCTGATATTATTTTTACAGGAAAAATGAAGAAGATGATGGGTGTTATCACATGGTTGGCAAGTTCAAAAAAGGGCGCGCGTTGTTTTTGTCTTACAGCATAATATTTGTTTTTATATATAATATTCATTACCCACTCATTTAACAAACGCGCGTTCCAGTTCAGTTGGCAAAGGCGTTGAGGCATTATCCCTTGGGACCTGAGTTCGAACCCCAGGTCCCCTAAATATTTGTTATAATTTTTCTTTAGGTGATTGCGTGTGACGCAGCAGGCATAGCATATCATGGATCTCCAATTCCCAGGCGCCAGATGTCATCAAACTGAAATCCAATGGACAAGAGTGGAATCCTCACCATAGTCCCTGGTCTACACATGCATGGATAATCTCAAAAGTCAAACAGGCTTGAGCATAATGGGCTTCAGAATTGCTGACACACCTCCTCTTTGGGCCAACACCCCCTTCAAGTTTATTCCTTTCCTTTTCTATTTTTATTTCTTTTGTTTTAATTATTTACTATAATTATTATTTTCACTAACAAATTAATTTTTTTTCATAATAAATTCAGAAAAACAAAAAAAATATATAATATTTTTATTTATTAATTTAATTAGTTATTTTGTAAATAAATACTAACATAATTTATTTAGTTTAATTAGGTTAATTTTAATATTTTCACAACAAATAAAATTAATATAGAATTAGGGTTTTGACAACTTTTAACCATTTTATTTTTTATTTATTTCCTTGAGACATTAAAAAACCAAAAAATATTTCTTTTCTATTAATTAATTAGTTTTAGGTTTAATTTAATTAAATGCAAAATAACAAAAACTTCTTTTCTCAAAAAAGGGTCAAAACCCTAAAAACTCCCCGATCCAATTTTTCTCGCGCGTGTGATTATTTTTTATTCATATTTTTGATTCCTATTATGTATTTGCTCCGAGGATATAATAGCTTTAATTAGGGTTTTTTATCGCTTTCATTTATTTTCCCGCAATTTACTTTTCAAGGGTTTGTTTTTGGCGATGTAAATACCCGACGCCTTGTAATAGCTTAGTTTTATTTTCCATAAACCATTAACTGCTAGATGTATGCTCGCTAGGCTATGCATGACAAGATCTCTCTCAAATTAAAATCGATCGTAGCTCACCATAACATGTACAAAGATAACATAATTGAAACCTGACACACTCGCACATGCCACTCCTAGGGTACGACTCACTTGGTTGCCTCGATGTGGTCATTGAGTATAGGGTGTTTTAGAGGTCGCCCTCCTGTCTAAAGATCAAGTTGCCTCGAAACGGTTGCCTAGATAAAAAATGATCTAAGACATTAGGGTTACCGCTAAGGCGTCCTACTGTTGCTTTAGTGACCACATGTCCCTAAAATCGAATTGACCCAAAAACTCCAACGACGGTGCTACCTACTTCTCAATAGTGGGATGGTACTGTCTAAAGGACATTTACACAGCTTAATTTCTTTTGAGTAGGTAGAGGTTCTCAGGTACTTGCTCTTTTAAAACAAAAACAACTTTTTCGCACTTACACTTTTCAAACAAAATTTTTCAAACAAACACTTCATACACTCTTGAGGACTGATACAAGATTTAAATCGAAGTTTTCAGACAAAACTTTTTCAAAAACCCACAAACACAAGAAAAGAAAAACTTTTTGAAAACATAGTGAGCAAGTACCTAAGAGCCCGTGGATAACCACGGATAGAAATGGTGCTAACACCTTCCCTTTCTATAATCTACCTCCCGAACCCGAGAAACATCTCGAAAAGGAATTTTGCTGTGCTTTTGTCCTTTCCTTGTTGGAGAAAATAAAAGACGGTGGCGACTCTTGCTTACCGCGGCATTTCGCGAACCAACATTAAAAACAGTCAGTTCTATTTCCACCGATCATAGTGATGTTCTTCGATCTTAAACTCAACTAATCGTGCATTTAGATCTCGTGTGAGTCTCTGCTCTGATATTCCAGTGATGGTTCGGATACTGACAATTTATTTTGAAAAGGCAGTCATTTCCTTTTTTGTTGAGGTTTTGTAGGACCTCTTTCTTTTTGATTTTATTATCCCTGTCTTTTGCCTGAACTGTTTCTTTTGTGATTACAGTCAGCTGGATGCCCCAGTTTTTATTAAGTCTCCTTCATAGGTTTTGACTTAATGGGTTTTTATTTTGAGAGATAATGACTGACTGTCTTGTTGATTATAGGGAACCATCACCATCTTTTATTTTTGAAGGACCTCTTTGATGCCATTTATTGTGCACCCGAATTAACTGAGAAACTACCCTGCCCCATGTTGTGATTAAGGGTTTTAATTTGTGTGAAAATAAAAACTACAACTTCTTTGGCTCAAAGGGGTTGACTAGGGATTATCTTTCTTATAACTCCACTGTTTTGGATTTGAAACAACGCTTGTACATCGTCAGCAGGGTCTGTTCAAAAGCATACTGTAGAGATTTTGATATCATTTTCGTCATCCTCCTTCTAAAGGCTTAGAATTTTTTAATCGAGAGTTGAACATCACAAAAAATGAAAGCAATTTGAATATAGTGAATACGAATGGATTGATTCAAAACAGACATATGCAATGCATTGATGAAGTAACAAAATTTGACATGAATAAATGTTTGAACAATCAAAAGAAAATTACAAATTGAAAATTCTAATGAACAAAAAGTCTTCTCGTCTGGTCTTGTCACTTCAGAGGACGTGCCTTGGAGGGATGGTAGAAGAACTCAGCCTGACCATCTTGTGTGAATTCCAATGCTCCTTCATCAATCAGGTTTTGAATTTTGTACTTCAACTTCCAACAGTCGTCAGTATCATGCCCCGAGCTGTTGGAATGGTATGCAGATATTGCATCAGGATTGTAGTTAGGTGAAGAAGTCCTGGGATTTGGATGAGGTTCTACCAACGTCACCAGATTCAATCTTAACAGGTGTTGCAAATCTTGGGACAACGACATGTTGAGCTTGGTAAACTGCCTCTTGGGTCTATCCGGCTTACTCTGATTAACCGGTTTTTTATGACGAGGTTGTTGTTGGACCTATGAGGTAGTAGTAACTTGAAGAGGTCTATTCTTCACCAAACCAAACTCTTGTCTTTTGGGAGACTGATCAATAACTTGGTCCCCGGCCTCGACTGTTTGCTTCATACTGTTGTATTTGTCTAGATGAAGCTGGTTGATAATGGTTCTCGGCTCTTCTTGTTCCCGGGCTAAGCCTTGGATAAGAGCCACCTGCCCCAACATTTGGGTTCTTATTGCATCTACCTCAGCTTGCAGTTGTTCCAGCTGCTCGTCCTTATTGTCTTCAGGACTCTTCTTAACCAGGTTCCCTACGAGGAGTGTTTTCAACTCTTCCTTCCCCTTGGATAGGTTTAGGAACATTTCCCTGAACTAGGTTTCCTGAGTATGAAGATCTTGGTTGTCTTGTTGGAGAGCCATTGCTGAAATAAACAACAAGAACATGAGAGACCTGTACTAGGAGACCTGTTATGCAATGATATGTATGTATGCAATGTTTTTAAAGATCTCGCGGGGTAAACAATAAATTGTTAGAATTTGAATTTTGCAGTTTTGATTGAAGAAACTTCGTGTCGTCAAGAGTCTTCCTTCAAGAGTCAAGCTCACCATATCGAGTGGGTCATAGCCACTGACTCAAGTCATCGTGTTTTGATCTCTAGACGACATTGGCTAGAGGAAAATAAATCCCCTTTTCCCCTTGCTAGATATTTGATTTACCATAACCTGCATCACAAACCCTTGAGATCCTTGAAATGGTTAAGGAAATGTTAAGGCATGATCTTATGGTGTGTATGTTATGCGTTTAAGCAAAAGTGTGAGATGCTGTAAGTAAACCCTACAATAAATCCAAATTATTGGATAAGGACTGTAAACAGAACCTGCAAGGAACTTATGTTATTAGATAACAAACATGCGCAAGTAGTTCAAGTTGAAAGCACACAAGTCACACAATAGCCCTTAAATTTCAGGCTGGCATGGAGTTTAGGTACTACCCTCTTTCAGTTTAGTTAGTTCAACCTGTCCTAGTAATAGTAACCGGGTTCTAGAGGATCTCAATATCACTGACCACCCTCGATCGGTCATAATTCCAGTTTAGCAACCTTTTCTTGTGGCCGGAATCATCGCGAGAGTTTGGTCTCAATGAGTGTAGCATACTGCTACTTTTCTATGGCCAAGTTGGTCAATTATAGGTTCTAAGGTCAGTTGGTGCTTAATGACCCCTTAGAAGACCCATATTCTCCTTGTTCCACCACAAGGGATATCAGTACAAACTAAAGTGCCACACCAACATAGCTACTGCTTCAACCGTATCAGTCTGCGCCGTACAGTTCCCTCACAGTTTATTGCTACTTACCTAAAGGGTATCCCCCAGATCCGGGTTAGGATCTATAGTAACTCTGATGCAAACCCACAAATATAAAGCATACAAGTCAAGCAATTGAAAACATTACGAACTATTCCTAAGGTATACCCCACTTATAAGCGTCCCCAGCAGAGTCGGAAGTTCTGTGAGACGGTGGGAAGAACTGACTATTTTTTTGGAATGCTGGTTTGTGTTTTGCATTTTTTGTTTGCAAAATGTCGCGGTAAGCAAGAGTCGCCACCGACTTTTATTTTATCCAACAAGGAAAGGAAAAAAGCATAGAAAAATTCCTTTTTCGAGATTATTTCTCGGGTTCTGGGGGTAGATTATAGAAAGGGAAGGTGTTAACACCCTTTCTATCCGTGGTTATCCACGGGCTCTTAGGTACTTGCTTTTTTTTTTTCAAAATTTGCTTTCTTTGTGCTTGTGGGTTTGAAAAAGGTTTTGTTTGAAAACTTCGATTTAACTCTTGCTTCTGTCCTCAAGAGCGTATGGAGTGTTTTTGAAAACTTTGTTCGAAAAGTGTAAGTGTGAAAAGTTTTTGTTTTTTGAAAGAGCAAGTACTTAAGAACCATCTACCTACTCGAAAAAGGAATCGTTATATGCTATTTTCCTTTAGACAATGCTATCCCACTATGAATGAGTAGGTAGCATCGTCGTTGGAGTTTTAAGGGTCAATTCGAATTTAGGGACTTACGGTCACCAAAGCAATGGTAGGACGCCTTAGCGGTAACCCTAATGTCTTAGACCATTTGTTTGAGGCAACAATATCCGAGGCAACCGTTTCGAGGCAACTATGATCTTTGGACAAGAGGGCAACCTCTAAAGTGACCTATACTCGATGACCGCGTACGAAGGCAACCAAGTGGGATGTACCCTGAGTGCGCATGTGCGAGTGTGTCATTTTCAGTTATTTTTATCTTTGTACATGTTAAAGGTGATCTAAGTTGATTTTAGGTTAAAACATTCAGTCTTGTCATGCATCCTTATTATCAAACATCTAACAGTTATAACTTGCGGAAATAAAATGCGGAATTTAAATTACAAGGCGTCGGGTATTTACATCGCCAAAGACAAACCCTTAAAGAATAAATAAAGCGATAAAAAATAATAAAAGTCCTATTTAACTATTACAAACCGGAAACAGGTACATTATTTGATAAAAATAAATAAATCGCGTGCGGCAAATTAAATCGAGTGCAAGATTAGGGTTTTGACCCTTTAAAGAAGACATTTTTTGTTGTTTTTTATTTTAAGAAAGAAATTAACCTAAATTAATTACTAAATTAATAAATAAATTAATTAATAAAAATAAATTATTTTTGGGTTTTTGTTATTTTAAGAAAGAAAATAAAGATTAATTGAATTAGTGAAAACCTAATTAAGTCTAATTTAATTTTAATTATTTACAAAAATATATTAAAGTTATTCTAATTAAAACCTAAATCAATTAATTAGTATTTATTAAATAAAAATAAAAATTTGATTGAATAAAATATTTTTTACGGTTTTTATTTTATAAGGAAAAGAATTTTTTGATTGGTTAGTAAATAATAAAAATAATTAAGCAATTAACAAAATAAAAAAAAAACAAAATAATATGAGAGAAAGGGGGGTATGGGCCTGATTTAGGAGTTTGAACAGCAATTGGAAGGCCCAAAAAACGCTGGCCCTGTTGACTTTTTTGGACTTGGTGTGCACGCGCTGACTTGGCTCCATGGTGGACCTTCAGATCTTGGCCACCAGATCTGGCCAATGGCCATCTGGCTACTGAATGCTTGATGGTGCACGGTGAGATGCAAGCTTGGATACACACGCAATTGCCTGAAAGAAAAAATCAAATAGAAATTTGGGGGACCTGGGATTCGAACCCAGGTCCTGTAGGATATTGGATGTACACGCTCACCACTAGGCTGCTTGGCTTTGTTTGTTAGTAATATACAAAATAATGATAGTAAAAACAATTATTATTGGTCAGAACAAAAAAATATGCGCACGTGATTTGAATGGGCCAACGATGGCGTGACATACATCATCTTTAACCTCAGGTCCGTGGCTAAAACATTTCAGACCTATACCAACGGACAGAAGTCCGTAGCTATAAGCCAGGCCATCTCCAAAATTTGCTATGAGCCATAAAAATGCATTCTAAGGGAATGGTTGTGCTCGTCTCATCATCCCGGTCATAACCATACCCTTCTTGATAGCCAATTATTCTTGAAACAGAAACACCCAAAAATATCCACGAAACCCTAGTTATGGCATTTTGCAGTATAGGTCAGATAAACAAAATTGAATAATGCCAATAGTTTGGAAATGTTATGAGGATTACAAATATACCAATAATTTACTCAAATGATGCAAGAATGATGAATCACGATTTCAAGAACAGAGCGAGTTATCTTGACACTTACAGCGCGTTTGGGCGTATGAGCAAGCTTGCTTTTGATCCAGGAAGATTGAGTGAACACCCAGGAAGAGATTGGGACATGTCTCAGCTTCTGAAAGTGCCTCTAGCTATGGTTTCAAATTCAAGCTTTTGGTGACTTTTTTTTCAAACTTTGTTTAGCCTCTTTCTGCAACTTCTAACCCCTATTCACGTTCCTTTGGCTTGTTTATGTAGTGTGGAATGTATTAGGGTAACAAACTTGATTCAAATCTTCCCCCATCAATGCTTGCCAATTTGATTTGATTCACTCTTTAAATCTTTCCAATTTTGCCAAATCTCAATCTTTTTGCACATGGTTTTTCTTGATACGAATTTGATGATGTTAATGATGATAATTACAACCTGAAACAGCCAAAAAATCTCATGTAATCAAAGCTTTGGATTTTATATGATTTAATTTGATTAAAAATGAATAAATTCAATAAAAAATAAAATAAAATAATAAAAATGAAATATGGGCACATGGCTGAAGCTAGGACACGTGGACAATGATGCAAGCTCAAATCAAGTGGAAAAGCATGGACGCATTTGCCAAAATATGAAGTTTTGGGGATAGTTGACTTTTGGCAATTTTGAAAAAATGTCCAACTTCAACAATGCATAACTTCTTCAATTTTGAACTTTTGAAAGTTTTTTTGGACTTTTTAGAAATCTTGAGATGTCCTCTAACAAACACTTTTGTTCTCATCTCATTTTGATATTCCATGCTTAAGTTATAAGCTTTGGCAAAAAAGGTGTTTTTGTTGACTTTCAAAAATGACCTATAATGTCCAAATTCATAACTTCTTGTGAGTGCATTGTTTGATCTTGGGGTATGAAGATGGATTGTAAGGAATTTCATCCTCTTAAAAATGAGATTTGGATGGGTCATTTCTCATAAAGTATGAGAACGTTATGCTTGGTCAAAGTTGAGTTGACTTTTCCTACAAAACCCTAATTTAGCAACTTTTGAGTCTTGATGAATTTTGAGAAATCCTTGATGAATCATGATAAACCATTGATAAAATGATGAAATATCCTTCAAAATGAGAATTTTGACAAAAAATGTTGAAGTTTGACTGTTTATAGGTCATAGTTGACTTTTGCCCTAGCACAGTCGATTTTTGGACCTTTGGGCAATTGACTGAGCAAACTTCCTCTGCAAGGCTTGAAATTTGACATGGATGATCTTGAGAACATATTAGGACACTGGGGAGCACTTGAGGTCATTTGGACTCAAATATCTTGATGCAACACAAAACCCTAATTTGGGGTTGACTGCCTTAGGAGATGACTTGTCTGACCCACTCTTGAGCAACCTTGAGCCACTTGGAGATTTTTCTTGCAATGTTTTGAGAAATATGAGAGGGAAAATTTTGGGGTACAACATAAGCAATAAAGGAATTGAAGTTGATCCTGCCAAGGTAAAGGCCATCCAAGAAATACTAGTTCCCCACTCTGAAAAGGAAGTTAAAGGATTCTTGGGTCATCTCAATTACATCGCCTGCTTCATATCTCACTTGACTGCTACCTGTGAGCCAATATTCAAGCTCTTGAAGAAATATCAGGTAGTCAGATGGAATGATGAATCCCAAACTACCTTCTACAAAATCAAAGAATATTTGCAAGAACCTCTGATTCTCATGCCTCCAGTTGAAGGAAGACCCTTGATCATATACTTGATAGTACTAGAGAACTCTATGGGGTGTGTTTTGGGCCAACATGACGAGTCTGGCCGAAAAGAGAATGCTATTTACTACCTGAGCAAAAAGTTTACCGACTAAAAAACCAGATATTCACTGCTCGAGAAAACTTGTTACGCTTTGGCATGGGCTACTCGCTGGCTAAGACAGTATATGTTGACTCATACTACTCTATTGATTTCTAAGATGGACCTAATCAAGTACATCTTCGAGAAACCTACTCTCTCTGGACGAATAGACAGATGGAAAATGATCTTGACTGAGTACGACATTCAATACACAATGCAAAAGGCCATTAAAGGAAGCGTACTAGCAGATCATTTGGCCCATCAAGTCGTTGATGATTATCAGTCCATAAACTTTGACTTTCCAGATGAGAACATCATGCTGGTGACCAACTGTGCGAAACCTAGACCGTATGACGGACCTGAACAAGGATCCCGATGGACTATGGTCTTCAATGGGGCTTCCAATGCTTTAGGTAACGGAATTGGTGTTGTGATCATATCCCCTGAATGTTGCCACACTCCTTTCACTGCCAGATTATGCTTCTGTGATACGGTGGCCAGAACCAGGATAGTTTTTAGGAATGGTGGTTTGTATTTTGCGTTTGTGTTCGCAAAATGTCGCGGTAAGCAAGAGTCGCCACCAACTTTTATTTTATCCAACAAGGAAAAGAAAAAATCATAGAAAAATTCCTTTTTCGAGATATTTCTGAGTACAGGGGGTAGATTATAGAAAGGGAAGGTATTAGCACCCTTTCTATCCGTAGTTATCTACGGGCTCTTAGGTACTTGCTCATCATTTTCAAAATTGCTTCTTTGTGTTTGTGTGGTTTGAAAAGTTTTTGTTTTGACTTCGATTTAACTCTTGCTTCTATCTTTAAGAGTGTAATGAAGTGTTTTTGAAAACTTTGTTTGAAAAGGAGTGTAAGTGTGAAAAGTTTGTTTATTTTGAGCAAGTACTTAAAAGCTAATCTACCTACTCGAAAAAAGAATCGTTCTATGTTCGTTTCCTTTAGACAGTGCTATCCCACTATTAGTGAGTAGGTAGCACCATCGTCAGAGTTTTGAGGGTCAATTCGAAAAGGGACGTACAGTCACAAAAGCAATGTTAGGACGTCTTAGTAATAACCCTAATGTCTTAGATCAATTATTGGAGGCAACAATATCCGAGGCAACCTTTCCGAGGCAACTTTGATCTTTTGGACAAGAGGGTGACCACTAAAACATCCTATACTCAATAACTGTTTACCGAAGGCAACCGAAGTGGGAGTGTACCCTAGGAGTGCGCATATGCGAGTGATTCAATTTCAAATTATTATCTTTGCACATTTTAGGGTTGTCTAACTGTTTTAAAGTTTTACATACATTCTTTTCATGCATCCTAATATCATAATCTAACAGTTTAATATTTTGCGGAATTAAAAGTGCGGAAATTAAACTACGCTATTACAAGGCTTCGGGGATTTACATAGCCAAAAACAAACCCTTAAAAATAAAGTGATAAATGAAAATAAAGACCTAATTAACTATTACAACTTGTGAGCAATTACTATAATAGGACAAAAATAAATAATAAAAGTGCGCGCGATGAAATTTAGAACGAGAGCAAACTAGGGTTTTGACCCTTTCTAACCTAATCGAGAGAAAAATGGTTTTTTGTTTTTTTTTAGGAAAAGAAATAGGTTTTACAATTAAATATACAATTAATTAACTAATTAAATTAATTAATAAAAATAAATAAATGGCCTATTTTTTTTATGTTTTTGGTTATTTCAAGAAAAAGGGAAATATAATTAAGTTAAAACCCTAATTGTTCTAATTAATTTTAATTATTTACAAAAGGAATTAAAGTTATCTAATATTAACAACCTAATTAAATTAATTTAATTTTTGATTAAAAAAAGTAAAGTCTAAACCTAATTTGGTGAAGAATATTATTTTTGTGATTTTTTGATAAAAAGAAATAATTAATTTTGTTAGTAAAAATAAATAAATAAATTAAATAAAACAAAAGTAAAAAGAAAAGATAAAGAGATTGGGCCTGAAAACAGCAATTTGGCGGGGTGTGAGAAGCAATCTGGGCCCAAGAAGCAAAGGTCCATGTTGATTGGCCAGATTCTCCACTATGCATTGACTAAGGCCTTTGGTGCTCCTTCAGATGATAGCCATCAGATCTGGATCTCAACACACTTAGCCAGTTGGATTATGAAGACGTATGGTAGTCCTTGGGAGCTGTAGAAAGAATTCAAGAAAAATGCAAACGTTGGAGGCATGGGTCGAACCACTGACCTCAAGCTCCCCAACGTCTTAACGCTTGCCTGGCCACCACTGGGCCAATTGATTCAGTTGATTATCAAATGAAATAAAAATAACAAAAGGAATAAAATAATGCTAGTTGTAAACACGCGCGCAAATTCAAACCAGCGAATGGGATGGAGGCACGTAGGTCATCTTCCTCCTTGCACCGTTGGTAAAAGTTACAGACTTTTACCTACGACGCCATGTCCGTTGCTATAAGTCTTGCAATTCTCAAAATCTAATAAAAATGTGATAAATAAAAACCAAAGCCATATATAGCTTCGTCTAGACCTGCTGAGTACAATGGTGGCCCATTCATAGCCCAATTTTACCTATAGGAAGAAATCCCAAATCGAAACACAAAAACCTAGCAATGGCGAAATCTTATAAAGGCCATAAAAATGAAATCAAATATTACAGAAAGCTTGCATATGTGATGCTGAACAAGGATATATGATTAGAATGTGATGAATGTGCAAGAATTACGCAAACCGATTTCAAGAAATAACCAAGGTCGTGGATGACTTATAGCGCATTTTGGTACTGGAAAAGACCCATTCATGATTGATTTCGCTTGCTGAGGATCCCAGAAAGTGATTGGGATGGTCAGGAAGCTTTGAAATTGCCTACAACTAGGAATTCGATTCAACACTTTTTCTTGTTTTTTTCAAGTTTGGTTATGGTTGCTGCGCCTCATTCTAGCCTTCTTTTGGGTCTGCACACATTCCTTATGTATTGAGGACTGAATTAGGGTTCCAAAACTGATCTCAATCTTCCTCCATCAATGAATTTGTTTTTGATTTGATTCCTTTGAATATCATTCCAAAAATAGCCTAAAACTAATCTTTTTGTCCACACCAATGCTTTGCGCGATTTCAAATACTTGCCAACTGGATTTAAGACCTGAAAGAAGCACAAGATCTTTGAATTTCAATGTTTTGGATTTTCTATGATTTGTTTTGATTTAAAATGATTTAATTCAAATAAAAATCAAAATAATTAATAAAAACAAGATAATGACATGTGGAAAGGGCTAGGGCTCATGGACCATGTTGCCAACTCAAAACAAGTGCAAAAGATTGGGGCCATTTGGAAAAAGTTGCATTTTGAGGCATAGTTGACTTTTGGCAATTTTGCAAAAAGGGTCAAATTCACCAATGCATAACTTCCTCAATTTTGACTCTTTGGAGGTGTTCTTGGACTTTTTAGAAAGCTCTAAGCAATATTTTTGGTATCATCTTAATTTGGTATTCCATGTTCATGTATGAAGCTTTGACAAAAAAGGTGTTTTTGTTGACTTTTCAAAATGACCTATAATGTCCAAATTCATAACTTTTTGTGAGTGCATATTTTGAACTTGGGATCTGAATATGGATTGTATAGCATGGAATCCTCTTCAAAATGAGCTTTGGATGGGTCATTTCTCATAAAGTATGAGAAAGTTATGCTTGGTCAAAATTGAGTTGACTTTTCCTACAAAACCCTAATTTAGCAACTTTTGGTTCTTGATGAATTATGAGAAATCCTTGATGAATAATGATCAACCCTTGATCAAATGATGAAATATACTTCAAAATGAGGATGTTGACCAAAAATATTGAAGTTTGGCTGTATGTGGGCCACAATTGACTTTTGCCCTAACACAATTGATTTTTGGGCCTTTGAGCAATTGACTGAGCAAACTTCCTCTGCAAGGCTTGAAAATTGGCATGGATGATCTTGAGAACATATTATGACCATGGTGAGCATTTGGGATCCCTTGGACTCAAGTGTTTTGATGCAACATGAAACCCTAATTTGAGGTAGTCTGCCTTATGAGGGAGCTTGTCTGGTCAACCCTTGGACTACCTTGAGCAACTTGTGGATCTTTCTTGAAATGTTTTGAGAAACATGGGAGGGCAAATTTTGGGGTACAACAGCTGCCCATGTTCAATCTTCTTAAACCTGAGGATGTAGATTGGCTATCTGCCTTTCGTGATCCGAGGGTGGAAGATGATTGAACACTAGAGTGCCCAGAAATTTGCACTCACATGCAATGGTATCCATCTTTGCGATATCGGGAATGGGCTTATAGATTCCATTTGGAGATTGATGACAGAATATGGGCTTAAAGATGCCATCCTAAGAAGTGTCAATCTCATAAGAGATTCCTTAGCGAGAGCTTGTATATCTGTTGTTTAGGAAGATTCCGCTGGGGAATATTGTTCTTTGTCTTAGGAGAAATAGAATTTTAGGAGCTTTGGTTATCCGTTATCTGGGCTTCAAGTTGAATTTAGGGCACACTAATATCCGATCGACTTTGGGCTTCTTAGTAATTATCCATGTAAACTACTATTTGGTCGAAATCCAAGCTTCACAGTGTCTTGTACCGCTATCTGGTCGTAAGCCAGGCTTCACGATGTTTCATACCATTATCTGGTCAAATCCAGGCTTCATGGTGTTCTGTACTGCTATCTGGTCGTAATCCAGGCTTCACAATACCTTACTTCTTATCTGGTCGAAATCCAAGCTTAAGAAGAAATCAAGTGGTTATCCGGTCGCATCCGGGCTTCCCTTTGACTGTTGGGCCTACTAATATCCGGTCGAATCTGGGCTTCATAGTAATTGACCGGGTAAACTGCCATTTGGTTGAAATCTAAGCTTCACAGTGTCCCTCACTGTTATCTGGTCATAATCTAGGCTTCAGTGTCTTTTACCGCTATCTGGTCGTAATTCAGGCTTCGCGACGTCTCATACCATTATCTGGTCGAAATCCAGGCTTCATGGTGTTCGGAGGAATCAAGATACTATCCGATCGAATCTGGGCATCATAACTTGTATTAAAGATATACCACTATCTAGTCGTAATCCAGGCTTCGTAGTATTCTTAGTTTCTATCTGGTCGCAATCCAGGCTTCACAACGTCCTCTACCATTATCTGGTCATGATCCAGGCTTCATGGTCTTGCATTGCTATCTGGTTGTAACCCAGGCTTCACAATAACTTGCTGAGCTATTATCTGGTTTTAATCCAGGCTTCACGGCTTGTGTTTATGATATACCACTATCTGGTCGAATCCAGGCTTCATGGTACTTGCTGAGCTGTTATCCGGAAGTAATCCGGGCTTCATGGCTCACCGGGGATTAAACTATTATCCGGTCGAATCGGGCTTTATAGCTTGCTTTTAAGAGATACCACTATCTGGTCGTAATCCAGGCTTCGCAGTATTCTGATACTGTTATTCGGTCGTTCTCCGGGCTTCACAATATGCTGTAGAAATCAAGATACTATCTGGTCGGGTCCGGGCTTCATAGCTTGAGTTTCGTGAGAATTTGATTGTATCTTTCCCGAAAGGCAAAGGTTAGCTGTATGTAATGCATGATATGTATCAGGTAATGATGTTCTCAAAATAAATGAGATTGTGCTGTATGATGCGTATGCATGTTATGATGTATGGATGTGTAATGTTTTTATGATATTCTCTAACTGGGGAAAATAAATCCTGAATCGCTTCTGGAGAGTATAAAGAGTTTCGCTTGCTGTGGATAACGACCGAAGATGATTGGGAGAATAATTCTGCTGAAGAATGTATTGGTGGGAAAATGACTCTGTGGGGAAGAAATGCTCTGCTGTGGATTTGCTGAGAAATAACCTCGGCTGTGGATGAATTACCGTCGATGGTGATGATAAACTCTGTTGGGGATTGAGTTTCCGTTTGTGAAAGAAATGAACTCCGCTGGGGATAATATTTTAATGGCGACTTCACTGTGGATAATCTTCCAGACTCTACTGGGGATAATCCTCTAGTGCTGATGATAGATAAACTCAGCTTAGGGAGAATCTTACCGACTCATTCGCGGTTACAAACCTCAGCTGGGGGGAGTTGATAATATTGTATTCGGGTACTTCCTACCCTGCGGGGAGTGAGTGTATTTTTATCCATATTCTTCAGCTAGGTCAATCCCTGTACCTGATGAATATAGCAACTGTAAGGCTTGGGCGTTTCTTGTTTGCCCCTGTTTCTGAAATTACGAGTAATCATCTTTTGTTTCGCATGTAAATATTTATGAGCAGCAATTATTGTCAAATGCATATATAAAAAATGAAGCATTGGATGTTCTTGTGAAACAAAATAGAAAAAGGAAAAAAACAATTTTGAAATTTCTTTGTGAAAATGATTTGTATTGATTTTGAAGTTGGCATGTAATAGGCGTTTTGTACAAGAGGTTGACGTCTTAGTAAGAGGACGCCGCCGAATGATAGAATTTACACAATTTGTGAAAAACAAAGAAAAACAGCTATGTGAACAATCCCACTGGGTTCCAACTCTGCTATTGCCTTTATATCCTCGAGTATCTCATCACTTTGCTACTTGGTTGAAGGTAGATCGGATTGATTAGCACCATCCGAGCTTGATAGTCAATACTGCAGTCTGGTTGTAAGGTGATCCAATGAGACATAGTGTTACGCTTTGATCCCTAATTTTTGCCTGGATTTCCCTTTCGGGTTTTCAGTCCACCGTGATACCCTTTTTTGCCCAGGCCGCCTTTTCAGGTTTTTGACTTGCCGGGTGTACAGATTTTTTCATTTTCATCCCTTATTTTTTCCCGAACCCTTTTGGTTCGCCGGGAAGCCCTTATTTTTGCCTAGGCCAGTCAACCTAGCGAGTCTTTGATTATGCATAGTATTTATTCACTATGTCTGCATTGACGGGGTGAGGAAGGTCGTCACCACCCATGGTGGTTAGAATCATAGCTCCTCCTGAGAAAATGTTCTTAACCATAAATGGCCCTTCATACGTAGGGGTCCATTATCCCCTGGGATCACCTTGTGGCAGTATGATGCGTTTGATCACTAGATCCCCAACTTGAAACTCTTGACGTCTGACTTTCTTGTTAAAAGCCTTGATCAACCGCTTTTGATACGTATGACCATGACAAATAGCAGTAAGTCTCTTTTCATCGATTAAGTTCAGCTGATCAAGCCGGGTCTGAATCCAATCGTCCTTGCTCAAACCTGCATCTTTCATAATCCGAAGAGAGGGTATCTGTACTTCAATGTGTAAGACTGCCTCCATACCATATACCAAGGAATAGGGTGTTTCCCCTGTTGACGTTCGTGCTGAGGTACGGTACCCATGAAGAGCAAATGGTAACATCTCGTGCCAGTCTTTGTATGTCACCGTCATCTTTTGCACAATCTTCTTGATATTCTTATTAGCCGCTTCAACAGCCCCATTCATCTTCGGTCGGTAAGGAGAAGAGTTGTGATGTTGTATCTTGAACTGTTTGCAGAGCTCAGTGATCATTGTATTATTGAGATTTGTACCATTATCCATAATGATCCTCTCTGGTACACCATATCGACAGATTAAATTATGCTGAATAAACCGTGCCACGAAGTTCTTGGTCACCGTGGCAAAGGAAGCTGCCTCAACCCACTTTGTAAAATAATCAATCGCTACCAGGATGAAACGATGGCCGTTAGACGCCGTAGGTCTGATCTCGCCGATCATATCGATGCCCCACATTGCAAAAGGCCAAGGTGTCGTCAAGGAATTCAGAGGAATAGGAGGTATATGCACCTTATCAGCATAGACTTGGCACTTATGATAGGTTCGAGAATGCTGATAGCAATCGGCTTCCATAGTGGACCAATAATATCCTGCCCGTAGGATTTTCTTCGCCATGGTGTGTCCACTGGAATGAGTTCCGAAAGTACCTTCGTGTAACTCTACCATGATCCTTTCTGCCTCGCTCTTATCCACACATCGCAGCAAGGTCGAATCATGATTACGCTTGTAAAGGATACCATTACTGATGAAGAACTTCGCAGCGAACCTCCTCAGACACTTCTTATCATTAACAGATGCACCCTCGGGGTATTCCTGAGCCTCAAGATACCTCTTTACTTCGTGAAACCAGGGTTTATCTGTTACCTCTTCAGTCTCGATATCACAGTAATGTGCGGGTTCATCCAACCTCTCGATGGTAATCCGGGGAGCCTCATTGTCCCACCTGACCTTGAACATAGAATACATAATAGCTAGCGCGTTCGCTAACTGGTTCTCCTCTCTAGGGAAGTGTTCAAAGGTTATCTCCTCGAAGTGTGGAAGCAACGTCAGTACATAGTCTTTGTAAGGAATAAGATTTGGGTACTTCGTATCCCACTCGCCTTTGATCTGACTGATCAAGAGAGCGGAATCTACGAACACACTCAAGAACTTAACCCTTAGGTCCATAGATGCTCGAAGGCCCATGATGCATGCTTCATACTCCGCCATATTGTTGGTGCAGTTAAAACATAATCGGGCGGTGAACGGAGTATGACATCCTTCAGGAGATATGATCATGGCGCCAATGCCATTACCCAAAGAATTTGAAGCTCCATCAAAGTACATAGACCATCAGGATCCTTCCTTAGGTCATTCATCAGGTCCAGGTTCTCTATAGTCGGTCACCAACATGATGTTCTCATCCGGGAATTCAAAGTTCATGGATTGGTAGTCGTCTACAGCCTGATGTGCCAAATGATCTTCCACCATACTCCCCTTGATTGCTTTTTGGGTTGTGTATTGGATGTCATACTCGGTTAAGATCATCTGCCATCTTGCTATTCTTCCGGACAAGGCAGGATTTTCGAAGATATACTTGATTGGGTCCATCTTTGATATCAATAAGGTAGTGTGAGTCAGCATATACTGTCTCAGCCGGCAAGCAGCCCATGCCAAAGTGCATCAAGTTTTCTCAAGCAGTGAGTATCGGGTCTCACAGTCGGTAAACTTTTTGCTAAGGTAGTAAATAGCATGCTCTTTTCGGCCAGACTCGTCATGCTGCCCCAGCATGCACCCCCATTGAATTGTCGAGTACTGTCAAGTATAGGATCAAGGGTCTTCCTTCAACTGGAGGCATCAAAATAGGTGGCTCTTGGAGATATTCTTTGATCCTTTCGAAAGCGGCTTGACATTCATCATTCCATTTTACTACCTGATCTTTCTTCAGCCGCTTGAAGATTGGCTCACAAGTAGCAGTCAGGTGTGAAATGAACCGGGCAATGTAATTCAACCGTCCTAAAAAGCCTCTGACTTCTTTTTCTGTTCAAGGAGCTGGCATCTCCTGTATAGCCTTCACCTTTGCGGGATCCACTTGAATACCTTTATCACTAATGACGAAACCCAGCAGCTTACCAGACCTCACCCCGAAGGTGCATTTTTTCGGGTTTAACCTTAGCCTGTACAACTTCAACCTGTCAAATAGCTTCTGGAGATGGTCAAGGTGTTCTCCTTCAGTTTGGGACCTTGCAATCATGTCATAAACGTAAACCTCAATCTCATGATGAATCATGTCGTGGAACAAAGCGACCATGGTGTGCTGATACGTTGCCCCAACATTCTTCAATCCGAACGGCATGACTTTGTAGCAAAAATTACCCCACTGCGTAACGAAGGTTGTCTTCTCCATGTCTTCGGAAGCCATCTTAATCTGATTGTAACTGGAAAAACCATCCATAAAGGAGAAGACCTTATGTTGTGCGGTGTTGTCGACCAAAACATCGATATAAGGCAGAGGGAAATCATCCTTGGGGCTCGCCCTGTTCAGATCTCTATAGTCTACACACATACGGACTTTACCATCTTTCTTCGCCACTGGAACCACGTTGGCAACCCACTATGGGTAAGAAGTAACAACTAGAAAACCGACTTCAAACTGTTTCATGACCTCGGCTTTGATTTTCTCAGACATCTCTGGGCGCATTCGGCGAACCTTCTGTTTTACCGAAGGACAGTCTTCCTTAGTTGGCAAGCGGTGTACCACTATATCAGTGTCTAAACTCGGCATATCTTCGTAAGACCAAGCAAAGATCTCAACATAGTCGCGTAGCATCTGTATCAACTGTTGCTTGACACTAGGCTTCAGATTTGCACCTATCTTGACCTTTTTCTTGTCTTCCTCTGTACCCAAATTCACTGATTCCACTGGCTCTTCATGCGGCTGTATGGCCCTCTCTTCCTGAAGTAACAATCTAGCAAGTTCCCCAGGCACTTCACAATCATCCTCGCCTTCGTCCTCTACTTGGTTGATTGGATTTTCGAAGTCATAACTGGCAGTAGCAGAGTCGTTATCAGTGGGATCCAGAGTGGATGTGGACCTGTATTATGATATGTGAGTGTGTGTAAGACAAATAGCTGTTTTGATAAAGTGCAATATAGAAAAGAAAAACAAGGAGCGCAAAATTTGTAATGCAAGAAAACATCCAATGCTTTATTGATGATATATGGAAATGACACATAATAAGCCCTCACAAACAAAACCACAGTATCTCGGGCAAGGCACCGGGCCGTAAAAGTTTCAAATTGTTTATGACAAGTCTAAAAAACAAAAGGTCTATTACTATGTAATAAAATAAACTGGCACGAAGTCCTTCGCCGTCCAATTGTTCAAGCCAACGTTGGTAGTCGGGTAAATCCAGCTGTCGAAATCTGACTCTTCATCATCATCTTCAATCGCATTCACTCCCGGATTAATGATACGTAGGGAAGGTCTTCCAATCCGCGCACGTCGAACAACCCTTTGAGCTTTTGCAGTAAAACCCAAACCAAACTTGTCAGTCTTGTGTGCAAAGTCAGGGAGTTGGCCCCAATTCGCACACCCAACTTTTTCAAAAACAACCCTAGCATCCTTGAGGGAAGCCATCTTCATTGGAGGTTTGTCAACAGCAATTTCAGTCGACGCCAGAGTCTAGGGGACTTCTTCAAAGTTCTGGCACGGGGTTTCAATGAACTCCCCATCCATCTCCACATACCGAAAGGAGTTAAGATGACTTACCATGTACTCCTCCTCACCCTGCACCGTAACAATCTTCCCCTTCACTGGATATTTCAACATCTGATGGAGCGTAGAAGTTACTGCCCCAGCTTTATGAATCCACGGGCGACCCATCAAACAAGAATAAGATGGTCGAATGTCCATCACATAGAACGTAGATGCAAAAGTATGGGAACCAACCTTAACAGGGACATCCACCTCTCCATGTACCATCCTCTTGGACCCATCAAAGGCCCTAACCACAATATTACTTGGCTTCAAAACCAACCCTTCACAATCCAGCCGATCTAATGCTTTCTTGGGTAAAACATTTAATGAGGACCCAATGTCCACCAGCACGTGGGCCAAAGTAGTTCCTCTGCACTCGATTGAGACGTGCAGAGCATCATTGTGATTCCTTCCTTTGGCAGTTAAATTTGCGTCAGAGAAACCCAACCCGTTGTAAGCAGTCAAACTAGCCACACAGTCTTTGAATTGATCAGCAGATGTTTATTGCGGCACATGCGCAGTTTTAAGGAAAGCAATTAAAGCCTTTGCATGGGCTTCTGAGCACAACAATAAAGACAACATAGAGATCTTCGACGGGGTTTACCCCAGCTGTTCGACTACGTTGTAGTTGCTTTTCTTGATAATCTTTAGAATTTCCTCTATCTCCTGCCTATAGGTTTCAACAATGACTTTTTTAGCTGCCTCCATACGGGCAGGCCCACTTGTAACTTCTTTTCCCCGAGCATCAGATGACTTGGCGATAGGGGTGATAACTGGAGTAAGAATTGGAACAGTAGCTGACGTACTGCCGGGTGGAATGACAACAGGATTTTGAACAGTCGGGGGAGAAATATCAGGAGAGAAGAGTCTTCCGCTTCGGGTGACCTTGCTAGACCCGACAATATTGGTGACATCAGTATCAGCCTCTTCAACCTTCAAGTCTTGTTTGATCCCATGATAATACACATCGGCCCCATAGTGCCACGGGACAGCCTTATCCGAAGTGTAAGGGATAGGACCAGGAATAGTAATGATCAATGGAGCAACTCTCGGAACAGATGTAATCCTAACAGGCTTTCTCGAGGAAGCCTTGGAAGGATTGGCGGAAATGGTTATTATGGAAACATCTTCAACATGAATCAATGGAATCAAAGTTTTCTCGAACAAGATCTCTTTGTTATCCATCCGGCGTTGAACACCTGACTTCAATAAATGGCAACCAACAGGTAGCATGGAACACAAGTGGCAACCTTCGCCACAACCCGAAAATAAACCGACCGATAATAGGTTCTTCTTAACGGTCATTAACGGAGTAGAAATGTCTTCCACAGAGGTCACAAACGAATCATCATCCACAACATTTACTCCATGCTTGGGCATAGGAGCAGTCATGACATTAGGCTTTTCTGGTGCGTCAAACTCGATTTCTTTAGCTTCAATCAAATCTTACACCTTATTCCTCAAGGCCCAGCAGTTGTTGGTATCATGCCCTGGGCTATCAGAGTGATAGGCACAGCGGGCGTTTGGATTATACAGTGGAGAGGTGGTACTGGGATTCTTCGGGGCTTCCCTCAAAGTTACCAGGTTAGTCTTCAACAATTGCGGCAGAATTTGAGACAAGTTCATACTGAGCCGAGTATACTGTCTTTGCGGTCTCTCTACTCTTTGCTGATTGTTGCGTTGTGGGGCAACAGTAGGTCTTGATATTACCACCTCACTAACTGCTTGGCGGCGCTCAGGTCGGTTTTGGATCCTTGAGCTGTAAATGGCACTAGATTCCTTCCTGAAAGGCTTCTTTTCTGCACTCGATGAAGCACCTTTATGTATCTTGCCACTTATGATACCAGACTCTACTCTCTCCCCAGTCATTATCAATTCAGTGAACCCAGACAATGAACTTCCGATCAAATGATTGAAATACGGACCAGACAAAGTCCTGAGAAACATATCCACCAACTCCCTATCAGACAGAGGGGGTTGGACTCTTCCCTCCAGATCTCTCCACTTCTGAGCGTAGTCCTTAAAACCTTCGCTCGCACCCATAGACACACCCTGAAGTTGAGTACGCGTGGGAGCATGGTCGGCATTATACTGGTATTGCTTGTAAAAAGCAGCAGCAAGGTCCTCCCAGTTGCGAACATTAGCTCTTTCCAATTGATAGAACCATTCAAGTTGAGTCCCTGACAGACTATCTTGAAATAAATGAACCCAATGGTTTCTATCAGCAGTATATGGTTGAATATTTCTGACGTATGAGCAGAGGTGGAGCTTCAGACAAGACATTCCATCATACTTAGCAAAAACAAGAGCTTTAAACTTGTGTGGGATCACCACCCCTGACGCTAGCCCCAGATCTCCAAAGTCTAAACCGGGAACCTTCTGAACCTCCATGGCATTCAAACGGTCTTCAAGTTGTTTGTACCTATCCTCAGCAGGAGGGTACTGTTCATCATCAAAATCAGTGTCATTATCAGAGACCACAGGGCTATGAGCCTTCCTTTCTTCTTGATTCTCTCCTCCTCCATATGAATGAGAAAAATCAACTTCTTCTCGCAAGGTTATTCCCAAATTTGTGACCCATATTCAGCATAACCACCTTCTTCTTCTTCTTCTTCTTCTTCTTCTTCTTGTCCTTCAAGATGAGAGTCTTCAAATATTGTTGTCCTTTAGCCAAGTTCAAGAACATTTCCTGGAATTGAGCATTCTGAGCTTGAAGAGCCTTAATAGCTTGATCAATAGGTGTTTCAGAAGACATTTTGTGCTGAAATAAACAGCGAAGAAGATAAGAAACCTGTAATGGTACATGTAATGAGGTGCATGTTAATGGAATGCGTATGAAATGATTTCAAATACTTTGGGAGATTCAAATTTGTAAACCAAAATAAAACACACTTTATTAGATTAAAACTTGTAACAATGTTTAACAATGCCTTCAAGGCGTTACAAAATAAATACTAAAAAGAAAATATAAACTAGAAACAATAAAATACATCAGAAATTCCATGGTCGTTTTCCCTTCGTGCTGATATAATCGTTGATTGTCCTCTCATTCTCAAGCTGCCTTGTAAGCTTCAAGATCTTCCTCTCCTGCTCATGATACTTCTCTCTGTAGGTATCCCTTTCTTCCTTCAACTGGATCCAAGATCTTTTCAATGCCCCCAGATCAGTAGGCATATAGGGATGGAGGACTGTATAAGGAACACCTTCTTCATCAGTATGCTCTACAATCATCGGTAAAACAACTTCATATGGCATCCTCAGCTTTTGAGCACGGGCTCGAACCCACAGGAGATATGGTTGCATCGGGAGAGAAGTCTTCAGTCCTAGATCATGTGGGTCAGACCTGTTCACCCTGCCTCAGGCTCGTATAAACCTTCGGCGATGCCCATCAACGTCCCCCTTGTAGTTAAAGACAATATCTGTAAGCAGCAGCTCATGAGGACCGTCTCTCCGAGCTCGTCCAAATTATCGTAAAGCCAATCAAGGATTGTAGGTTATTCCCCCTCGAATTCCAAGCAATGGAACATTAGGGTATTCCCCACATCGATCAATGACATCTACTCTTTCCATATCTTTAGAACTCCAAAGGATGTCCGTATGAGCAAGGGACATGATTCTGTAAGCCTAACCTACATCTTCCTCATTCTTCAATACAGATTTAGGGAGGTGCAAAATAAACCACCTCGCCAATAGCGGCGTGCAACACATGAGGGTTCCCCTCCTTCTCACAATACGAGTATAAAGAGCATGCAGAATATCACCCAAGAGAGTAGACACTGTGTGATACGGTGGGAGAACTGACTTGAGGTTTTGCGTTTTGTCGCAAATGTCGCGTGTTTTACCCCAAAATTTGCCCTCTCATTTTATCAAGATTTCCCCTCACAAGACTCTTTGGATTCTAGACAGAATTAGTGTTTGCTCTGCTCAAGACCTCTCCTTGCATTGATGACCTGAAATTAGGGTTTGAGTTTGCACAGGGGATTTTGGACTTTCAATGCTCAATATGACTTTCAACTTCATTTTGGACTCCTAAGATTGCTCATACCAAGTTTCAAGCCTTGAATCAAATTTTTGCCCAGTCAATTGGACAGTTGACCTATAAATCAACTGTATTGGGGAAAAAGTCAACTGTGGATAATTTACAGTCAAACCTCATAATTTTTGATCCACATCAACATTATATACTCATATGAACCATTTGATCAAGTTTGGACCACAACTCCTTAAGAAATTTGATCAGATCTTCAAAAGGGCAAAATGGTCATTTTTAGGGTTTTGACTGCAGAAAGGCAATTTCTGATTTTTCACCTAGCCAATGGCAAATTGGGTTCAAACATGATTTCATGGATTCAATGGCATCATATTGACCAATTTACAAGGTTCAAAAGATCTCAAAAGCATTGGATTGACAGATGAATTTTCCAATCAACTGATCAAAAATCAACTGTACACTAAAAAGTCAAACTTTGACTTTTTGGTCAAAATCAAGTGCCAAGGGTCATTTTTCATAAAGATGGGTCAAAACATGAAACTTGTTCACTAAGAAACCTAATTTTGAAAATTAGTGTTTAAAATGGAAAATTTTCATAACTTAGAAATTTTCTAAGTTATGAAAATTTCTTATTTTTCCCCAACTTTTCCCAACTTTTTCACCATGATGCAATTGGATTCAAAGAAAACTTCCAACATGAAAGTTGTAGTCCTCCACAAAATCTACAACTTTTATTCACAAATTTTTCCAAAAATATGCTTGGATCTCAAGTTATTATTTTTGGAATAAGGGTCCATGAAACTTTTAACTTAGTGAAATTTTGCCCTAGTTTTTAGGCAGGATTTTGACCTATCTTCATGGAAACTTTTCACATAGTTCCAATTGGAAACTAAAAATGCATTTCAAAGATGGATTGTAGAGAATGTTACAATATTTCCAAAATGTCCAAGAACTCTCCAAGATCATTCATGGTTAGGGAGAATCGAAAGTTTGAAATTGGCAAATCATCACTTTTGTCCAAGGCATTTTACACCATGCTACAAGTTGCAAAATCTGTCCAAACCTTGCTTGTACTTGGTTTACAGGTTCTAAACCTTTCTACACTCATAAATTAAATGCAAACACATTGGACCAAGGCTTTGTTCTGAGCTTTAAGGCATTGTACAAGGAATTAATCTAAAAATGGCAAAAAGGCGACAATACCATTTCCATAAAGCACAACTTTTGCAATTTTGTTTATCTTGAGCCATGGACCTGATTTCTTTATGCAAAAAAGTCCATGAATATCAGGCATTTGGTACCAACTATGTGCATCTAGAGTACAGGCCTGTACAAGCTTTGCCCTTGTCACTTCCCACCTTTTGTTAAAAAACAAGTCATTGTGCAAAAAGTCCATAACTTGGTATTCTGATAAGGACAAACTTTGTGCACATTTAAAACAAGTTTTACACATTACCTAAGGTCAAAAACACGAGCTAGCAAGTTCTCAAACACCCAAATACACCAAAACTTCATTTCTGCCCAAAACAGGGCAAGTTCTGCAAATCACAAGTCAAAACCAAATCCACTCGTGCGTTTTGCTTAAAACCAGTTCCAACACACTTCATACAACATACGTAAACTATCCCAACCATTCTCAAGCCATTGTAACTCCATTTTCACACTTCACCATTTTTGCTTTGAAGCTTTGCAGGTTGAGTTCTACAAGCATATTCATGCCATTTCAAAGCAAGCCAAGCATTGGGGAAGGTCAAGGGAACATCAAGCAAGCTCAAAAGAACCTCAAGCCTCACTGAAAGTTGTTGCATTGCCATACTCGAGCTTGACTGAAACAGGTAAATTTCAAACTTCTATCTCTCTATTTAGGAATCATTAGGCTTAGGTTTGTGAAGCAAAAATGTAGTCCTCATTGCCCTTGAGCTGTACATATGCATATAATTCATTTATGTTAACTGAGCTAGGATTATTTGATAGTGGAAGTTACTGAAAAAAACTAGGTCAAGATTTAGGGCCAATGAAATTCTCTCTGGTCTTTGAGAGTTAGATCAAGTTTTTTACATGGTTAGAATCGTGTGATCAAGAGCTATAACTTTCATGTTGCAAGTTTTTATTTTTGAGCACGTATGCAGGAGTTCCAGATTTGTACATAGCGCGCGCATTTTCTGATTCAAAGGACAGGGATGAAGTGGAAATGGGCTAGGCTTGGCTTGTTTCTCCTATTGGCACCCCCTGTTTACTTCCTACACCCCCTTGGCCCATTGTTTTTATTTTTTCATATTTTTCATTTCTATTTTCATTTTCTGACTTTATTTATTTTTCTTGAACATTAAAAATCATCAAAAATATTTTCTTATTTTTTACATTTTTATTTTATTATTTTTATTATTTTTTAGGACATAAGAATAGTTTATTAGCTTAAATATAATTTATTTTCTTAAATAAACTTATAAATAATATAAAGGCTTAAATGCAGTTTTGACCCCCCTAGTTTAATGTTTTTGGAGTTTAGATCCCCCTAGTTTAAAAGCCAGGTTTCTAGTCCCCAAAGTTTTCAAATTTGGGATTTTTGAAGCCCCCCTCCATCTGGCTGCCCAAAAAGTGACATGGCACAGGGAGAGTAATGCCACGTATTATTTTCTTATTTCTTATTTAGAATAATATTTTTTAAACATTTAAATAAGTGATATTAATTTCCAAATGAATTTTTAATTTCATAATTCATATTTTCTGAAAATCCCAAATTACTTAACCTAATTTCCTCTTCCATCCGCCCGTACGAGATTTCTTCTGATCATCTTCAACCCTCCTTCTTGGTACGACCTCCAACACTCCATCTTCGTCTTCCTTCTGTGGTACCAGCTTCAACCATCACACTCCTACTACATACTACCTTCACACTCTCTCTTAAAGCTTCGTATAATCATTCTGATATTTAGAGCGATGAGGAAAGATGGAGAAAGATATTCTATGAGGTAAGTTTTGTTGTCTTCTTGAACATGTTTTTATATAGTTCTGTGTGGTCCACCATTGTCTCATATTAGTGGGTTTAGTATTTTCTCTTTTGTGGTCCACCATGAACGAATATTCAATGTTTGGCTTTTAGTGGGTTAGTTTATTAACATTGCATTTTAATATTGTTAATTTCAGGCCACCACCAGAGACATTAGTGAGGTTAAGATTACACCATAGGGGTAGATTTGTAAATGAACCTGTACATTTGTATGTTGGGGGCGAGGTTACTGAGATGAATTGGAAGTTTGATGTTGACTTTATGTCATACATGGATTTGGAGGCACTGGTTAAAGGTCAGGGTTATATAGACATTGGATCTTTGTGGTATAGGAACCCTAAATTTAGCTTTACCCGTGGTCTAAGGCCATTAAACAATGATAGGGATGTACTGCAATTTGGACAAGATGTTGTAGGTCATGAAGTAATTGATGTTTATGTGGAGCATAAGGTGTCTGATCCACCTGAAATTGTGGATCCTAGTGAGTTGGATAAAGTAATTGAAGATGATGATGTAGAATTGATTGGTGTAGCAGAACCAAATATTGCTGTAGCTGAACATTGTGAAGTTGAACCTGAAACTGTTGAACATGAACCTGAACCAGAACCAAATATTGATGTTGTTGAAACTGCTGAACATGAACATGAACCTGAACCTACTGAACCCAATATTGCTGTTGCTGAACCTGTTGAACAAGAACCTGAAATTGTACCTGAACCTACTGAACCCAATATTGCTGAACCTACTGAACCTACTGAACCCAATATTGCTGAACCTGCTGAACCCAATATTGCTGAACCTGCTGAACCCAATATTGCTGAACCTACTGAACCCAATATTGCTGAAACTGAAGATGTTGTACCTGAACCTGAAATTGGTTTGGATGCATGTTTTTTGAAGGGGGATTATGGTGGCCAATTGATGTCTGCTATAGGCAGAGATGCAAACAATCAAATATATCCAATTGCTTATGCAGTGGTTGAGGCTGAGACCAAAGATTCGTGGGAATGGTTCTTGCATATACTACTAGAAGATTTAAGAGCAGTCAATGATAGATGTTATGGCTTTATTTCTGACCAACAGAAGGTAACATTTAATTCTTATCTGTGCTTTTATTTATGACTAATAGAATGTAACATTTAATTATGTGTGCTTTATGTTAGGGTTTGGTTCCTGCTATCCAAGGCTTAAGTTCCAATGTGGAACAGAGACTGTGTGTGAAACACCTTTATGGTAATTGGAAGAAAAAACATGGAGGTGTGGTACTAAAACAAGCCATGTGGGAAGCAGCCAGAGCAACTTCAATTCCAATATGGGAAAGAGAAATGCAGAAATTGAAGCTTTTAGATGGTGGAGCATGGAAGGACTTGAATGACATTCCAGCAATGTTCTGGACAAGATCACATTTCAAGACATATGCCAAATGTGATATTCAAGTGAATAACATGTGTGAGGCCTTTAACAGGGCAATTTTGGAGCATCGAGACAAGCCAATCATAACCTTATTGGAAGGAATCAAACATTATATCACTAAAAGGATAACTAAACAAAAGGGATTATTGCAGGGATATGAAGGAGTAATCTGTCCTAGAATCCAATTGCTAATTGAGAAGCACAAAAGGGAAGCACAAGACTGGACCCCAACTTGGCATGGTGATGATGATCTCTCAATCTTTGGAGTTACCAATGGAACTGAGACATATTGTGTAAATCTGAAGAATGAATCATGTAGCTGCAGAAAATGGGAGTTTTCTGGAATCCCATGTTGTCATGTTATCTCCTGCATTTGGAACATAAGAAAAAAACCAGAAGCATATGTCTCTCCATATTATAGGTTTGTGAGTCACATATTATGTAACATATTTCTATGTCCTGTTTATGATATGTTCTATTAACTCTTGCATGTGTAACATTATTTCTGTTTTGCAGCAAAGTTACATTTGAGAAATGCTATGCTAATATTGTCATGCCAACCAATGGACCACAATTATGGACTGATGTTGATCATGTGCCTATGTGTCCTCCTGTCATGAGAAGAGAAATTGGACGTCCAAAAAAGATGAGAATTAAAACAGGTGATGAGCCAAAGAACCCCCATGTGCTTTTAAGAAGCTTTTCAACTGTCACTTGCAATAAATGTGGACAAACTGGACACAACAGTAGGACTTGTAAGGGCAAGAGGGCAGCTGATAGGCAGATACCAAAAGGAGGCAATAAGAAGACCAAGCAAACAAAGACAACCAAGAAGGCAAAGAAGACTAACAAGACTAAGAAGACTAAAGATGCAGAAAAACAGATTGAGATTGGTCAGGGATCTCAAGCACCTCAGCCTAGTCAAGAGTAGAAGTAATTAGGAATGATGTTGCTTTTTTTTGGAATGAAACTTGATGTATTAGTGGAAATCTTTAGTATGGTTATAATGGATATCTTTAGTATGGTTATATTTTGTAATGAATATTTTGTAATGGATATGTTGTAATGGATATGTATCTTGTAATGGATATGTTTTGGTACAATCATGAATTTGGTACACACTCTGCTACAAACTGTCTTGGCTGCTCAAGTATGCAACAAACTGTGTTGAATAATTCTGCAAAATTCTGTGTTTAAAAAATTCTGTGTTGCCACAAACTGCTCAAAAAATTCTGTGTTGCCACAAACTGCTCAAAAAATTCTGTGTTGCAAAAAATTCTGTATTGCAACAAAATTCTGTGTTTAATAATTCTGCATTTGGTATCTGCATCTGCGTTTGGAAAAAATTCAGTGTTGCAACAAAATTTTGTGTTTAATAATTCTGCATTTGGTATAATTCTGTGTTGCAACAAAATTCTGCATTTGGTATTGTTGTACCCCAAAATTTGCCCTCCCACATTCTTCAAGAAATTGCCAAATCAAGTTTCAAGATTCCCCAAGGGTTGCACAGTGCAAGGGTCTCCTATATAGTCAAAACTAGGGTTTGTGTTCTGGTCAAGAAAATGAAGTTTCCAAAGGCCCAATCAAGTCTCACATGCCTACAAATATGGTCAAGTATCCTCATATCAAGTTTCAAGGCATTCAGCTCAAAATTGCACAGTCAAAAACCCTAATTGCACTACAGTCAACTGTAGGGGCAAAATGGTCATTTGACAGTCAAAGGTTCAAATTTTTGGTCAACATATCATTTTGAATCCACAAACATCATTTGATCAATGCTTGATCATGATTCTCAAAGTATGGCTCAAAAATCATCCAGATGCAAAAGTTTCCTTATTTGGACAGTTGAAAAAGTCAACTGAAATTGACCAGGGCATAACTTTCACATGGATTATCAGAAAAATTCCATCCAAAGCTCATTTTGAAGAGAAAGACATTTCCTACAACTCATCTTCATACTCCAAGTCCAAGAAATGCTCTCACAAAAATTTATCAATTTCAACATTATAGGTCATTTTCAAAAGTCAACAAAAAGAGACTTTAAGTCAAAGGCCATAACTTGAGATTGGTAAATCAAAATGACATGGGACCAAAGACATTGGTTAGAGGACTCAAAGACATTTCCAAAATATCCAAGAACATGAGAAAAGCTTAAAGATTGAGCAAGTTATGCCTTGTGGAAGTTGGGAAATTTTTGGATATTTTGAAAAGTCAACATTACTTCAAATGACCTAAAATTGCTAATGGGCCCATTTTCCTTCCACAATTCATCATTCCAAGCATGTGCACGACCACTTGGCCCAAAGGGAAGTATTTTCTCATTTTTTATCTATTTATTTGAATTTTTATTTATATTAATTCATTTAAATCATTTAAATATGTGAAAAATATTTAACTTACCCTAATCAATCTTTTTATACATGTTTTAGACTCAATAATTCGTGCACATTCAAATATGGGAAGATTTGGTTTGATTGGATCCTAATTGACACAAAATTGCATGGAAAAAGATATGAAAAAATCTTAAGAAATCAAATTTCCAAAATCAATGAATGCAATGGATTTGATTGATTCTTTTTGACCTAATGCACTCACTACATATGCTAGAACACAACCCTAATCAGAATAGACACTAAGCTGCGCAAGAAAGCTCTTCACAAACTTGAAAAAATTGTCAAAAAAGTCAATTCTGAAAACATCATTCCAGGACGATTCAAGACCTAATTCTTGTTTCAATAGCTTCCTCAAGGTTCCCTGGACGTAGTCCAATCAGAAACAACCACTAAAACGCAAGGAATTGGTATACAGCATTCAAGATACCTCATGAAAAATTCATTATCGTGTTTCAATATTTATGCACATTCATAGCATTTTGATTGTAGATTCATGTTCCTTGTGAAATTCTGAAACTAACCAATATGATTAATTGCATTTTTATGCTGTATACACGATTTCACCATGTTTGAGTTCTAGGGTTTGCAGGACCTCAAAATTGGGGGGTTTTATTTAAAGAACAATTGGCCTTCAAGAATACCATGGTTGCAATCAGCAAGTCTGGACGAATGGAAACCACCCATCGCGCCTAATTTATTGACCCTCTAAGACCTATTCGCTATTTTCTGGTAGCTGGCCTAAGAAGACGCGTATAAAACCGTTGCCTCATGTTTTTGTGTTTCAGGAAGGTGGAGAAGACGAACTCGTGGTAGGGAGCGATTGGATCATTTAAAATTCGCGCGCGTTTCCAAAGCCATTGACATTTTTCTTTTATAATATTTATTTGCTATTATATGTTAAATGTATTTGGGATGGCTCAGTGGTAGGTGTACACGTTTGCAATGTCCATGACCTGGGTTCGAGCCCCAGGTCTTACATATTTCCATATTATTTTTCCATAGCAATTCCCATGCGCTTCAAGGCTGCAGGCGCATCATATTCCTTCATCATCTATCCATCCACGTGCACATTGGAATCAGATCAAAGGCTGAGAGTTGGAGAATACGCTACGCCCTAGTCAACGTGCCAGCACGTGAGTCAAAAAGTCCAATAAGGCCAAAGTCAAATGGGCCTGAATTGCTAAAACTACACCTCCTATCTGGGGACTGATACCCCCTTGGTTTGTCACTTCTTTTAATTTTCTTATTTTTTATTCTTGTTATAATTTTTTTATTTTTTCTTTTAATTACTGTTTGTTTAATTTATTATATTTTCATAAAATCATAAAACACATAAAAAAGTCAGAAAAGAGCAAAAATAATCAATATTTTATTTCTAGTATTTGTATAAATAAATTTGCATGTAAACAAAATTAATCTTAAATTAAGTTGCAATTTTAATTCTTTTTATAATAAAAATCTAAAAAATTGTAGAATTAGGGTTTATTCAATTTTTCATCTTTTTATTTATTTTCTTTCATAAAAATTTAATATTATTTATTTATTTTTATAATTAAATTGCATATAAAAATTAGGTTTAAATTAGGTTAAAATTCAACACATTTCTTAATAAATTAAAAATAACTAGAATTAGGATTTGCATCTCATTCAAATTGTAATTAATTTTTCCTATTAAATCTTAAAACATTAAAAACACCAAAAACAAGTCCTTTCTTTCTTTTAATATTAATTAATTTCATCATGTAATTTAATTTTTGCAAAAGGGTCCAACGCCCTCGTTTCGTTTAATTCTCGTTATTTCGCATATTTATTTTATTTCGCTTAAATAATCATGTACCTCTCCCGAAGCCTTGTAATTACTTCTCGCACTTTTTAATTCATTTATTTATTTTTCTGTCAAATCGGGTCCTGGTTAATTTTGGCGATGTGGACCCGCGCCATTTGTAATAGCTTTAGATTTACTTTTCCTCGCAACTTTTAACTGTTAAACAAAGCATGCAAGAATGAATGGCCTTAAATAAAATCAAGCGTAGAACACCAATAACATGACAAGACAAATACAAATGAAAACGACACACGAATCGCACACACCACCCCTAGGGTACGCCTCACTGTTGCCTTGCCTCGAAAGGTGATCGTCGAGTAGAGGATGTCTTAGTAAGTCCTCATGATCCGGGAACCTGGCATGAGGGTAGCTTCTAAGGTGTCTTCCTATTGCTCCGGTGATCACCATATCCCGAACCTCGAATTGACCCGAACACCTCCAACGGTGGTGCTACCTACCTCTCAATGGTGGGATGGCACTACTTTAAAGGACATCTACCCAGACGAATTCCTTAGGGTAGGTAGACGACTCTAGATACTTTCTCTAATTTCAAAACAAATCAAAAAAATACTTTTCACACCAACACCTTTTCAAAAAGCTTTCGAAAGCATTTTTTCAAACACTCTTGAGGACCGATACAAGAGTCGAACTGAAATTTTCAAAGAAACTTTTTAAAACCCACAGTTGAAAAGCAAACAAACCATTTTGAAAACACAAATGAGCAAGTATCTAAGAGCCCATGGATAACCATGGATAGAAAGGGTGCTAACACCTTCCCTTTCTATAATCTACCTCCCGAACCGAGAGCAATCTCTTTAAGGAATTTTTCTGTGCTTTTGTCCTTTCCATTTGGAGAAAATAAAAGACGGTGGCGACTCTTGCTTCCGCGACATTTCGCGAACCAGCGTTAAACAGTCAGTTCCAGATCCACCGATCACAGAACTGGCGACTCTGCTGGGATAATCTTATAAAGTGGGGCGTACCTTAGGATTAAGATCACTGTGTTTTCAATTGTCTTCTTTGCTTGCTTTATTATTGTGGGTTGCTTGGGAGTTCTATAGATCCTAACCCGGATCTGGGGGGATACCTTCTTAGAAAGTAGCAACAAGGTTGTGAGGGAACTGTGCGGGGTATACCGACATGGTTGAAGCAGTCTGCTACGTTGATGTGGCACTTTGGTGTGTACCGGTAACCCTTGAGTTCAGTCAAGGAGAGTACGGGGCCTCCACGTGGTGTCGTGAAGCATCAACAGACCTTAGGAACCTTAATTGAACTATCTTGGCCTCTTTAGGGTAGTGAGATAACTGACTTTGGTGCAATCCGAGGTTGGTTGATACTCGATACTACACTCAATTGAGGGTTGCTTTCCTGGAATATTTCGGTCGCCAGTTCAGTGGCTAAATCGAAACGATGAACAATGAAAGCAATCCCGTGATATTGGGAACCTTAGAACCCGGTTACTTTGATAGGACAGGTTGAGCCCACCAACTTCAAGAGGGTAATACCCAGACCCCATGCTGGCCTAAACTCTAAGGGTTTCTCTTGTGTGACTTGTGTGCCTTCGTACTTGACTACTTGCATGCTTGTTATCTGACACATGAACTACTTGCAGGTTTTGTTTATAGTCCTTAATTAGGACTCATAACAGGGTTTACTAAGTTTCTTGCAGGGTTTGTTTATAGTCCTTAATTAGGGCTCATGACAGGTTTTACTTGAGTTTCTTGCAGGTTTTGGTTTATAGTCCTTAATAGGGACTTGTAACAGAGTTACCCACATCATTCCATGCATAGCATAACATCATACCATTGCATACATCCTGACCCATTTCAAGGATCTCAAGGGCTTGTGATGCAGGTCATGATGAATCAAGCATCTAGCAAGGGGCAAAGAGGATTTATTTTCTTCTAGCCAAAGTTGTCAGGGGCTATGACCCACTCGATATGGTGAGCTTTGACACTTGAAGAAGGTTGCCCTAGCCAAGGTTGTCAGGGGCTATGACACACTTGATATGGTGAGCCTTTGCCCTTGGAAGAAAGACTCTCAACAAATATGGAGTTCCTTCCATCAAGCTACCGGACCCAAATTCTAACAAATTTTCTTGTTTACCCCGCGGGATCCTTGAAAACATTGCATGCATGTCATACACATCATTACATAACAGGTATCTTTGTTGCAGGTCACTTACCATCTCTCGCTGTTTATTTCAGCAATGGCCTTCCAACTAGATAACCAGGACCTTCTTGCTCAAGAGACTCGGT
This sequence comes from Vicia faba, assembly GCA_948472305.1. NCBI lineage: Eukaryota > Viridiplantae > Streptophyta > Magnoliopsida > Fabales > Fabaceae > Vicia > Vicia faba. Next base: position 1,343,794,835 of record OX451739.1, on the reverse strand, counting down.
TCGGGGAAATCCTCCTGAATCTATCCAAGGGGCAGGAGGAGCTAAGGACACTTCTCATGGAGACCTTTGTCAGAAACAGTGCTGAGGGTGAACAGCTGAAACGTCTACAAGATGAGGTAGACACATTGAAAACCCAGATGCTGGGGCAAAGGGCCCTCATTCAAGGTTTAGCTCAGGAGCAAGGAGAGCTGAGAGCCATGATCAGCCAACTTCCTCAAGGCATGAAGCAACCAGCCCAAATCAGGGACCAGGTCATAGAACAGCTTCCAAGAAGGCAAAGGTCGGGTCCAATGAATAGACCTCTCCGAGTTGCTACTATTTCACAGGTCCAACAACGACCTCGCCAAGAACAGCGGGTTGATCAGAACAAGTCGGACGAGCCTAAGAGACAATTCACCAACATCAACATGCCATGGTCACGAGCTTTACAGCACATGTTAAGGATGAACCTGATTGCGGTGATCAACCCTCCTGCAAATCCAAAGACCTCCTCTCCAAGTTACAACCCAGAAGCAAGGTGCGCTTACCATTCTGGTAGCCCGGGGCACGATACTGAGGATTGTTGGGCACTGAGGTACAAGATTCAGAACATGATCGATGCTAAAGAGATCGAGTTCGAGCCCGCCGAGACTCCCAACGTGATCACTTCTCCCTTGCCAAAACATGGCTAAGACTGAAAAGACTTTTGTTCATTCGAATGTTCAAGTTGCAATTTTCTTTTGTTCAAACATTTACTCATTGTTAAAACATTGTTATTTCATTAATGCATCGCTTATGTCTATTTTGAATCAATATATTCGTATTCACTATACGCAAATTATTTTCATATTTTTTCTGATGATCAACTCTCAATCAATAATTCTAAGCCTCTTGAGGGAGGATGACGAAAACGATACCATAATCTACAGTATGCTTTTGAACAGACCCCGCTTATGAGGTACAGGCATTGTTTCAATCCCTAAACACTGGAGTTATAAGGATGATAATCCCTCGTCAACCCCTCTGAGCCAAAGAAGTAGGAGTTTTTCTTTTCGAAATTTAAAACCCTTAATCATAACCTGGGGCAGGGTAGTCTTCTCAGTTGATCCAGGTGCACAACGAATGGCACCAAAAGAGGTCCTTACAAAACAACGAAAGACAGTGATGGTTCCGAACAATCAATAAAGAAAGGCAGTCATTATCTCAAAAAATCATAAATGAAAAGCCCAAGAAGTCAAAACCTATAAAGGGGACTTACGAAACTGGGGCATCCCGCTGACTGTAATTCCAAAAAAGGAAACAGTTCAGGCAAAAAAAGAAAGGGATAACAAAAATCAGACAAGAAAGAGGTCATACGAACCCTCAACAAAAACAAAAATGACTGCCTATTCAAAATAATTTATCAACATCCGAATCATCACCGAAAAATCAGAGCAAAGGCTCAAACAAGGTCTAACGTATGATCAACTGAGTTTAGGTTTGGAGAACATCACGAAGAGCGGGTGGGTACAAATAAAATTTGAGCCTTTATCCTTTGTTTCTTAAACCGTGAACCAGGCCACGTTATAACCCTTAAAAGTCCTAGCTGAAGCATGGGTTAGTTCGAAAGCATACTGTGGCGAAAGGTACCCTGACTCCTGAAGGCCTACAGTAAATACAAAGTTGACATCATGTTTTACAAACATTCACATGTTCTATGAAAAAAAAATGCATTTTCAAAATCTTCAAGACAGACATGAGCTTTGCATTTTTGACATAACTTTGTTTGCATATAACTTTTTGTTTGAACAGCATAGAAATTCGCGCAACGAATATCCGGTGAACAGAAACACCTCCAATCAAGGGGCATGATCATGGTCTATCATCTGGGGCAGTTAAGTCAAGATTCGGAGAATCTCTCAAAGGTCAAATAGCCTGGGGCAAATCTCCGCCTAAGTCACTTGGGGCACCCCAACAACGAATCTTGCCTGATTAAACATCTTATGGGGGCAGAACAAAACACTTCCAACAGGGGCAGCTCCCTACATTCCCTGAACGTGGACATAGTCGAAAAGATACTACGCATGAACAAAAGACCCGCTAGGTTGACACACCTAGGCAAAAATAAGGGCTTCCCGGCGAACCAAAAGGGTTCGGACAAAAATAAGGGATGAAACAAAAAAAATCTGTACACCCGGCAAGTCGAAAACCTGAAAAGGCGGCTTGGACAAAAATGGGTATCCCGGTGGACTGAAAACCCGAAAGGGCGGTCCAGGCAAAAATTAGGGATTTAAGCGTACAACTATGTCCCGGCATCTCGTCACTTGTCTTCCAGAAGATTTGTCAAACGACCTCCAAGATATCTTCTCCCTTCACCTCAGAAACAGGGGCAATAAAGAGTGGTCTAAGCGATCTAACTGTTCCATCCTCCAAGGTACCAAGGTAGGTTCAGCTAAAGAACATAACCAGGCATCTTGATTCCCCAGAGAGAGTCAGCAGTCAGTGCATTCTTCTCCAAGTAGAGCCATCAAATCTTAAGGAAGTTGGGTATCCTCCAGCAGATCTCAACACTTCCCCAGCAGCATGCATATTCTTAAACAAGCATCCCCGGCAATCTTGGTCTAAAGATTGTTCCCCGGCGGCATACCAACATTCAAAGGAATCACTTCCCCAGCATATCAAAACTTCCCCCAGGAAAATTGGAATTCATCTCCCCAAGCAGTAAGCTTATCCCCAGTAGATTCTGGAAGCTTATCCCTCGCAGAGCACGAACGCGTCGTCCGGCTTGATTTAAAGAGTTATTTCCTTAACAGGATATAACTGGGTTATCCTCAGCCAAAAGCCACGGAAAGGTCGTCGTCAATACAGTCTTCTTATCCCCAGCAAGTTACTACTAACAATACAACAAGGGTATCCCCAGCAAGTTATTATCAACAATTCAACAAAATATCTCTCTCCCCACAGGGTATCACTCCCCAGCAAGGTCGCTAGAGTATATTTTCTCCCCGCAGAATCTTCCATTTGCCAAGTTTATTCCGCAACGGAATCATTTTCTCCTACCGATATTCTTGCAGTTATCATCCCCAGCGGAAGCAAAATCTATTCTCCCACAGCAGCCCAGGAGTGACTTCCCGGCATCCGTCAAGGATTTATTTTCCTAGACGAAAACATACATTCATAAAACATCACATACATCATTATAGCATGCATAGACGCATCATATCATACAAATCTCATTTATGTTGAGAACATCATTGCTTGATCCATATCATGCATTGCATATGACTGACCTTTACCTTTAAGGAAAGATGCAGTTGAAATTCTCAATCATATTTCAAGACCTAGACCGGTTCAGTTAATCGACTCCAAAGATTTCTTATCCAGTCCCAGGCCTTCTCTAGTCCAGTTAAGTCGACTCCCAACAGATTTTTCCTGATGAAGACTCAGTAGAAGTTATCAGACTATAATGGTTCTCTCTCCGACAGTGCATGAGATTTCCATTTTAGGTTTTTTCTTTAAGATTATAATTCCATTTTGGTTCTCTCTCCGACGGTGCATGAGATTTCCATTCTAGGTTTTTCTTTCAGATTATGTTTTCCTAATGGTTCTCTCTCCGACGGTGCATGAGATTTCCATTTTAGGTTTTTCTTTAAGATTATAATTCCATTTTGGTTCTCTCTCCGACGGTGCATGAGATTTCCATTCTAGGTTTTTCTTTCAGATTATGTTTTCCTAATGGTTCTCTCTCCGACGGTGCATGAGATTTCCATTTTAGGTTTTTTCTTTAAGATTATAATTCCATTTTGGTTCTCTCTCCGACGGTGCATGAGATTTCCATTCTAGGTTTTTCTTTCAGATTATGTTTTCCTAATGGTTCTCTCTCCGACGGTGCATGAGATTTCCATGTTAGGTTTTTTCTTTAAGATTATAATTCCATTTTGGTTCTCTCTCCGACGGTGCATGAGATTTCCATTCTAGGTTTTTCTTTCAGATTATGTTTTCCTATTGGTTCTCTCTCCGACGGTGCATGAGATTTCCATTTTAGGTTTTTCTTTGAGATTATATTTTCCTATTGGTTCTCTCTCCGACGGTGCATGAGATTTCCATTTTAGGTTTTTCTTTAAGATTATAATTTTCCTATTGGTTCTCTCTCTGACGGTGCATGAGATTTCCATTTTAGGTTTTTCTTTAAGATTATAATTTTCCTATTGGTTTTCTCTCCGACGGTGCATGAGATTTCCATTTTAGGTTTTTTCTTTAAGATTATATTTTCCTATTGGTTCTCTCTCCGACGGTGCATGAGATTTCCATTTTAGGTTTTTTCTTTAAGATTATATTTTCCTATTGGTTCTCTCTCCGACGGTGCATGAGATTTCCATTTTAGGTTCTTCTTTAAGATTATATTTTCCTATTGGTTCTCTCTCCGACGGTGCATGAGATTTCCATTTTAGGTTTTTCTTTAAGATTATAATTTTCCTATTGGTTTTCTCTCCGACGGTGCATGAGATTTCCATTTCAGGTTTTCCTTTTCAGATTATAATTTCCTATGGGTCCCTCTCCGACGGTGAGTGAGGTGATAATTCCCTTTCAGATTATAAATGCCTATTGGTTCTCTTCCCGATACTGCGAAGAAGGTAATTCACGCCAAGATTTTTCTCAACGAGCGTTGTTGAAGTTAAAGTCACCCAAGGTTCTCTTACCATTCATGCTAAGGTAGCAACCATCCCTGGTTCATTCGTCATCTTGTGAAGCTCCAGACTCAGCTCCTGCAACCAGTCAGGATACATCTATACCAAGCATCTGAAAACCAGTTCCTGCAACGTGTCAGGTACTCTTTTTTCTTTTGCAGGTATGCAGGTTCTCGCTAAGGAATCTCTTACGCGATCAACATCTAGATGGCATCTATAAGCCCATCATCCTATTCATCAATCTCCAAATGGCATCTATAAGCCCATTCCACCACACTGCTACTATGTGAGCGCAAATTTCTAGGCACTCTAGTGTTCAATCATCTTCTACCCTCGGATTACGAAAGGCACGTCCGCCAATCTGCATCCTCAGGTCTAAGAAGATTGAACAGGGGCAACTGTTGTACCCCAAAATTTGCCCTCCCACATTCTTCAAGAAATTGCCAAATCAAGTTTCAAGATTCCCCAAGGGTTGCACAGTGCAAGGGTCTCCTATATAGTCAAAACTAGGGTTTGTGTTCTGGTCAAGAAAATGAAGTTTCCAAAGGCCCAATCAAGTCTCACATGCCTACAAATATGGTCAAGTATCCTCATATCAAGTTTCAAGGCATTCAGCTCAAAATTGCACAGTCAAAAACCCTAATTGCACTACAGTCAACTGTAGGGGCAAAATGGTCATTTGACAGTCAAAGGTTCAAATTTTTGGTCAACATATCATTTTTAAGCCACAAACATCATTTGATCAATGCTTGATCATGATTCTCAAAGTATGGCTCAAAAATCATCCAGATGCAAAAGTTTCCTTATTTGGACAGCTGAAAAAGTCAACTGAAATTGACCAGGGCATAACTTTCACATGGATTATCAGAAAAATTCCATCCAAAGCTCATTTTGAAGAGAAAGACATTTCCTACAACTCATCTTCATACTCCAAGTCCAAGAAATGCTCTCACAAAAAGTTATCAATTTCAACATTATAGGTCATTTTCAAAAGTCAACAAAAAGAGACTTTAAGTCAAAGGCCATAACTTGAGATTGGTAAATCAAAATGACATGGGACCAAAGACATTGGTTAGAGGACTCAAAGTCCTTTCCAAAATGTCCAAGAACATGAGAAAAGCTTAAAAATTGAGCAAGTTATGCCTTGTGGAAGTTGGGAAATTTTTGGATATTTTGAAAAGTCAACATTACTTCAAATGACCTAAAATTGCTAATGGGCCCATTTTCCTTCCACAATTCATCATTCCAAGCATGTGCACGACCACTTGGCCCAAAGGGAAGTATTTTCTCATTTTTTTATCTATTTATTTGAATTTTTATTTATATTAATTCATTTAAATCATTTAAATATGTGAAAAATATTTAACTTACCCTAATCAATCTTTTTATACATGTTTTAGACTCAATAATTCGTGCACATTCAAATATGGGAAGATTTGGTTTGATTGGATCCTAATTGACACAAAATTGCATGGAAAAAGATATGAAAAAATCTTAAGAAATCAAATTTCCAAAATCAATGAATGCAATGGATTTGATTGATTCTTTTTGACCTAATGCACTCACTACATATGCTAGAACACAACCCTAATCAGAATAGACACTAAGCTGCGCAAGAAAGCTCTTCACAAACTTGAAAAAATTGTCAAAAAAGTCAATTCTGAAAACATCATTCCAGGACGATTCAAGACCTAATTCTTGTTTCAATAGCTTCCTCAAGGTTCCCTGGACGTAGTCCAATCAGAAACAACCACTAAAACGCAAGGAATTGGTATACAGCATTCAAGATACCTCATGAAAAATTCATTATCGTGTTTCAATATTTACGCACATTCATAGCATTTTGATTGTAGATTCATGTTCCTTGTGAAATTCTGAAACTAACCAATATGATTAATTGCATTTTTATGCTGTATACACGATTTCACCATGTTTGAGTTCTAGGGTTTGCAGGACCTCAAAATTGGGGGTTTTTATTTAAAGAACAATTGGCCTTCAAGAATACCATGGTTGCAATCAGCAAGTCTGGACGAATGGAAACCACCCATCGCGCCTAATTTATTGACCCTCTAAGACCTATTCGCTATTTTCTGGTAGCTGGCCTAAGAAGACGCGTATAAAACCGTTGCCTCATGTTTTTGTGTTTCAGGAAGGTGGAGAAGACGAACTCGTGGCAGGGAGCGATTGGATCATTTAAAATTCGCGCGCGTTTCCAAAGCCATTGACATTTTTCTTTTATAATATTTATTTGCTATTATATGTTAAATGTATTTGGGATGGCTCAGTGGTAGGTGTACACGTTTGCAATGTCCATGACCTGGGTTCGAGCCCCAGGTCTTACATATTTCCATATTATTTTTCCATAGCAATTCCCATGCGCTTCAAGGCTGCAGGCGCATCATATTCCTTCATCATCTGTCCATCCACGTGCACATTGGAATCAGATCAAAGGCTGAGAGTTGGAGAATACGCTACGCCCTAGTCAACGTGCCAGCACGTGAGTCAAAAAGTCCAATAAGGCCAAAGTCAAATGGGCCTGAATTGCTAAAACTACACCTCCTATCTGGGGACTGATACCCCCTTGGTTTGTCACTTCTTTTAATTTTCTTATTTTTTATTCTTGTTATAATTTTTTTATTTTTTCTTTTAATTACTGTTTGTTTAATTTATTATATTTTCATAAAATCATAAAACACATAAAAAAGTCAGAAAAGAGCAAAAATAATCAATATTTTATTTCTAGTATTTGTATAAATAAATTTGCATGTAAACAAAATTAATCTTAAATTAAGTTGCAATTTTAATTCTTTTTATAATAAAAATCTAAAAAATGTAGAATTAGGGTTTATTCAATTTTTCATCTTTTTATTTATTTTCTTTCATAAAAATTTAATATTATTTATTTATTTTTATAATTAAATTGCATATAAAAATTAGGTTTAAATTAGGTTAAAATTCAACACATTTCTTAATAAATTAAAAATAACTAGAATTAGGATTTGCATCTCATTCAAATTGTAATTAATTTTTCCTATTAAATCTTAAAACATTAAAAACACCAAAAACAAGTCCTTTCTTTCTTTTAATATTAATTAATTTCATCATGTAATTTAATTTTTGCAAAAGGGTCCAACGCCCTCGTTTCGTTTAATTCTCGTTATTTCGCATATTTATTTTATTTCGCTTAAATAATCATGTACCTCTCCCGAAGCCTTGTAATTACTTCTCGCACTTTTTAATTCATTTATTTATTTTTCTGTCAAATCGGGTCCTGGTTAATTTTGGCGATGTGGACCCGCGCCATTTGTAATAGCTTTAGATTTACTTTTCCTCGCAACTTTTAACTGTTAAACAAAGCATGCAAGAATGAATGGCCTTAAATAAAATCAAGCGTAGAACACCAATAACATGACAAGACAAATACAAATGAAAACGACACACGAATCGCACACACCACCCCTAGGGTACGCCTCACTGTTGCCTTGCCTCGAAAGGTGATCGTCGAGTAGAGGATGTCTTAGTAAGTCCTCATGATCCGGGAACCTGGCATGAGGGTAGCTTCTAAGGTGTCTTCCTATTGCTCCGGTGATCACCATGTCCCGAACCTCGAATTGACCCGAACACCTCCAACGGTGGTGCTACCTACCTCTCAATGGTGGGATGGCACTACTTTAAAGGACATCTACCCAGACGAATTCCTTAGGGTAGGTAGACGACTCTAGATACTTGCTCTAATTTCAAAACAAATCAAAAAAATACTTTTCACACCAACACCTTTTCAAAAAGCTTTCGAAAGCATTTTTTCAAACACTCTTGAGGACCGATACAAGAGTCGAACTGAAATTTTCAAAGAAACTTTTTAAAACCCACAGTTGAAAAGCAAACAAACCATTTTGAAAACACAAATGAGCAAGTATCTAAGAGCCCATGGATAACCATGGATAGAAAGGGTGTTAACACCTTCCCTTTCTATAATCTACCTCCCGAACCGAGAGCAATCTCTTTAAGGAATTTTTCTGTGCTTTTGTCCTTTCCATTTGGAGAAAATAAAAGACGGTGGCGACTCTTGCTTCCGCGACATTTCGCGAACCAGCGTTAAACAGTCAGTTCCAGATCCACCGATCACAGGTATAATTCTGCATTTGGTATAATTCTGCAACAAAATTCTGTGTTTAATTAGTTATAATTCTGCATCTGCATTTAGGTATAATTTAGGTATAATAATTCTGCATTTTTTCTGTATTTAGGTAGACCATTTTTTCTGCATTTGTAATGGCCTACATAATGTTTCATTATTACACTGAGAAGTTATACTTAATGGTCTACATAATGAAACAAATTCAAGTGCAATTGCAATTTATAAACCTCAAACATCATCATTTCATTATAAACCATGAGTAGTTATACACCTCAAACATCATTACGAACTAAACAACATAGAAACTCCAACATTAATAAACCTACACACAACAATACAAATAAACCTCCAATACTAATAAACCTACATCATTTCATTATTATTGTTGCAACAAATGCAACCAACACAAAGATGGTTATGAACCAATTAATGGGTTTGAATCGGTCCTGGGTTTGAATCGGTCCAAGCCGTCATCAACGGAGCATCGATACCACAGTGGCATTCATGTATAACAGAACGATTCCTGTAGCTCGGATTCGACACGGATTTTTGAGACATGTTGGATGCTTGCATGAAGGAAGAGAAGGTAGATGGAATAGAAGGTAGATGGAGGTCATACCAAGAAGGAAGGTTGTAGATGACCAGAAGCAAGGATGGAAGAGGAAATTAGGTTAAGCAATTTGAGATTTTCAGAAAATATGAATTATGAAATTAAAAATTCATTTGGAAATTAATATCACTTATTTAAATGTTTAAAAAATATTATTCTAAATAAGAAATAAGAAAATAATACGTGGCATTACTCTCCCTGTGCCATGTCACTTTTTGGGCAGCCAGATGGAGGGGGGCTTCAAAAATCCCAAATTTGAAAACTTTGGGGACTAGAAACCTGGCTTTTAAACTAGGGGGATCGAAACTCCAAAAACCTTAAACTAGGGGGGTCAAAAATGCATTTAAGCCTAATATAAAAATATTATACATTTTATTTTTATACTTAAAATATTATTTTCTCACAAATATTATTTTTTTAAACATTTTTGTACATATTTTTATTTATTTTCTTGTACATAAATGAATAAATAATTAATATAATGTATTTTCTTTTAAAACCAAAATTAGGGTTTTTCACCCTTTCCAAAAATAATCTTCCCTATTTTTAGGATATTAAATAATTTATTTTACATACATAAAATAAAATACAAAAACATTTTTTGCATATTTATAATATATTGCATATTTAAATAATTGTCAATTTATTATTTGTACAATGAATTCAATTTGGTTGTAATAGTTGAATTAGGGTCTTATTTTCTTGCAAATATCCCCCTATTCAAACTTGTATCCCCCTCCCCATATCAATGTTGTAATAGTTGTAGATTTACTTTTACGCACTTTATTGCTTTCAAAAATGCATGCTTATTAAATTAGGGTTTGTATGCAAGAACAAAAATCAAAACAAATAGTATGACTAATACAAGACAAAAATGCATGAAAAATGACAACACAATGCACACAAGCACCCCTAGGGTTTCATCCACTTGTTTCCTTAAAAACAAAGGGCCATGGTGTGCATGCTAGGTATCTTGGCAAAACAAAAACAAAACAAAAAGATCATAGTCCCTCAATGACGCTATCTTGGTTGCCTATATAAAAATGATCTAGTCCCTCAAAACTTGCTAAGATACTTGGCAACATTATTATCATGGTCATACGATGACCCACTCCTGTCCCGTTTAACATCCAAATAAAATGGTAAAACAACAATGTAAAAGGGTTAAAAATGTGTAGGAAAGATCTTTGAGTAGGGTAGACAACTCCTAGTTACTTGATCAACTTGCAAAACATCCTTGCTAATTTCAAAACACACACAATTTCAAAACATTTCCCAAAAATAAACTTTCAAACATTGAAACATTTTTCAAAAGACAAACACCTTTGTATACATTCAAACAAGAATTATTACAAAGGTTGCCTAAACAAAGGCCTCTTTTCAAAATACTTTCAAAACCACACACAAAAGCACCATTTCAAACAATTGAAAAGCAAAATCAAGTGATCTAAACAAGTAACTAAGAGTCCATGGATAACCATAGATAAAAAGGGTGCTAGCACCTTCCCTTTTCATAATCTACCCCCCCCCCCCCCCCGAACCCAAGAAAACATCTCAAAGGTATTTCCTGTGCTTTTTGACCTTTCCTTTGGATAAAATAAAAAGTCGGTGGCGACTCTTGCTTAACCGAAACATTTGCGAAGATAAACCCAAAACCTCAAGTCAGTTCTCCCACCGTATCACAGAACTGGTGACTCTGCTGGGGAAAATCTAAAAGTGGGGTTACCTTAGGGTTTAGATCACCTTTACATGCTTACCTTATTTTCTTTGATTGCTTTACATTTGGTTCTATTGTTTGGGTTTGAATCCTCTAGCCGGATTTGGGAAATATTCATAGGTAAATAGCAATACATTGTGGAAACTGTGCGGGGTATACCGACATGGTTGAAGCAATAACTATAATAGTGCGATATATTTATGGGTACCGGTAGCCTTTGAGTCAATCAAAGAGAATACGGGGCCGCTGAGTGATGTCATGAAGCACTAATGGACTTTTAGAACCTTTACTTGACCATCTTGGCCTTTTTAGGGGTAGTGAGATGACCGACTTTGGTGCAGTCCGAAGTTGGTAGATACTCGATACTACACTCATTGAGGGTTGTTTTCTTGGAATATTTCGGTCGCCAATAAAGTGGCTAAACTGAAACAATGAACACAGAAAATAATCCAGTGATATTGAGCTCCTTAGAAACCGGTTACTATTTATAGGATAGGTTGAGCCAACTAAACTTCAAGAGGGTACTTACCTATGAAACCCCATGCAAGCCTGAAACTAGGAACTTGTGTGATTTGCTTGTACATATACTTGTGCATAACATCATGGACATCATGAAAGCATCATTTGCATCCACTAACCATTTCAAGGATTTTGGATCTTCATCTTTGTTCCTATTTTGTAGGTTATGGAATCACTCCGTAGAAAACAATCCAAGTCAACCTTGTGAGAATTCTTCCTTAACTCAAGGAGCTTACTTCCAAGATTCCAGAGTATTCTCCATTCACTGAAAGACATGGTCAACTTCTCAACTTGGTCAACTCCAACACAGAGGAAGACATGGTGAAAGTTCTCTTCCAGTTCTTTGACCCCCTACACCACTGCTTCACATTTCCTAACTACCAACTAGTGCCTACTTTGGAGGAATTTTCTCAACTCTTGAGGATTCCTATTCTCCATCAACTACCCTTCAACAGTATGAAAAGAGATCCAAAGCCTGAAGATGTTGCTCAAGCCCTACACTTGCAACCATCTGATATCATAGGTCATTGGGAAACCATAAGTAGTGTCAAGGGTTTCTTGGAAAAGTTTCTATTTGAGAAGGCACAAGACTGCTGGAATTCTCTAGACCTGCAAGCTTTTGAGGAGATTGTAGCACTTCTCATCTATGGGTTGGTCTTGTTCCCAAACCCTGATCAGCTTATATATGTGAATGCTTTCAAGATTTTCATATCTCGCAACCCGGTGCCTACATTGCTTGGGGATATCCTCCACTCATTTCACACACGAACAATGAGGAAAAGACGTGTTCTCATGTGCTGCACTCCTCTTCTAGCAAGGCGGTTTATTTCTCACCTTCCCCAATCAGTCTTGAAGAATGAGCAAGGCTTGAGGTGGTCACAACGATTGATGACTCTCACATATTCAGATGTTCATTGGTTTTCTTGGTCCAGAGAAAATATTATCATCATTGATCATTGTGGGGAATTCCCTAATGTCCCTCTACTTGGAATTAGGGGAGGCATTACCTACAACCCCTGCTTGGCTCTGAGATAGTTTGGGTATGCCCGAAGGGATGGTCCACATGACATACTGATTCCAGACTTGGTTTTTGACTTCGACAACGATGCTCAAGGACTTCGACAAAGGTTCATCCGAGCTTGGAGGATGCCCAACAAGGTAGACAGTAAGACCTTGGGACACAAGAATTCCATCCCCCTTGAGCCTTACCTCAAGTGGGTACGAACCTGCGCCCAAAGTCTTATGATGCCTTACCCCTACATTATCCCTATGATCAAAGAGCCTGTTATGGAAGGAGAGGTTCCATACACCCTCCTACATCCTGACATGCCAACATCATTGGAAGATTTACAAAGGAGTTTGATACAGCTCAAGAGAGAACGCGATATGTTTGAATCCCAATTATATGCCAGTGAGAAGAATTTTTTAGAACTTACTCGTCAACTTCACAAAGAGCAGACTCTCAACACTTACATTGCACCAAAGAGGATGCGTAACATCTTTTTACCTTAGAATTTTGTATTATTTTGCCCATGGGGCATTGATGTACTAACAAATTCTATCTTATTAATATGGCGTTTGTCCCTTTTTTTTTAAAACAAATTTGAATTTCTGAATCCTTGAATGCATTACATGAATACATATCATTCATCATATGCATAAACAGGTCTTCACACCAGGTTTCCTTATCTCTCTGTTGTTTATTTCAGCAAGATGGATATAGAGCAGACGATCAAAGACTTACAAGCGCAGAATTCACAGTTCCAGCAACTACTCATGACCTTGGCAAAGGGTGAGGAGGATCTTAAAGCTCTATTAGAGAAGGAAAAGGAAAAAGAGAAAAAGAAAAAGAAGAGAGTTGGTGTGGCTACTTTGGGTAGAAGATTTGAAGGTCAAGCTAGAAGGGTCCTGGATTTCCCCTCAACATCTGATAAAGGGGTAGGAAAAGGAAAGGGAGTTGCAGTACCATCTGAGTCCGAGGAAGAAGAAGAGGAGGAGGATGAAGACTATTCTGAACAGAAGTATCCTCCTGCAGATGAAAAATACAAGAATCTGGAAGAACGTCTGGCAGCCATGGAGATTCAGAGGGTGCCTGGGTTGGACTTTGAAGAGCTGGGTTTGGTTTCTGGGATTGTCATTCCCCCCAAGTTCAAAGTGCCTCTTTTTTCTAAGTACGATGGGGTGTCTTGCCCAAAGATGCACCTACGGTATTACGTCAGAAAAATTCAACCACATTCTTCAGACAAGGACCTGTGGGTCCATTTCTTCCAGGACAGTTTGTCGGGGACGCAATTGGATTGGTTCTACCAGCTAGAGAGGTCTGATGTGCACAATTAGGAGGATTTGGCTGCTGCCTTCTACAAGCAGTATCAATATAATGCAGACTTAGCACCAACTCGTACTCAATTACAGAGTATGGGTATGGTCTCAAATGAAGGCTTTAAGGAGTATGCCCAGAAATGGAGAGACTTGGCGGGACGAGTTCAACCACCTCTATCTGAGATAGAGCTTTTAGATATGTTCTTGGGTACACTGTCAGGCCCCTTTTTCAATCAACTGATTAGAAGTTCGTCTGCGGGGTTCACCGAGTTGATTCTAACTGGTGAAAGAGTTGAAGCCGGAACCAAGAGCGGTAAAATTAAAAAAGATGCATCTGCTTCCGCTGCCATCAAGAAGCCTTTTCCATCAAAGAAATAAGTCTCAACTGTCTACTCCTAAAGAGGTCAGGGAAGAGTTGAGCGCCGGCCAGCGGTGGGGGCCGTAATGATTCAGAAGTCTGCAGCTGATCAGCCCAGAAACAATCAACCTAGAACCAACCAGCAAAGGGTGGAAAGGCCTGCACGACAATACACCCGAATAAATATGACTCCTGATCAGGTTCTACCCCATCTCTTAAAGTTAAATCTTGCAACCTTGAAAGAGGCACCGAAGAATCCGAATACAACTTCTCCTTTCTACCATGCGAATGCCAAGTGTGCTTATCATTCAGACATCCTGGGGCATGACACCAACAGTTGTTGGGCCCTCAAGAATAAGATTCAGGATTTAATAGACGCTAATGAAGTGGAATTCGATGCCCCTGAAAAGCCGAATGTGATCCCTGCTCCAATGCCAAAGCATGGCCACAATACCCATGTTGTTGAAGAAGATCTTTATGTTGCTACTGTTGATGATTTGATGACTCCGTTACCAATAATCAAGCTAAATTTGTTGAAGGCTGGGATTTTCCCAGGATGTGAAAAGGATTGCTACCTTTGTTCATCCTTACCAACTGAATGTCCGTTGTTGAAGTTAGGCATCCAACGCCTAATGGATAATCAAGAAATCCTTTTTGAAAAGACTCCTGTTACACCTACTCCTGTCAATGATATTTCAATAATTACCATATCCGCCAATATTTCCAAGGTCTCCAAAAGACCTGTTAAGATTACATCCGATCCAAAAATTGTACCTCTGAAGATAACCATGCCGGGGCCTATCCCGTACAAGTCCAACAAATCAATACCGTGGAACTATGGGGGAGAGATCTTCTACCACGGTATTAAGCAGATTGAATCAACTGAAGAAAGTTCTGATGAAGAGACTCCTGACATTGGAAATATTGTTGGAACGAGTAAAATCACCCGCAGCGAAAGAATTTTCTCTCCGAAGATTGCTCCTCCAAGGGCAGTCTTCGGACCCTCAATTGCTCCTAAGGTTACTCCTGTACCGGTCAAGATATCTGTGAGAACTCCAGTTATTGAAGAAGTTGTTACTCCTATGGTTGTACCCTCTGCTGTTCCTGATGATAGAGGGAAAGGGATCCAAGATGCACCCGTCAGGACGAGGGCCCAACCTTTGGTCATCCCTGAGACCACCCAAAGAGAAATGGAAGAGATTTTGAAAATAATTAAGAAAAGCGATTATGATGTTGTGGAGCAACTGGGGCAAACCCCCTCAAAGATCTTTATGCTGGTCCTGCTGCTTTGTTCAGAGGCTCATGCCAATGCTTTGATTAGATTCTTGAAGATGGCCCACGTTCCACAGGAAACCTCCACGGAGCAGTTCCAGGAATGTGTAGCCAGCCTAACAGCAGACAACAGTCTTGGATTCTCCGATGCTGATTTAACATCTAAAGGGAGAACGCATAATGACGCTCTGCATGTCTCGGTGGAATGCAGAGGGACTACTCTAGCTCACGTTTTGGTTGATACCGGGTCGTCTTTAAATGTCTTGCCAAAGAAAGCATTGGACAGATTGGACTGTGAAGGTTTAACCCTGAAGCCCAACAACATCATTGTCAGAGCCTTTGATGGTTCTAAAAGGATGGTCCACGGGGAGGTGGTCATCCCGATTAAAGTGGGAATTGAAACCTTTAACTCCACATTCTATGTGATGGACATCCGTCCTTCCTATTCTTGCTTGTTGGGAAGACCCTGGATCCACAATGTTGGGGCTGTCACTTCTTCTCTGCATCAAAGCTCAAGTACCCAGTCCAGGGGAAAATTATAACTGTTCATGGCGAGGAGGAGTACATGATAAGCCATCTAAATTCTTTCTGCTATGTTGAATTGGATGGTGAATTCATCGAGACCCCCTTTCAGCACTTTGAAGAGGTTTCTCCTGAAGTTGCAGCAACCAAGACAGTGTCTTATGTACCCTTGTGTTCTAAGCATGTGCCTCGGATGTCGTCTCTCAAAGATGCAAAGGCTATGATTGAAGAAGGAGGAAGCACAATATGGGGTCAGCTACCAGACTATCCTTTCAAATCTGATAAATCCGGCTTGGGTTTCACCGCTTCTGCTCAAAAGGTTGTACGCCGCGCTCGGGCTGGAGGTCCACTAGTGAAGATCACCCATCATGGAGTCAATGCTTTGGAGGATGGTGAAGAGGAGAGCAACTTTGAAGACAGGATTTTCCCTACTGTTGGAGGAGGACTAAACAACTAGGAGGCAAAGGACTTTGTTCGCATTAATTTCATAAATCAGTAATTTATCTTTCAAACATTTTTGTTGGTCTGTAATAATTCTTAAACAATTCGTACACTTTTTGCCTTGTGCCTTACCCGAGGCACATAGGTCCATTTGTAAGGGTTTGATTTTTCATCTTCATATGCCATTTTAATGAATCATGAACGTTTCCACATATAAACTTTTGTGTTCATTTTCTTTCTTTTTACATTTTATTTGTTTAAAGATGGCTATCCCTTACACACACCCACACTCACAAAATGCAGGTACCCTTCCATTCCAGATTCCATGGGTAACAATTCTGCTATGGCCTTCAGTGACCCTGAATATCTGGTCAATCATGCCGAATGCGAAGGTGATGAAGACTGTGAGGTGCCGGGAGAGTTGGTTAGGTTGCTATAACAGGAAGAAAGGGCTATTCTACCTCATGAGGAGTTGTTAGAGACTATCAACTTGGGTACTGATGAAGATAGAAAAGAAGTCAGAGTGGGTGCCAACCTAGAGCCAAGTGTCAAAGAGCGCTTAGTTCAACTGTTGAATGAATATGTTGAGATCTTCTCCTGGTCTTACAAAGACATGCCGGGACTCAATACAGATATTGTGGTTCACCGTCTCCCTACAAGAGAAGACTGTCCACCAATCAAACAGAAAGTCCGCCGCATGAGGCCCGACATGTCAGAAAAGATCAAAGCAGAAGTAATGAAGCAGTTCAATGCTGGATTTCTTGCTGTTACTTCCTATCCACAATGAGTTGCTAACATTGTGCCCGTGCCTAAGAAGGACAGAAAAGTGAGAATATGCGTGGATTACAGAGACTTAAACAGGGCTAGCCCTAAAGATGACTTTCCACTACCGCACATCGACATCTTGGTTGACAATACTGCTCAGCACAAGGTATTTTCTTTCATGGATGGATTTTCAGGGTACAACCAGATCAAAATGGCCCCTGAAGACATGGAGAAAACTACTTTTGTTACACAGTGGGGTACCTTCTGCTATAAAGTGATGCCATTCGGACTGAAGAATGTCGGGGCAACCTATCAGCGCGCCATGGTAGCTTTGTTTCATGATATGATACATCATGAGATTGAAATCTACGTAGATGACATGATAGCCCGTCCACAGACAGAAGAAGAGCACCTCGACCATTTGCAAAAGCTGTTTGTCAGGTTGAAGGAGTACAAGCTCAGACTGAACCCTAACAAGTGCACCTTTAGAGTCAGGTCTAGTAAACTCTTGGGATTAATTGTCAGCAACAAAGGCATCTAGGTTGATCCTGCCAAAGTCAAAGCTATACAAGAAATTCCTGCCCCTCGCACTGAAAAGGAGGTCAAAGGTTTCTTGGGACGCCTAAACTACATTGCTAGGTTCATCTCTCACCTAACACCTACCTGTGAGCCAATCTTCAAGCTGTTGAAGAAAGATCAGGTGGTTAAATGGAATGATGACTATCAAGTTGCTTTCAATAAAATCAAGGAGTACTTGCTAGAACCTCCTATCTTGACGCCTCCCGTCGAAGGAAGACCGCTAATCATGTATCTGACTGTTTTGGATAATTCAATGGGGTGCATACTGGGCCAACATGACGAGTCTGGCCGAAAAGAGCATGCCATTTATTACCTTAGCAAAAAGTTTACCGACTGTGAGACCCGATACTCACTACTCGAGAAAACTTGTTGCGCTTTGGTATGGGTTGCTCGCCGGCTAAGGCAGTATATGTTGACTCATACCACTCTACTGATATCTAATATGGATCCAATCAAGTACATCTTTGAAAAGCCGGCTTTATCTGGAAGAATAGCTAGGTGGCAGATGATCCTGACCGAATACGATATACAGTACATGACCCAAAAGGCTATAAAGGGGAGTGTATTAGCTGACCATCTGGCTCATCAAGCTATCGAAGATTACCAATCCATGAAGTTTGACTTCCCTGACGAAGACATTATGACTTTGGAAAACATTGAAGACTTCAGACCGTATGACGGACCTGAACAAGGATCCCGATGGACCCTGTACTTTGATGGTGCTTTTAATGCACTTGGCAACGATATCGGTGCTGTGCTCATCTCACCAGAAGGTTGCCATACACCTTTCACTGATAGACTTTGCTTTAACTGCACCAACAACATGGCCGAGTATGAAGCTTGTATCTTTGGTCTTAAGGCTGCAATAGAATTGGGAATCAAATCTTTGGTTGTGTTTGGAGACTCATCTTTGGTCATCAGTCAGATCAAAGGAGAGTGGGACACTAAACATCCCAACCTCATCCCTTACAAAGAACGTGTCCTGACATTGTTACCTCATTTCGAGCAGATTACCTTCGAGCACTTCCCGCGAGAAGAGAACCAGCTAGCAGATGCTCTAGCTACAATGTCCTCCATGTTTAAACTTAACTGGGATAATGAGGCTCCCCAAATCACCATCGAGCGAATGGATGAACCTGCATATTGTCACGAGATTAATACCGAAGAAGGTGGATCGACCTTGGTTTCACGAAGTCAAAAGGTATCTCGAGGCTCAAGAATACCCTGAAGGAGCTTTGGTCAACGACAAAAAGTTCTTAAGGAGGTTCTCGGCTAAGTTCTTCTTGAGTAATGGTATCCTATACAAGCGCAATCATGATTGCATTCTGCTCTTATGTGTAGACAAGGTTGAAGCTGAGGAGATCATGGCTGAACTGCACAATGGTACCTTTGGCACTCACTCAAGTGGGAATATGATGGCTAAGAAGATTCTACGGGCATGCTATTACTGGTCTACCATGGAAGCTGACTGCCATCAACATTCCCGTACTTGTCACAAATGCCAAATCTATGAGGACAAGGTACATATTCCTCCAGTTCCTCTCAATGTCTTAACAGCTCCTTGGCCATTCGCTATATGGGGAATCAACATGATTGGAGAGATCAAGCCTACAACACCCAATGGACACTGCTTCATCCTGGTGGCCATTGATTACTTTACCAAATGGGTCAAAGCAGTTTCCTTCGCCTCCGTTACAAAGAATTTTGTTGCCCACTTCATCAAGCAGAACCTCATTTGCCGGTATGGTATCCCCGACAGGATCATCACTGACAACGGTACAAACCTTAACAACACTATGATCACCGCCTTGTGCGAGAAGTTCTAAATTCAACATCACAATTCATCTCCCTATTGGCCCAAGATGAACGGTGCTGTCGAAGCTGCGAACAAAAATATCAAGAAGATCATACAAAAGATGACAGTCACCTAAAAAGACTGGCATGAGATGTTACCGTTTGCTCTCCACGGGTACCGTACCACGGCGCGTACATAAACTGGGGCAACACCCTTTTCTTTGGTATATGGCATGGATGCTGTTTTGCCTATCGAGGTTCAGATTCCCTCCTTGAGAATCATGAAGGATGCTGGTTTGAGTGAAGACGATTGGATTCAGACCCGACTTGATCAACTTAACTTGATTGATGATAAAAGACTTATTGTTGTTTGCCATCGTCAGACATATCAAAAACGGATGATCAAGGCTTTCAATAAGAAAGTCAGGCGCCAGGTATATCAAGTCAGAGATCTTGTAATCAAGCGGATCATCTTGCCGCAAAGTGATCCCAGGGGCAAATGGACTCCTACTTACGAAGGACCGTTTGTGATCAAAAACATCTTTTCTGGTGGGGCAATGATCTTAACCACCATGGACGGCGACAAATTGCCGCACCCTGCGAACGCAGACATAGTCAAAAGATACTACGCATAAATGACCCGGCAAGTTGAAAACCCGAAAGGGCGACTTGGGCAAAAAAAGGGCATTCCGGTGAATCGAAAACCCTAAAGGGAGGTTCAGGAAAAAATTAGGGATAAATAAAAAAATCTGTACACCCGACAAGTTGAAAACCCGAAAGGGAGACTTGGGCAAAAAAAGGTTTCCCGGTGGATCGAAAACCCGAAAGGGTGGTCCAGGCAAAAGTTAGGGAATTAAAGCGTATGACTATGTCTCGTCGGATCACTTTAAGGACAATCTCTTCACTGACAAGCTCCAGGCTTATGATTAACTCAATCATCTTCGGACGAAGCAGCGAATGGACAGGATATTCAGGGTTACGAAGGCTATAGCAGAATGGGAACCCCATAGAATTTTCATACATAGCCATCTTTTCTTTGTATAAATTTTTCTCATTTTTTATGACAACATTCTCTTACTAGGATGTCTGTCTCCTTTGTACAAAATACTTACACAAAGTTAATACAAAGATACTTCAAAGTGCCGAAAACTATTTGCCTTTTCTTCTTTCTACACTTGTGTTTTATTTGAAAACGTCCAATGATTTATTTAATGAGCATATGCATTTGCATATAATCACACGCTTACAAATAAACTAAATGAGAAAGAATAATTACTGACAGGTTGAAAGTATAGGAGAACGTCTTTAGGCTATTCCAAGAGAAATCACCTGCAGTACATCATCTAGATCTCCAGTGGAGCTAAAACCCTGAAATACATGTCCCCAGCGGAGCTAAATTTCAAACCCCTTAATCTCCATCAGAGTTAAGTTTTCAAACTCCCAATCCCCAGCGGAGAAAAACTTTGAACTACAGACCCTCAGCAAAGATGAAACTTTCTTCCCCAGCGGAGTCAAATTTCCAACTATCAATCTATAACGGAAACCATTCAGTTTTCCCCAGACTCCCCAGCAGGTTATCTTAAAACCTGAGAATCAACCAGATAACAGTTAACTTTTGTTTTATCCCCAACCTAGGATAATTTCCCAGTAGATTGGAATACAACCCAAACTCTTGATTTCCCCAGCGGGATAGCTACTCCCCAGCAGTAAGCTTTTCCCCGGAGTCCTGAATTTACTCACCCAGTAGGATAGCTACTTCCCAGCAGTATAGCTACTCCCCACAGAGTTTTTACTCCCCAACAGAATGAAGATTCTCATTCCCCAGTGAAGTTGCCAAAGCCTTCTTTACTCCCCAGCATGAATTTATCAGAATTTTTAATCCTCTGCAGATCGAAGATTCTCATTCTTGACTCCTCAGCTTGAAATCTCCAAGGATTCAAATTCCCTAAGAGATTGAAGATTCTCATTCTCAGTTCCCTGCGGAAGCCATTAGAGCCTTCTTTATTCTCCAGCAGATCAAGATTTTCCTTTGTTTGATCCCCGGTAGAGATCACTAGAGCTTCCTTCTTCCCCAACCGAGTAAGGATTCCCATTGTGTAATCCCTAGCCATAGTCGTCAAGGTTCTCTGGATTCTCCAAACAAAATGTTTTTCATCCTCCAAGGACTTGAAGGATCCCTATATCCCCAGGAAAGTCATGAAGGATTCTCACATCCCCACAGAAGTTGTCAAAGTTTTTGATAATCCCCGCGAGTTGCCAAGGATTCTCTATCCCCAAGCAGTCAGTAAGGATTTCTCATCCTCAACAATCAAATATTTTGAATCTCCAGCAGCAGTCAAAGATTTCATTATCACCAGCTATCAAGGATTTATCTTTCTCAGCATAACAGCAAATCAGCTTACATGCGCATACATTACATTCATATATCATAAACATTGATAAAACACATTTTATTGCATCATACATTCCATGCAACATAAATTTGTGTTTCAGCTAACATTTTACCCTTGTTCAGGATAAAATTAAAATCTATCTCTAACAAATATTCAAAGATTTCAGATACAGTTTCAGATACACTCCAGACACGGAAGTCATTCTGTTACTCATTCAGCTTCTATTTTAGATACGCTCCAAACACGGATGCCATTCTGAACCTTACACCAAAAGTTTGATTCTCCCTTGTGCAGTCGCTGCGGAAGTCATTCTGTCACCTATTCAGATCCCAGTTATAGTATCAGATATACTCCAGACACAGAAGTCATTCTGCTACTCATACAGATCTCAACTTCAGATACAGTCCAGATACGCCCCAGACACGGTAGCCATGCTGATCACTCATGTTGATGTTCCTTAACTCAGATACACTTCAAATATGGAAGTCATTTATGTCACCTATTCAATATACAGTCCAGGTACGCTCCAGACACGGTAGCAATGCTGTCACTTATTCTGACCTTTTTCCCCAGCTCAGAGATGCTCCAGACACGGATACTATTATGTCGCTTATTCAAATACAAGATTCAGATACAGTCCAGATACGCCCCAGATACGGTAGCCATGCTGATCACTCATGCTGATGTTCCTTAACTCAGATACACTTCAAATATGGAAGTCGTTTCTGTCACCTATTCAAGATACAGTCCAGATACGCTCCAAACACGGTAGCCATGCTGTCACTTATTCTGACCTTTTTCCCCAGCTCATAGATGCTCCATAAACGGATGCTATTCTATCACTTATTCAAATACAAGATTCAGATACAGTCCAGATACGCTCCAGACACGGTAGCCATGCTGATCACTCATGATGATGTTCCCGAGTTCAGATACACTCCAGACACGGAAGTCATTTCTGATACTCATTCAAGTTTTTAATATTCAGATACAGTCCAGATACGCTCCAGACACGGTAGCCATGCTGATCACTCATGCTGATGTTCCCTAGTTCAGATACGTTCGAGACACAGATACTATTTTGATACTCATTCTTCTGACTTACAATATACAATTCAACAAACATTCTTAGATGGCATCTTTAAGCCCATCTCCGACAAGATTCTATCACATCTCTAAATGGCATCTTTAAGCCCATTCCCTCAATTATACTTTGACGAGTGTAAATTTACGGGCACTCTAGTGTCCAATCATCTTTTACCTTCGAGTTACGAATGGCAAAACTCGCTAATCTAACTCTTCAGGTTCAAGAAGATTGAACAGGGGAAACTGTTGTACCCCAAAATTTTCCCTCTCATTTTATCAAGATTTCCCCTCACAAGACTCTTTGGACTCCAGACAGAATTAGGGTTTGCTCTGCTCAAGACCTCTCCTTGCACTGATGACCTGAAATTAGGGTTTGAGTTTGCACAGGGATTTTTGGACTTTCAATGCTCAATATGACTTTCATACTTCATGTTGGACTCCTAAGATTTCTCATACCAAGTTTCAAGCCTTGAATCAAATTTTTGCCCAATCAATTGGATAGTTGACCTAGAAATCAACTGTATTGGGGGAAAAGTCAACTGTGGCCAATTTACAGTCAAACCTCATAATTTTTTATCCACATCAACATTATAGACTCATATGAACCATTTGATCAAGTTTGGACCACAACTCCTCAAGAAATTTGATCAGATCTTCAAAAGGGCAAAATGGTCATTTTTAGGGTTTTGACTGCAGAAGGGCAATTTCTGATTTTTCACCTAGCCAATTGCAAATTGGGTTCAAACATGATTTTAATGATTCAATGGCATCATCTTTACCAATTCACAAGGTTCAAAAGATCTCAAAAGCATTGGATTGACAGATGAATTTTCCAGTCAACTGATCAAAAATCAACTGTACATTGAAAAGTCAAACTTTAACTTTTTGGTCAAAATCAAGTGCCAATGGTCATTTTTCATCAAGATGGGTTAAATCATGAAACTTGTTCACCAAGAAACCTAATTTTGAAAATTAGGGTTTAAAATGGAAAATTTTCATAACACAGAAATTTTCTAAGTTATGAAAATTTCTTATTTTTTCCCAACTTTTCCCAACTTTTTCACCATGATACAATTGGATTCAAAGAAATAATCCAACATAAAAGTTGTAGTCCTCCACAAAATCTACAACTTTTATTCACAAAGTTTTCCCAAAATATGCTTGGATCTCAAGTTATGAATTTTGGAATAAGGGTCCATGAAACTTTTAACTTAGTGAAATTTTGCCCTAGTTTAGACAGGATTTTGACCTATCTTCATGGAAACTTTTCACATAGTTCCAATTGGAAACTCAAAATTCATTTCAAAGATGGATTGTATATCATGTTACAAGCTTTCCAAAATTTCCAAGAACTCTCCAATATCATTCATGGTTAGGGAGAATCGAAAGTTTGAAATTGGCAAATCATCACTTTTGTCCAAGGCATTTTACACCATGCTACAAGTTGCAAAATCTGTCCAAACCTTGCTTGTACTTGGTTTACAGGTTCTAAACATTTATACACTCATAAATTAAATGCAAACACATTTGAACAAGGCTTTGTTCTGAGCTTTAAGGCATTGTACAAGGAATTAATCTAAAAATGGCAAAAAGGGAACAATACCATTTCCATAAAGCACAACTTTTGCAATTTTGTTTGTCTTGAGCCATGGGACCGGTTTTTTTATGCAAACAAAGTCCATGAATATCAGGCATTTGGTACCAACTATGTGCAGCTAGAGTACATGCATGTACAAGCTTTGCCCTTGTCACTTCCCACCTTTTCTTCAAAAACAAGTCATTGTGCAAAAAGTCCATAACTTGGTATTCTGATAAGAACAAACTTTGTGCACATTTCAAACAAGTTTTACACATTACCTAAGGTCAAAAACACGATCTAGCAAGTTCTCAAACACCCAAATACACGAAAACTTCATTTCTGCCCAAAACAGGGCAAGTTTTGCAAATCACAAGTCAAAATCAAATCCACTCGTGCGTTTTGCTTGAAACCAGTTCCAACACACTCCAGAAAACATACCTAAACTATCCCAACCATTCTCAAGCCACTGTAACTCCATTTTCAAATTTCACCATTTTTGCTTTGAAGCTTTGCAGGTTGAGTTCTACAAGCATATTCAGGCCATTTCAAAGCAAGCCAAGCATTGGGGAAGGTCAAGGGAACATCAAGCAAGCTCAAAAGAACCTCAGACCTCACTGAAAGTTGCTGCATTGCCATACTCGAGCTTGACTGAAATAGGTAAATTTCAAACTTTTATCTCTCTATTTAGGAATCATTAGGCTTAGGTTTGTGAAGCAAAAATGTAGTCCTCATTGCCCTTGAGTTGTGCATATGCATAGAATTCATTTATGTTAACTGAGCTAGGAGTATTTGATAGTGGAAGTTACTGAAAAAACTAGGTCAAGATTTAGGGCCAATGAAATTCTCTCTGGTCTTTGAGAGTTAGATCAAGTTTTTTACATGGTCAAAATCGTGTGATCAAGAGCTATAACTTTCATGTTGCAAGTTTTTGTTTTTGAGCACGTATGCAGGAGTTCCATATTTGTACATAGCGCGCGCATTTTCTGATTCAAAGGACAGGGATGAAGTGGAAATGGGATGGGCTTGGCTTGTTTCTCCTATTGGCACCCCCTGTTTACTTCCTACACCCCCCTTGGCCCATTGTTTTTATTTTTTCATATTTTTCATTTCTATTTTCATTTTCTGACTTTATTTATTTTTCTTGAACATTAAAAATCATCAAAAATATTTTATTATTTTTTACATTTTTATTTTATTATTTTTATTATTTTTTTAGGACAAAAGAATAGTTTATTAGGTTAAATATAATTTATTTTTCTAAATAAACTTATAAATAATATAAAAATATTATACATTTTATTTTTATACTTAAAATATTATTTTCTCACAAATATTATTTTTTAACATTTTTGTACATATTTTTATTTATTTTCTTGTACATAAATGAATAAATAATTAATATAATGTATTTTCTTTTAAAACCAAAATTAGGGTTTTTCACCCTTTCCAAAAATAATCTTCCCTATTTTTAGGACATTAAATAATTTATTTACATACATAAAATAAAATACAAAAACATTTTTTGCATATTTATAATATATTGCATATTTAAATAATTGTCAATTTATTATTTGTACAATGAATTCAATTTGGTTGTAATAGTTGAATTAGGGTCTTATTTTCTTGCAAATATCCCCCTATTCAAACTTGTATCCCCCTCCCCATATCAATGTTGTAATAGTTGTAGATTTACTTTTACGCACTTTATTGCTTTCAAAAATGAATGCTTAGTAAATTAGGATTTGTATGCAAGAACAAAAATCAAAACAAATAGTATGACCAATACAAGACAAAAATGCATGAAAAATGACAACACAATACACACAAGCACCCCTAGTGTTTCATCTACTTGTTGCCTTAAAAAAAAGGGCCATGATATGCATGCTAGGTATCTTGGCAAAAAAAAAAAAGATCATAGTCCCTCGATGACGCTATCTTGGTTTCCTATATAAAAATGATCTAGTCCCTCAAAACTTGCTAAGATACTTGGCAACATTGTTATCATGGTCATACGATGACTCACACCCGTCCTGTTTAACATCCAAATACAAGGTTGTTTACCAAATACAATGGTAAAAAAACAATGTAAAAGGGTTAAAAATGTGTAGGAAAGATCTTTGAGTAGGGTAGACAACTCCTAGTTACTTGATCAACTTGCAAAACATCCTTGCTAATTTCAAAACACACGCAATTTTAAAACATTTCCCAAAAATAAACTTTCAAACATTGAAACATTTTTCAAAAGACAAACACCTTTGTATACATTCAAACAAGAATTATTACAAAGGTTGCCTAAACAAAGGCCTCTTTTCAAAATACTTTCAAAACCACACACAAAAGCACCATTTCAAACAATTGAAAAGCAAAAGCAAGTGATCTAAACAAGTAACTAAGAGCCCATGGATAACCATGGATAAAAAGGGTGTTAGCACCTTCCCTTTTCATAATCTACCC
Source organism: Vicia faba (assembly GCA_948472305.1). NCBI lineage: Eukaryota > Viridiplantae > Streptophyta > Magnoliopsida > Fabales > Fabaceae > Vicia > Vicia faba. The sequence continues at coordinate 1,343,767,643 of OX451739.1, read as the reverse complement.
CCCCCCCCCGAACCCAAGAAAACATCTCAAAGGTCTTTCCTGTGCTCTTTGACCTTTCCTTTGGATAAAAAAAAAGTCGGTGGCGACTCTTGCTAAACCAAAACATTTGCAAACACAAACGCAAAACCTCAAGTCAGTTCTCCCACCGTATCACATCGCGGTTAGCAAGAGTCACCACCGACTTTTATTTTATCCAAAAGGAAAGGTAAGAAATCCTAGGAAAGACCTTTGAGACGTTTTCTCGAGTTCGGGGGTAGATTATGAAAAGGGAAGGTGCTAGCACCCTTTTCATCCATGGTTTTCCATGGGCTCTTAGTTACTTGCTTAGATCACTTGCTTTGCTTTGAAATTGTTTGAAATGGTGCTTTGTGTTTGGTGTGGTTTTGAAAGTATTTTGAAAATATGCCATTCATTTAGGCAATCTTTGTAATGATTCTCGTTCGTAAGAATGTATACAAAGATGTTTATCTTTTGAAAAATGTTTCAATGTTTTGTAAGATGTTTGGAAATGTTTTGAAATGTGTGTATGCTTGTTTTTGAAAATATCAAGGATTGTTTTGAAATTTATCAAGTAACTAGAAGCTATCTACCTACTCAAATGTCTTTCTTGTGCATTTTTATTCCTTTGACATTGTTGATTTACCATTGATTTGGTAAACAACCCTATCTTTGGATGTAAACGGGACGGGCGTGGGTCATCGTATGACCATGATAGCAATGTTTCCAAGTATCTTAGCATTTTTTAGGGACCAAGATCATCTTTGTTTAGGCAACCTTTTGATAGCGTCCTCGAGGGACTATGATCTTATTTTTTGTTTTATTTTGCCAAGATACTTCGCATGCGTAACATGGCCATTTTGTTTTGGGCAACCAAGTGGGTGAAACCCTAGGGGTGCTTGTGTGCAATGTGTGTCATCTTTCATGCATTTGATTTGTCTTGGATTAGGTCTTTTCTATTTGTTTTGCTTTTTGTCTTATCATGCAAACCCTAGTTTACTAAGCATGGTATAAATGCGATAAATTGTGTAAATGTAAACTAAGCTATTACAACAATTATTATGGGAGGGGGGATACAAGTTTTTGAATGGGGATATTGCACAAAATAAACCCTAAAAATACTATTACAACCCAATTGAATATTGTGCGCATTAAATAAATATACAAATATTAAAAATGCAATGCAAATGTATTTATGCTAAAAATGTTTTGTATTTTGTTTTTTGTATGAGAAAATAATTTGAATTAACCCTAGAAAATAAGGAAAAATAATATTATTATTTTTGAAAGGGGAAAACCCTAATTTTTTATTAAAAGAAAATATATGTTCTATATTATTATTTTGTCCATTTTTTGTACAAGAAAATAATAAATAATATTATGTGCAAATATTAAAAATTAAATATGTATAGAAAATAAGTGTTTATGAGTATAAATAATATAATAAAAATATTAAGTATTTTTTAAATATATTTACAAGTTATTTAAGTTAAGTTCTATAAACTATTTTTTTATGCAAAAAATAATAAATAAAATAAAATAAAAATGCAAAAAGTAAAGAAATTATTTTTCTTGATTTTTATGATTCAGAAAAAATAAATAAAAGTAATAAATATAAAAATATAAAAAGAAATATGAAAAATAAAACAAAAATGCCAGGGGGTGCAAATAGTGATCAGGGGGGGGTGTGAAAATCAAAAACAGAAGGCCCAAGGCGCCAAAGGCCCAGAGCCATCATCTCTGTCCTCCAGCTTCTCTTATGCGCGTGTATTTCTTTCAAATCTGTAACTTGCTAATGCTTGCACAAAAACAAAAACTTATAACATGAAACTTGTGGCATTTTATCTCACGATTCCAACCATATAAAATTTGTAATCTAACTCTAAAAGATCAGGGAGAATTTTATCAGCCCTAATTCGTGACCTAAAAAATCTAGGAACTTCAAGCTTCAAATTCTCATGGCACAGTTAATATAAATGACAAATATGCATATGTACAGCTTCACCATGTTAAGGGCTACATTTTTTCTTCACAAATCGTGGCTTGAGGATGCCTATATAGAGAGATAGAGTTTTGAAAAATACCTCCTTCAGTTGGATTTGGATAGAGCAATGTAGGGACTTTGATGGAGGCCTGAGGATTGTGTGAGCTTCCTTGAACTTCCTTCAAGCTATTCCAATGCCTAGCTTGCTTTGTGGATGGCCAGAAGTCTCTGCACAAGTCAAGTTTCAAGATCCAAGTTTGAAAATGGCAATGGCTGAAACAGGGCTTACAGATGCAGGATGAATGCTTGGATAGCTTTGGTATGATGTTTGTGAGATGTTTCAAGTGTCAAGCCACAAAACGCACGAGCCAAAAACCAAGTGGCAATGATTTTGCAGAAATTCTGAGTTTGGGCAGAAATTTGGAGTTTTTAAGTTTTTGAGTGTTTTGGATGTCAAGCAAGCGTGTTTTGCATTGTAATGACTTTGTATATTTGTATAGAATGGATACAAAGTCCACTCTTCACTAGCTGTACCAGTTCTGAACTTTTGGCAGCCTTTCTTGCATTTTAAGAAAAGTGAAATGACTTATGAAACATGCTTGTACTAGCTAGTTTGTGAGCTGCAGAGAGTTGGTATACATTGCTTGGGACCTGTGGAAGTTATTTGTACCAAAGGGACAGGTCCAAGGCTCAAGATTTGTAAAGTTGCAAAACCTCACCTTTATGAAAATGACATTGTAACCTTTATGCCATTAATGGAATTATCTCTTGTAAAATGCTCCAAAAGCCAAGATAATGCCTTTGTCTTGTGAGTTAGCATTTAATTATGGAGTGTAGAATGAGTTTAGGACCAGTAAAGCAAGGTATAATCAACATAGATCTGATTTGCAACTTGATCTCATGTAAAAATGGCTTGAACAAAAGTGATAAAATGCCAACTTCTCCTCTTCGATTCTCCCTAACCAAAAATGATCTTGAAGAGTTCTTGGACATTTTGGAAAGCTTTCAATGTGTTCTATAATCAATATTTGAAATTCATTTCTCGATACCTCTTGGAACTAGGTGAAAAATTTCCATGAAGTTGGGTCCAAAGCCTGTCTAAATTAGGGCAAAATTTCACTAAGTTATTTAGTTCATGGACCTATGTTCACAAATTCATAACTTGAGATCCAAGCATCTTTTGGGACAAGTTTGTGAAGCAAAGTTGTAGATTTCATGGAGGACTGAAACTTTCATGCTTGAAGTTTTCTTTGAATCAAATTGCATCATGGTGAAAAAGTGGTGGAAAGTTGGGGAAAAATAAGAAAATTTCCATACTTAGAAAAATTCTAAGTTATGAAAATTTTCAAATTCAAAACCCTAATTTTCAAAATTGATTTTCTTGGTGAACAAGTTTCATATTTTGACATATCTTGATGAATTATGACCCTTGGCACTTGATTTTGACCAAAAAGTCAAAGTTTGACTTTTCAGTGTACAGTTGACTTTTGATCAGTTGACTGCAAAATTCATCTGTCAATCCAATGAACTTGAGATCTTTTGAACTATGTAATTAGGTCAATATGATGCCATTGAACCCTAGAAATCATGCTTGAACCCAATTGGCCATTGGCTAGGTTAAAAATCAGAAATTGCCCTTTCTCAGTCAAAACCCTAATTTTGACCATTTTGCCCTTTTGATGATTTGATCAAATTTCTTGAGGAGTTGTGATCCAAACTTGATCAAATGGTACATATGAGTCTAAAATGTTGTTGGGGATCAAAAATTATGAAGTTTGACTGTAAATTGGCCAAGGTTGACTTTTTCCCCAATACAGCTGATTTTTAGGTCAACTTTCCAATTGACTGATCAAAAATATGGTTCAAGGCTTGAAACTTAACATGAGCAATCTTAGGGGTCAAAGATGGTGTATGGAATTCAAATGAAGCAATGGTGATCCAAAAATCCTGGTGCAAACTCAAACCCTAATTTTAGGTTATCAGTGCAAGGTGATGTCTTGAGCTGACCAAAACCTAATCTTGTCTTGAGTCCAAGAAGTCTTGTGAGGAAAATCTTGATAAATGAGAGGGCAAATTTTAGGGTACAACAGCTGCCCCTGTTCAATCTTCTTGAACCTGAAGAGTTAGATTGGCGAGCTTTGTCGTTCGTGACTCGAAGGTAAAAGATGATTGGACACTAGAGTGCCCATAAATTTGCAATCGAGAAAGTGTAGTTGAAGGAATGGGCTTAAAGATGCCATTTGGAGATGTGATAGAATCTTTTTGGAGATGGGCTTGTATATGCCATCCAAGAATGTTTGTTGAATTGTAAGTTGTAAGTCAAAAGAATGAGTAACAAAATGGTGTCCGTATCTGGAATGTATCTGAACTATATCTGGAGACTGAATCTGAATGAGCAATGGAATAACGTCCGTGTCTAGAGCATATCTGAGCTTGAATCTAAATAAGCAACATAATGACTTCCGTATCTATAGTGTATCCGTACTGTATCTTGAATTTAGAATCTGAATAAGCGACAAATGGCATCCGTGTCTGGAGCGTATCTGAACTGAAACTGAATGAGTATCAGAATGACTTCCGTGTCTGGAGTGTATCTGAACCTGAATCTGAATGAGTAACAGAATGGCATCCGTGTCTGGAGCGTATCTGGACTGGAAACTGAATGAGTAACAGAATGACTTCCGTGTCTGGAGTGTATCTGAACCTGAATCTGAATGAGTAACAGAATGGCATCTGTGTCTCAAGCGTATCTGGACTGTATCTTGATGTTGAAATCTGAATAAGTATCAGAATGACTTCCGTGTCTGGAGTGTATCTGAAATCTTTGAACATTGTTAATGATAGCTGTTAATCTTGTCCTGAAAAGGGTAAAATGTTAGTTGAAGCACAAAGTTATGTTTCATGAAATGTATGATGCAATATATGTACTTTATCAATGTTTATGATATATGAATGTAATGTATGCGCATGTAAGCTGATTAGCTGTTTTGCTGAGGAAAATAAATCCTTGACTGCTTCCAGGGAAAATGAATCCTTGACTGCTGAGGATAAGGAATCCTTGGCGACTTTACTGGGGATATAGGGATTCTTCATGTCTTGAAGTTGGAGTATTGACAAAAATTCTGTTGTGAATTTAATGCCAAATACTGCTTGAGTAATCTGCTTGGGAAATCCAGAGAATTTTGCTGACTTCTACTGGGGATTACACAAAGGGAATCCTTGTTCTGCTGGGAAATAAGAATGAGAATCTTCATTATGTTGGTGAGCAATGAAAACTCTGTGGGGAAGAAAGCTATCCTGCTGGGGAGTAGTGAAGACTCTGAGAAAAAGCTTATTCCTATTTGGAACAAAGCTCAAGAGTTTTGGTTGTCTGCCATTCTACTGGGGAGTTACCAGAAGTTGTTGTCTGGTTGGTTTTCAGGCTTCAAAATAACTTGCTGGGGAATTTGAAGAAACTGGAAAGTTTCCGCTGGGGATTGATAGTTGGAAATTTCAGCTCCGCTGGGGATCTGTAGTTCAAAGTTTTGGCTCCGCTGGGGATTGAAAGTTTCAGCTCCACTGGGGATCTTAATGATGTACTGTAGGGATTGTTCATGGAATAGCCTAAAGACGTTTTCCTATTCTTTCAACCTATCAGTAATTGTTCTTTTTCATTTCTGTTTATTTGTAAACAGTAATTATGTTCAAATGCATATGTTCATTAATGAATCATTGGACGTTTTTGCAAATAAAAACACAAGTGTAAAGAAAAAGGTAAACAGTTTTTTGTACTTTGAAGAGATATCTTTGTATTAACTTTGAATAAGTATTTTGTACAAAGGAGACAAACATCCTAGTAAGAGTATGGTGTCATAAAAATGAGAAAATTTTTAATACAAAGAAAGATAGCTATGTGTAAAAAATCCCATGGGGTTCCCATTCTGCTATAGTCTTCGTATATCCGAATATCTTGTCCATTCGTTGCTTCGTCCGAAGATGATTGGATTGATCAGAAGTTTAGAGTTTGTCAGTGAAGAGATTGTCCATAAAGTGATCCGACGAGACGTAGTCATACGCTTTAATTCCCTAACTTTTGCCTGGACCGCCCTTTCGGGTTTTCGATCCACCGGGAAACCCTTTTTTGCCCAAGTCGCCCTTTTGGGTTTTCAACTTGCCGGGTGTACAGATTTTTTTAATATTTTATCCCTAATTTTTGCCTGAACCTTTTGGTTCGCCGGGATGCCCTTGTTTTTCCTAGGTGTGTCAACCTAGCGGGTCTTTTATGCGTAGTATATTTTGACTATGTCTGCCTTCGCAGGGTGTGGAAGGTCATCGTCGTCCATGGTGGTTAAGATCATTGCCCCACCAGAAAAGATGTTCTTGATTACAAATGGTCCTTCATAGGTAGGAGTCCATTTTCCCCTGGGATCACCTTGTGGCAATATGATGCGCTTGATCACTAGATCTCCAACTTGATACACTTGACGTCTTACTTTCTTGTTGAAAGCCTTGATCATCCGTTTTTGATACGTCTGACCATGGAAAACAGCAGTAAGCCTCTTTTCGTCAATTAAGTTTAACTGATCAAGTCGGGTTTGGATCCACTCGTCTTCACTCAAACCTGCATCCTTCATGATTCTCAAAGAGGGGATCTGAACCTCAATAGGTAGAACAACCTCCATGCCATAAACTAAAGAATAGGGTGTTGCCCCAGTTGATGTGCGAGTCGTGGTACGATACCCGTGGAGAGCGAACGGTAGCATTCCATGCCAGTCCTTGTACGTGACTGTCATTTTCTGTATGATCTTTTTGATGTTTTTGTTCGCAACTTCAACAACACCATTCATCTTTGGCCGATAGGGGGATGAATTGTGATATTGAATCTTGAACTGCTCACATAGGGCGGTGATCATAGTATTGTTAAGGTTTGTACCGTTATCAGTGATGATCCTTTCTGGGATACCGTACCGGAAAATAAGGTTCTGCTTGATGAATCTGGCAACAACATTCTTAGTAACGGATGCGAAGGAAGCTGATTCGACCCATTTTGTGAAATAGTCAATGGCCACCAAAATGAAGTGGTGTCCATTGGATGTTGTATGCTTGATCTCCCCAATCATGTCGATTCCCCACATAGCGAAGGTCTAAGGAGTTGTTAAGACATTTAGAGGAACCGAAGGCACGTGCACCTTGTCTGCATAGATTTGACATATATGGCAGGTCCGAGAGTGTTGATAGCAGTCTGCTTCCATGGTAGACCAGTAATAGCCTGCCCGTAGAATCTTCTTCACCATCGTATGCCCGCTAGAGTGAGTGCCAAAGGTACCTTCATTCAATTCAGTCATAATCCTTTCAGCCTCAGCCTTGTCCACACAAGGGAGTAGAACATAATCATGATTGCGTTTGTACAAGATGCCATTACTTAGGAAGAACTTAGCTAAGAATCTCCTTAAGAACTTTTTGTCATTGACTGAAGCTCCTTCAGGATATTCTTGAGCCTCGAGATACCTTATGACTTCATGAAACCAAGGTCGGTCCACTACTTCTTCGGTATTAATCTCGTGACAATGTGCAGGTTCGTCCATTCGTTCAATGGTGATCCGGGGAGCCTCATTATCCCATTTAAGTTTAAACATGGATGACATTGTAGCTAGAGCATCTTCTAGATGATTTTCTTCTCGCGGGAAGTGCTCGAAGGTAATCTGCTCGAAATGGGGTAACAATGCCAAAACATGTTCTTTGTAAAGGATGAGGTTTGGATGCTTAGTGTCTCATTCTCCTTTGATCTGACTGATGACCAAAGTTGAATCCCCAAACACATCCAAAGATTTAATTCCCAAGTCTATGGCAGCCTTGAGACCAAAGATATATGCTTCATACTCAGCTATGTTGTTCGTACAATTGAAGCAAAGTCTGGAGGTGAAAGGAGTATGGCATCCTTCCGGAGATATGATCACGGCGCCAATATCGTTACCAAGTGCATTGGATGCCCCATCAAAGTACAGGGTCCATCGAGATCCTTGTTCAGGTTTGTCATATGGTCTGAATTCTTTAACATTGTCCAATGTCATGATGTCTTCGTCAGGGAAGTCAAACTTCATGGATTGATAATCTTCTATAGCTTGATGGGCCAGATGATCAGCTAGCACACTGCCCTTTATAGCTTTTTGGGTCGTGTACTGGATGTCATATTCTGTTAGGATCATCTGCCATCTAGCTATCCTTCTAGACAAAGCAGGCTTCTCGAAGATGTACTTTATCGGATCCATCTTAGATATCAGCAAAGTGGTATGAGTCAACATATGATGCCTTAGCCGGCGAGCAGCCCATACCAGAGCGCAACAAGTTTTCTCGAGCAATGAATATCTGGTTTCACAGTCGGTAAACTTTTTGCTCAGGTAATAAATGGCATGTTCTTTTCGGCCAGACTCGTCATGCTGCCCCAGTACGCACCCCATTGAATTCTCTAAGACGGTCAGATACATGATTAGCGGTCTTCCCTCGACTGGTGGCATCAGGATAGGAGGTTCTAGTAAATACTCCTTGATTTTGTCGAAAGCAATCTAACAGTCATCATTCCATCTAACTACCTAATCTTTCTTCAATAGCTTGAAGATTGGTTCACAAGTAGATGTTAGGTGAGAAATGAACCTAGAAATGTAGTTTAGGCGTCCCAAGAATCCTATGACTTCCTTCTCAGTGTGAGGAGCAGGCATTTCTTGTATAGCTTTGACTTTGGCAGGATCAACCTCGATGCCTTTGTTGCTGACAATGAAACCTAAGAGTTTACCGGACCGGGCTCCGAATGTGCACTTGTTTGGATTCAACCTTAGCTTGTACTCCTTCAACCTGACAAACAGCTTTTGCAAGTGATCAAGGTGTTCTTCTTCAGTTTCTGATCGGGCTATCATGTCATCTTGTAGACCTCTATCTCATGATGTATCATATCATGAAACAAAGCTACCATGGCACGTTGATAGGTTGCCCCGACATTCTTCAGTCCGAATGGCATCACTTTGTAGTAGAACGTACCCCACTGTGTGACAAAAGTAGTTTTCTCCATGTCCTCAGGTGCCATTTTGATCTGGTTATAGCCTGAGAATCCGTCCATGAAAGAAAATACTTTGTGCTGGGTTGTATTGTCAATCAGAATGTCGATGTGTGGAAGTGGAAAATCATCTTTAGGGCTGGCCCTATTTAAATCTCTATAGTCCACGCACATTCTCACTTTGTCGTCCTTCTTAGGCATGGGAACAATGTTAGCAACCCATTGTGGATAGGAAGTAACAGCCAGAAATCCAGCATTGAACGGTTTCATAACTTATGCTTTGATCTTCTCTGACATGCCGGGTCTCATGCGGCGGAGTTTTTGCTTCACTGGTGGACAGTCTTCTCTAGTGGGTAGACGGTGTACCACGATGTCTGTATCGAGTCCCGGCATGTCTTCGTATGACCAGGAAAAGATCTCAACATAATCATGCAACAGCTGAATTAGGCACTCCTTGACACTCGAATCTAGATTGGCACCCACTCTGATTTCCTTTTTATCTTCCTCGGTGCCCAAGTTGATTATATCCAACAACTCCTCATGAGGCTGAATAGCTCTTTCCTCTTATTTTAGAAGTTTGGCCAATTCCCTTGGCACCTCACAATCTTCCTCACCTTCGTATTCGGCTTGGTAGACCAGATCTTCACAGTCACTGAAGGCTATAGCAGTATCGTTACCCATGGGTTCCAGAATGGAAGGGTACTTGCATTTGTGAGTGTGTGTGTGTAAGGATATAGCCATCTTAAAACAATAAAATGTAAAAGAAAGACAATGAGCACAAAAGGTTTATATATGAAAAAGCGTCCATGATTCATTGAATGACATATGAAAATGAAATAAAAACCCTTACAAATGGACCGTTGTGCCTCGGGTAAGACACAAGGTTGAAAATGTACGAATTGTTTGTGAATTATTACAAGTCCCACAGAAATGTAAAAGATAAATTACTGAGATATGAAAGTAATCGGGATGAAGTCTTTGGCTTCCCAGTTGCAAAGTCCTCCGCTGACAGTAGGAAATATCCAATCTTCCAAGCTGCCATCTTCTTCACTGTCCTCTACTGCATTGACCTATTGGTTGGTAATCTTCACATGTGGCCCTCTGGCACGGGAGCAGCGCACAGCCTTCTGAGTAGTCGAAGTAAACCCCAAGCCGAACTTGTCTAATTTGTACGGGATGTCTGGAAGCTGCCCCCAGATGGTGCATCCCCCTTCTTCCATTACTGCCTTTGCATCCTTTAGAGATGACATCCGAGGTGGAGGTCTTGTGATCATAGAAGTTGAGGATACCGCCTTGGTCGCCGCTATTTCCTGAGAGACTTCTTCAAAATGTTGGAAAGGGGTCTCAATGAACTCGCCATCTAACTCTACATATCGGAAAGAATTCAGATGACTAATCATATATTCCTCTTCCCCATGGACAATTATGATCTTCCCTTGGACGGGGTACTTCAGCATCTGATGCAAAGTGGAAGTGACAGCACCGGCATTGTGAATCCAGAGGCGTCCCAACAGACAAGAGTAAGAAGGACGGATGTCCATCACGTAGAATGTTGAATTGAAGTTTTGAGTACCCACCTTGATCGGGATGTCCACCTCCCCATGGACCAACCTCTTAGAGCCGTCAAATGCTCTCACAATTATATTACTGGGTTTTAATGTCAGCCCCTCACAATCCAACCTATCAAGGGCTTTCTTTGGCAAGACATTCAGAGATGAACCAGTATCTACCAAGACATGGGCTAAGGTTGTTCATCTACAATCCACTGAGACATGTAGTGCATCATTGTGTTTTCTCCCTTTGGACGTCAAGTCAGCATCAGAGAAACCCAGACCATTGTCAGCTGTCAAACTGGCCACACACTCTTGGAATTGGTCCGCAGACGTCTGTTGCGGCACATGAGCCGTCTTCAGAAATTTTACCAAAGCTTTAGCATGTGCCTCAGAGCACATCAGCAATGCTAACATAGATATTTTGGAGGGGGTCTGCCCCAATTGTTCAACCACATCATAATCACTCTTCTTTATGATCCTCGGGATTTCTTCCATCTCCTTCTTGGATGTTTCAGGAATAACTAGTGATTGAGCCTTCGTCAGGACAGGCTCCTCTTGAACATTCTTTCCTTTATTCTCAGCAGTGGAAGTAGGGATAGGAATTGTATTGTCTTCTTTGTTGGTCGGTTCACTTGCAGTTACAATCACTGGTACAGATGTAATCTTTGGAACAGCCACGGGTCCAAAGACTGCCTTTGGAGGGGCAATCTCTGGAGAGAAAATTCTCCCACTACGGGTAATTTTGCTTGTTCCAGCAATGTTACTGATGTCAGAATTATCCTCTTTGGAGCTTTCTCCTTCGACAGTCTGTTCAATCTGTTTGACACCATGGTAGTATATTTCTCCACCATAATTCCATGGTACCGTTTTATCTAATTTGTATGGGGTCGGCCCGGGCATTGTTATCTTCAACGGAGTAGTCATTGGAGCAGATGTAATCCTAACGGGTCTTTTAGGGACACTGGAAGGATTTGCGTAGATGGTTATTATAGAAACTTCTTTCACTAGAACGGGTGAAACATGAGCTTTCTCAAACAAAATTTCTTGATTATCAATCAGTTGTTGGATACCCTTTTTCAACAGAGGGAAGTCAAATGATAAGGATAGGAAAATATGGCAATCTTTGTCACATCCTGGGAATATACTATCCTTCAACAGATTCAACTTGATGGTCGGGAGTGGAGTCATCAGTTCATCCACGGTAGAAACAAACAGATCTTCCCCAACAAAATTGGCATTGTGTCCATGCCTAGGCATCAGAGCAGAGATTACATTCGGTTTCTTAGGCGCTTCAAATTTAACTTCCTTTGCGTCTATCAGGTCTTGAATTTTGTTCTTCAGAGCCCAACAGTTGTTGGTGTTGTGCCCTGGACTTTCAGAATGGTATGCGCACCTGGCATTCAGATGGTAGTGGGGAGATGCAGTATTGGGATTTTTAGGGGCCTCTTTTAACATGGCCAGATTTAACTTTAGAAGATGTGGTAGGACTTGAGCTGGAATCATGTTTATCTTGGTGAATTATCGTACTGGCCTTTCCACCCTAGGCTGATTATTTCTGGGCTGGTTATTTCTTGGCTGGTCTGATGCAGGCTTTTGAATCATAACGTCCCCCACTATTGGTCGTCATTCGGTTCTTCCCTGATTCCTCTGTGCATAGACAACAGACACTTCCTTCTTTCCAGTGAAGGGTTTTTTTACAGTTGTGGAGGCAGACGCGTCTTTCTGATTTTTCTCACTTCTTATACCGGCTTCCACCCTCTCGCCAGTTAGAATCAACTCAGTAAACCCTGCAGAGGAACTCCCAATCAGATGATTAAAGAAAGGACCTGATAGAGTTCCCAAGAACATGTTCACTAACTCCCTTTCTGATAAAGGTGGTTGCACCCTTCCGGCTAAATCCCTCCACTTTTGGGCGTAGTCTTTGAAGCCCTCATTGGATACCATAGCCATACTCTGGAGTTGAGTACGGGTTGGTGCCAAATTGGTGTTGTATTGATACTGCTTATAGAAGGCGGCTGCCAAGTCTTCCCAATTATGGACATCAGCCCTCTCCAACTGGTAGAACTAATCAAGTTGCGTTCCTGATAAACTGTCTTGGAAAAAGTGGACCCACAAGTCTTTGTCAGCAGAATGCGGTTGAATCTTCCTAACATAGGATCTGAGGTGCATTTTAGGGCAAGACACCCCATCATACTTGGAAAACAGTGGCACTTTAAACTTTGGAGGGATTACAATTCCTGACACCAACCCCAATTCCTCGAAATCTAGCCCCGGTACTCTCTGTATCTCCATAGCAGTTAGACGCTCTTCTAGGTGTTTGTATTTGTCATCGGCCGGAGGGTATTGTTGTTCAGAGTAGTCCTCTTCTTCCTCTTCTTCTGCTTCAGAATTTGATGGCACTGCCGTTTCTTTTCCTTTTCTTTCCCCTTCGTCCGAGGTTGTTGGAAATTCTAAGGTCCTTCTGGCATGTCCCTGAAACCTTCTGCCCATGATAACCACACCAGCTGGCTTCTTCTTATTTTTCTCTTTCTCTTTCTCTAGCAGAGTCTTGAGTTCCTCCTACCCCTTGGCTAAGGTCAAGAGTAACTGTTGAAATTGTGAGTTCTGAGCTTGCAAATCTTTGACCGTTTGTTTAAGATCCATCTTGCTGAAATAAACAGCAGAGAGATGAGGAAACTTGGTGTGAAGACTTGTTTATGCTTATGATGAATGATATGTATTCATGCAATGCTTTCAAGGATTCAGAAATTCAAATTTGTTTTAAACAAAAAAGAAACACACGTCATATTAATAAGATAGAATTGTGAGTACATCAATGCCCCTTGGGCAAAATAATACAAAACTCTAAGGTAAAAAGACATTGTGCATCCTCTTTGGTGTGATGTAGGTGTTAAGAGTCTGCTCTTCATGAAGTAGCCGAGTGAGTTCCAAAACCTTCTTCTCGCTTGCGTAGAATTGGGCTTCAAAAGTATCGCGCTCTTCTTTGAGCTGTATCCAACTCCTTTGTAGATCTTCGAGTGATGTCGGCATGTCAGGATGTAGGAGGGTGTATGGAACCTCTCCTTCCTTAACAGGCTCTATAATTACTGGGAGAATGGAAGGGTAAGGCATCATAAGACTTTGGGCGCGGGTTCGTACCCACTTGAGGTAAGGCTCAAGAGGGATGGAATTATTGTGTCCCAAGGTCTTACTATCTACCTTGTTAGGCATCCTCCAAGCTCGGATGAACCTTTGTCAAAGTCCTTGATTGTCGTTGTCGAAGTCGAAAACTAAGCCTTGAATCAGCATATCATGTGGGTCATCCCTTCGGGCATAACCAAACTGTCTTAGAGCTAAGCACGGGTTGTAGGTGATGCCTCCCCTAATGCCAAGTAGAGGGACATTAGGGAATTCCCCACAATGGTCGACGATGATAACATTCTCTTTGGATCGAGAACACCAATGAATGTCTGAATGTGTAAGTGTCATCAACCTTTGTGACCACCTCAAACCTTGCTCATTCTTCAGGACTGATTGGGTAAGATGAGAAATAAACCATCTTGCCAGGAGAGGAGTGCAACACATGAGAACACCTCTTTTCCTCATTGTACGAGTGTGAAAAGAGTGTAATATATCTCCAAGCAATGTAGGCACCGGGTTGCGAGACATGAAGATTTTGACAGCACTCACATCCATGAGTTGGTCAGGGTTAGGGAACAAGACCATCCCATAGATGAGAAGAGCTACAATCTCCTCAAAAGCTTGTAAGTCCAAGGAGTTATAGCAACTTTGGGCCTTCTCAAACAAGAACTTTGCCAAGAAGCCTTTGACACCACTTCTAGTTTCCCAATGGGTTGTGGCATCAGATGAGTGCAAGTGCAGGGCATGAGCAATCTCTTCTGGCTTTGGATCTCTTTCCGTACCATTGAAAGGTCATTGATTTAGAATAGGAATCCTTAAGAGTTGAGAAAATTCTTCCAAAGTAGGCACAAGCTGGTAGTCAGGAAATGTGAAGCAGTGATGCAAAGGGTCAAAGAATTGGAAAAGAACTTTCATCATGTCTTCCTTTGTGTTGGAAGTGACTAAGTTGAGTAGACGACCATGTCTCTCGGTGAATGGAGAGTTCTCAGGAATCCTTGAAGCTAGCTCCTTGAGTTGTGGAGGAATTCTTACAAGGCTGACTTGGACAGTTTTCCTGCGAAGTGAATCCATAACCTACAAAACAGGAACAAAGATGAATTTCCAAAATCCTTGAAATGGTTAGTGGATGTATATGATGCTCATGATGTCGATGATGTTATGCACAAGTATATATGTACAAGCAAATCACACAAGTTCCTAGTTTAGGCTTGCATGGGGTTTCATAGGTAAGTACCCTCTTGAAGTTTAGTTGGCTCAACCTGTCCTAGTAAAAGTAATCAGGTTCTAAGGAGCTCAATATCACTGGATTGTTTCCTTGTTCATTGTTTCAATTCAATCCTTTCTACTGGTGACCAAAATATTCCAAGGAACCAACCTCAATGAGTGTAGTATCGAGTATCTACCAACTTCGGACTGCACCAAAGTTGGGTCATCTCACTACATCCTAAAAGGCCAAGTTGGTCAAGTAAAGGTTCTAGAAGTTCGTTAGTGCGTCATGACATCACTCAACGGCCCCGTATTCTCTTTGATTGACTCAAAGGCTACCGGTACCCACAAATATGTCACACTAACATAGCTATTGCTTAGACCGTGTCGGTATACCCTGCACAGTTTCCACAATGTATTGCTAAATACCTATAATGTTTCCCAAATCTGGGTGGAGGATTCAAACCCAAACAATAGAACCAAAGTGTAAAGCAAACAAGTCAAACAAGGTAAGCAAATAAATGTGATCAAAACCCTAAGGTAACCCCACTTTTATAATTTTCCCCAGCAGAGTCGCCAGTTCTGTGATACGGTGGGAGAACTGACTTGAGGTTTTGCGTTTCTTCGCAAATGTCACGGTTAGCAAGAGTCGCCACCGATTTTTATTTTATCCAAAAGGAAAGGTAAAAAAGCACAGGAAAGACCTTTGAGATGTTTTCTCGAGTTCGGGGGGTAGATTATGAAAAGGGAAGGTGCTAGCACCCTTTTCATCCATGGTTTTCCATGGGCTCTTAGTTACTTGCTTAGATCACTTGCTTTTCTTTGAAATTGTTTGAAATAGTGCTTTGTGTTTGGTGTGGTTTTGAAAGTATTTTGAAAAGATTCCATTCGTTTAGGCAATCTTTGTAATGATTCTCGTTCGTAAGAATGTATACAAAGATGTTTGTCTTTTGAAAAATATTTCAATGTTTTGTAAGATGTTTGGAAATGTTTTGAAATGTGTGTGTGTGCTTGTTTTTGAAAATAGCAAGGATTTTTTTGAAATTGATCAAGTAACTAGAATCTATCTACCTACTCAAATGTATTTCTTGTGCATTTTTATTCCTTTGACATTGTTGATTTACCATTGATTTGGTAAACAACCCTATCTTTGGATGTAAACGGGATGGGCGTGGGTAATCGTATGACCATGATAGCAATGTTGCCAAGTATCTTAGCATTTTTGAGGGACCAAAATCATCTTTGTTTAGGCAACCTTTTGATAGCGTCATCGAGGGACTATGATCTTATTTTTTGTTTTGTTTTGACAAGATACTTCACATGCGTAACATGGCCATTTTGTTTTAGGCAACCAAGTGGGTGAAACCCTAGGGGTTCTTGTGTGCAATGTGTTTCATCTTTCATGCATTTGATTTGTCTTGGATTAAGTATTTTCTATTTGTTTTGTTTTTTGTCTTATCATGCAAACCCTAGTTTACTAAGCATGGTATAAATGCGATAAATTGCGTAAATGTAAACTAAGCTATTACAACAATTATTATGGGAGGGGGGATACAAGTTTTTGAATGGGGGTATTGCACAAAATAAACCCTAAAAATACTATTATAACCCAATTGAATATTGTGCGCATTAAATAAATATACAAATATTAAAAATGCAATGCAAATGTATTTATGCTAAAAATGTTTTGTATTTTGTTTTTTGTATGAGAAAATAATTTGAATTAACCCTAGAAAATAAGGAAAAATAATATTATTATTTTTGAAAGGGGAAAACCCTAATTTTTTATTAAAAGAAAATATATGTTCTATATTATTATTTTGTCCATTTTTTGTACAAGAAAATAATAAATAATATTATGTGTAAATATTAAAAATTAAATATGTATAGAAAATAAGTGTTTATGAGTATAAATAATATAATAAAAATATTAAGTATTTTTTAAATATATTTACGAGTTATTTAAGATAAATTCTATAAACTATTTTTTTTATGCAAAAAATAATTAAAAAAATAAAATAAAAATGCAAAAAGTAAAGAAATTATTTTTCATGATTTTTATGATTCAGAAAAAGTAAATAAAAGTAATAAATATAAAAATATAAAAAGAAATATGAAAAATAAAACAAATATGCCAGGGGGTGCAAATAGTGGTCAGGGGGGTGTGAAAATAAAAAACAGAAGGCCCAAGGCGCCAAAGGCCCAGAACCATCGTCCATGTCCTCCAGCTTCTCTTTTGCGCGCGTATTTCCTTCAAATCTGTAACTTGCTAATGCTTGCACAAAAACAAAAACTTATAACATGAAACTTGTGGCATTTTATCTCACGATTCCAACCATATAAAATTTGTAATCTAACTCTAAAAGATCAGCGAGAATTTTATCAGCCCTAATTCGTGACCTAAAAAATCCAGGAACTTCAAGCTTCAAATTCTCATGGCATAGTTAATATAAATGACAAGTATGCATATGTATAGCTTCACCATGTTAAGGGCTACATTTCTTCTTCACAAATCGTGGCTTGAGGATGCCTATATAGAGAGATAGAGTTTTGAAAAATACCTCCTTCAGTTGGATTTGGATAGAGCAATGTAGGGACTTTGATGGAGGCCTGAGGATCGTGTGAGCTTCCGTGAACTTCCTTCAAGCTATTCCAATGCCTAGCTTGCTTTGTGGATGGCCAAAAGTCTCTGCACAAGTCAAGTTGCAAGCTCCAAGTTTGAAAATGGCAATGGCTGAAACAGGGCTTACAGATGCAGGATGAATGCTTGGATAGCTTTGGTATGATGTTTGTGAGATGTTTCAAGTGTCAAGCCACAAAACGCACGAGCCAAAAACCAAGTGGAAATGATTTTGCAGAAATTCTGAGTTTGGGCAGAAATTTGGAGTTTTTCAGTTTTGGAGTGTTTTGGATGTCAAGCAAGCGTGTTTTGCATTGTAGTGACTTTGTATATTTGTATAGAATGGATACAAAGTCCACTCTTCACTAGTTGTACCAGTTCTGAACTTTTGGCAACCTTTCTTGCATTTTAAGAAAAGTGAAATGACTTATGCAACATGCTTGTACTGGCTAGTTTGTGAGCTGCAGAGAGTTGGTATACATTGCTTGGGACCTGTGGAAGTTGTTTGTACCAAAGGGACAGGTCCAAGGCTCAAGATTTATAAAGTTGCAAAATCTCACCTTTATGAAAATGGCATTGTAACCTTTATGCCATTAATGGAATTATCTCTTGTACAATGCTCCAAAAGCCAAGATAATGCCTTTGTCTTGTGAGTTAGCATTTAATTATGGAGTGTAGAATGAGTTTAGGACCTGTAAAGCAAGGTACAATTAACATAGATTTGATTTGCAACTTGATCTCATGTAAAAATGGCTTGAACAAAAGTGATAAAATGCCAACTTCTCCTCTTCGATTCTCCCTAACCAAAAATGATCTTGAAGAGTTCTTGGACATTTTGGAAAGCTTGAAATGTTATCTATAATACATATATGAAATTAATTTTGAGATACCTCTTGGAAATAGATGAAAAATGTCCATGAAGTTGGGTCCAAAACCTGCCTAAATTAGGGCAAAATTTCACTAAGTTATTTAGTTCATGGACCTATGTTCACAAATTCATAACTTGATATCCAAGCATATTTTGGGAAACTTTTGTGAGGAAAATTTGTAGATTTCATGGAGGACTAAAACTTTCATGTTTGAAGTTTTCTTTGAATCAAATTGCATCATGGTGAAAAAGTGGTGGAAAGTTGGGAAAAAATAAGAAAATTTCCATACTTAGAAAAATTCTAAGTTATGAAATTTTTCAAATTCAAAACCCTAATTTTCAAAATTGGTTTTTTTGGTGAACAAGTTTCATATTTTGACATATCTTTATGAATTATGACCCTTTTGACCAAAAAGTCAAAGTTTGACTTTTTAGTGTACAGTTGACTTTTGATCAGTTGACTGCAAAATTCATCTGTCAATCCAATGAACTTGAGATCTTTTGAACTATGTAATTAGGTCAAGATGATGCCATTGAACCCTTGAAATCATGCTTGAACCCAATTGTCCATTGGATAGGTTAAAAATTAGAAATTTCCCTTTCTCAGTCAAAACCCTAATTTTGACCATTTTGCCCTTTTGATGATTTGATCAAATTTCTTGAGGAGTTGTGATCCAAACTTGATCAAATGGTACATACGAGTCTAAAATGTTGTTGTGGATCAAAAATTATGAAGTTTGATTGTAAATTGGCCAAGGTTGACTTTTTTCCCAATACACCTGATTTTTAGGTCAACTGTCCAATTGACTGATAAAAAATATGGTTCAAGGCTTGAAACTTAACATGAGCAATCTTAGGGGTCCAAGATGGTGTATGGAATTCAAATGAAGAAATGGTGATCCAAAAATCATGATGCAAACTCAAACCCTAATTTTAGGTTATTAGTGCAAGGTGATGTCTTGAGCTGACCAAAACCTAATCTTGTCTTGAGTCCAAGAAGTCTTGTGAGGAAAATCTTGATAAATGAGAGGGAAAATTTTGGGGTACAACACACTGGGTTACGAGACATGAAGATCTTAATTGCATTCACATCTATGAAGGCATCCGGATTCGGGAAAAGAACCAAGTCGTAGATGAAGAGAGCCAAGATGTCTTCAAATGCTTGAAAGTCCAAACTATCCCAGAACTGTTGAGCTTGATCGATCAAAAACTTTGCCAAGAAACCTTTAACCCCACTCTGAGTCTCCCAGTTAGATACTACACCAACCCTTTTTAGGTGTAGGGCTGAAGCAATATCCTCAGGCCTAGGAACCTCCTCCAAACCTGTAAAGGGTGTCTGCTCTAGAATAGATATACCCAGCAAATCAGAGAACTCCTCCAAAGTAAGGACTAACTGATAGTCCGGGAAGGTGAAACAGTGATGCAAAGGGTCAAAGAACTGAAAAAGGACACTCATCATTTGCTCATCCAACTTGGAAGTGACCAGGCTAAGGAGATGACCATGTCTTCTAACAAATGAAGAAGTATTGGGAACTTTTGAGACTAAATCTCTGAGCTGAGCAGGTATCTGCACAAAGTTGACTCGAATGGTATTTTTGCGCATAGAGGCCATGATCTTCAAAAATGAACAAAGATGAATCCCCTCGGTCTTTGAAATGGTCAGTCTAATGAAATATGCATGCTATGTCATGATGCATGATGTCATGATAAAACACACAATAGGTATAGCAGGTATCAAACATGGTAAAGGCAAACAATTCATACAATAGCCCTTAAATTTCAGGCTGGCATGGAGTTTAGGTACTACCCTCTTGCAGTTTAGTTGGTTCAACCTGTCCTAATAATAGTAACCAGGTTCTGGAGGTTCTCAATATCACTGACCATCCTCCATCGATCATAGTTTCAGCTCATGCAATCTTTTCTTGCAGCCGGAACCATCTCGAGAGTATGGTCTCAATGAGCGTAGCATCGAGTATCAACCAGTTCCCAGCTCTACACCGAGACCAACTATCTCACTACTTACTATGGCCAAGTTGGTCAATTATAGGTTCTAAGGTCAGTTGATGCTTAACGAACCATATAGCATCCCCATACTCTCCTTGTTGCTCCACAAGGGATATCGGTACCAACTAATGTGTCACATCAATGTAGCTACTGCTTCAACTGTATCGGTCTATGCCGTACAGTTCCCTCACAGTTTATTGCTACTTACCTAAAAGGTGTTCCCCAGATCTGGGTTAGGATCTATAGTAACTCCGATACAAAGCCCACAAAGATAAAGCAATCAAATCAAACATTAGAAAACATATTATGAACTAATGCTAAGGTACACCCAACTTATTTACTCCCCAGCAGAGTCGCCAGTTCTGTGATACGGTGGCCAGAACCGAGACAGTTTTTAGGAATGCTGGTTTGTGTTTTGCGTTTGTGTTCGCAAAATGTCACAGTAAGCAAGAGTCGCCACCGAATTTTATTTTATCCAACAAGGAAAGGAAAAAAGCACAAAAAATTCTTTTTTCGAGATATTTTTGAGTACGGGGGTAGATTATAGAAAGGGAAGGTATTAGCACCCTTTCTATCCGTAGTTATCTATGGGCTCTTAGGTACTTGCTCATCATTTTCAAAATTGCTTCTTTGTGTTTATGTGGTTTGAAAAGTTTTTGTTTTGACTTTGATTTAACTCTTGCTTCAGTCTTCAAGAGTGTAATGAAGTGTTTTTGAAAACTTTGTTTGAAAAGGAGTGTAAGTGTGAAAAGTTTGTTTATTTTGAGCAAGTACTTAAAAGCTAATCTACCTACTCGAAAAAAGAATCGTTCTATGTTCGTTTCCTTTAGACAGTGTTATCCCACTATTAGTGAGTAGGTAGCACCGTCGTCGGAGTTTTGAGGGTCAATTCGAAAAGGGACGTACAGTCACTAAAGCAATGTTAGGACGTCTTAGTAATAACCCTAATGTCTTAGATCAATTAATCGAGGCAACAATATCTGAGGCAACCTTTCCGAGGAAACTTTGATCTTTTAGACAAGAGGGTGGCCACTAAAACATCCTATACTCAATAATCGTTTACCGAAGGCAACCGAAGTGGGAGTGTACCCTAGAAGTGTGCATGTGCGAGTGATTCAATTTCAAATTATTATCTTTGCACATTTTAGGGTTGTCTAACTGTTTTAAAGTTTTACATACATTCTTGTCATGCATCCTAATATCATACATCTAACAGTTTAATATTTTGCAGAATTAAAAGTGCGGAAATTAAACTACGCTACTACAAGGCTTCGGGTATTTACATAGCCAAAAACAAACCCTTAAAAATAAAGCGATAAATGAAAATAAAGACCTAATTAACTATTACAACTTGTGAGCAATTACAATAATAGGATAAAAATAAATAATAAAAGTGCGCGCGATGAAATTTAGAACGAGAGCGAACTAGGGTTTTGACCCTTTCTAACCTAATCGAGAGAAAAATAGTTTTTTGTTATTTTTTAGGAAAAGAAATAGGTTTTAAAATTAAATATACGATTAATTAACTAATTAAATTAATTAAAAAAATAAATAAATGGCCTATTTTTTATGTTTTTGGTTATTTCAAGAAAAAGGGAAATATAATTAAGTTAAAACCCTAATTGTTCTAATCAATTTTAATTATTTACAAAAGGAATTAAAGTTATCTAATATTAACAACCTAATTAAATTAATTTAATTTTTGATTAAAAAAAATAAAGTCTAAACCTAATTTGGTGAAGAATATTATTTTTGTGATTTTTTGATAAAAAGAAATAATTAATTTTGTTAGTAAAAATAAATAAATAAATTAAATAAAACAAAAGTAAAAAAGAAAAGATAAAGAGATTGGGCCTGAAAATAGCAATTTGGGGGGTGTGAGAAGCAATCTGGGCCCAAGAAGCAAAGGTCCATGTTGACTGGCCAGATTCTCCACTATGCATTGAATAAGGCCGTTGGTGCTCCTTCAGATGATAACCATCAGATCTGGATCTCAAGACACTTGGCCAGTTGGATTATGAAGACGTATGATAGTCCTTGGTCTTTGTGGAACATGGGATCTATAGAAAGAATTCAAGAAAAATGCAAACGTTGGAGGCAGGGGTCGAACCCCTGACCTCAAGCTCCCCAACGCCTTAACGCTTCCCTGGCCACCACTGGGCCAATTGATTCAGTTAATTATCAAATGAAATAAAAATAACAAAAGGAATAAAATAATGCTAGCTGTAAACACGCGCGCAAATTCAAACCAGCGAATGGGATGGAGGCACGTAGGTCATCTTCCTCCTTGCACGGTTGGTAAAAGTTACAGACTTTTACCTACGGCGCCATGTTCGTTGCTATAAGTCCTGTAATTCTCAAAATCTAATACAAACGTGATAAATAACAACCAAAGCCATAGATAGCTTCGTCTGGACCTGCTGAGTACAGTGGTGGCCCTTTCATGGCCCAATTTTACCTATAGGAAGAAATCCTAAATCGAAACACAAAAACCTAGCAATGGAGAAATCTTATACATGCCATAAAAATGAAATCAAATATTACAGAAAGCTTGCATATGTGATGTTGAACAAGGATATATGATTAGAATGTGATGAATGTGCAAGAATTACGCAAACCGATTTCAAGAAATAACCAAGGTCGTGGATGACTTACAGCGCGTTTTGGTACTGGAAAAGGCCTGTTCTTGATTGATTTCGCTTGCTGAGGATCCCAGGAAGTGATTGGGATGGTCAGGAAGCTTTAAAATTGCCTGCAACTAGGAATTCGATTCAACACTTTTTCTTGTTTTTTTCAAGTTTGGTTCTGGTTGTTGCGCCTCTTTCTAGCCTTCTTTTGGGTCTGCACACGTTCCTTATGTATTGAGGACTGAATTAGGGTTCCAAAACTGATCTCAATCTTCCTCCATCAATGACTATGATTTTGATTTGATTCCTTTGAATATCATTCCAAAAATAGCCTAAGACCAATCTTTTTGTCCACACCAATGCTTTGCACGATTTCAAATACTTGCCAACTGGATTTAAGACCTGAAACAAGCACAAGATCTTTGAATTTCAATGTTTTGGATTTTCTATGATTTGTTTTGATTTAAAATGATTTAATTCAAATCAAAATCAAAATAAATAATAAAAACAAGATAATGACAAGTGGCAAGGGCTAGGGCTCGTGGACCATGTTTCCAACTCAAAACAAGTGCAAAGTATTGGGCCCATTTGGCAAAAATTGCATTTTGAGGCATAGTTGACTTTTGGCAATTTTGCAAAAGGGGTCAACTTCACCAATGCATAACTTCCTCAATTTTGACTCTTTGGAGGTGTTATTGGACTTTTTAGAAATCTTGAGATGTCCTCTAAGCAATATTTTTGGTCACATCTCAATTTGGTATTTCATGTTCATGTATGAAGCTTTGACAAAAAAGGTGTTTTAAACTTGGGAGCTGAATATGGATTGTAGAGAATGGCATCCTCTTCAAAATGAGATTTGGATGGGTCATTTCTCATAAAGTATGAGAAAGTTATGCTTGGTCAAAGTTGTGTTGACTTTTCCTGCAAAACCCTAATTTAGCAACTTTTGGTTCTTGATGAATTATGAGAAATCCTTGATGAATCATGATCAACCCTTGATCAAATGATGAAATATACTTCAAATTAAGGATGTTGACCAAAAATCTTGAAGTTTGGTTGTATGTGGGCCACAGTTGACTTTTGCCCTAGCACAGTTGATTTTTGGGCCTTTGAGCAATTGACTGAGCAAACTTCCTCTGCATGGCTTGAAACTTGGCATGGATGATCTTGAGAACATATTAGGACCATGGTGAGCATTTGGGATCCCTTGGACTCAAGTGTTTTGATGCAACATGAAACCCTAATTTGAGGTAGTCTTCCTTAGGAGGGAGCTTGTCTGGTCAACCCTTGGACTACCTTGAGCAACTTGTGGATCTTTCTTGAAATGTTTTGAGAAACATGGGAGGGAAAATTTTGGGGTACAACAGCTTCGATTGCACAAACAATATGGCTGAGTATGAAGCATGCATTTTGGGTCTGAAAGCTGCCATTGACTTGAGGATCAAGTATTTGAATGTGTTTGGGGATTCTGTTCTAGTGATTAGCCAAGTAAAAGGAGATTGGGATACTAAGCACCCTAATCTCATCCCTTACAAAGAACTTGTGCTATCCCTGATTCCTTATATCGAAGAGATCACCTTTGAGCACTTCCCTAGGGAAGAAAATCAGCTGGCTGACGCTTTGGCAACCATGTCTTCAATGTTCAGGGTCAGATGGGACAATGAAGCTTCTATAATTACCATCGAGAGATTCAACGAACCTGCGCACTGTTGTGAGCTAGACACTGGCGCAGAAAAACTATGGTACCATGAGGTGATGAGATATCTTGAAGCACAAGAGTATCCCGAGGGAGCATCCATTAACGACAGAAAGTTCTTACGGAGATTTTCAGCTAAATTCTTCTTAAGTAATAGAATATTGTACAAGCGCAACCATGACTCTACTCTACTTCGATGTATGGACAAGAAGGAAGCAGAGGAAATTATGGAAGACATGCACGATGGTCTCTTTGGTACTCACTCAAGCGGACATACGATGGCCAAGAAAATCCTGAGAGCTGGCTACTATTGGTCAACGATGGAGACTGATTACCATCAACACTCTAGGACTTGTCACAAATGCCAAATCTATGCTGACAAGGTCCATGTTTCTCATATCCCTCTGAACGTCATGATCGCTCAGTGGACATTTTCAATGTGGGGCATTGATATGATTGGAGAGATCAAACCCACTGCTTCCAATGGGCATCACTTCATTCTTGTCGCTATTGACTATTTCACCAAATGGGTCAAAGCTGCCTCGTTTGCCTCAGTCACCAAGAATGTGGCAGCCAGATTCATCAAACATAACCTCATCTGCTGCTATGGTATCCCCAAAAGGATCATCACCTACAATGGGACTAACCTTAATAATGCTATGATAACCGAGCTTTGCACTTAGTTTAAAATCAAGCATCATAATTTCTCTCCATACTGACCTAAAATGAATGGCGCAGTCGAAGCAGCCAACAAAAACATTAAGAAGATTGTGCAGAAGATGGTAGTAACCTATAAGGACTAGCATGAGATGTTACCGTTTACTCTGCATGGCTACCGTACTTCAGCTAGAACATCAACTGGGGAAACTCCCTTTTCTTTAGTCTATGGCATGGAAGTTGTTTTACCAGTAGAAGTTCAGATTTCCTCTTTAAGGATTATGAATGAAGCAGGTCTAGGAGAAGACGAGTGTGTTGTACCCCAAAATTTGCCCTCTCATTTTATCAATATTTCTCATCACAAGATTCTTTGAACTCAAGACTAAGCCAGGGTTTGCTCTGCTCAAGACATCTCCTTGCATTGTTGACCTAAATTAGGGTTTGAGTTTGCACAAGGAATTTTGGACTTCTAATGCTCAATATGACTTTCATGCTTCATGTTGGACTTATAAGTTTTCTCATACCAAGTTTCAAGCCTTGAATCAAATTTATTCCCAGTCAATTGGACAGTTAACCTAAAAGTCAGCTGTATTGGGGAAAAAGTCAACCATGGCCAATTTACAGTCAAACCTCATAATGTTTTATCCAAATCAACATTATAGACTCATATGAACCATTTGATGAAGTTTGGACCACAACTCCTCAAGAAATTTGATCAGATCATCAAAAGGGCAAAATGGTCATTTTTAGGGTTTTGACTGCAGAAGGGCAATTTCTGACTTTTCACCTAGCCAATGGAAAATTGGGTTCAAGCATGGATTAAAGGACTCAATGGCATCATCTTGACCTATTCACAAGGTTCAAAAGATCTCAATTGCATTGGATTGACAGATGAATTTTCCAGTCAACTGATCAAAAATCAACTGTATACTGAAAAGTCAAACTTTGACTTTTTGGTCAAAATCAAGTGCCAAGGGTCATTAATCATCAAGATGTGTCAAAACCTTAAACTTGTTCATCAAGAAACCCAATTTTGCAAATTAGAGTTTAAGATTGAAAATTTTCATAACTTAGAATTTTTCTAAGTTATGAAATTTTCTTATTTTTTCCCAACTTTGCCCAACATTTTCACCATGATGCAATTGGATTCAAACAAAACTTCCAAAATTAAAGTTGTATTCCTCCACAAAATCTACAACTTTGATTCACAAAGTTTTCTCAATAGAAGCTTGGATCTCAAGTTATGATTTTTGGAACAAGGGTCCATGAAACTTTTAACTTAGTGAAATTTTGCCCTAGTTTAGGCAGAATTTTAACCTATCTTCATGGCAATTTTTCACCTAGTTCCAATTAGAATCTCAAAATGAATTTCAAATATGTATTGTAGATCATGTTACAAGCTTTCCAAAATGTCCAATAACTCTCCAAAATCATTTATGGTTAGGGAGAATCGAAGGTTTGAATTTGGCAAAAACTCACTTTTGATCCATGGCATTTTCATGTTGATACAAGTTGCAACTTCCATCCAGCTTTGTTTGTACTTCATTACAGGTCCCTAAACCCTTTCATACTCAACAATTAAATGCAAATACATTGGTTTGAGGCTTTGTTCTGATAATGGGAGGATTACACGAGAGATTAATCCAAAAATAGCAAAAAGGCAACATTGCCATTTTTGTCAAATTTGCTTTATGTCAAATTGCATTCTTGAGCCTTGAACCAAATCTTGGACAGCAAACAATATCCACAAACTTGAGGGGGCCAATATCACAAGTTGCAAGCTGAAAGATAGCCGGTACAGGCCTGTCTTGTACCACTTGATACTTTTGCTTAAAATACAAGAAACTTGCCAAAATAAAAAGAAACTTGCATATCTGTTATAACCAACCCTTGCAAGCATTCAAAACAACTTTTGTACATTGCCTTGAGCCAGAAACACGATCCCTCCATCCCTCAAACACTCTTGAACATCAAAACACCAAAAACTTGCAAAACAGGGCACTCCCTGCAGTTTCACTTCCATCACACAAACCACTCGTGCGTTTTGCCCCAAACCTGTTCAAACACATTCCATATAACCTATCCAAGATATCCCAACAACTGGACAGTGACTGTAACTCCATTTGCAAGCTTTACCATTTCTGTTTTCAGCTTTTGCAGGTTGAGTTCTACAAGCTTGCTCAAGCAAGTCCAAAGCAAACTAAGCATTGGGGAAGGTCAGAGGAAGTTCAAGCAAGCTCCCAAGCATCTCAGGCTTCATTGAAAAGCTCCACATTGTCATACATGAGTTCAACTGAAACATTTTTTTGTCAACTTCCTATCTCTCTATTTATGAATCATTAGGCTTAGGTTTGTGAATAAAAAATGTAGTACTCATAGCCCTGAAGCTGTACATATGTTCAGATTTCATTTAAGTTAATCGTGTTAAGAGAATTTGATTCATGAACTTCCTGAAAAAGTTAGGTTAGAAATTAGGGCCAGAGAAATTATCTCTGGTCTTTGAGAGTTAGATTAAGTTTTTTATATGGTTAGAATTGTGGTTTAATGCTCTACAAGTTTCATGTTTTGAGTTTTTGATTTCATGCAACGAATTGAGAGAACAGGATTGGAGTTACAGGGCGCGTGTTTTTGTGTTTGACAAAGGTTGAAGATGAAGTATGGGTTGGGCCTGG
The DNA here is from genome assembly GCA_948472305.1 of Vicia faba. Classification (NCBI taxonomy): domain Eukaryota; kingdom Viridiplantae; phylum Streptophyta; class Magnoliopsida; order Fabales; family Fabaceae; genus Vicia; species Vicia faba. The sequence goes on along the minus strand of OX451739.1, from coordinate 1,343,739,612 downwards.
CCATTCCATGCTTTTTGCACCCCCAGCTTTACTGATTGCACCTCCCTTGGCCCATTTCTATTATTTTACATATTTTTGTATTTCTATTTTATTTTCTGACTTTTATTTATTTTTATAAACATTAAAATCACCAAAAATATTTTATTTAATTTTCACATTTTTATTTTTATTTTTTTATTATTTTTTTCTAATATAAAAATAATTATTAGATAACATACTTTTATTTTATTTAATAAAAACTTAAAAATAATACATAAAAATATTATACTTTTATTTTTATTATTTACATACTTAAATAATATTTTCTGATATATTTCTATTTTTTGACATTTGTATACATTTTATTATTTTATTTTATTGTACATAAATAATATAATTAGCATATATACTTTCTTAAAGAAAATTAGGGTTTCTACCCTTAATGAAAAAATAATCTTTTGTTTCTATTTTTTTAATACATTAAATATTATATTTTTACATACACAAAAATAAATACAAACATTTTTTGCACATTTATAATATATTGCACATTTATAATTAATTGCTTATTTAAATATTGTTTATTTATCATTTGAGCAAAGAAATTCAATTTGGTTGCAATAATTTAGAGTTTTAATTTCTTGCAAAATAATCCCCATTCAAAATTGTATCCTCCTCCGCATATCAATGTTGTAATAGCTTAGGTTTATTTTATGCATTTTTTGTGCTTTCAAATATGCCATGTTAGAGATTAGGGTTTGTATGCAAAAAATCCAAAATCAAACAAATAGCTTGACTAATACAAAGACAAAAAAGCATGAAAATTGACAACACAATGCACACATGCACCCCTAGGGTTTCATCCACTTGTTGCCTTTAAAATGGCCATGTTATGCATGTTGAGTATCTTGGCAAAACAAAAACAAAACAAAAGATCATAGTCCCTCGATGACGCTATCTTGGTTGCCTAAACAAAATGATCTAGTCCCTCAAAAATTTGCTAAGATATTTAGCACAATTGCTATCATGGTCCATACGATAACCCGCGCCTGTCCTGTTTAACATCCAAAATACAAGGTCGTTTACCAAATACAATGGTAAAATAACACTGTCGAAAGGGTTAAAAATGTGTAGGAAAGATCTTTGAGTGAAATAGGGTAGACAACTCTTAGTTACTTGATCAAAACTTGCAAAAACATCCTTGCTATTTTCAAACACACCTCACAACACAATTTCAAAACATTTCCTAAAATAAACTTTCAAACATTGAAACATCTTTTCAAAAGACAAACACCTTTGTATATATTCAAACAAGAATCATTACAAAGGTTGCCACAACAATGGCCTCTTTTCAAAATATTTTCAAAACCACACACAAAGCACCATTTCAAACAATTGAAAAGCAAAAGCAAGTGATCTAAATAAGTAACTAAGAGCCCATGGAAAACCATGAATGAAAAGGGTGCTTGCACCTTCCCTTTTCATAATCTACCCCTCGAACCCAAGAAAACATCTCAAAGGTCTTTCCTGTGCTTTTTGACCTTTCCTTTGGATAAAATAAAAAGTCGGTGGCGACTCTTGCTAAACTGAAACATTTGCAAACACAAACGCAAAACCTCATGTCAGTTCTCCCACCGTATCATAGAGTGGATTCAGATGAGATTAGATCAGTTGAACTTGATCAATGAAGAATGACTAGTTGCTGTTTGTCATGGTCAGACGTACCAAAAATATATGATCAAGGCCTTCAACAAAAAGATCAAGCCTCGAGTATATCAAGCTGGTGACTTGGTGATAAAGCGCATCATTTTACCACAAGGAGACCCCAGGGGAAAATGGACTCCAACCTACGAAGGGCCATTTGTTGTCAAGAGAGTGTTCTCTGGCGGTGCCATGATGCTGACTACCATGGATGGTGAAGACTTCCAGCATGCTATAAACGCGGACATAGTTAAAAAATACTATGCATAAGAGACCCGCTAGGTTGACACACCTAGGCAAAATAAGGGCATCCCGGCAAACCAAAAGGTTTGGGCAAAAATTAGATATATATGCAAAAGATTGTATACCCAGCAAGTTGAAAACCTGAAAGAGCGACTTGGGCAAAAATGGTATCCTGGTGGGCTGAAAACCCGAAAGGGCGGTCCAGGCAAAAGTTAAGGATTGAAAGCGTATGACTATGTCCCGTGGAATCACCACAATTAACTTTATCACCAAGGTCCAAGTTCAAACGGTCCAGGATCAGTCCAATCAACTTTTGTCAAAGGCAAGGGGCATTCGAAGACATTGGGGCAATAGTAGAGTTGGAATGCAATGAGATCATTTCCACATGACTATTTATTTTGTTTTCAATTTTATTTTCCTTTCGAAGATTTCCCCTTACTAGGATCTTCGTCTCTTTGTACAAAAAACGTCTATTCATGGGCAAAATATCAATACAAATATACTTTAAAGTGAAAACTTTCTGTTTTTGTTTTGAATGCAAACTTGTCCAATGACTAAAATTGAACGAACATATGCATATGAACATAATTGAAACTATTTGGCACATGTGCCCTGCTAAGCAGCAGCAAGCATCTCTTTTAGTGCAGTTGGAATATCCCCCACAGAGTTATTTCATTAGCATTATCCCCATAAGGACAACTACGATAAACCAATCCTTAACAAAATTACCCACAAAGTCACTTTGCATAGGTTAATCTCCAACCTGAGTCTCAATCTCTTGACATATATCTCCTCATCTAAGTTGATCCTATAAGAAAAAGAACTCACCTCGTCAAGTATTCATCAACAGGGTTTATTTCCCCAACATACAGCAATCAATGAACAACAAAATTCCTCCAGCATAGTCTATCTTCCCCAGCTGAGTACGTCCTCCCTAAGCTGAGCCTGTTATCCCCAGCCGGGTATATCTTCCCCAGCTGAGTCTTCACTCCCCAGCTTGATTTTACCTTTCAGACTATTAAAAATCAAAGGGCCACAACCCCTAAACCCCAGTAAAGTTGTCAACAAAACCTTTATTATCTCCAAAAGATACTATGAAGCCTGGACCCGACCAGATAATAGTACGACTTCCAAATACTATGAAACTTGGACCCGACTAGATAATAATTTAACTCTTCAAAGATATAGAAGAGCTTGGACTCAACCAAACCCGGGTTTAACTTCTTTTCCCCAATAGAGTTTTCCTTTACCCCAACAAGTTACTGTGAAAGCTGGATTCCACCAGATATCAGTTTTCAATTTCAAGTAAATTATTGTGAAGCCTGGATCCGACCAGATAGCAAATCCCCTCAAGTTTATTGTGAAACCTGGAATCTGACCAGATAACAATTAAGTTACCACTCCAAGTTACTGTAAAGCCTGGAACCGACCAGATATCAGTTCAACTATATCTCTTCAGACAAGTTTATTGTGAAGCCTGGACCCAACCAGATAATAATTAACTTCATCCACCTCAAAATCTGCAAAGCCTGGATCCGACCAGATATCAGTTCAACTTCGTCTACTCAAGCAAGTTATTGTGAAGCCTGGAGCCCGACCAAATAACAACTAGCTATAATCTTCAGCAAGACACTATGAAGCCTGGACCCGACCAGATAATAGCACAACTTTTCAAAAATTATGAAGCCTGGAACCGATCGGATATTAGTTACCACTTCAAGTCACTATGAAGCCTGGACCCAACCAGATATCAGTTTAACTTCATCCTTTCTAGCAAGTTACTGCAAAGCCTGGAACCTGACCAGATAACAATTAACTTCCTTATCCCCAACAAGTTATTGTGAAGCTGAGAATCCAACCGGATAACATCCTAACTTCACTCTCCCCAAGATATTTTCTGCGAAGCCTGGAATCCGACCAGATAACAGTTAATTCATTTTTCCCAAATTAGTTACCGTGAAGCCTTGATCCAACCAGATAGCAGTTGACTTCCTCATCCTCAGCAAATTATGAAGCCTGGTTTTGACCAGATAACAATTGACATTCAAGAGATTTTCCATAGCAGAAGCATTCTTTCAACCAAGTTTGAAGATATGTACATTCTTAATCCCCAACAACAACATGGGATTCAGAATTCCTCAGTAGCAGTCAGGGATTTGTTTTCCCGAGAAAACATGCATCTCACATTCATACATCATAGCATATATACACAAAACACATTTAGCACAATCTCATTCATCATGTGAATATCATGCATACATCTGCATTTAACTAACACGCTGTCCACAGGTAAAACATCAAGTTTTAGTATAACTCAACCAAAGATTTATGCTGACACTTCTTCCAGTATTTACCATCATTCCTCCAAATGGCATCTATAAGCCCATTCCCAATCCATCTTCGAGTGCAAATTTCTGGGCACTCTAGTGTTCAATCATCTTCCACCTTCAAGTCACGAATGGCGGATCCGCCAATCTAACTCTTCAGGTTTAAGAAGATTCAATAGGGGCAGCTGTTGTACCCCAAAATTTTCCCTCTCATTTCTCAAGTGATTTCTCATAATATCTCCTTTGATTCAAGATTGCACAAGGGTTGATCAGCTCAAGACACCTCCTCAAGCACTGATAACTAAAAATTAGGGTTTGGGTTTGCACAAGGACAAATGGACTTTTAATTCCCCATATGACTTTCATGGATAATTTTTGACCCTCAAGATTTCTCATGTCAAGTTTTAAGTCTTGGATCACATTATTGCCTAGTCAATTGATTAGACCTAAAATCAGCTGTATTGGGGAAAAAGTCAACGGTGGCTAATTTACAGTCAAACTTCATAATTCTTGATCCATATCAACATTATAAATTCATATATGTCATTTGATCAAGTTTGGATCATAATTCCTCAAGAAATTTGATCATATCATCAAAAGGGCAAAATGATCAAAATTAGGGTTTTGACTGAGAAGGTGCAATTTCTGATTTTTGACTTAGCAAATGACTTATTGGTTTGAGGCATGATCTCAAGGATTCAAATGCACCATTTTTACCTAATGTCATGGCTCAAAACATTCCTCAAGTTTAATTGGTTGACAGTTGAATTTCAGTCAACTGATGAAAAGTCAATTGTACACTGAAAAGTCAAACTTTGACTTTTTTGGTCAAAATCAAGTATCAAAGATCACAATTCATCAAGACATGTAAAAATATGAAACTTTTTCATCCAGAAATCAAAAAGTCAAGGTTTCATTTTGAAAAGTCAAAATTTCTAAACTTAGAAATTTTTCTATGTGTTGGAAAAATTCATTTTTTTCACAACTTTGAGCAAAATTTTCACCATGATGCAAGATGATTCAAAGGAAACTTCCAACATGAAAGTTATATATCTTAATGAGATCTAAAACATTGTAGAACACAACTTTTCTATAAATGCATGTATTTCAAGTTATGATTTTAAAAAGACATGTTCATGAAACTTGGAAACTTAGTGAAATTTTGCCCTACCTTAGGCAGGATTTTGACCTAACTTCATGGAAATTTTTCACATAGTTCCAAGATGAATATTCAAAAATGTCTAGCATAGAGGTTGTAGAGGATGTTACAAGATTTCCAAAATTTCCAAGAAGTCATTGAGATCATACTTTAGCAAGAATAATCGAAGGCAAGAAGTTAGGGTTTTCAAACTTGAATTACAAGCCATTTTGTGAAGAACACTTGACCCAATCTTCAAGCATGCTGTAAAAATCTCACTTTGAAGTCTTATAACTTGCCTTTCACTTCATAATTAAATGCTTACACAATTTTTAGAGCTTTGATCCAAGCATTTGAGGCATTGTCCAAATGGTTATTCCATTAATGGCACAAAGGTAACATTTCCATTTTGGAAAAGCAAGCTTTATTGCAAAAGTCAATGCATAGAGTTCCCAACTTGTTGCATCTGAGTAAAAGAAATGTCAAAGCCAAAAGCAACATGTCTAGAGCCTCCCATAAACTCATGCCATGCTTGTACTATGCCTTAAAACCATGTTTTCCACTTTTCTTTAAAATCAAGTAACATAGCCATAACTCTATATCTCACAATTATATCAACCTCAAGTGCTCTAACCTTTTTCTTATAATTATACAAGTCTATTGCAAGAGGATACACGAATTCACAAGCTCTAAAACTCACCCAAACTCAGAACTGCATCACAAACCACCATTGTTGCACATTCTGACCAAAAACTCCAAACTCATATTTCCCTCGTGCGTTTCTTGGCCTTTTGGTTCCTAAATATCCTATACATCAAATATAACTTATCCTTGTTCCTGTTTCATAACTGTAACATCATCTTCATCAACTTCCATAACCAAAAAACAAAGCTTGCACCTTGACTTCTCTAGCATGATTCAAACACTCCCAGCATCAAGTAAGCATTTCATTAGCTTCCTGGGAACTTGAGGAAGCTAACATGATCATCACAGCAACTTGAATCAAGCTCTAACTCAAAACACGATCTCCAGCTGCAAGGTGAGTTTTCTAACTTTTCATCTCATTATTTAGGTATTGTTAGGCTTGCATTTTCAAAGATAAAATATAGATATCATTGCCCTAAAACTGTATATGTCCATAGATTTCATTTATATTACTTGAGTAGTGAGAATTTTAAGTTTGAACTTGCTGAAATAATTAGGTCAAAATTTGGTACTTTTAGAAATTCTCATTCATCTTTAATTTATAGCTTATGATATTTATATGGTTGGATTCGTATGGAAAATGGAGCAACTTTCATGTTTGCATATTTTATTTTTATTGAGAAATGGTGAAGTTACAGATGTTCAGGCTGGAGGTTGAAGATGAAGTTATATTCAAGATTGGATTTGTGTTATATGTTTATTCTTTCACCAATGTTATCGGATGTACAGCCACCCCAGTGGAAAAGGTAGTGCGCGTGTATGTGGGAGGTCATGGGTTCAACACCCAGCGCTACCTTTTATTTTGTTTTTCAACATTTTTTTCCTTTTTTTTGTCAAACAGTCGTTGGGCCTTCAAGATGTTGGGCCTTCCATTTTTTGCTGATTTCTAACCCCTGTCTACTCTTGCACACCTGGCCCAACTTTATTTTATTTATTTCATTTTTATTTATTTCTGTTGTACCCCAAAATTTTCCCTCCCATATTTCTCAATACATTTCAAGTGAGGTTATCAAATTTCTCAAGGAAGTCCAAGGGTTGACCAGACAACCCTTGGACTTCCGTGGAAGAAGTTTCTGATAATGACACTAATTTATTTGTGACCTCCGTGGAAGAATTTTCTACTCCTTTGATGACAGTTAAGAAGAATCTATTGTTGGCCGGTTTATTTCCAGGTTGTGGCAAAGGTTGCCACCTATGTTCAATTCTACCTACTGGTTGCCACTTATTGAAATCAGGTGTTCAACACCTGATGGATAATAAAGAGATCATGTTCGATAAGACTTTGATTCTGTTAGTTCCGATTAAAGATGTTGCCATCATAACCATTTCCTCCAATCCTTCCAAGGCTTCCTCGAGAAAGCCTGTTAGGATTACATCTGTTCTGAGAATCGCTCTGTTAATCATTATGGTCCCTGTTCCTATCCCATACACTTCGGATAAGGATGTCTCTTGGCATTATGGGGCCGATGTGTATTACCACAGGGTTAAGCAAGACTTAAAGATTGAAGAAGTTGATGCTGATATCAGCAATATTGTCGGGTCCAACAAGGTCACCAGAAGTGGAAGACTATTCTCTCCCGAGATTTCCCCTCCGACTATTCAAAAGCCTATTGCCATTTTGTATGCCAGTACATCAGCTACTGTTCCAATTCTTACTCCAATTATCACCCCTGTCGCTGAGTCATCTGACACTCGGGGCAAAGAAATCACAGGTGAGCCTGCCCGGATGGAGGCGCCTAAGAAGATCATTGTAGAAACCTCTAAGCAGGAGATAGAGGAAATTCTGAAGATTATCAAGAAGAGCGACTACAACATAGTCGAGAAGCTGGGGTAGAGCCCGTCAAAAATCTCCATGTTATCCTTGTTATTGTGTTCGGAAGCCCATGCAAAGGCTTTAATTGCTTTCCTCAAAACTGCGCATGTGCCGCAGGAGACTTCTGCTGACCAATTTAAAGACTGTGTAGCTAGTTTGACTGCTGACAACAGGTTGGGTTTCTCAGACGCGGATCTGACCGCTAAAGGAAGAAATCACAATGATGCTCTGCACGTCTCAATCAAGTGCAGGGGCACTACTCTGGCCCATGTACTGGTGGATACTGGGTCTTCATTGAATGTTTTACCAAAGAAAGCACTTGACCATCTGGACTGTGAAGGTTTGATTCTGAAGCCGAGTAATATTGTGGTTAGGGCTTTTGATGGATCGAAAAGGATGGTGCACGGGGAGGTGGATGTCCCTATTAAAGTTGGCTCTCAGACTTTTGCATCTACTTTCTATGTGATGGATATCCGACCATCTTACTCTTGCTTGTTGGGTCGTCATTGGATTCATAAGGCTGAGGCAGTGACTTCTACGCTTCATCAGATGTTGAAATATCTGGTAAAAGGGAAGATTGTTACGGTGCATGGTGAGGAGGAGTACATGGTGAGTCATCTTAACTCCTTCTGGTATGTGGAGATGGATGGAGAGCTCATCGAAACCCCGTGTCAGAATTTTGAAGAGGTTCCCCAAACTTTAGCGTCGACTGAAGTTGTTGTTGACAAACCTCCGATGAAGATGGCTTCCCTCAAGGATTCCAGGGCTGTAGTTGAAAAAGGTGGGTGTGAAAATTAGGGACAACTCCCTGACTTCGCACACAAAACTGACAAGTTTGGTTTGGGCTTTACTTTGGACGCTCAAAGGGTTATTCGACGCGCGCAGATTGGAAGACCTCCTCTGCACATCATTAATCCGGGAGTGAATGCAATTAAAGATGATGAATAAGATTCAGATATCGACAGCTAGATTTACCCGACTACCAACGGTGGCTTGAACAACTGGACGGCGAAGGACTTCGTGCCCGTTTCTTTTATTACACAGTAATAGACTTTTGTTTTGAGATTTGTAACAGACAGTTTAAAACTTTACGACCCGGTGCCTTTCCCTAGGCACCTTGGTCTTTCTTGTGAGGGCTTATTATTTGTCATTTTCATATATCATCAATAAAGCATTTGACGTTTTCTTGCATTACAAATTTTGCGCTCCTTGTTTTTCCTTTCTATCTCACACTTTATAAAACAACTATTGTCTTACACACACTCACATATCATAATACAGTTCCACATCTGTTATACCCCAAAATTTTACCTCTCATATTTCTCAAAATATTGCAAGAATAATCTCCAAGTGGCTCAAGATTGCTCAAGAGTTGGACAGTCAAGTCATCTCCTAAGGCAGTCAACTTCAAATTAGGGTTTTGTGTTGCCTCAAGATCATTGAATCCAAATGACCTCAAGTGATCCCCAATGTCCTAATATGTTCTCAAGATCATCCATGTCAAGTTTCAAGCCTTGCAGAGGAAGTTTGCTCAGCCAATTGCTCAAAAGGTCCAAAAATCGATTGTGTTAGGGCAAAAGTTAACTGTGACCTATAAACAGTCAAACTTCAAGATTTTTTATCAACATTATCATTTTGAAGTATATTTCATCATTTTATCAAGGGTTGATCATGATTCATCAAGGATTGCTCAAAATTCATCAAGACTCAAAAGTTGCTAAATTAGGGTTTTGCAAGAAAAGTCAACTCAACTTTGACCAAGCATACCTTTCTCATACTTTATGAGAAATGACCCATTAAAAGCTCATTTTGAATAGGATTTAATTTCCTACAATCCATATTCATACCCCAAGATCAGAAAATGCACTCACAAGAAGTTATAAATTTGGACATTATAGGTCATTTTTGAAAGTCAACAAAAACACCTTTTTTGCCAAAGCTTATAACTTGAGCATGGAATATCAAAATGAGATGATACCAAAAGGGTTGGTTATAGTACATCTCAAGATTTCTAAAAAGTCCAAGAACACTTCCAAAAGTTCAAAATTGAAGAAGTTATGCATTGTTGAAGTTAGGCATTTTTGCAAAATTGCTAAAAGTCAACTATCCCCAAAACATCAAATTTTGTCAAGGGGGCCATTCTTTTCCACTTGATTTGATCTTTCCACATTGCACACGCGTCATAGCGTCAGCCTTGTGTCCATTTATCAATTTTATTATTTTATTTGATTTTTTATTGAATTATTTCATTTTAAATCAATTTAAATCAAATAAAATCACAAAACTTGATTACATGAGATCTTTTTCTATTTTCAGGACTTAATCATCATCATCAAGTGTATCAAATTCGTATCAAGCATTCCATGTGCAAAAAGATTGAGTTTTTGGCAAATTAGGCAAGTTATCAATGGTGAATCAAATCCAATCTCAAGGCATCAATGTGCAAGGATTCAGTCCACAAATGTTGACCTAATACATTGCATATTACATATACAAGCCAAAGCACACGAATTTGAGACCTAGAGGCTGCAAGAATACTGAAAACCAAACTTTAAAAAAGGTGGAAAAGTGTAAAACTGAAATCACACTTAGAGGCGTTTACAAAGGCAGAGCTCAACACCAATCAATTGTTGGGTGTCTACTCAACCTCCTGCAATCAAAAGCAAGCTCTCACACCCTCTCAAACGCATTGTAAGCATCACGTTTCTTAGCCCTGTATTCCAAATCGCAACTCTCTATTTTCGCATCATTTTGACAAATCATGGATATATTTGTAATGCTTATGAAATTTCTGAACTTTTGGCATTGTTTGATTGTATTTATATAGACTGTAACCCTATAACCGAACCTAGGGTTTTGTAGTTTGTTTTTTGGGCATTTCTTTTACAGGCAAAATTAGTGCCATTAATGGACATAGACGTGACCAGAGGAGGAAGACGCGCATAACCATGGTCTTGGAAGGAATTTTCATGGCCTAAAATTGATTTTAGGATGGACCTACGAACTTAGTTGCGGATATGAATCCGCAGGAAAAATTACAGGGCTGGAGGTTAGGGGTGGAGACGTGGCACTACCCCAGTGGATGATTCATAATTCGCGCGCTATTTTTTTTTTATTTTCTGGAATTTTAACGCGTTTTTATATATTATATTTCGTTTGTGTTTTATTAACGATTGAAGCGAAGTGATCCAGTGGTCAGAGGGAGTGCTCTCAAGGCGTTGTTGGCTAGAGGTCAGGGGTTCGATCCCTGCCTCCAGCGCTTTGCATTTTCCTTTATTTTATCATGCAATCAGGTACAAACTAATGCTGGAAGCTTATCATATGTCCTCAAATATCAAAGCACCAGATGGCCCAAGGCCAGATCTGGTGATCCAGGTTGAATGTCCACCATGGGACCGAGTCAAAGGGCGCATAGGGAATCAGGAAGGTCAACAGAGGCCAATTCAATTGGGCCATGGAATTGCTGAGTAAACCCCCCTAAAACAGGCCCAAACCTCCTAACTCTTTCTATTTTTTTTTTCATTATTTCTTTTAATTATTTATTGTTATTATTTTTATTATTAACTAACCAATTAAATATTTTGCAATAATTAAAATTAACTTAGACAATTAGGTTTTCTTAACATTGATTAAATTTATTTTGTTTCTTTTAAATAACACAAAAACCCAATAAATATTATTTTCATTAATTAATTAATTAGTTTATTAATTTAATAATTAACCTAGATTAATTTCTTTCTGAATTAAAAAATAACCAAAAAATCTTTTCTTGAATAACAAAGGGTCAAAACCCTAGAACTCGCCCGATTTAATTTCCCGCACGCGATCCATTTTATTTCAATATTGTATTTGTTTCCGGAATGTAATAGATAATTAGGACTATCTTTATCGCTTTATTTATTTTCCGCATTTTAATTTCAAGGGTTGCTTTTGGCGATGTAAATACCCGACGCCTTGTAATAGTTAGTTAAATTTCCGCAATTTAATTTCCCCAACTTATAAACTGTTAGATGTTTGATAATAGGGGATGCATGACAAGATTGAACGTTTAAACCTAAAAATAACATAGATCACCCATAACATGTACAAAGACAAAATAACTGAAAAATGACACACTCGCACATGCGCACTCTTAGGGTACACCTCACTTGGTTGCCTTCATACGCGGTCATTGAGTATAGGAAGTTTTAGAGGTTGCTCTCTTGTCCAAAGATCATAGTTTCCTCGAAACGGTTGCCTCGGATAAAATGATCTAAGACATTAGGGTTACCGCTAAGGCGTCCTAACATTGCTTTGGTGACCGCACGTCCCTTAATTGAATTGACCCTTAAAACTCCAACGACGGTGCTACCTACTCACTAATAGTGGGATAGCATTGTCTAAAGGACATTAGCACAAATTGATTCCTTTTTTGAGTAGGTAGATGGTTCTTAGATACTTGCTCTTTCAAAAACAAAAAAACTTTTCACACTTACACCTTTCAAACAAAAACTTCTTCAAGCCCACAAACACAAAGAAAAGCAATTTTGAAAACAACATGAGCAAGTACCTAAGAGCCCGTGGATAACCACGGATAGAAAGGGTGCTAATACCTTCCCTTTCTATAATCTACCCCCCGAACCCGAGAAATATCTCGAAAAAGGAATTTTTCTGTGCTTTTTTCCTTTCCTTGTTGGATAAAATAAAAGTCGGTGGCGACTCTTACTTACCGCGACATTTTGTGAAAACAAACGCAAAACGCAAACCAACATTCCAAAAAACAGTCAGTTCTCTCCCACCGTATCACAGAACTGGCGACTCTGCTAGGGACGCTTAATAAGTGGGGTGTACCTTAGGAATAGTTCATAATGTTTTCAATTGCTTGACTTGTATGCTTTATATTTGTGGGCTTGTATCGGAGTTATTATAGATCCTAACCCTGATCTGGGGGATACCCTTTAGGTAAGTAGCAATAAACTGTGAGGGAATTGTACGGCGTAGACCGATACGGTTGAAGCAGTAGCTACGTTGGTGTGGCACTTTAGTTTGTACTGATATCCCTTGTGTTGGAACGAGGAGAATATGGGTCTTCTAAGGGGTCATTAAGCACCAACCGACCTTAGAACCTTTAAATTGACCAACTTGGCCATAGAACAGTAGCAGTATGCTACACTCATTGAGACTAAACTCTCGCGATGATTTCGGCCGCAAGAAAAGGTTGCTAAACTGGAATTGTGACCGATCGAGGGTAGTCAGTGATATTGAGATCCTCTAGAACCCGGTTACTATTTTTAGGACAGGTTTGAACCAACTGAACTGAAAGAGGATAGTACCTAAGCTCCTTGCCAGCCTGAAATCTAAGGGTTCTCTGTGTGACTTGTGTGCCTTTACCATGTTTTCTATTTGTGGATACTTGTGATGTGCTTTCTATCATGACATCATGACATCATAATATTGCATACATATTGCATTGGACTAACCTATTTCAAAGACAGGAGGGATTCATCTTTGTTCTATTTTATAGGTCATGATGCCCATGCGTAGGAATACCATCCGGATCAACTTTGTCCAGGTCCCCACCATGCTTAAAGAATTGATTGCAAAGATGCCAGATACACCTCCTTCATCAGGAGACATGGTTACCTCTTGGGTTTGGTTACCTCCAAATTGGACGAGCAGATGATGAGTGTCCTGGTCCAGTTCTATGATCCGCTGTACCATTGCTTTATTTTTCAAGACTACCAGTTGGTTCCCACCTTAGAAGAGTTCTCTGATCTGCTCGGTATCTCTATTCTGGAGCAGACCCCGTTTACTGGTTGGGAGAAGATCCTTAGGCCAGAAGAGATTGCTTCAGCCCTTCATATGACCAAGGATGAGGTAATGGCTAATTGGGAGACTAGAAGTGGAGCAAAGGGCTTTCTGACTAAGTTCTTGGTTGGTAAGGCTAATTATTTCTGGGATAGTCTAGACTTCAAGGCATTCGAAGATATTCTGGCTCTTCTGATATATGGCTTGGTATTGTTTCTGAATCCTGACTCCTTTGTTGATGTGAATGCGGTGAAAATCTTCATCTCTCGCAATCCGGTACCCACTCTCTTGGGTGACATTCTTCATCAGCTTTATGCCCGTACTGCTCGAAAGCGGGGAACCTTGATGTGCTGTGCTCCATTATTGGTGAGGTGGTTTATTTTGCACCTCCCCAAATCAGTGCTGAAGAACAAAGAAGGCATGGGCTGGGCCTATAGGGTTATGTCTCTTTCTCATAATGACATCATCGGGACTATCAAGGGTATGTATGAGGTGGCCATTATTGATTGCTGTGGGGAATACCCCAATGTTCCACTGATAGGAACCAATGGAGGGATTACTTACAATATGTGCTTGGCCTTACGTCAGTTTGGGAGAGCCAGAAGAGAAGGACCTCATGAGTTGTTAATGCCTAGTATCATATTTGATTTTCAAGGGGATAGCGACGAACAACGCCACAGATTCATAAGGGCTTGGGATAGAGTTCACAGATTTGATCCACATGAGTTGGGTCCAAAGACTTCTCTTCTGATGGAGCCATATCTCAGATGGGTCCGTATCCGTGCCCAAAAAATGGGTATGCCATATGAAGTCGTCCTGCCTATCATTGTTGAAGTTGCTAATGAAGAAGGGGTTCTTCCGACCATCCTCCATCCTCATATGCCCACTAACATTGGGGCACTGAAAAGGTCATGGATGCAGCTGAGAGAAGAGCGGGATGCTTACCGAGAAAAGTTTAACGAGCAAGAGCAGAAGATTCAGAAGTTGACAAGACAGCTAGAGAACGAGCGGATCCTCAATGACTATGTCCGCACCGACAAGAAGCGACCATGGGAGCACTGATTGTCCTTTGATTATTTCCTTTCCAGTTTTTAGTTACTTTTCAGTATTTCCTTTCTTGTAACGCCTTAAGGGCATCTGTTGAACAATTTTAATTTCAAGTTTACCTAATAAAGATGTGTTTCCTTTTTGGTTTACAAATTTGAATCTCTCGATGTCTTTGAAATCATAGCATACGCATTTCATTCCATGCACTTCATAACAGGTACCCATTACAGGTCTCTTATCTTCTTTGCTGTTTATTTCAGCACTCATCATGTCTGCTGAACCATCAACTGAGCAAGCAATCAAGTCCCTACAGGCTCAAAATGCCCAATTCCAAGAGATGTTCATGAATCTAGCTAAGGGTCAGCAAGATCTGAAGACCCTGATTCTGAAATAGAAGAAGAAGAAGAATAGGACAGTCCTGTTTAACACAGGTCACAGGTTTGGAAACAGGCTACGGGATGAAGTTGATTTGAACACCTCATCTGGAGGAAAAGATAGTCAGGAAGAAAGGAGGGCTCCTAGCCCTGTAGTTTCAGACAATGAGATGGACTTCGACGAAGACCAGTATCCTCCTGCTGAGGATAGATACAAACAACTGAAAGACCGGTTGAGTGCGATGGAAGTTCAGAAAGTGCCTGGTCTGGATTTTGGTGATCTGGATCTATCATCTGGGGTGGTGATTCCCCATAAATTCAAAGCACCAGCCTTTGTTAAGTATGACGGAGTTTCTTGTCCGAAGCTGCACCTCCAGTCATACGTAAGGAAGATTCAGTCGTACACCACTGATAAGAACCTATGGATCCACTTCTTTCAAGACAGTCTCTCAGGGACTCAGCTTGAATGGTTTTACCAGTTGGACGGAGCCAGTATCCGCAGTTGGGAGGATTTGGCTGCTGCTTTCTACAGGCAGTACCAATACAATTCCGACCTCTCTCCCACGCGTACCCAACTCAAGGGTATGTCAATGGGAACGGGCGAAGGTTTCAAAGATTATGCTCAGAAGTGGAGGGACCTCGCCGGAAGAGTGTAACCACCCTTGGCTAATCGGGAGCTTGTGGATATGTTCTTGGGGACCTTGTCTGGTCCATTTTTCAACCATCTAATTGGGAGCTCTTCGTCTGGGTTTACAGAGCTAATTATGACCTGTGAAAGGATTGAGGCTGGTATTAAGGCTGGTAAGATACAAAAGGGTGCTTCATCAAGCACCGAGAAAAAGCCTTTTAAGAAGGAGTCTAGTGATGTTTACAGTTCAAAAGGCCAGAATAGACCTGAACATCGCCAAGCTGTTAATGCGGTTGTTATTTCAAGACCTGCTGGTGCTACTCAGCTCAACAATCAACAAAAGGCCGAGAGACCTCGAAGGCAATTCACCCATCTCAACATGAATTTGTCTCAGATTCTTCTGCAGTTGTTAAAGACCAATCTAGTAACTCCAAGGGAGGCTCCGCAGAATCCCAACATTGCATCACCTAAGTACAACCCTAATGCCCACTGTGCTTTTCACTCTGATATCCAGGGACATAATACAGACGATTGTTGGGCTTTGGAGAACAAGATACAGGACTTAATTGATGCTAAGGAGATTGAGTTCGAGGCGCCCGAAAGACCTAATGTTGTGACTGCTCCTATGCCCAAGCATGGAGTAAATGCTATAGAAGAAGACTCGTTTGTGGTTTCTGTGAATGACATTGTTACCCCTTTGATGACTGTGAAGAAGAACCTTTTGCTAGCCAGTTTATTTCTGGGTTGTGACGAAGGTCGCCGTATGTGTTCTGCCCTACCTACCGGTTGCCATCTTTTGAAATCAGGTGTCTAACGCCTGATGGATAGTAAAGAAATTTTGTTCGAGAAGACTGTTGTTCCTTTAGTCCCTACTGAAGAAGTTGCTATAATCACCATTTTCGACAATTCTTCCAAGGCTTCCACGAGAAAGCATATTAGAATTACATCTGTTCCAAGAATCGCACCATTGATCATCACTGTTCCTGGGCCTATCCCTTATGCATCCGATAAAGCTGTCCCTTGGCACTACGGGGCTGATGTTTATTTTCATGGAGTTAAACAAGATTTGGATGCTGATACTGACGTCAGCAATATTGTTGGACCTGCTAAAGTCACCCGCAGCGGAAGACTTTTCTCACCTGATATCTCTCCACCAACTGCCCGAAAACCTGTTGTTATTACACCTTCCAGTGTACCTACTACTATTCCTGTTCAAGTTCCTATTCTTACCCTTGTCGCCGAGTCATCTAATGCTCGGGGCAAAGGGACCACTGATGAGCCTGCCCAGACGGAGGCACCAAAGACGATTATTGTTGAAGCTTCTAGACAAGAGATGGAAGAGATTCTGAAAATCATCAAAAAGAGTGACTACAATGTAGTTGAACAGCTGGGGAAAACCCCGTCTAAAATCTCTATGTTGTCACTGTTGCTATGCTCGGAGGCCCATGCCAAGGCTCTGATTGCATTCCTGAAGACTGCACACGTACCACAAGAAACGTCAGCTGATCAGTTTAAAGATTGTGTGGCTAGTCTAACTGCTGATAATGGATTGGGTTTCTCTGACGCTGATTTGACTGCTAAAGGGGAGAATCACAACGATGCCCTGCATGTCTCCATTGAATGCAGGGGCACTACTCTTGCTCATGTATTGGTGGATACTGGTTCCTCATTGAACGTTTTGCCTAAAAAAGCTCTAGACCGGTTGGATTGTGAAGGGTTGGAATTGAAACCAAGCAACATCGTCGTCAGGGCCTTTGATGGGTCTAAGAGGATGGTGCATGGACAAGTGAATATTCCGATTAAGGTTGGCTCTCAGGTTTTCAACTCTACATTCTATGTGATGGACATTCGGCCATCTTATTCTTGTTTGTTGGGTCGTCTATGGATCCACAAGGCTGGGGCAGTAATGTCAATGCTCCACCAGAAGCTGAAGTACCCGGTCCAAGGGAAGATTGTGACAGTGCAAGGAGAAGAGGAGTACATGGTGATCCACCTCAACTCTTTCCGATATGTAGAGATGGATGGGGAGTTCATTGAGACCCTATTCAAACATTTTGAAGAGGTTCCCCAGACACTGGCGTCAACTGAGACTGTTGTTGAAGATCCTCCTATGAAGATGGCTTCCTTCAGGGATGCCCGGGCTATTGTCGAGAAAGGTGGGTGTGCGAATTGGGGGCAACTCCCTGATTTTACACAGAAGACTAACAAGTTTGGTTTGGGTTTCACTGCAGAAGCTCAAAAGGTTGTTCGGAATGCACGGATCGGAAGACCTCCCTTGTTCATCAGCAATTCAGGAGTAAATGCCATTGAAGACGATGTTGAAGAGTCTGAGTTCGACAGTTGGATCTATTCTACGACCGACGGTGGACCAAGCAACTGGACATCAAAGGACTTCATCCCTATTTATTTTGTTACCCAGTAATGAAACTTTTTGTTTTGACTTTGTAACAGACAATGTTTTAAACTTTATGGCCCGGTGTCTTACCCGGGGCACCGTAGCTTCATTTGTGAGGGCTTTATGTGTGTCATCTACATATATCATTAATAAAAGCATTGGACGTTTTCTTGCATTTCAAATTTTTCGCTCCTTGTTTTTCTTTTTATATATTGCAAAACAGCTATTTTACACACACTCTCATATACAGGTATACATCCACTCTGGATCTCACTGGTAACGACTCTACTACTGCCAGTTATGACTTCGAAAGTCCAATCAACTTAGCCGAAGATGAAGGTGAAGATGATTGCAAAGTGCCTGGTGAACTTGCAAGACTGTTACTTCAGGAAGAAAGGGTTATTCAGCCGCACGAAGAGCCGGTGGAATCAGTGAATCTGGGTACAGAGATAGACAAGAAAGAGGTCAAGATCGGGGAAAATCTGGAGCTTAGTGTGAAGCAACGGTTGATTCAGATGCTGCGTGACTACATTGAGATCTTTGCCTGGTCTTACGAAGATATGCCTGGTTTGGATACCGATATTGTGGTTCACCGCCTACCTACCAAGGAAGACTGTCCTCCAGTGAAACAGAAAGTCCGCCGAATGCGCCCAGAGATGTCTGAGAAAATCAAGGCTGAAGTTATGAAATAGTTTGATGCCGGTTTTCTAGCAGTTACTTCTTACCCGCAGTGGGTGGCCAATGTGGTTCATGTGCCAAAGAAGGATGGTAAGGTTCGAATGTGTGTTGACTATAGGGATCTGAACAGGGCGAGCCCCAAGGATGATTTCCCTCTGCCTCATATCGACGTTCTGGTTGACAACACTGCACAGCATAAGGTCTTCTCCTTTATGGATGGTTTCTCCGGTTATAATCAGATTAAAATGGCTCCCGAAGACATGGTGAAGACAACTTTTGTTACTCAGTGGGGTACCTTTTGCTACAAGGTCATGCCTTTTGGACTGAAGAATGTTGGGGCAACGTATCAGCGTGCCATGGTTGCTTTGTTTCATGACATGATCCATCATGAGATTGAGGTATACGTCGATGACATGATTGCAAGATCTCAAACTGAAGAAGAACACCTTGACCACCTTCAGAAGTTGTTTGACAGGTTGAAGTTGTACAAGCTGAGGTTAAACCCGAACAAGTGCACCTTCGGGGTGAGATCTGGTAAGCTGCTGGGTTTTGTCGTAAGCGATAAAGGTATTCAAGTGGATCATAAAAAGGTGAAAGCCATACAGGAAATGCCAGCTCCCAGAACCGAGAAAGAAGTCAGAGGCTTTCTGGGACGACTAAACTACATTGCCCGATTCATCTCGCACCTAACTGTTACTTGTGAACCAATCTTCAAGCTGCTGAAGAAAGATCAAGTAGTACGTTGGAATGATGAATGTCAGGTCGCTTTCGAAAGGATCAAAGAGTATCTCCAAGAACCTCCTGTTCTGATGCCTCTAGTTGAAGGGAGACCTTTGATCTTATACTTGACAGTACTCGACAACTCAATGGGGTGTGTGCTGGGTCAACATGACGAGTCTGGCCGAAAAGAGCATGCTATTTATTACCTTAGCAAAAAGTTTACCGACTGCAATACCCGATAGTCGTTGCTCGAGAAAACTTGTTGCGCTTTGGCATGGGCTTCTCGCCGGCTGAGATAGTATATGCTGACTCACACTACTTTATTGATATCGAAGATGGATCCAATCAAGTATATCTTCGAAAAGCCTGCCTTGTCCGGAAGAATAGCGAGATGGCATATGATCTTGACTGAGTATGACATCCAGTACACGACCCAAAAGGCAATCAAAGGAAGTGTGTTGGTAGACCATTTGGCACATCAAGCAGTGGATGATTACCAGTCTATGAACTTTGAATTCCCGGACGAGAATATCATGATAGTGACTGATTGTGAGACACCTAGACCGGATGAAGGATCTGAGAAAGGATCCCGATGGTCTATGTACTTTAATGGAGCTTAAAATACTTTGGGTAATGGCATTGGCGCCGTGATCATATCTCCTAAAGGCTCTCATACTCCGTTTACCGCCCGACTATGTTTCAACTGCACCAACAACATGGCGGAGTATGAAGCATGCATCATAGGTCTTCGAGAAGCAATTGACCTAAGGATTAAATTTTTTAGTGTCTTCGGAGATTCCGCTCTCGTGATCAGTCAGATCAAAGGCGAGTGGGATACGAAACACCCGAATCTTATTCCTTATAAGGAGTATGTATTGACATTGCTTCCCCATTTTGAGGAGATAACCTTTAAACACTTCCCGAGAGAGGAGAATCAGTTGGTGGACACGCTGGCTACGATGTCTTCTATGTTCAAAGTCAATTGGGACAACGAGGCTCCCCGGATTATCATTGAAAGATTGAACGAACCTGCACATTGTTGTGATATTGAGACTGAAGAGGTAGCGGATAAACCCTGGTTTCATGAGGTGAAGAGGTATCTTGAAGCTCAGGAATACCCCGAGGGTGCATCTGTTAATGACAAGAAGTTTCTGAGGAGGTTCACAGCAAAGTTTTTCATCAGCAATGGCATCCTTTACAAGCGCAACCATGATTCGACCTTACTGCTTTGTATGGATAAGAATGAAGCAGAAAGGATCATGGCAGAGTTACATGAAGGTACTTTCGGGACTCATTCCAGTGGACACACCATGGCAAAGAAAATCCTTCGAGCAGGGTATTATTGGTCCACAATAGAAGCCGATTGTTATCAGCATTCTCGGACATGTCACAAGTGCCAAGTCTATGCTGATAAAGTGCACATACCTCCAATTCCTCTGAATGTCTTGACAGCTCCTTGGCCTTTTGCAATGTGGGGCATTGATATGATCGGCGAGATCAGACCTACGACGTCCAATGGGAATCGTTTCATCCTGGTAGCGATTGATTACTTCATGAAGTGGGTGGAAGCAGCTTCCTTTGCTATAGTAACCAAGAACATCGTGGCACGGTTCATTCGGCACAATCTGATTTGTCGATATGGTGTACCAGAGAGGATCATTACGGACAATGGTACCAATCTTAACAACAAAATGATCACCGAGCTCTGCCAGCAGTTCAAAATACAACATCACAACTCTTCTCCCTACCGGCCGAAGATAAATGGGGTTGTTGAAGCGGCTAAGAAGAACATTAAGAAGATTATGCAGAAGATGACAGTGACATACAAAGACTGGCACGAGATGTTACCATTTGCTCTTCATGGGTACCGCACCGCAGCGCGGACGTCAACAGGGGCAACACCCTATTCCTTGGTATATGGTATGGAGGCAGTCTTACCCATTGAGGTTCAGATACCCTCTCTTTGGATTATGAAGGATGCAGGTTTAAGCGAAGACGGCTGGATTCAGACCCGGCTTGATCAGTTGAACTTAATCAACGAAAAGAGACTTACTGCTATTTGTCATGGTCAGACGTACCAAAAACGGATGATCAAGGCATTTAACAAGAAAGTTAAACGACAAGAGTATCAAGTTGGGGATATGGTAATCAAGCGCATTATCTTACCTCAAGGTGATCCCAGGGGCAAATGGACCCCTACTTATGAAGGGCCATTTATGGTTAAGAACATTTTCTCAGGAGGAGCTATGATTCTAACCACCATGGATGGTGATGACCTTCCTCACCCCATCAATGCAGACATAGTGAAAAGATACTACGCATAATCAAAGACCCGCTAGGTTGACTGGCCTAGGAAAAAATAAGGGCTTCCCGGCGAACCAAAAGGGTTCGAGTAAAAATAAGAGATGAAAATGAAAAAACTTGTACACCCGGCAAGTCGAAAACCTGAAAAGGCGGCTTGGGCAAAAAAGGGTATCCCGGTGGACTGAAAACCCGAAAGGGAGGTCCAGGAAAAAATTAGGGATTAAAGCGTAACACTATGTCTCATTGGATCATCTCGCATCCAGACTTCGATATTGACTATCAAGCTCGGACGACGCTAATCAATCTGATCTACCTTCAACCAAGTAGCAAAGTGATGAGATGCTCGAGGACATAAAGGCAATAGCAGAGTAGGAACCCAGTGGGATTATTCACATAGCTGTTTTGTTTATTTTTCATAATTTGTGTAAATTCTATCTGCTCGGTGGTGTTCTCTTACTAGGACGTCAGTCTCTTGTACAAAAATGCCTATTTACAGGCCAAACTTCAAAATCAATATAATTCATTTTCAAAGAAATTTCAAACTATTTTTTTTGCTTTATCTGTTTTGATTTGCAAAGAATGTCCAATGTTCATTTTTTATATATGCATTTGACATTAATTGCTGCTCATGAATATTTACATGCGAAACAAAAGACGACTACGGGTAATATCAGAAACAGGTGCAATAAAAATTATCCAAACTGTATAGTTGCTTTGTCCACCAGGTACCGGATAAATTCAGCTGAAGAATATGGCTAAGATACTTTCACTCCCCGCAGAGTAAGACAGTAGTGGTAGCTCTCCCCCAGCTGAGACTTGCAACTATGAATGAATCAGGAATTCTCTCCCCAAGCAGAGTTGATCTACCATCAGCACTAAAAATGGTTAATATCCCCAGTAGTCTTAATATTCCCCAATGGAGTATAAGAATATTCCCCGGCAGAATACAAGATATCCCCAGTGGAGTTAAAATTTTCCCAGCGCAGTCTGAAAAAGCTTCCCCAGTGGAGTTGAAGAATCATCCCCAGTAGACTCTGGAAGTTTATCCCCAGCGGAGTACAAAATAAATCTCCCCAGCCGAGTTCAAAGGATCATTCCCAGCATAACTCAAAGGATTATCCCCACAAGAGTCTAACAGGTTTATCCTCAGTAAAGTCACCACTGAAAGTTCATTCCCAATGGAGTTCTTTCCTTTCACAAACAGGAATTCAATCCTCAACATATTCAATATCACCAGCAACGGTAATTCATCCCGACAGAATTTATTAGTGGAATCCTCAGCAGAGCACTCTTCCCCAACAGAGTAATCTCCTCATCAGTTTATTCCCCAACGGAGCTATCTTCTCCTGCAATTATTCTTGCAGTCACCTCTGTTCACCATCCCCAACGGAAGAGAAGAATTCAACTCTTGTTTCCAGAAGCTATCCGGGATTTATTTTCCCTAGATAAAACATCACATTTCCATACATCATGATACATGCATATACGCATCATACCACACAATCTCATTTATGTTGAGAGCATCATTGCTTGATATATATCATGCATTTCATACATCATGACATTGCATATGACTTACTCTTTACAGTTACAGGGAAAGACGAATCAGTAAACACCGCTGACTACTCATATGACCTGGTAGTTCCCTCAAAAGAAAAACTACATCTTTGGAAGACCTTCTCTAGTTCAGTCAGATCGACGCTAAGATCTCCCTAATTCGTATTCCAGTTGAAGATATTCCAAGACTTTCGTCTGGTTCATTTAAATTGATCCTAAGATTTTTCTGATTCTTATCCAGTCAAAGTTAATCCAAGACCTTCTCTGGTTCAGTCAGATCGACGCTAAGATCTCCCTGATTCGTACTCCAGTTGAAGATATTCCAAGACTTTCGTCTGGTTCAGTTAAATCAATCCTAAGATTTTTCTGATTCTTATCCAGTCAAAGTTAATCCAAGACCTTCTCTGGTTCAGTCAGATCGACGCTAAGATCTCCCTGATTCGTATTCCAGTTGAAGATATTCCAAGACTTTCGTCTGGTTCAGTTAAATCGATCCTAAGATTTTTCTGATTCTTATCCAGTCAAAGTTAATCCAAGACCTTCTCTGGTTCAGTCAGATCGACGCTAAGATCTCCCTGATTCGTATTCCAGTTGAAGATATTCCAAGACTTTTGTCTGGTTTAATTAAATCAATCCTAAGATTTTTCTGATTCTTATCTAGTCAAAGTTAATCCAAGACCTTCTCTGGTTCAGTCAGATCAACGCTAAGATCTCCCTGATTCGTATTCCAGTTGAAGATATTCCAAGACTTTCGTCTGGTTCAGTTAAATCGATCCTAAGATTTTTCTGATTCTTATCCAGTCAAAGTTAATCCAAGACCTTCTCTGGTTCAGTCAGATCGACGCTAAGATCTCCCTGATTCGTACTCCAGTTGAAGATATTCCAAGACTTTCGTCTGGTTCAGTTAAATCGATCCTAAGATTTTTCTGATTCTTATCCAGTCAAAGTTAATCCAAGACCTTCTCTGGTTCAGTCAGATCGACGCTAAGATCTCCCTGATTCGTATTCCAGTTGAAGATATTCCAAGACTTTTGTCTGGTTCAGTTAAATCGATCCTAAGATTTTTCTTATTCTTATCCAGTCAAAGTTAATCCAATACCTTCTCTGGTTCAGTCAGATCGACGCTAAGATCTCCCTGATTCGTATTCCAGTTGAAGATATTCCAAGACTTTTGTCTGGTTCAGTTAAATCGATCCTAAGATTTTTCTAATTCTTATCCAGTCAAAGTTAATCCAAGACCTTCTCTGGTTCAGTCGAATTGACGCTAAGATCTCCCTGATTCATATTCCAGTTGAAGATATTCCAAGACTTTTGTCTGGTTCAGCTAAATCGATTCGAAGATTTTTCTGATTCTTATCCAGCCAAAGTTAATCCAAGACCTTCTCTGGTTCAGTTAGGTCGACGCTAAGATCTTCCTGATTCTTATTCCAGTCGAAGTCCATACCACCTATCAACAGCCTCCAAATGGCATCTGTAAGCCCATTCCCAATATCACAAGGCTGATACCACTTCATTTGAGTGCAAATTTCTAGGCACTCTAGTGTTCAATCATCTTCCACCTTTGGATCACGAAAGGCACGAAAGCCAATCCACCTCCTCAGGTTTAAGAAGATTGAACATGGGCAGCTGTTGTACCCCAAAATTTGCCCTCTCATATTTCTCAAAATATTGCAAGAATAATCTCCAAGTTGCTCAAGATTGCTCAAGAGTTGGACAGTCAAGCTATCTCCTAAGGCAGTCAATCCCAAATTAGGGTTTTGTGGTGCATCAAGATCCTTGAGTCAAAATGACCTCAAATACTCCCTAATGTCCTAATATGTTCTCAAGGTCATCCATGTCAAATTTCAAGCCTTGCAGAGGAAGTTTGGTCAGTCAATTGCTCAAAGGGTCCCAAAATCGATTGTGTTATGGCAAAAGTCAATTGTGACCTATAAACAGTCAAACTTCAAGATTTTTTGTCAACATTCTCATTTTGAAGGATATTTCATCATTTGATCAAGGTTTGATCATGATTCATCAAGGATTGCTCAAAATTCATCAAGACTCAAAAGTTGCTAAATTAGGGTTTTGTAGGAAAAGTCAACTCAACTTTGACCAAGCATACCTTTCTCATACTTTATGAGAAATGATCCATCCAAAGCTCATTTTGAATAATATGAAATTTCCTACAATCCATCTTCATACCCCAAGATCAGAAAATGTACTCACAAGAAGTTATAAATTTGAACATTATAGGTCCTTTTTGAAAGTCAACAAAAACACCTTTTTTGCTAAAGCTTATAACTTGATCATGGAATATCAAAATGAGATGAGACCAAAAGGTTTTTTTATAGGACATCTCAAGCTTTCTAAAAAGTCTAAGAACAATTCTAAAAGTTCAAAATTGAAGAAGTTATGCATTGTTGAAGTTGGGCATTTTTGCAAAATTGCTAAAAGTCAACTATCCCCAAAACTTCAAATTTTGTTAAAGGGGCCCATTCTTTTCCACTTGATTTGATATTGCCACATTGCACACGTGTCCTAGCTTCAGCCTTGTGTCCATTTATCAATTTTATTATTTTATTTGATTTTTTATTGAATTATTTCATTTTAAATCAATTTAAATCAAATAAAATCACAAAACTTGATTACATGAGATCTTTTTATATTTTCAGGACTTAATCATCATCATCAAGTGTATCAAATTCGTATCAAGCATTCCATGTGCAAAAAGATTGAGTTTTTGGCAAATTAGGCAAGTTATCAATGGTGAATCAAATCCAATCTCAAGGCATCAATGTGCAAGGATTCAGTCCACAAATGTTGACCTAATACATTGCATATTACATATACAAGCCAAAGCACACGAATTTGAGACCTAGAGGCTGCAAGAATACTGAAAATCAAACTTGAAAAAAGGTGGAAAAAGTGTAAAATTGAAATCACACTTAGAGGCGTTTACAAAGGCAAAGCTCAACACCAATCAATTGTTGGGTGTCTACTCAACCTCCTGCAATCAAAAGCAAGCTCTCACACCCTCTCAAACGCACTGTAAGCATCACGTTTCTTGGCCCTGTATTCCAAATCGCAACTCTCTATTTTCGCATCATTTTGACAAATCATGGATATATTTGTAATGCTTATGAAATTTCTGAACTTTTTGCATTATTTGATTGCATTTATATGGATTGTAACCCTATAACCGAACCTAGGGTTTTGTAGTTTGTTTTTTGGGCATTTCTTTTACAGGAAAAATTAGTGCCATTGATAGACATAGACGTGACCAGAGGAGGAAGACGCGCATAACCATGGTCTTGGAAGGAATTTTCATGGCCTAAAATTGATTTTAGGATGGACCTACGAACTTAGTTGCAGATATAAATCCGCAGGAAAAATTACAGGGGTGGAGACGTGGCACTACCCTAGTGGATGATTCATAATTCGCGGGCTGTTTTTTTTTATTTTCTGGAATTTTAACACATTTTTATATATTATATTTCGTTTGTGTTTTATTAACGATTGAAGCGAAGTGATCCAGTGGTCAGGGGGAGTGCTCTCAAGGCGTTCTTGGCTGGAGGTCAGGGGTTCAATCCCTGCCTCCAGCGCTTTGCATTTTCCTTTATTTTATCATGCAATCAGGTACAAACTAATGCTGGAATCTTATCATATGTCCTCAAATATTAAAGCATCAGATGGCCCAAGGCCAGATCTGGTGATCCAGGTTGAATGTCCACCATGGGACGGAGTCAAAGGGCACATAGGGAATCAGGAAGGTCAACAGAGGCCAATTCAATTGGGCCATGGAATTGCTGAGTAAACCCCCCCTAAAACAGGCCCAAACCTCCTAACTCTTTCTTTTTTTTTTCATTATTTCTTTTAATTATTTATTGTTATTATTTTTATTATTAACTAACCAATTAAATCATTTTCTTCATAAAATTAAAAACCAAAAAATATTTTATTTATTAAATTAAATTTCAGTATTTTATTTTTGTTAAAAATATTAATTAATTTAGTTTTAATTAGGAATAACTTTTAATATATTTTGCAATAATTAAAATTAACTTAGACAATTAGGTTTTCATAACATTGATTAAATTTTATTTTATTTCTTTTAAATAACACAAAAACGCAAAAAATATTATTTTCATTAATTAATTAATTAGTTTATTAATTTAATAATTAACCTAGATTAATTTCTTTCTTAATTAAAAAATATCCAAAAAATCTTTTCTTGAATAACAAAGGGTCAAAACCCTAGAACTCGCCCGATTTAATTTCCCGCACGCGATCCATTTTATTTCAATATTGTATTTGTTTCCGGAATGTAATAGATAATTAGGACTATCTTTATCGCTTTATTTATTTTCCGCATTTTAATTTCAAGGGTTGCTTTTGGCGATGTAAATACCTGACGCCTTGTAATAGTTAGTTAAATTTCCGCAACTTATAAACTGTTAGATGTTTGATAATAGGGGATGCATGACAAGATTGAACGTTTAAACCTAAAAACAACATAGATCACCCATAACATGTACAAAGACAAAATAACTGAAAAATGACACACTCGCACATGCGCACTCTTAGGGTACACCTCACTTGGTTGCCTCCATACGCGGTCATTGAGTATAGGAAGTTTTAGAGGTCGCTCTCTTGTCCAAAGATCATAGTTTCCTCGAAGCGGTTGCCTCGGATAAAATGATCTAAGACATTAGGGTTACCGCTAAGGCGTCCTAACATTGCTTTGGTGACCGCACGTCCCTTAATTGAATTGACCCTTAAAACTCCAACGACGGTGCTACCTACTCACTAATAGTGGGATAACATTGTCTAAAGGACATTAGCACAAATTGATTCCTTTTTCGAGTAGGTAGATGGTTCTTAGATACTTGCCCTTTCAAAAACAAAAAAACTTTTCACACTTACACCTTTCAAACAAAAACTTCTTCAAGCCCACAAACACAAAGAAAAGCAATTTTGAAAACAATATGAGCAAGTACCTAAGAGCCCGTGGATAACCACGGATAGAAAGGGTGCTAATACCTTCCCTTTCTATAATTTGCCCTCTGAACCCGAGAAATATCTCGAAAAAGGAATTTTTCTGTGCTTTTTTCCTTTCCTTGTTGGATAAAATAAAAGTCGGTGGCGACTCTTGCTTACCGCGACATTTTGCGAAAACAAATGCAAAACGCAAACCAGCATTCCAAAAAACAGTCAGTTCTCTCCCGCCGTATCACAACATCCACTCTGGATCCCACTGATAACGACTCTGCTACTGCCAGTTATAACTTCCAAAGTCTGATCAACCAAGCCGAGGACGAAGGTAAGGATGATTGTGAAGTGCCTGGGGAACTTGCTAGACTGTTAATACAGGAAGAGAGGGCCATACAGCCTCATGAAGAGTCAGTGGAATCAGTAAATTTGGGTACAGAGGAAGACAGGAAAGAGGTCAAAATAAATGCCAAATCTATATTGATAAGGTGCATGTACCTCCAATTCCTCTGAACGTCTTGATAGCTCCTTGGCCTTTCGCAATGTGGGGCATCGATATGATTGGCAAGATCAGACCTACTGCGTCCAACAAGCATCGTTTCATTATGGTAGCTATTGATTACTTCACGAAGTGGGTTGAAGCACCTTTCTTTGCTACAGTAACCAAGAACGTCGTGGCGTGGTTCATCCGACACAATCTGATATGTCGATATGGTGTACCAGAGAGGATCATTACGGACAATGGTACAAATATCAACAATACAATGATCACCGAGCTCTGCAAACAGTTCAAGATACAGCATCACAACTCTTATCCTTACCGGCCGAAGATGAATGGGGCTGTTGAAGCGGATAATAAGAATATCAAGAAGATTGTGCAGAAGATGACGGTGACCTACAAAGACTGGCATGAGATGTTACCATTTTCTCTTCATGGGCACCGCCCCTCAACGCGGACGTCAACAGGGGCAACACCCTACTCTTTGGTGTATGGCATGGAGGCGGTCTTACCCATTGAAGTCCAGATACCCTCTCTCCGGATTATGAAGGATGCAGGTTTGAGCGAAGATGACTAGATTCAGACTCGGCTTGATCAGCTGAATTTAATTAATGAAAAGAGACTTACTACTATTTGTCATGGTCAGACGTATCAAAAGCGAATGATCAAGGCATTTAACAAGAAAGTTAGACGACAAGAGTATCAACTTGGGGATCTGGTGATCAAACGCATCATACTGTCGCAAGGTGATCCCAGGGGCAAATGGAGCCCTACGTACGAAGGGCCATTTGTGGTTAAGAACATTTTCTCAGGAGGAGCTATGATTCTAACCACCATGGATGGTGACGACCTTCCTCACCCCGTCAATGCAGACATAGTAAAAAAATACTATGCATAATCAAAGACCCGCTAGGTTGACTGGCCTAGGCAAAATAAGGGCTTCTCGGCGAACCAAAAGGGTTCGGGCAAAAATAAGGGATGAAAATGAAAAAATTGTACACCCGGAAATTCGAAAACCTGAAATGGCGGTTTGGGAAAAAAGGGTATCCCGGTGGACTGAAAACCCGAAAGGGCAGTCCAGGCAAAAATTAGGGATTAAAGCATAACACTATGTCTCATTGGATCATCTTGCAACCAGACTTCGGTATCGACTATTGTGATCGGTGGGAACGAGAACTGACTGTTTTTTTTAATGCCGGTTCGCGTTTGCATTTGTTTTTGCAAAGTGTCGCGGTAAGCAAGAGTCGCCACCGTCTTTTATTTTATCCAACAAGGGAAAGGACAAAAGCACAGAAAAATTCCTTTTCGAGATTGTTTCTCGGGTTCGGGAGGTAGATTATAGAAAGGGAAGGTGTTAGCACCCTTTCTATCCGTGGTTATCCACGGGCTCTTAGGTACTTGCTCACTATGTTTTCAAAAGGTTTGCTTTTCTTTGTGATTGTGGGTTTTGAAAAAAAAATTTGTTTTTGAAGAAAGTGTAAGTGTGAAAAGTTTTTGTTTTGTTTTTAAAAGGAGCAAGTACTTGAGAACCTCTAACTACTCAAAAAGGAATTTAATTGTGCAAATGTCCTTTAGGCAGTGCTATCCCACTATTGAGAAGTAGGTAGCACCGTCGTTGGAGTTTTCGGGTCAATTCGATTTAAGGGACGTGTGGTCACTAAAGCAACGTTAGGACGCTTTAGTGGTAATCCTAATGTCTTAGATCATTTTTATCGAGGCAACCATTTCGAGGCAACTTATGATCTTGGGACAAAAAGGACGACCTCTAAAACATCCTATACTTAATGACCACATTTGAGGCAACCAAATGAGGTGTACCCTAGGAGTGGCATGTGCAAGTGTGTCAATTTTCAGTTTATATTATCTTTGTACATGTTATGGTGAGCTACTGTTGATTTTAAGTTAAGAGTTCATCTTGTCAAGCAATCCTAGTTAGCATACATCTAAGCAGTTAATATATGTACAGGAATTTAAAGTGCAGAAATTGTAAATCCTACGCTATTACAAGGCTTCGGGGAGGGGGATTATTTACATGTCCAAAATTGGGGAATAAAGCAGTAAAGTAAAAGTCTAAATTAAGCTATTACAAACCAATAAGCAGTTACAATAAAATAAACGCGCGTGAATCTGAACATAACCTCTAAAAATCCTAAGAATAAAATCTTTTTGTTGTTTTATTTTATTTTGGGAAATGCTAAGTCAAATTTAATTAATTAAAAATACTAATTAAAATTAACTCTAAAACAAACCTAATATTTTTTGCATTTTTGTTTATGAAAAGGATTGAATTCAAATAAATCCTAAGTCTACTGATTTTAAAATTGGAGAAAATAAGTTAAAATAATTACCTAAATTAAATCCTAATTCGGAGTTACTTCTTTTTATGATTTTTATGTTGATTAAAAAGATAAAAACAAGTCTATGAAAAACAAAAATAACATGCAGGAGGGATCCTTCGATCTAGGAAAAAAAGGAGTTTCGACCCAGGGAGGGAATGGAAGCTTCGATCTAGAGAAGGTGACTTTCGATCCTGGAAAAAAAATGGGAGCTTCGATCCAGAGAAGGAAATGTCTCCTTCGATCCAGAGAAGGGGTTGTCTTCTTCGATCCAGGAAGGGCAAACTGCTTTTCGATCTATATCTTCAAGACAAGCATTATAACAATAAAGATACAGGGCCTGGGTGTTGAACCCCAGGCCCTTCGATCCTGCACTTGCTGGGTCTCTTCAGGCTATGTTTGCAATAAGTGTTAGCAACAAAACATGACATGGGCGCCAAACCCAGGCCTTTCGATCCTATCTAGGATGGAAAATCAAAGGCAACAACAAGTAATAATGTGTTATGCAAATATGAGGTTGGATAGTTTACCCTTTCTTACCAGCAGATTGGACTTTTAATTTGGGCGCTTCCTGGATGTAGGAAACTTCGATCTGGGCACTTCCTGGATGTAGGCACTTTCGATTTAGGGCTTATGGGTGTGGATGCTTTTGTTGAAGGACTGCTTTGGCTTGGAAAATTCTGGGCAGCGTCTCTCCAATGCTTTTGTTCTCTATTTTTTTTTGTATATATTTTCGTGTGTGTGTGCTTTTTCGTTCCACTTGTGATCTCTTTATATAGAGGGGGTAGAGGGGACAGGAAGACAAAGGTTTAAATGACCTTGAATATGTGTTTGACAGCCATGAAGGAGGATTTGTAACGTTAATTGTGTGTTTGAAAGCCATGAATGAGAGTTTGTAACATTGGCTAAACACATGGGATCCTGTCCCTTTTTGAATTTTGAATGACAAGCAGCTGGCCTTCGAATGCTCCCTTTCGAATGGGCTGATGGCCTCCTTCGAATGCTCCCTTTCGAATGGGCTGATGGCCTCCTTCGAATGCTCTTCGAAAGCTTCTTCGAATGGACCCTTTGAAAGCTTCTTCGAATGTACCCTTTGGAATTCCAATCGAAGGACACTGTTATAATGCCAATCGAAGTACTTGTCCATAATGCAAATCGAAAGGCTTGTCCAGAATGCCAATCGAAAGGCTCCTTAAGAACACCAATCGAAGGATCTTTTAGAATGCCAATCGAAGTGCTCCTTCATAATTCCAATCGAAATGATCCTTCAGAATGCCAATCGAAATGCTCCTTCAGGATTCCAATCGAAAAGCTCCTTCAGAATGTCAATCGAAGTGCTCCTTCAGAATACCAATCGAAGGATCTTTCAGGATGCCAATCGAAATGTACTTAAAGCACCACTCAAAAAATTTCCTTTTCCTTAGGCAAGAGTTTATGATCAACCATGCAGGGGGAAGACTTTGGAAAACATGAGAGGGTAAATTTTGGGGTACAACAACTATCAAGCTCGGACGGCACCAATCAATCTGATCTACCTTCAACCAAGTAGCAAAGTGATGAGACGCTCGAAGATATAAAGTCAATAGCAGAGTTGGAACCCAGTGGGGTTGTTCACATAGCTGTTTTTCTTTGTTTTTCACAAATTGTATAATTTCTATCTTTTGGCGGCGTTCTCTTACTAGGACGTCAGCCTCTTGTACAAAAACGCCTATCACATGCCAACTTTAAAATCAATACAATTCATTTTACAATAAATTTCAAAATTATTTTTCTTTTTCTGTTTTGTTTTGCAAGAACGTCCAATGATTCATTTTTGATATATGCATTTGAAAATAACTGCTGCTCATAAATATTTACAAGCGAAACAAAAGACGATTACTCGTAATTCCAGAAACAGGGGCAAACAAGAAATGTACAAACCTTACAGTTGCTCTATTCACCAGGAACAGGGATAGACCCAGCTGAAGAATAAGACTAAAAATGCATACACTCCCCGCAGAGTAAAAGGTATCTAAAAACATTGGTGTTAATTCTCCCCAAGCAGAATTCATCTATCACCAACAATGGAAGACCATCCCCGGTGGAGTTTATTTCTTCCATAAACAGATAGTTTAGCCCCGACAGAGTTCATCACCGCCAGCAACGGTAGTTCATCCACAGCCGAGGTTATTTCTTCAAATCAGCGGATCTTCTGACAGAATATATCTGCCCCACAGAGTCATCCTCTTACCAGTTTATTCTCCAGCAAAATTATAATCCTGCCAATTTATTCCCCAATCATCTTCAGTCGTTATCCTTAGTGAGCGAAACTCTTTGTATTCTCCAGCAACAGTCCGGAATTTATTTCCCCAACTAGAGAACATCATAAAGACATTACACATCCATACATCATGACATGCATATATGCATCATACAACACAGTCTCATTTATTTTGAGAACATCATTGCTCGATACATGTCATGCATCATGACATTACATACGACTAACCCTTTACCTTTCAGGAAAAGATATAATCAAATTCTCACAAAATTTAAGCTATGAAGCCCGGGTACGACCGGATAATATCTTGATTCCTCCATCATATTGTGAAGCCCGGAGAACGATTGAATAACATTATCAGAATACCGCGAAGCCTGGACTCGACCAGATAGTGGTACCTTTTAAACAAGCTATGAAGAACGGATTTGACTAGATAATAGTTTAATCCCCAGCAAGTTATTGTGAAGCCTGGATTACGACCAGATAGCAATACAAGACACCGTGAAGCCTGGATTGGACCAGATAGTGGTATATCATAAACACAAGTCGTGAAGCCTGGAGTCGACCGGGTAATAGCTCAATAAGTTATTGTGAAGCCTGGACTACAACCAGATAGAAATACAAGACGCCATGAAGCCTGGATTCGACCAGATAATGGTAGAAGACGTTGTGAAGCCTGGATTATGACCAGATAGCAGCCAAGAATACTACGAAGCCTGGATTTGGAACAAATAGTGGTATATCTTTAATGAAAGTTATGAAGCCCGGATTCGACCGGATAATATCTTGATTTCCCCAAACACCATGAAGCCTGGATTCGACCGGATAATGGTATAATACATCATAAAGCCTAGATTACAACTAGATAGCGGTATAATACATCGTGAAGCCTGGATTACGACCAGATAGCAGTAAAGAACACTGAAGCCTATGATTACGACCAGATAACAGTAAGGGACACTGCGAAGCTTGGATTTCGTCCAAATAGCAGTTCACTCGGCCAATTACTATGAAGCCTGGAGTCGACCAGATATTAGTAGGCCTTAAAATCAAATGGGAGCTCGGATGCGACTGGATAACCACTTGATTTCTTTTGAAGCCTGGATTTCGACCAGATAAGAAGTGAGGTATTGTGAAGCCTGGATTCGACCAGATAGCAGTACAGGACACCATGAAGCTTGGATTTGACCAGATAATGGTATGAAACATAGTGAAGCCTGGATTACGACCAGATAGCGGTAAAAGACATTGCGAAGCTTGGATTTCGACCAAATAGCAATTTTACCTGGACAATTACTAAGAAGCCCGGAGTCGACCGGATATTAGTATGCCCTAAGTTCAAGTTGAAGCCCGGACGCCACCGGATAACAACTTAATTCCTTCTGAAGCTTGGATTAAGACCATATAAGAATTGATAAATTGCGAAGCCAGGATTACAACCGGATAGCAAGTTTAATCTCATATCCCCAGTAAGTCACTGTAAAGCCTGGAGCACGACCAGATAGCAGTCAATCTTATCACTATGAAGCCTGGATCACGACCAGATAGTGGTTCATTTTCACCTCTTCGACCAAGAGATGATTCCTCAGTAGAATAACGGACGACTAAAGCTCCTAAAATTCAACTTTCTCTCAGAACAGAGAACAACATTCCCCAGCGGAATCTTCCTCAACAACAGGTATACAAGCTCTCGCTAAGGAATCTCTTATGTGATCGACACTTCTTCTGATGGAATCTTTAAGCCCATCTTCCATCATCAATATCTAAATGGAATCTATAAGCCCATTCTCGACATCACAAGACAAGTACCACTTCATGCGAGTGCAAATTTCTGGGCACTCTAGTGTTCAATCATCTTCAACCTTCAGATCACGAAAGGCAGGCAAGCCAATCTACATCCTCAGGTTTAAGAAGATTGAACAGGGGCAGCTGTTGTACCCTAAAATTTTCCCTCCCATATTTCTCAATACATTTCAAGTGAGGTTTTCAAATTGCTCAAGGAAGTCCAAGGGTTGACCAGACAAGCTCTCTCCTAAGGCAGTCTACCTCAAATTAGGGTTTCATATTGCATAAAGATATTTGAGTCCCAAGGATCCCAAATTATCACCATTGTCCTAATAGGTTCTCAAGATCATCCATGTCAAGTTTCAAGCCTTGTAGAGGAAGTTTGCTCAGTCAATTGCTCAAAGGCCTGAAAATCGACTGTGCTAGGGCAAAAGTCAACTGTGGCCCACATACAGTCAAACTTCAAGATTTTTGGTCAACATCCTCATTTCGAAGTATTATACATCATTTGATCAAGGGTTGATCATTATTCATCAAGGATTGCTCACAATTCATCAAAACCCAAAGGTTGCTAAATTAGGGTTTTGCAGGAAAAGTCAACTCAACTTTGACCAAGCATAACTTTCTCATACTTTATGAGAAATGGCCCATCAAAAGCTCATTTTGAAGAGGATGCAATTCCCTACAATTCATCTTCAGCTTTCAAGTTCAAAATATGCACTCATAAGAAGTTATGAATTTGGACATTATAGGTCATTTTGAAAAGTCAATAAAAACACATTTTTGTCAAAGCTTCATACATGAACATGGAAGACTCAATTGAGATAAGACCACAAGGTTTGCTTAGAGGACATCTCAAGCTTTCTAAAAATTCTAATAACACCTTCAAAGAGTCAAAATTGAAGAAGTTATGCATTGGTGAAGTTGACCTTTTTTGCAAAATTGCCAAAAGTTAAAAGTGCCTCAAATTGCATTTTTTGTCAAATGGGCCCAACTTTTTGCACTTGTTTGAGTTTGTAGCATGGTCCACAAGCCCTAGCTCTTTTCACTTACCTTTGTTTTATTTTTGCCATTTATTTTGATTTTTTATTTCAATTAAATCAAAATAAATCATGAAAATATCCAAATCATTCAAACCTCAAGATTTTATGCACATTTCAGGTCACTTATACTGCTAGCAACAAAATCAAATCGTGCAAGGCATGGTTGGGCTTAAAAAGATTGATTTTGGCCTATTTTTGGAAATATTTTCATGAAGATCAAATCATGATCAAAGACCATAATTACCAAAGATTGAGAACACATTTGCAACCCTAATTTGTTCCTTGGTATATAGTGGACAAAGGCAGATCAAAAGCAAATGGTTTGGAGGCGTGTAAGGGAAGAACAAAACTTGAAAAAACTCAAGAAAAGTGGTGACTTGATTTCATACTTCCAAGCATTTTCAAGACCCCCAAGCCATCTCATTCGCTTCCTGGGAGTGTAAGGAACCTATACCAATCAAAAGCAAGCGTTGTTGTGCCCAAAAACGCGAGGTAAGTGCTTCACGACCTCCCTCCCTTTTTGAAATCCAATCTCGTTATTTTGGAATTTGTGGCATAAACCATTTACATATTCTGAATCTTTGAAGCGTTTGCAAGCTCATGGTAACCATTAATTGCATTTTTGCTAACTGTATAGGAATCCACCATTGTTAGGGTTTCGTGTTGTGTTTTGGGTTTTTTCTGTACAGGCAAAATTGGTCCACAAGAAGGGCACCATGATGCTCAGCAGGCCAGGACGATTGGATCTACATCATTAGATTTCGTTTATCATGCCTGTATGTGATTTTGCAATGTGCAGGAGTTCTAGTGACGGACCTGTATCCGTAGGTAAAAGTCTCTAACTTTTACCAACGGAGAAGGGAAGAAGACGACCTGCGTGGCACCATCCCATTTGCCTATTTGAATTCTGGCGCGCATTTTTTGTTTGTCCCCCACTAACTCACATTATGACATATTATCAATTATTATTATTTCATATACAATAAACACGCCCAACTCAGTTGGTGAGGAGGTGAATAGAAAGGCCATAGGACCTGGGTTCGAATCCCAGGTTCCCCCATATATTTCATGTTATTTTTATTTTCATAATCAGGCATGTACACAGACGTGAAGACCACCATGTGCCCTCAAGATTCAACCATTGGATCTCCAGAAGGCCAGATCTGAAGGCCATCACATGAAGGACCATGATGCACCCTGGTCAATGCACAACATTGGATCCAGGAAGTCAACATGGACCCTTGCTTTTGTGCCCCAAAGATGCTAAAGACACCCCCTCCAATATGCTGATTACAGGCCCATTTTCTTTTTCTTTTCTTTTATATTTTCTTCATTTAATTCATTTAAATTATTTTTTACTAACACAAAATTAATTCTTTTTTTTATAAAAATCATAAAATCAATTTCTCACCAAATTAGATTTAGGTTCTATTCTTTTAATCAAAAATTAATTTAATTAGTCTATTTTTAATTTTAGGATAACTTTAATTTGTTTTTGTAAATAAACTAAAACAAATTAGAAATTAGGGTTTTATTTGATTTAATTCTTTTTTCTCAAAAATAACAAAATACAAAAATAGGTCAAATGTAATTAATTTTCTTAATTTAAATTAATTAGTAAATTAGGTTTGTACATATTTAATTTAAAACCTTATTTTCTCAAATATTAAAAACAACCAAAAATAAACTCTTCTTTTAATTAGGTTAGACGGGGTCAAAACCCTAATTTCTTCTCGTTCTTAATTCATTGCGCGCGCTTATTTATTTTTACCATATTGATGTAACTGCTCAAAGGATGTAATAGATTAAGGACTTTTTCTTTTCATTTATCATTTTGACGGGTTTGTTTTGGCTATGTAATTAATCTCACCCGAAGCCCTGTAATAGTGTAGCTTTATTTCCCGCACTTTAATTTCCGCAAATATTAACTATTAGATGTATGATAATAGGGATGCATGACAAGAATGTATGTTAAGATTAAAACAGTTAGCAAACCCTAAATATGCAAAGATAATAACTTGAAATTGAATCACTCGCACGTGCGCACTCCTAGGGTATACTCCCACTTCGGTTGCCTTCGGTAAATGATCATTAAGTATAGGGTATTTTAGTGGTCGCTCTCTTGTCTAAACAAAGATCAAATGTCCCGTTCGGAAATGTTGCCTCGAAAAGGTTGCCTCGGAAATGTTGCCTCGAATATGATCTTAAGACATTAGGGTTATTACTAAGACGTCCTAACATTGCTTTAGTGATCGTACGTCCCTTTCAAATTGACCATTACAACTCCAACGACGGTGCTACCTACTCACTAATAGTAGGATGGCGCTGTCTAAAGCAAACTAGAACAGAAACATTCCTTTTTCGAGTAGGTAGATGCTAGTAGGTACTTGCTCAAAATAAAACTTTTCCACACTTACACTCTTTTCAAACAAAGTTTTCAAAACGACTTTGTAACACTCTTGAAGACAGAAGCAAGGGTTAAATCGAAGTAAAATAAAAACTTTTCAAGCACACAAACACAAGAAGCAATTTTGAAATGATGAGCAAGTACCTAAGAGCTCGTAGAAAACTACGGATAGAAAGGGTGTTAATACCTTCCCTTTCTATAATCTACCCCCCGTACTCAGAATATCTCAAAAAAGGAATTTTCCGTGCTTTTTTTCCTTTCCTTGTTGGATAAAATAAAAGTCGGTGGCGACTCTTGCTTACCGCGACATTTTGCAAACACAAACGCAAAATGCAAACCAGCATTTTCTCAAAACAGTTCGGTTCTGCCACCGTTTTACAGAACTGGCGACTCTGCTGGGGAAAGATAAGTGGGGTATACCTTAGGATTAGTTCATCATATTGCTTCTATTGTTTGATTTGATTGCTTTACTTTTGAGGGTTTTGTATTGGGAGTTACTATAGATCCTAACCTAGATCTGAGGGACACCTTTTAGGTAAGTAGCAATAAACTGTGAGGGAACTGTACGACGTAGACCGATACGGTTGAAGCAGTAGCTAAGTTGATGTGGCACATTGGTTGGTACCGGTATCCCTTGTGGAGAAATGAGGAGAATACGGGGCTGCTATGTGTGTTGTTAAGCATCAACTGGCCTTAGAACCTATAATTGACCAACTTGGCCATAGGAAGTAGTGAGATAGCTGGTCTTGGTATAGAGCTGGGAACTGGTTGATACTCGATACTACACTCATTGAGACATACTCTCGAGATAGTTCCGGCTGCAAGAAAAGATTGCGTGAGCTGAAACCATGACCGGTGGAGGATGGTCAATGATATTGAGAACCTCTAGAACCCGGTTACTATTATTAGGACAGGTTAAAACCAACTGAACTTCAAGAGGGTAGTACATAGACCCCATGCAATCCTGAAACTTAAGGGCTCTTGTGTGACTTGTTTGCCTTTACCATGTCTGTTATCTGCTATACCTACTGTGTGTTTTACCATGACATCATGCATCATGACATAGCATGCACACTTCATTACCCTAACCATTTCAAAGACCGATGGGATTTATCTTTGTTCTGTTTTGCAGATTATGGCTTCCATGCGCAGAAATACCATTCGGGTTAACTTCATGTAAATACCTGCTCAGCTCAGAGAGTTAGTCTCAAAATTTCCTGATACTTCTTCATTCGTTAGAAGACATGGTCAGCTCCTTAGTTTGGTCACTTCAAAGTTGGATGAGAAGATGATGAGCTTCCTTTTCCAGTTCTTCGATCCGGTGCATCATTGTTTCACTTTCCCGGATTATCAGCTAGTTCCCACTTTGGAGGAGTTTTCTTGCTTACTGGGCATATCCATCCTCGAGCAGACACCCTTCACAGGTTTGGAAGAGGTTCCTAGACCTGAGGACATTGCTTCAGCCTTACATCTAAAAAGGGCTGATGTAGTATCCAACTGGGAGACACGGAGCGGGGTTAAAGGTTTCTTAGCCAAGTTTCTGATTGATCAAGCTCAACTGTTCTGGGATAATTTGGACTTTCAAGCTTTCGAAGACATCTTGGCTCTCCTCATCTACGGCTTGGTTCTTTTCCCGAATCCAGATTCCTTCATAGATGTGAATACGGTCAATATCTTCTTGTCTCGTAATCCTGTACCTACTCTTCTGGGTGATATCCTACATGCCATCTATACTCGTACTGTGCGAAGAAGAGGGACCCTCATGTGTTGCATGCCGCTGCTGGCGAGGTGGTTTATTTCGCACCTCCCTAAGTCTATATTGAAGAATGAGGAAGGTTTAGGTTGGGCTTACAGGATAATGTCTCTTGCCCATACAGACATTCTTTAGAGTTCCAAGGATATGGAAAAGGCTACTGTCATTGATTGATGTGGGGGATAGCCTAATGTCCCATTGCTTGGAATCAGAGGGGGAATAACCTACAGTCCTTTCTTGGCTTTGCGACAGTTTAGTCGCGCTCGGAGAGACGGTCCTCATGAGCTACTTCTTACAGACATTGTCTTTGACTATAAGGGGGGCATTGATGAGCATCGTCGAAGGTTTATACGGGCCTGGGGCATGGTGAAAAGGTCTGACCCTCACGAGATGGGACCGAAGACTTCTCTCCCTATGCAACCTTATCTCCAGTGGTTCCGAGCTCGAGCCCAGAAGCTTGGGATGCCTTACGAAGCTGTGTTGCCAGTGATTATGGAGCCTACCAATGAAGAGGGAGTTCCTTATACAGTCCTTTATCCATACATGCCTATTGATCTTTGGGTATTGAAGATATCCTAGATCCAGTTGAAGGAGGAGAGGGATACCTATTGGGAGAAGTATCATGAGCAAGAAAGGAAGATATTGAAGCTCACGAGGCAACTGGAGAATGAAAGGACAATCAATGACTATGTCAGCACGAAGGGGAAGCGACCATGGGATTTCTGATATCTTTTATTGTTTCTAGTTTAGATTTTCTTTTCAGTTATTTCTTTTGTAACGCCTTAAAGATATTGTTAAACATTTTTACAAGTTAATCTAATAAAGTGTGTTTTATTTTTGGTTTGCAAATTTGAATCTCCCAAAGTCTTTGAAATCATTTCATACGCATTCCATTATCATGCACATCATTACAGGTACCATTACAGGTTTCTCATCTTCTTCGCTGTTTATTTTAGCGCAAAATGTCTTCTGAAATACCTACCGATCAGGCCATCAAAGCTCTTCAGGCACAGAATTCCCAATTCCAAGAGATGTTCTTGAACTTGGCTAAAGGGAAGGAAGATTTGAAGACTCTCATCCTGAAGGAGAAGAAGAAGAAGAAGAAGAAGAAGAAGAAGAAGAAGGTGGTTCTTCAGAATATGGGTCACAGATTTGGGAATAGGTTGCGACAGGAAGCTGATCTGTCTCATTCATCCAAAGGAGGAGAGAACCAAGAAGAAGAAAAGGTTCTTAGTCCTGTAGTCTCTGATAATGACACTGATTTATTTGTGACATCCGTGGAAGATGTTTCTACTCCTTTGATGACAGTTAAGAAGAATCTATTGTTGGCCGGTTTATTTTCGGGTTGTGGCAAAGGTTGCCACCTATGTTCAATTCTACCTACTGGTTGCCACTTATTGAAATCAGGTGTTCAACGCCTGATGGATAATAAAGAGATCATGTTCAAGAAGACTTTGATTCCGTTAGTTCCGATTGAAGATGTTGCCATCATAACCATTTCCTCCAATCCTTCCAAGGCTTCCTCAAGAAAGCCTGTTAGGATTACATCTGTTCTGAGAATCGCTCTGTTAATCATTACGGTCCCTGGTCCTATCCCATACACTTCGGATAAGGTTGTCCCTTGGCACTATGGGGCCAATGTGTATTACCACGGGGTTAAGCAAGACTTAAAGTTTGAAGAAGTTGATGCTGATATCAGCAATATTGTCGGGTCCAACAAGGTCACCAGAAGTGGAAGACTATTCTCTCCCAAGATTTACCCTCCGACTATTCAAAAGCCTATTGCCATTCCGTATGCCAGTACATCAGCTACTGTTCCAATTCTTACTCTAGTTATCACCCCTGTCGCTGAGTCATCTGACACTCGGGGCAAAGAAATCACAGGTGAGCCTTCCCGGATGGAGGCGCCTAAGAAGATCATTGTAGAAACCTCTAAGCAGGAGATAGAGGAAATTCTGAAGATTATCAAGAAGAGCGACTACAACGTAGTCGAGCAGCTGGGGCAGACACTGTCAAAAATCTCCATGTTATCCTTGTTATTGTGTTCGGAAGCCCATGCAAAGGCTTTAATTGATTTCCTCAAAACTGCGCATATGCCGCAGGAGACTTCTGCTGATCAATTCAAAGACTGTGTAGCTAGTTTGACTGCCGACAACAGGTTGGGTTTCTCAGACGCGGATCTGACCGCTAAAGGAAGAAATCACAATGATGCTCTGCACGTCTCAATCGAGTGCAGGGGCACTACTCTGGCCCATGTACTGGTGGATATTGGGTCCTAATTGAATTTTTTACCAAAGAAAGCACTTGACCATCTGGACTGTGAAGGTTTGATTCTGAAGCCGAGTAATATTGTGGTTAGGGCTTTCGATGGATCGAAAAGGATGGTGCACGGGGAGGTGGATGTCCTTATTAAAGTTGGCTCTCAGACTTTTGCATCTACTTTCTATGTGATGGATATCTGACCATCTTACTCTTGCTTGTTGGGTCGTCCTTGGATTCATAAGGCTGGGGCAGTGACTTCTACGCTCCATCAGATGTTGAAATATCTGGTAAAAGGGAAGATTGTTACGGTGCAGGGTG
Source organism: Vicia faba (assembly GCA_948472305.1). Classification (NCBI taxonomy): domain Eukaryota; kingdom Viridiplantae; phylum Streptophyta; class Magnoliopsida; order Fabales; family Fabaceae; genus Vicia; species Vicia faba. Next base: position 1,343,696,582 of record OX451739.1, on the reverse strand, counting down.
AGGAGGAGTACATGGTGAGTCATCTTAACTCCTTCCGGTATGTGGAGATGGATGGAGAGTTCATCGAAACCCCCTGTCAGAATTTTGAAGAGGTTCCCCAGACTTTGGCATCGACTGAAGTTGTTGTTGACAAACCTCCTATGAAGATGGCTTCCCTCAACGATGCCAGGGCTGTAGTTGAAAAAGGTGGGTGTGCAAATTGAGGATAACTCCCTGACTTCTCACACAAAACTGACAAGTTTGGTTTGGGCTTTACTGTAGAGGCTCAAAGGGTTTTTCGGCACGCACGGATTGGAAGACCTCCTCTGCACATCAGTAATCCGGGAGTGAATGCAATTAAAGATGATGAAGAAGAGTCAGATATCGACAACTGGATTTACCCGACTACCAACGGTGGCTTAAACAACTGGACGGCGAAGGACTTCGTGCCCGTTTCTTTTATTACACAGTAATAGACTTTTGTTTTGAGATTTGTAACAGACAATTTAAAACTTTACGGCCCGGTGCCTTGCCTGAGGCACCTTGGTCTTGCTTGTGAGGACTTATTATTTGTCATTTTCATATATCATCAATACAGCATTTGACATTTTCTTGCATTACAAATTTTGCGCTCCTTGTTTTTCCTTTCTATCTCACACTTTATAAAACATCTATTGTCTTACACACACTCACGTATCATAATACAGGTCCACATCCACTCTGGATCCCACTGATAACGACTCTGCTACTGCCAGTTATAACTTCGAAAGTCCCATCAACCAAGCCGAGGACGAAGGTGAGGATGATTGTGAAGTGCCTGGGGAACTTGCTAGACTGTTACTACAGGAAGAGAGGGCCATACAGTCTCATGAAGAGCCAGTGGAATCAGTAAATTTGGGTACAGAGGAAGATAGGAAAGAGGTCAAAATAAATGCCAAATCTATACTAATAAGGTGCATGTACCTCCAATTCCTCTGAACATCTTGACAACTCCTTGGCCTTTCGCAGTGTGGGGCATCGATATGATTGGCGAGATCAGACCTATTGCGTCCAACGGGCATCATTTCATTCTGGTAGCTATTGATTACTTCATGAAGTGGGTTGAAGCAGCTTCCTTTGCTAAAGTAACCAAGAACGTCGTGGCGTGGTTCATCTGACACAATCTGATCTGTCGATATGGTGTACCAGAGAGGATCATTATTGATAATAGTACAAATCTCAACAATACAATGATCACTGAGCTCTGCAAACAATTCAAGATACAGCATCACAACTCTTCTCCTTATCGGCCGAAGATGAATGGGGTTGTTGAAGCGGCTAATAAGAATATCAAGAAGATTGTGCAGAAGATGACACTGACCTACAAAGACTGGCATGAGATGTTACCATTTTCTCTTCATGGGTACCACACCTCAACACAGACGTCAACAGGGGAAACACCCTACTCTTTGGTGTATGGCATGGAGGCGGTCTTACCCATTGAAGTCCAGATACCCTCTCTCCGGATTATGAAGGATGCAGGTTTGAGCGAAGATGACTGGATTCAGACCCGGCTTGATCAGCTGAATTTAATTGATGAAAAGAGACTTGCTGCTATTTGTCATGGTCAGACGTATCAAAAGCGAATGATTAAGGCATTTAACAAGAAAGTTAGATGAAAAGAGTATCAAGTCAGGGATCTGGTGATCAAACGCATCATACTGCCGCAAGGTGATCCCAGGGGCAAATGGACCCCTACGTATGAAGGGCCATTTGTGGTTAAGAACATTTTCTCAAGAGGAGCTATGATTCAAACCACCATAGATGGTGACGACCTTCCTCACCCGTCAATGCAGACATAGTGAAAAAATACTACGCATAATTAAAGACCCGCTAGGTTGACTGGCCTAGGAAAAATAAGGGCTTCCCGGCGAACCAAAAAGGTTCGGGCAAAAATAAGGGATGAAAATGAAAAAATTGTACACCCGGAAAGTCGAATACCTGAAAAGGCGGCTTGGGCAAAAAAGGGTATCCCAGTGGACTGAAAACCCGAAAGGGCAGTCCAGGCAAAAATTAGGGATTAAAGCATAACACTATGTCTCATTGGATCATCTTGCAACCAGACTTCGGTATCGACTATCAAGCTTGGACGGCACCAATCAATCTGTTCTACCTTCAACCGAGTAGCAAAGTGATGAGACGCTTGAAGATATAAAGGCAATAGCAGATTTGGAACCCAGTGGGGTTGTTCACATAGCTGTTTTTCTTTGTTTTTCACAAATTGTATAATTTCTATCTTTTGGTGGCGTTCTCTTACTAGGACGTCAGCCTCTGGAACAAAAACGCCTATCACAGGCCAACTTCAAAATCAATACAATTCATTTTACAATAAATTTCAAAATTGTTTTTCTTTTTCTGTTTTGTTTTGCAAGAACGTCCAATGATTCATTTTTGATATATGCATTTGACAATAACTGTTGCTCATAAATATTTACATGCGAAACAAAAGACGATTACTCGTAATTCCAGAAACAGGGGCAAACAAGAAATGTCTAAACCTTAAAGTTGCTCTATTCATCGGGAACAGGGATAGACCCAGCTGAAGAATAAGACTAAAAATGCATACACTCCCCGCAAAGTAAAAGGTATCTAAAAACATTGGTGTTAATTCTCCCCAAGCAGAGTTCATCTATCACCAGCAATGGAAGACCATCCCCGGTGGAGTTTATTTCTTCCATAAACAGAAATTTTAGCCTCGACAGAGTTCATCACCGCCAGCAACGGTAATTCATCCACAGCCGAGGTTATTTCTCCAAATCAGCGGATCTTCTGACATAATATATATGCCCCACAGAGTCATCCTCTCGCCAGTTTATTCTCCAGCGGAATTATTCTCCTGCCAAGTTATTCCCCAATCATCTTCGGTTGTTATCCCCAGCGAGCGAATCTCTTTGTATTCTCCAGCAACCGTCCAGGATTTATTTCCCCCAACTAGAGAACATCATAAAGACATTACACATCCAATCATCATGACATTCATATACGCATCATACAACACAGACTCATTTATTTTGAGAACATCATTGCTCGATACATGTCATGCATCATGACATTACATACGATTAACCCTTTACCTTTCAGGAAAAGATATAATTAAATTCTCACAAAATTCAAGCTATGAAGTCCGGGTACGACCGGATAATATCTTGATTCCTCCATCAAATTGTGAAGCTCGGAGAACGACCAGATAACAGTATCAGAATACCTCGAAGCCTGGACTCGACCAGATAGTGGTACCTTTTAAACAAGCTATGAAGCCTGGATTCGACCGGATAATAGTTTAATCCCCAGCAAGTTATTGTGAAGCCTGGATTACGACCAGATAGCAATACAAGACACCATGAAGCCTGGATTCGACCAGATAGTGGTATATCATAAACACAAGCCGTGAAGCCCTAAGTCGACCAGATAATAGCTCAATAAATTATTGTGAAGCCTGGATTACAACCAGATAGAAATACAAGACACCATGAAGCCTGGATTCGACAAGATAATGGTAGAAGATGTTGTGAAGCCTGGATTATGACCAGATAGCAGCCAAGAATACTATGAAGCCTGGATTACGAACAGATAGTGGTATATCTTTAATGCAAGTTATGAAGCCCAGATTCGACTGGATTATATCTTGATTTCCCAAAACATCATGAAGCCTAGATTCGACCGGATAATGGTATAATATATCCTAAATCCTGGATTACGACCAGATAGCGGTATAATATATCGTGAAGCCTAGATTACAACCAGATAGCAGTAAAGAACACTGAAGCCTGGGATTACGACCAGATAACAGTAAGGGACACTGCGAAGCTTAGATTTCGACCAAATAGCAGTTCACCCGGCCAATTACTATGAAGCCCGGAGTCGACCGGATATTAGTAGGCCTTAAAATCAAATGGAATCCCGGATGCGACTGGATAACCACTTGATTTCTTCTGAAGCCTGGATTTCGACCAGATAAGAAGTAAGGTATTGTGAAGCCTGGATTCGACCAGATAGCAGTACATGACACCATGAAGCCTGGATTCGACCAGATAATGGTATGAAACATCGTGAAGCCTGGATTACGACCAGATAGCGGTAAAAGACATTGCGAAGCTTGGATTTCGACCAAATAGCAATTTTACCTGGACAATTACTAAGAAGCCCGGAGTCGACCGGATATTAGTGTGCCCTAAGTTCAAGTTGAAGCCCGAACGCGACCGGATAACAACTTAATTCCTTCTGAAGCCTGGATTACGACCAGATAAGAATTGAGAAATTGTGAAGCCTGGATTATGATCGGATAGTAAGTTTAATCTCATTTCCCCAGTAAGTCACTGTAAAGCCTGGAGCACGACCAGATAGCAATCGATCTTATCACTATGAAGCCTGGATCACGACCAGATAGTAGTTCATTTTCACCTCTTTGACCAAGAGACAATTCCTCAGTAGAATAACGGACGACTGAAGTTCATAAAATTCAACTTTCTCTCAGAATAGAGAACAACATTCCCCAGTGGAATCTTCCTCAACAACAGGTATACAAGCTCGCACTAAAGAATCTCTTATGTGATCGACACTTCTTCTGATGACATCTTTAAGCCCATCTTCTGTCATCAATCTCTAAATGGCATCTATAAGCCCATTCCCGATATCACAAGACAAGTACCACTTCATGAGAGTGCAAATTTCCGGGCACTCTAGTGTTCAATCATCTTCAACCTTCAGATCACGAAAGGCAGGCAAGCCAATCTACATCCTCAGGTTTAAGAAGATTGAACAGGGGCAGTTGTTGTACCCCAAAATTTTCCCTCCCATATTTCTCAATACATTTCAAGTGAGGTTATCAAATTGCTCAAGGAAGTCCAAGGGTTGACCAGACAAGCTCTCTCCTAAGGCAGTCTACCTCAAATTAGGGTTTCATATTGCATCAAAATATTTGAGTCCCAAGGATCCCAAATTATCACCATTTTCCTAATATGTTCTCAAGATCATCCATGTCAAGTTTCAAGCCTTGCAGAGGAAGTTTGCTCAGTCAATTGCTCAAAGGTCTGAAAATCGACTGTGCTAGGGCAAAACTCAATTGTGGCCCACATACAGTCAAACTTCAAGATTTTTGGTCAACATCCTCATTTTGAAGTATTATCCATCATTTGATCAAGGGTTGATCATGATTCATCAAGGATTTCTCACAATTCATCAAAACCCAAAAGTTGCTAAATTAGGGTTTTGTAGGAAAAGTCAACTCAACTTTGACTAAGCATATCTTTCTCATACTTTATGAGAAATGACCCATACAAAGCTCATTTTGAAGAGGATTTAATTCCATACAATTCATCTTCAGCTCCCAAGTTCAAAATATGCACTCACAAGAAGTTATGAATTTGGACATTATAGGTCATTTTGAAAAGTCAATAAAAACACCTTTTTTGTCAAAGCTTCATACATTAACATGGAATACTCAATTGAGATAAGACAAAAAATTTTGCTTAGAGGACATATCAAGCTTTCTAAAAAGTCCAAGAACACCTTCAAAGAGTCAAAATTGAAGAAGTTATGCATTGGTGAAGTTGACCTTTTTTGTAAAATTGCCAAAAGTCAAAAGTGCCTCAAATTGCAATTTTTGTCAAATGGGCCCAACCTTTTGCACTTGTTTCAGTTTGTAGCATGGTCCACGAGCCCTAGCTCTTTCCACTTACCTTTTTTTTTATTTTTTCCATTTATTTTGATTTTTTATTTCAATTAAATCAAATTAAATCAAAATAAATCCTGAAAATATCCAAATCATTCAAACCTCAAGATTTTCTGCACATTTCAGGTCACTTATACAGCTAGCAACAAAATAAAATCGTGCAAGGCATGGTTGGGCATAAAAAGATTGATTTTGGCCTATTTTTGGAAATATTTTCATGAAGATCAAATCATGATCAAAGACCATAATTACCAAAGATTGAGAACACATTTGCAACCCTAATTCGTTCCTTGGTATATAGTGGACAAAGACAGATCAAAAGAACAAGGTTTGGAGGCATGTAAGGGAAGAACAAAACTTGAAAAAACTCAAGAAAAGTGGTGACTTGATTTCATACTTCCAAGCATTTTCAAGACCACTAAGCCATCTCATTCGCTTCCTGGGAGTGCAAGGAACCTATACCAATCAAAAGCAAGCGTTGTTGTGCCCAGAAACGCGAGGTAAGTGCTTCACGACGTCCCTCCCTTTTTGAAATCCAATCTCGTTATTTTGGCATTTGTGGCATAAACCATTTACATATTCTAAATCTTTGAAGCGTTTGCAAGCTCATGGTAACCATTAATTGCATTTTCGCTAACTGTATAGGAATCCACCATTGTTAGGGTTTCGTGTTGTGTTTTGGGTTTTTTCTGTACAGGCAAAATTGGTCCACAAGAAGGGCACCATGATGCTCAGCAGGACAGGACGATTGGATCTACATCATTAGATTTCGTTTATCATGCTTGTATGTGATTTTTCAATGTGCAGGAGTTCTAGTGACGAACCATTGTCCGTAGGTAAAAGTCTCTAACTTTTACCAACGGGGAAGGGAAGAAGACGACCTGCGTGGCACCATCCCATTTGCCCATTTGAATTCTGGCACGCATTTTTTGTTTGTCCCCCACTAACTCACATTATGACATATTATCAATTATTATTATTTCATATACAATAAACACGCCCAACTCAGTTGGTGAGGAGGTGAGTGGAAAGGCCATAGGACCTGGGTTCGAATCCCAGGTCCCCCATATATTTCATGTTATTTTTATTTGCATAATCAGGCATGTACACAGGCGTGAAGACCACCATGTGCCCTTAGGATTCAACCATTGGATCTCCAGAAGGCCAGATCTGAAGGCCATCACATGAAGGACCATGATACACCCTGGTCAATGCACAACATTAGATCCAGGAAATCAACGTGGACCCTTGCTTTTGGGCCCCAAAGATGCTAAAGACACCCCTCCAATTTGCTGATTACAGGACCATTTTCTTTTTCTTTTCTTTTATATTTTCTTCATTTAATTCATTTAAATTATTTTTTACTAACACAAAATTAATTCTTTTTTTTTATAAAAATCATAAAATCAATTTCTCACCAAATTAGATTTAGGTTCTATTTTTTTAATCAAAAATTAATTTAATTAGTCTATTTTTAATTTTAGGATAACTTTAATTTGTTTTTGTAAATAAACTAAAACAAATTAGAAATTAGGGTTTTGTTTCATTTAATTCTTTTTTCGCAAAAATAACAAAATACAAAAATAGGTCAAATGTAATTAATTTTCTTAATTTAAATTAATTAGTAAATTAGATTTGTACATATTTAATTTAAAACCTTATTTTCTCAAATATCAAAAACAACCAAAAATAAACTCTTCTTTTAAGTAGGTTAGACGGGGTCAAAACCCTAATTTCTTCTCGTTCTTAATTCATTGCGCGCGCTTATTTATTTTTACCATATTGATGTAACTGCTCACAGGATGTAATAGATTAATTAGGACTTTTTCTTTTCATTTATCATTTTGACGGGTTTTTTTTTGGCTATGTAATTAATCTCACCAGAAGCCTTGTAATAGCGTAGCTTTATTTCCCGCACTTTAATTTCCGCAAATATTAACTGTTAGATGTATGATAATAGGGATGCATGACAAGAATGTATGTTAAGATTATAACACTTAGCAAACCCTAAATGTGCAAAGATAATAACTTGAAATTGAATCACTTGCACATGCGCACTCCTAGGGTATACTCCCACTTCGGTTGCCTTCGGTAAACGATCATTAAGTATAGGGTATTTTAGTGGTCGCTCTCTTGTATAAACAAAGATGAAATGTCCCGTTCGGAAATGTTGCCTCGGATAGGTTGCCTCGGAAATGTTGCCTCGAATAAGATCTTAAGACATTAGGGTTATTACTAAGACATCCTAACATTGCTTTAGTGATCGTACGTCCCTTTCGAATTGACCCTTACAACTCCAACGACGGTGCTACCTACTCACTAATAGTAGGATGGAGCTGTCTAAAGGAAACGAGAACAGAAACATTCCTTTTTCGAGTAGGTAGATGCTAGTAGGTACTTGCTCAAAATCAAACTTTTCCACACTTACACTCTTTTCAAACAAAGTTTTCAAAATGACTTCGTAACACTCTTGAAGACAGAAGCAAGGGTTAAATCGAAGTAAAACAAAAACTTTTCAAGCACAAAAACACAAGAATAAATTTTTAAATGATGAGCAAGTACCTAAGAGCTCGTAGAAAACTACAGATAGAAAGGGTGCTAATACATTCCCTTTCTATAATCTACCCCCCGTACTCAGAATATCTCAAAAAAGAAATTTTTCTGTGCTTTTTTTCCTTTCCTTGTTGGATAAAATAAAATTAGGTGGCTGTTGTACCCCAAAATTTGCCCTCCCATGTTTCTCAAAACATTTCAAGAAAGATCCACAAGTTGCTCAAGGTAGTCCAAGGGTTGACCAGACAAGCTCCCTCCTAAGGCAGACTACCTCAAATTAGGGTTTCATGTTGCATCAAAACACTTGAGTCCAAGGGATCCCAAATTCTCACCATGGTCCTAATATGTTCTCAAGATCATCCATGCCAAGTTTTAAGCCTTGCAGAGGAAGTTTGCTCAGTCAATTGCTCAAAGGCCCAAAAATCAACTGTGTTAGGGCAAAAGTCAATTGTGGCCCACATACAGCAAAACTTCAAGAATTTTGGTCAACATCCTCATTTAGAAGTATATTTCATCATTTTAACAAGGGTTTATCATGATTCATCAAGTATTTCTCATAATTCATCAAGAAACAAAAGTTGCTAAATTAGGGTTTTGCAGGAAAAGTCAACTCAACTTTGACCAAGCACAACTTTTTCATACTTTATGAGAAATGACCCCATCCAAATCTCATTTTTAAGAGGATTCCATTCTCTACAATCCATCTTCATCTCCCAATTTCAAAATATGCACTCACAAGAAGTTATGAATTTGGACATTATAGGTCATTTTGAAAAGTCAACAAAAACACCTTTTTTGTCAAAGCTTCATACATGAACATGGAATACCAAATTTAGATGAGACCAAAAATATTGCTTAGAGGATATCTCAAGCTTTCTAAAAAGTCCAAGAACACCTCCAAAGAGTCAAAATTGAGGAAGTTATGCATTGGTGAAGTTGACCCTTTTTGCAAAATTGCCAAAAGTCAACTATGCCTCAAAATGCAATTTTTGCCAAATGGGCCCAATCTTTTGCACTTGTTTTGAGTTGGCAACATGGTCCATGAGCCCTATCCCTTTCCACTTGTCATTATCTTGTTTTTATTATTTATTTTTATTTTAATTTGAATTAAATCAATTTAAACCAAAACAAATCATAGAAAATCCAAAACATTGAAATTCAAAGATCTTGTGCTTGTTTCAGGTCTTAAATCCAGTTGGCAAGTATTTGAAATCGTGCAAAGCATTGGTGTGGAAAAAAGATTGGTTTTAGGCTATTTTTGGAATGATATTCAAAGGAATCAAATCAAAATCAAATTCATTGATGGAGGAAGATTGAGATCAGTTTTGGAACCCTAATTCAGTCCTCAATACATAAGGAACGTGTGCATACCCAAAAGAAGGCTAGAAAGAGGCGCAGCAACAAGAACCAAACTTGAAAAAAACAAGAAAAAGTGTTGAATCGAATTCCTAGTTGCAGGCAATTTCAAAGCTTTTTGACCATCCCAATCACTTCCTGGGATCCTCAGCAAGCGAAATCAATCAAGAACAGGTATTTTCCAGTACCAAAACACGCTGTAAGTCATCCACGACCTTGGTTATTTCTTGAAATCGGTTTGCGTAATTCTTGCACATTCATCACATTCTAATCATATATCCTTGTTCACCATCACATATGCAAGTTTTCTGTAATATTTGATTTCATTTTTATGGCCTATATAAGATTTTGCCATTGCTAGGGTTTTGTGTTTCGATTTGGGATTTCTTCCTATAGGTAAAATTGGGCCATGAAAGGGCCACCATTGTACTCAGCAGGTCCAGAAGAAGCTATCTATGGCTTTGGTTTTTATTTATCACGTTTGTATTAGATTTTAAGAATTGCAGGACTTATAGCAACAGACATGGCGCTGTAGGTAAAAGTCTGTAACTTTTACCAACGGTACAAGGAGGAAGATGACATACGTGCCTCCATCCCATTCGCTGGTTTGAATTTGCGCGCGTGTTTACAGCTAGCATTATTTTATTCCTTTTGTTATTTTTATTTCATTTGATAATCAACTGAATCAATTGGCCCAGTGGTGGCCAGGAAAGCGTTAAGGCGTTGGGGAGCTTGAGGTCAGGGGTTCGACCCCTGCCTCCAACGTTTGCATTTTTCTTAAATTCTTTCTACAGATCCCATGTTCCACAAAGACCAAGGACTACCATACGTCTTCATAATCCAACTGGCCAAGTGTCTTAAGATCCAGATCTGATGGCTATCATCTGAAGGAGCACCAAAGGCCTTAGTCAATGCATAATGGAGAATCTGGCCAGTCAACATGGTTCTTTGCTTCTTGGGCTCAGATTTCCTCTCACACCCCCCCCCCCCCCAAATTGTTGTTTTCAAGCCCAATCTCTTTATCTTTTCTTTTTACTTTTGTTTTATTTAATTTATTTATTTATTTTTACTAACAAAATTAATTATTTCTTTTTATCAAAAAATCACAAAAATAATATTCTTCACCAAATTAGGTTTAGACTTTATTTTTTTAATCAAAAATTAAATTAATTTAATTAGGTTATTAATATTAGATAAATTTAATTCCTTTTGTAAATAATTAAAATTAATTAGAACAATTAGGGTTTTAACTTAATTATATTTCCATTTTTCTTGAAATAACCAAAAACATAAAAAATAGGCCATTTATTTATTTTTATTAATTAATTTAATTAGTTAATTAATTGTATATTTAATTTTAAAACCTATTTCTTTTCCTAAAAAACAACAAAAAACCATTTTTCTCTCGATTAGGTTAGAAAGGATCAAAACCCTAGTTCACTCTCGTTCTGAATTTCATCGCGCGCACTTTTATTATTTATTTTTATCCTATTATTATAATTGCTCACAAGTTGTAATAGTTAATTAGGTCTTTATTTTCATTTATCGCTTTATTTTTAAGGGTTTGTTTTTGGCTATGTAAATACCTGAAGCCTTGTAATAGCATAGTTTAATTTCCGCACTTTTAATTCCACAAAATATTAAACTGTTAGATGTATGATATTAGGATGCATGACAAGAATGCTTAAAACTTTAAAACAGTTTGACAACCCTAAAATGTGCAAAGATAATAATTTGAAACTGAATCACTCGCACATGCGCACTCCTAGGGTACACTCCCACTTTGGTTGCCTTCGGTAAACGGTTATTGAGTATAGGATGTTTTAGTGGTCACCCTCTTGTCCAAAAGATCAAAGTTGCCTCAGAAAGATTGCCTCGGATATTGTTGCCTCGAATAATTGATCTAAGACATTAGGGTTATTACTAAGACGTCCTAACATTGCTTTAGTGACTATACGTCCCTTTTCGAATTGACCCTCAAAACTCCGACGACGGTGCTACCTACTCACTAATAGTGGGATAGCACTGTCTAAAGGAAACGAACATAGAATGATTCTTTTTTCGAGTAGGTAGATTAGCTTTTAAGTACTTGCTCAAAATAAACAAACTATTCACACTTACACTCCTTTTCAAACAAAGTTTTCAAAAACACTTCATTACACTCTTGAAGACAGAAGCAAGAGTTAAATCGAAGTCAAAATAAAAACTTTTCAAACCACACAAACACAAAGAAGCAATTTTGAAAATGATGAGAAAGTACCTAAGAGCCCGTAGATAACTACGGATAGAAAGGGTGCTAATACCTTCCCGTTCTATAATCTACCCCCCGTACTATGAAATATCTTGAAAAGGGAATTTTTTTTGCTTTTTTTCCTTTCCTTGTTGGATAAAATAAAAGTCGGTGGAAACTCTTACTTACCGCGGCATTTTGCAAACACAAACTCAAAACGCAAACCAGCATTCCTAAAAATTGTTTTATCTTTGTGGGCTTTGTATCGGAGTTACTATAGATCCTAACCCGGATCTAGGGAACTACTTTTAGGTAAGTAGAAATAAACTGTGAGGGAACTGTACGGCGTAGACCGATACGGTTGAAGCAGTAGCTACATTAATGTGACACATTAGTTGGTACCGATATCCCTTGTGGAGCAACAAGGAGAGTATGGGGCTGCTATATGGTTCGTTAAGCATTAACTGACCTTAGAACCTATAATTGACCAACTTGGCCATAGGAAGTAGTGAGATAGCCGGTCTCGGTGTAGAGCTAGGAACTGGTTGATACTCGATGCTACGCTCATTGAGACCATACTCTCGAGATGGTTCCGGCTGCAAGAAAAGATTGCGTGAGCTGAAACTATGACCGATGGAGGATGGTCAGTGATATTGAGAACCTCTAAAACCTGGTTACTATTATTTGGACAGGTTGAACCAACTAAACTGCAAGAGGGTAGTACCTTAACTCCATGCCAGCCTGAAATTTAAGGGCTATTGTGTGATTTGTTTTCCTTTACCATGTTTGATACCTGCTATACATGTTGTATGTTTTATCATGACATCATGCATCATGATATAGCATGCACATTTCATTAGACTAACCATTTCAAAGACCGAGGGGATTCATCTTTGTTCTGTTTTGCAGATCATGGCCTCTATGCGCAGAAATACCATTCGAGTCAACTTCATGCAGATACTTCTTCATTTGTTAGAAGACATGGTCATCTCCTTAGCCTGGTCACTTCCAAGTTGGATGAGCAAATGATGAGCGTCCTTTTTCAGTTCTTTGACCCGTTGCATCACTGTTTCACCTTCCCAAACTATCAGTTAGTCCCTACTTTGGAGGAGTTTTCTGATTTGATGGGTATATCTATTCTAGAGAAGACACCCTTTATAGGTTTGGAGGAGGTTCCTAGGCCTGAGGATATTGCTTCAGCCCTACACCTAAAAAGGGTTGATGTAGTATCTAACTGGGAGACTCGAAGTGGGGTTAAAGGTTTCTTGGAAAAGTTTTTGATCTATCAAGCTCAACAGTTCTAGGATAGTTTGGACTTTCAAGCATTTGAAGACATCTTGGCTCTCCTCATCTACGGCTTGGTTCTTTTCCCGAATCTGGATGCCTTCATAGATGTGAATGCAGTTAAGATCTTCATGTCTCGTAACCCAGTGCCTACTCTCTTGGGTGATATTCTGCATGCTCTTTATACTCGTACTGTGAGAAGGAGGGGAACCCTCATGTGTTGCACGCCGCTGCTGGCGAGGTGGTTTATTTCGCACCTACCCAAATCTGTATTGAAGAATGAGGAAGGTGTAGGTTGGGCTTACAGAATCACGTCCCTTGCTCATACGGACATGCTTTGGAGTTCTAAAGATATGGAAAGAGTAGCTGTCATTGATCGATGTGGGGAATACCCTAATGTTCCATTGCTTGGAATTCGAGGGGGAATAACCTACAATCCTTGCTTGGCTTTATGAAAGTTTGCACGAGCTCGGAGAGACGGTCCTCATGAGCTGCTGCTTACAGATATTGTCTTTGACTACAAGGGGGACGTTGATGGGCATCGCCGAAGGTTTATACGAGCCTGGGGCAGGGTGAACAGGTCTGACCAACATGAGCTAGGACTGAAGACTTCTCTCTCGATGCAACCATATCTCCAGTGGGTTCGAGCCTGTGCTCAAAAGCTGGGGATGCCATATGAAGCTATTTTACCGGTGATTGTAGAGCATACTAATGAAGAAGGTGTTCCTTATACAGTCCTCCATCCCTATATGCCTACTGATCTGGGGGCATTTAAGAGATCTTGGATCCAGTTGAAGCAATAAAGGGATACCTACAGAGAGAAGTATCATGAGCAGGAGAGGAAGATTCTGAAGCTTACAAGGCAGCTTGAGAATGAGAGGACAATCAACGACTATGTCAGCACGAAGGGAAAATGACCATGGGATTTCTGATGTCTTTTATTGTTTCTAGTTTAGATTTTCTTTTCAGTATTTCTTTTGTAACGCCTTGAAGGAATTGTTAAACATTGTTACAAGTTTTAATCTAATAAAGTGTGTTTTATTTTGGTTTACAAATTTGAATCTCCCAAAGTCTTTGAAATCATTTCATACGCATTCCATTACCATGCACCACATTACAGGTTTCTTATCTTCTTCGTTGTTTATTTCAGCACAACATGTCTTCTGAAACACCTACTGATCAAGCTATTAAGGCTCTTCAAGCTCAGAATTCTCAGTTTCAGGAGATGTTCTTGAACTTAGCCAAAGGACAAAAAGATTTTAAGACCCTTATCTTGAAGGACAAGAAGAAGAAGAAGAAGAAGAAGGTGGTCTTGTTGAATATGGGTCACAGATTTGGGAATAGGTTGCAAGAGGAAGCTAATTTGTCTCATTCATCTGGAGGAGGAGAGAATCAAGAAGAAAGGAAGGCTCCTAGCCCTGTGGTCTCTGATAATGACACTGATTTTGATGAAGAACAGTACCCTCCTGCTGAGGATAGGTACAAACAACTTGAAGAACGTCTGAGTGCCATGGAAGTTTAGAAGGTTCCCGGTTTGGACTTTGGAGATCTGGGATTAGCATATGGGGTGGTGATTCCTCACAAGTTTAAAGCTCCTGTTTTTTCTAAGTATGATGGAGTGTCTTGTCTGAAGCTCCACCTCTGCTCATACGTCAGAAATATTCAACCCTATGCTGTTGATAAAAACCTTTGGGTTCATTTCTTTCAAGATAGTCTGTCAGTGACTCAACTTTAATGGTTCTATAAATTGGAAGGAGCTAATGTCCGCAACTGGGAAGACCTTGTTGTTGCTTTTTACAAGCAATACCAGTATAATTCCGACCTTGCTCCCACGCGTACTCAACTTCAGGGTATGTCTATGGGTGCGAGCGAAGGTTTTAAGGACTACGCTCAGAAGTAGAGATATCTAGCGGGAAGATTCCAACCCCCTATGTCTGATAGGGAGTTGGTGGATATGTTTCTCGGGACTTTGTCTGGTCCGTATTACAATCATTTGATCGGAATTTCATCGTCTGGGTTCACTGAATTGATAATGACTGGGGAGAGAGTAGAGGCTGGTATCAGAAGTGGAAAGATACATAAAGGTGCTTCATCGAGTGCAGAAAAGAAGCCTTTCAGGAAGGAATCTAGTGTCGTTTATAGCTCAAGGAGCCAAAACCGACCTGAGCGCCGCCAAGCAGTTAATGCGGTGGTAATATCAGACCTATTGTTGCCCCACAATGCAACAATCAGCAAAGAGTAGAGAGACCGCAAAGACAGTATACTCGGCTCAGTATGACCTTATCTCAAATTCTGCCGTAATTGTTTAAGACTAACCTGGTAACTCTGCGGGAAGCCCTGGAGAATTCCAGTACCACCTCTCTGTTGTATAATCCAAACGCCCGCTGTGCCTATCACTCTGATAGCCCAGGGCATGATACCAACAACTGTTGGGCCTTGAGGAATAAGGTGCAAGATTTGATTGAAGCTAAAGAAATCGAGTTTGACGCACCAGAAAATCCTAATGTCATGACTGCTCCTATTCCCAAGCATGGAGTAAATGTTGTGGATGATGATTCGTTTATGACCTCTGTGGAAGACATTTCTACTCCGTTAATGACCGTTAAGAAGAACCTATTATCGGCCGGTTTATTTCCGGGCTATGGCGAAGGTTGCCACCTGTGTTCCATCCTACCTGCTGGTTTCCATTTTTTGAAGTCAAGTGTTCAACGCCTGATGGATAACAAAGAGATCTTGTTCGAGAAAACTTTGATTCCATTGATTCCTGTTGAAGATGTTTCCATAATAACCATTTCCTCCAATCCTTCCAAGGCTTCCTCAAGATATCCTGTTAAGATTACATCTGTTCCGAGAGTTGCTCCATTGATCATTACTATTCCTGGTCCTATCCCTTACACTTCAGATAAGGCTGACCTGTGGCACTATGGGGCCGATGTGTATTATCATGGGATCAAACAAGACTTGAAGGTTGAAGAGGCTGATACTGATGTCAGCAATATTGTCGGGTCTAGCATGGTCACCCGAAGTGGAAGACTCTTCTCTCCTGAGATTTCTCCCCCGACTATTCAAAAGCATGTTGTCATTCCACCCGCCAGTACGTCAGATGCTGTTCCAATTCTTACTCCAATTATCACCCCTGTCGTCGAGTCATCTGATGCTCGGAGCAAAGAAGTTACAAGTGGGCTTGCCCGGATGGAGGCACCTAAAAAAGTCATTGTTGAAACCTCTAGGCAAGAGATAGAGGAAATTTTGAAGATTATCAAGAAAAGCGACTACAACATAGTCGAACAGCTGGGGTAAACCCCGTCGAAGATCTCTATGTTGTCTTTATTGTTGTGCTCAGAAGCCCATGCAAAGGCTTTAATTGCTTTCCTTAAAACCGCGCATGTGCCGCAGGAAACATCTGCTGATCAATTCAAAGACTGTGTGGCTAGTTTGACCGCTGACAACGGGTTGGGTTTCTCCGACGCAGATCTGACTGCCAAAGGAAGGAATCACAATGATGCTCTGCACGTATCAATCGAGTGCAGGGGCACTACTTTGGCCCACGTGCTGGTGGACACTGGGTCCTCATTAAATGTTTAACCCAAGAAAGCAGTAGATCGGATGGATTGTGAAGGGTTGGTTTTGAAGCCAAGTAATATTATGGTTAGGGCCTTTGACGGGTCCAAGAGGATGGTACATGGAGAGGTGGATGTCCCTGTTAAGGTTGGTTCCCAGACTTTTGCATCTACGTTCTTTGTTATAGACATTCAACCATCTTATTCTTGTTTGATGGGTCGCCCGTGGATTCATAAAGCTGGGGCTGTAACTTCTACGCTCCATCAGATGTTTAAATATCCAGTGAAGGGGAAGATTGTTACGGTGCAGGGTGAGGAGGAGTACATGGTAAGTCATCTTAACTCCTTTCGGTATGTGGAGATGGATGGGGAGTTCATTGAAACCCCATGCCAGAACTTTGAAGAAGTCCCCCAGACTTTGGTGTCGACTGAAATTATTGTTGATAAACCTCCAATGAAGATGGCTTCCCTCAAGGATACTAGGGATGTTGTTGAAAAAGGTGGGTGTGCGAATTGGGGCCAACTCCCTGACTTTGCACACAAGACTGACAAGTTTGGTTTGGGTTTTACTACAGAAGCTCAAAGGGTTGTTCGACGTGCACGGATTGAAAGACCTCCCATACGTATCAGTAATCCGAGAGCGAATGCGATTGAAGATGATGATGAAGAGTCAGATTTCGACAGCTGGATTTACCTGACTACCAACGGTGGCTTGAACAATTGGATGGCGAAGGACTTTGTGCCAGTTTCTTTATTACACAGTAATAGACCTTTTGTTTTTTAGACTTGTAACAGACAATTTGAAACTTTTACGGCCCGGTGCCTTGCCCAAGACACCGTGGTTTTGTTTGTGAGGGCTTATTATGTGTCATTTCCATATATCATCAATAAAGAATTGGAAGTTTTCTTGTGTTGTACCCCAAAATTTTCCCTCCCATATTTCTCAAGACATGTCAAGAATAATCTCCAAGTGACTCAAGTTAGCTCAAGAGTTGGACAGTCAAATCATCTCCTAAGGCAGTCAATTCAAAATTAGGGTTTTGTGTTGCATCAAGGTCCTTGCGTACAAACTACCTAAAGTGCTCCCCAATGTCCTAATATGTTCTTAAGATCATCCATGTCAAATTTCAAGCCTTGAAGAGGAAGTTTGGTCAGTCAATTGCTCAAGAGGCCCAAAAATCGATTGTGTTAGGGCAAAAGTCAACTCTGACCTACAAACGGTCGAACCTCAAGATTTTTTGTCAACACTCTCATTTTGAAGGATAATTCATAATTTGATCAAGGTTTGATCATTATTCATCAAGGATTGATCAATATTCATCAAGATTCAAAAGTTGCTAAATTAGGGTTTTGTAGGAAAAGTCAACTCAACTTTTACCAAGCATAACTTTCTCATACTTTATGAGAAATGACCCATACAAAGCTCATTTTGAATAGAATGCAATTTCCTACAATCCATCTTCGCACCCCAAGATCAAGAAATGCACTCACAAAAAGTTACAAATTTGGACATTATAGGTCATTTTTGAAAGTCAACAAAAATACATTTTTTGCCAAAGCTTATAACTTGAGAATTGAATATCAAAATGAGATGAGACCAAACGGGTTGGTTATAGGACATCTCAAGGTTTCTAAAAAGTCCAAGAACAATTCCAAATGTTCAAAATTGAAGAATTTATGCATTGTTGAAGTTGGGCATTTTTCCAAATTTGCCAAAAGTCAACTATCCCCAAAACTTCAAATTTTGACAAAAGGGCCCACTTTTTCCACTTGATTTGATCTTGTCACACCACACACGTGTCCTATATTCAGTTTCATGTCCATTCATTTATTTTTCTATTTTATTTGATTTTTATTGAATTAATTCATTTTAAATCAATATTAATTCAAATAAAATCCAAAAATTGATGGGATAAGATCTTTTTGATCATTACAGGTCTTAATTATCATGATACACCCAATCAAATTCGTACCATGCCATATTGTGAACAAAATCTTGGATTTGGCATAATTTTGGAAGCTTTGTTAATGGTGATCAAATCAAATCTCAAGTCATCAATTCCCATGGATTCAAGCCTAAGTTTTTAACCTAATTGCTTCCCTTATACACACAAAAGCTAAAGACATAGAGCACACAACCTGAAGCTGCCCAAAATCAAGAAACCAAACTTGGAAAAAAGCTTGAAAAACTTGAAACGGAAATCATACTTAGAGGTTAATTCAAGGCAAACTCTCAACGTAGCTTCCTTGCCTGACGTCCACTGAAGCCAAAAGAATCAAAACCAAGCCTTGAAACGTCACCAAACTCACTGTAAGTCGTCCTAAAAGTCACTCTGAACATGAAATTGTGACTCTATATTCGGGCACCTTTTGGACAAATCGCTTGTACAATCATGTTTATAATTCAATTTCCAATCATTCTGCATTATTCAATTGGATTTTTATAGCCTATATCACCCTACCCGAACCTAAGGTTTTTGAGGTTTGCATTTGGGTTTTTGTTTTGCAGGAAAAATTAGGACGAATAACGGCCATGGTTGAGTTCAGGGCAGAGAGACGAACACGATGATGGTCTTAGGTTGCGTTTATATGGCCTGGAAATTATTTTAGGATGATCCCACGAATCTTGCTGCGGATAAAAATCCGCAGATAAGAAAACCAGGGTTTTATTGAAGACGACCAGGTGTCTTCCCCCCATTGGCCGTTTTAAATTCCGCGCTTGTTTTTTTTATTGTCCAGCATAATAATTGAATTTCCAATATAATATTCATTGTGTGTTCCACTAACAATAAAACGCGTTGGTTGAGTTGGCAAGCAGGTTAGTGTACTGCCTAATGGGACCTGGGTTCGAATCCCAGGTCCCCCAATATTTGTTGTAATTTTTCTCTAGGTGATTCCATTCATTCCCATGCATACAGCACATCATACATCACCAATCCAACGCTTGCCAGATGGCCTCCAGGCCAAATCTGAAGGCCAGGATTGAAGGCTTACCATACTCTCCAGTCAATGCATACGCGTGAGATCCTAGAAAGTCAAACAATGCGGGTTTGTATTGGGCCAAAGAATTACTGAACATACATCCAGATTTGGGCCCAACCCCCCCCCCCCCCCCCCCAATGGGTTAATTTCTTTTCTTTTTTATATTTCCCTTTATTTAATTGTTTTATTAGTTTTAATTAACCTATTAATTTATTTTTCTCATAAAATCAAAACCCAAAAAATATTTTTTTTTATTATTAAAATTAAATACATCACTTTATTTTTGTAAATAAATATTAATCAATTAATTTAGTTTTTAATTAGGTATAATTTTAACATTTTTTGCAATAAATTAAAACTAATGTAGAATTAGGTTTTTTTAATATTTTTAATTCAATTTATTTTATTTCTTTAAAAACTCAAAAATCCAAAAATATTTTCATTATTTAATTTAATTTAATTTAATTCCATTTAATTCAAAAATAAACAAAAATCCTTTCTTTAATAAAAGAGGGTCAAAACCCTAAAAAATGCGCCGACCTAATTTCTTGCACGCGATCCATTTGATTCCAATATTGTAATTGCTTCCGGTATGTAATAACTTTTAATTAGGACTTTAATTATTTATCGCTTTATTTTACTTTCCGCAATTTAAATTAAAGGGTTTGTTTTTGGCGATGTAAATACCCGACGCCTTGTAATAGCTTAATTTAATTTCCGCAATTTAAATTCCGCAACTATACACTGTTAGATGTTTGATAATAGGGAATGCATGACAAGATCAAATGTATGAACTTAAAATCAACATAGCTCACCCATGACATGTACAAAGATAAAATTAACCGAAATAAAACACTCGCACATGCGCACTCTTAAGGTACACCTCACTTGGTTGCCTTCGAACTGGTCATTAAGTATAGGAAGTTTTAGAGGTCGCCCTCTTGTCCAAAGATCATAAGTTGCCTCGAAACGGTTGCCTCGGAAAAATGATCTAAGACATTAGGGTTACCGCTAAGGCGTCCTAACATTGCTTTAGTGACCACACATCCCTTAATCGAATTGACCCTTAAACTCCAACGACGGTGCTACCTACTCCTCAATAGTGGGATAGCATTGTCTAAAGGACATTAGCACAGATTAATTCCTTTTTCGAGTAGGTAGATGGTTCTTAAGTACTTGCTCTTTCTAAAACAAAACAAAACTTTTCGCACTTACACTCCTTTCAAACAAAAACTTCTTTCAAACCCACAAACACAAAGAAAAGAAAATTTTGAAAACACTTTGAGCAAGTACCTAAGAGCCCGTGGATAACCACGGATAAAAAGGGTGCTAACACCTTCCCTTTCTATAATCTACCCCCCGGACCCGAGAAACATCTCGAAAAAAGGAATTTTTCTGTGCTTTTTTCCTTTCCTTGTTGGATAAAATAAAATACGGTGGCGACTCTTGCTCACCGCGACATTTTGCGAAAACAAATGCAAAACGCGAACCAGCATTCCAAAAACAGTCAGTTCTTTTCCCACCGTATCACAGAACTGGCGACTCTGCTGGGGAAATATAAGTGAGGTGTACCTTAGGATTAGATCATTATGTTTTCAATTGTATGCTTTGTATGCTTTAAATTTGTGGGCTTGTATCGGAGTTCTATAGATCCTAACCCGGATCTGGGGATACCCTTTAGGTAAGTAGCAATAAACTGTGAGGGAACTGTCCGGCGTAGACCGACACGGTTGAAGCAGTAGCTACGTTGGTGTGCCACTTTAGTCTGTATCGATATCCCTTGTGTTGGAACGAGGAGAATATGGGTCTTCTAAGGGGTCATTAAGCACCAACTGACCTTAGAACCTTAAATTGACCAACTTGGCCATAGAACAGTAGCAGTATGCTACACTCATTGAGACTAAACTCTCGCGATGATTCCGGCCGCAAGAAAAGGTTGCTAAACTGGAATTATGATCGATCGAGGGTAGTCAGTGATATTGAGATCCTCTAGAACCCGGTTACTATTTCTAGGACAGGTTGAACCAACTAAACTGAAAGAGGGTAATACCTAAACTCCATGCCAGCCTAAACTTAAGGCTGTTTGTGTGACTTGTGTGCCTTCAAACTTGAACTACTTGCACATTCTTGTCATCTGACAACATGAGTTCCTTGCAGGTTTTGTTTATAGTCCTTATTCAATAATTTGGATTCATTTCAGGGTTTACTTACATCACTTCACACTTTTTCTTAAACGCATAGCATACTCATCATAACATCATGCCTCAACATTTCCTTAACCATTTCAAGGATCTCAAGGGTTTGTGATGCAGGTTATAGTAAATCAAATGTCTAGCAAGGGGAAAAGGGGATTTATTTTCCTCTAGCCAAGGTTGTCTAGAAATCAAAACAGGATAACTTGAGTCAGGGGCTATGACCCACTCGATATGGTGAGCTTGACTCTTGAAGAAGGACTCTTAACAACCTGAAGTTTCTTCAATCAAAGCTGCAAAATTCAAATTCTAACAAGTTTCTTGTTTACCCCGCGGGGATCCTTGAAAACATTGCATACATACATATCATTGCATAACAGGTCTCCCAGTACAGGTCTCTCATGTTTTCGCTGTTTATTTCAGCAATGGCTTTCCAACCAGACAACCAAGATCTTCAAACTCGAGAAGCTCAGTTCAGGGACGTATTCCTAAACCTATCCAAGGGGCAGGAAGAGTTGAAAACACTCCTCGTTGGGAACTTGGTCAAGAAAAGTCCTGAAGACAATAAGGACGAATGGCTGGAACAACTGCAAGCTGAGTTCAGTGCCATGAAAACCCAGATGTTGGGGAAGATGGCTCTTATCCAAGGCTTAGCTCGGGAACAAGAAGAGTTGAGAACCATTATACACCAGCTTCATCAAGACAGATACAACAACATGAAGCAAACAGTCAAGGTCGGGGACCAAGTCATTAATCAACGTCCGAGAAGTCAAAGGTTTGGTTTGATGAAGAATAGACCTCTCCAAGTTGCTACTACCTCACGGGTCCAACAACGACCTCGCCAAGAACAACGGGTTGATCAGAGTAAGCCAAACATGCCCAGGAGGCAATTTACCAAGCTCAACATGCCGTTGTCTCAAGCTTTACAACACCTGTTGAGATTGAATCTGGTGACATTAAGGGACCCTCCTAAGAACCCCAACACAGCCTCCCCAAAGTACAATCCTGATGCAAGGTGTGCATATCACTCCAACAGCTTGGGGCATGATACTGACATTTGTTGGACGTTGAGCAACAAAATTCAAGACGTGATTGATGAAGGAGCATTGGAACTCACACAAGACGGTCAGATTGAATTCTTTTGTCATCCCCCCAAGGCTCTCCATTTGAAGTGACAAGTACTGATACGAGAAGACTTTTTGCTCATTAGAATTTTCAAGTTGTAATTTTATTTTGATTTGTTCGAACATTTATTCATGTCAAACTTTGTTACTTTATCAATGCATTTCATATGTCTGTTTTGAATCAGTCCATTCGTATTCACTATTTTCAAATTGCTTTCATTTTTGTGATGTTCAAAAAAAAATTCTAAGCCTTTAGAGGGAGGATGACGAAAATGATACCAAAATCTCTACAGTATGCTTTTGAACAGGCCCCGCTGACGAGGTACAAGCATTGTTTCAAATCCTAAACAGTGGAGTTATAAGGAAGATAATCCCTAGTCAACCCCTTTGAGCCAAAGAAGTTGGAGTTTTTCTTTTCACAAATTAAAACCCTTAATTATAACCTGGGGCAGGGTAGTTTTCTCAGTTGATCCAGGTGCACAATGAATGGCATCAAAGAAGTCCTTCTGAAACAAAAGACGGTGTTGGTTCCGTATAATCGTAAGGACAGACAATCATTATCTCTCAAAATAAAAGCTCATTAAGTCAAAACCTATGAAGGAGACTTACAAAACTGGGGCATCCCGCTAACTATAATCACAAGAGAAATAGTTCAGGTAAAAGACAGGGATAATAAAATCAAAAAGAAAGAGATCCTAAAAACTCTCAACAAAAATGACTGCCTGTTCAAAATAAATTGTCAGTATCCGAACCATCACTAGTATATCAGAGCAAAGACTCAAACAAGATCTAATGCACGATTAGCTGAGTTTAGGATCAAAGAACATCACGAAGAACGGGTGGGTACAAATAAAACTTGAGCCTTTATCCTTTGTTTCTTAAACCGTGAACCAAGCCACGATATAACCCTTAAAAGTCCTAGCTGAAGCATGGGTTAGTTCGAAAGCATACTGTTACAAAAGGTATCCTGACTCCTGTAGGGCTTGCTTTAAATCCTGAGTTGACGTCACATTTTACAAAATTTTCCTATCTTACTGGAAAAAAATGCATTTTCAAAAAACTTCAAGACAGACATAAGCTTTGCATTATTAAAATAACATTGTTTACATATGACTATTTGTTCAAACAGCAGAGAAGTTCACACGAAGAATATCTAGTGAACAAAAACCTTCTCAATAAAAAGGATCACCTCAAGTGGAAAAATACTTCCAATCAAGGGGCACGACATTATCATTGTCCATCATATGGGGCAGTCAAGTCAAGATTCAAGGAATCTCTCAAAATGCCAAATAGCCAGGGGAAAATCTCCATCTGAATCAATTGGGGCATTGGACATGAATTCCAACAACGAATCTTGCATGATCAAACGAGGATCTTCTGGTAGTATGGCAACACAACACTACCAACAGTGACACCTCCCTACATCCTGAGAGCGCGGACATAGTCAAAAAATACTATGCATAATCAAAGACCCGCTAGGTCGACTTGCCTAGGCAAAAATAAGGGCTTCCCGACAAACCAAAAGGGTTCGGGAAAAAATTAGGGATAAAGAATGAAAAATCTGTACACCCGGCAAGTCGAAAACCTGAAAAGGCGGCTTGGGCAAAAAAAAGGGTATCCCGGTGGACTGAAAACCCGAAAGAGCAGTCCAGGCAAAAATTAGGGATCAAAGCGTAAGACTGTGTCTTGTCATCTCATCACTTGCCTACCAGAAGAAGACTTGTCATTTTGACCGAAAAATACCAAGCACCTCATAGGTGGGGATAATACTCGATCCACAGGGCCTTCGCAGGCACCTCCTCCCGCAGAAATAGGGGCAAATAAGACTTGTCCAAACTGTACAATTGCTCTGTCCACCAGGTACAAGGTAGATTCAGTTGAAGAATATCGCCAAGATACTTTCACTCCCCACAGAGTAAGACAATAATGGTAGCTCTCCCAGCTAAGACTTACAACCGTGAACGAATCAGCAATACTCTCCCCAAGCAGAGTTAATCTACCAGCAGCACTAGAAAGGCTCGGTATCCCCAGCAGGTCTTAATATTCCCTAGCGGAGTATAAAGATATTCCCTAGCAAGTATAAGAGCATCCCCGACAGTCTTAATATTCCTCAACGGAGTATAAGAATGTTCCCCAGCGGAATACAAGATACCCCAGTGGAGCCATTTCCCCAGCACGGTCTGAAAAGAGCTTCCCCAACAGAGTTGAATCATCTTCCTCAGTAAACTCCGGAAGTTTATCCCCAGCGGAGTACAAAAATAAATCTCCCCATCCAAGTTCAAAGGATCATTCCCGGCAGAACTCAGAAGGGTTATCCCCATAAGAGTCTAAACAGTGTTTATCCCCAGCAAGTTGCAACCGAAAGATCATTCCTCAGCGAAGTTATTTCTTTCCCCAAATAGGAGTTCAATCCTTAATAGATTCAATATCACCAGCAACGGTAATCCATCCCCAGCGGAGTTTA
This sequence comes from Vicia faba, assembly GCA_948472305.1. Classification (NCBI taxonomy): domain Eukaryota; kingdom Viridiplantae; phylum Streptophyta; class Magnoliopsida; order Fabales; family Fabaceae; genus Vicia; species Vicia faba. The sequence goes on along the minus strand of OX451739.1, from coordinate 1,343,671,148 downwards.
TCGTTGAAATCCCCAACAGAGTTTATCAACGAAATCCCCAGCGGAGTTTATCGTTAAAATCCTCAGCAGAACATCTCTCCCCCATAGAGTAATTCCCCTCGGAGTAATCTCTTCATCAGTTTATTCCCCAACAGAGTTCTTTTCTCCTGCAAGTTTATTCTTACAAATCATCTTCGTCTATCATCCCCAGCAGAAACGAAGAACTCAACTCTATTCTCCAGTAGCTCCGGGATTTATTTTCCCCAACTAAAACATTATATTCCCATACATGCATATACACATCATACGAATACAATCTCACTTATTTTGAGAACATCATTGCCTGATCCATATCATGCATTGCATATGACTGACCTTTACCTTTCAGGAAAGATACAGTTAAAGTTCTCAGTTACGTCGAAGACCTGACCGGTTCTTAAATCTCAATTGAATTATCCTCGTTTGAATTTCAGATAAGGTTCTCAATCTCGACAGTTTCCCTATGTCAAAGTGTGGACGAGTGTTATAACCTCAACGGTATACTACGTTGAGCACTAGTCAGTTCCTAGATCTTGATGTTTTCCTCCGTCGTAGTGTGGAGGAGTTCTCTAATTTCAACGGTATACTACGTTGAAGACCAGATAGTTCCTAGATATTGATGAAGATGTTTCCCTACGTCATAGTGTGGACGAGTGCTATAACCTCAACGGTATACTACGTTGAGCACTAGTCAGTTCCTAGATCTTGATGTTTTCCTCCGCCATAGTGTGGACGAGTTCTCTAATTTCAACGGTATACTACGTTGAAGACTAGACAGTTCCTAGATCTTGATGAAGATGTTTCCCTACGTCATAGTGTGGACGAGTGCTATAACCTCAACGGTATACTACGTTGAGCACTAGTCAGTTCCTAGATCTTGATGTTTTCCTCCGTCATAGTGTGGACGAGTTCTCTAATTTCAACGGTATACTACGTTAAAGACCAGACAGTTCCTAGATCTTGATGAAGATGTTTCCTCCGTCATAGTGTGGACGAGTTCTCTAATTTCAACGGTATACTACGTTAAAGACCAGACAGTTCCTAGATCTTGATGAAGATGTTTCCCTACGTCATAGTGTGGATGAGTGCTATAACCTCAACGGTATACTACGTTGAGCACTAGTCAGTTCCTAGATCTTGATGTTTTCCTCTGTCATAGTGTGGATGAGTTCTCTAATTTCAACGGTATACTACGTTGAAGACCAGACAGTTCCTAGATCTTGATGAAGATGTTTCCTCCGTCATAGTGTGGACGAGTTCTCTAATTTCAACGGTATACTATGTTGAAGACCAGACAGTTCCTAGATCTTGATGAAGATGTTTCCCTACGTCATAGTGTGGACGAGTGTTATAACCTCAACGGTATACTACGTTGAGCACTAGTCAGTTCCTAGATCTTGATGAAGATGTATCCCTACGTCAAAGTGTGGACGAGTGTTATAACCTCAATGGTATACTACGTTAAGCACTAGTCAGTTCCTAGATCTTGATGTTTTCTTCCGTCAAAGTGTGGACGAGTTCTCTAATTTCAACGGTATACTACGTTGAAGACTAGACAGTTCCTAGATCTTGATGAAGATGTTTCCCTACGTCATAGTGTGGACAAGTGCTATAACCTCAACGGTATACTACGTTGAGCACTAGTCAGTTCCTAGATCTTGATGTTTTCCTCCGTCATAGTGTGGACGAGTTCTCTAATTTCAACGGTATACTACGTTGAAGACCAGACAGTTCCTAGATCTTGATGAAGATGTTTCCCTACGTCATAGTATGGATGAGTGTTATAACCTCAACGGTATACTACGTTGAGCACTAGTCAGTTCCTAGATCTTGATGTTTTCCTCCGTCATAGTGTGAACGAGTTCTCTAATTTCAACGATATACTATGTTGAAGACCAGACAGTTCCTAGATCTTGATGAAGATGTTTCCCTATGTCATAGTGTGGACGAGTGCTATAACCTCAACGGTATACTACGTTGAGCACTAGTCAGTTCCTAGATCTTGATGTTTTCCTCCTTCATAGTGTGGACGAGTTCTCTAATTTCAACGGTATACTACGTTGAAGACCAGACAGTTCCTAGATCTTGATTAAGATGTTTCCCCCCAATTGAATTATGGACAGGTTCTTAAGACTCAGCCGAGGCATTCTCTCAGTTGAAGTACAGGTAAGTTCCTAAATATCAACAAAAGTTAGACTTCCCCAGTGGAATCTTCTACAATAACATGTACGCAAGTTCTCGCTAAGGAATCTCTTATGCGATCAACACTCCGACAGATGGCATCTGTAAGCCCATCCTCCTACCTACAATCTCCAAATGGCATCTGTAAGCCCATTCCCGACATCACAATGCTGATACTACACCATGCGAGTGCAAATTTCTGGGCACTCTAGTGTTCAATTATCTTCCACCTTCGGATCACGAAAGGCACGAAAGCCAATCTATTTCTCAGGTTTAAGAAAATTGAACAGGGGAAACTGTTGTAACCCAAAATTTTCCCTCCCATATTTCTCAAGACATGTCAAGAATAATCTCCAAGTGACTCAAGTTAGCTCAAGAGTTGGACAGTCAAATCATCTCCTAAGGCAGTCAATTCAAAATTAGGGTTTTGTGTTGCATCAAGGTCCTTGCATCCAAACTACCTCAAGTTCTCCCCAATGTCCTAATATGTTCTTAAGATCATCCATGTCAAATTTCAAGCCTTGCAGAGGAAGTTTGGTCAGTCAATTGCTCAAGAGGCCGAAAAATCGATTATGCTAGGGCAAAAGTCAACTGTGGCCTACAAACAGTCAAACCTCAAGATTTTTTATCAATGTTTTATCATGATTCATCAAGGATTGCTCAAGATTCATCAAGATTCAAAAGTTGCTAAATTAGGGTTTTGTAGGAAAAGTCAACTCAACTTTGACCAAGCATAACTTTCTCATACTTTATGAGAAATGACCCATCCAAAGCTCATTTTGAATAGAATGTAATTTCCTACAATCCATCTTCACACCCCAAGATCAAGAAATGCACTCACAAAAAGTTACAAATTTGGACATTATAGGTCATTTTTGAAAGTCAACAAAAACACCTTTTTTTCCAAAGCTTATAACGTGAGCATGTAATATCAAAATGATATGAGACCAAAAGGGTTAGTTAGAGGACATATCAAGGTTTCTAAAAAGTCCTAGAACACTTCCAAAATTCAAAATTGAAGAAGTTATGCATTGTTGAAGTTGGGCATTTTTCCAAAATTGCCAAAAGTCAACTATCCCCAAAACTTCAAATTTTGACAAAAGGGCCCACTTTTTTCCACTTGATTTGATCTTGTCACACCACACACGTGTCCTATCTTCATTTTCATGTCCATTCATTTATTTTTCTATTTTATTTGATTTTTATTGAATTAATTCATTTTAAATCAATATTAATTCAAATAAAATCCAAAAATTGATGGGATAAGATCTTTTTGATCATTACAGGTCTTAATTATCATGATACACCCAATCAAATTCGTACCATGCCATATTGTGAACAAAATCTTGGATTTGGCATAATTTTGGAAGCTTTGTTAATGGTGATCAAATCAAATCTCAAGTCATCAATTCCCATGGATTCAAGCCCAAGTTTTTAACCTAATTGCTTCCTTTATACACACACAAGCTAAAGACATAGAGCACACGACCTGAAGCTTCCCAAAATCAAGAAACCAAACTTGGAAAAAAGCTTGAAAAACTTGAAACGGAAATCATACTTAGAGGCTAATTCAAGGCAAACTCTCAACGTAGCTTCCTTGCCTGACGTCCACTGAAGCCAAAAGAATCAAAACCAAGCCTTGAAACGTCACCAAACTCACTGTAAGTCGTCCTAAAAGTCACTCTGAACATGAAATCGTGACTCCATATTCTGGCACCTTTTGGACAAATCGCTTGTACAATCATGTTTATAATTCAATTTCCAATCATTCTGCATTATTCAATTGGATTTTTGTAGCCTATACCACCCTACCCAAACCTAGGGTTTTGGAGGTTTGCATTTGGGTTTTTGTTTTGCAGGAAAAATTAGGACGAATAACGACCATGGTTGTGTTCAGGGCAGAGAGACGAACGCGATGATGGTCTTAGGTTGCGTTTACATGGCCTGGAAATTGTTTTAGGATGATCCCACGAATCTTGCTGCGGATAAAAATCCGCAGGTAAGAAAACCAGGGTTTTGTTGAAGAAGACGACCAAGTGTCTTCCCCCCATTGGCCGTTTTAAATTCCGCGCTTGTTTTTTTTATTTTCCAGCATAATAATTGAATTTCCAATATAATATTCATTGTGTGTTCCACTAACAATAAAACGCGTTGGTTGAGTTGGCAAGCAGGTTAGTGTATTTCCTAATGGGACCTGGGTTCGAATCCCAGGTCCCCCAATATTTGTTGTAATTCTTCTCTAGGCGATTCCATGCATTCCCAGGCGTACAGCACACCATACATCACCAATCCAACGCTTGCCAGATGGCCTCCAGGTCAAATCTGAAGGCCAGGATTGAAGGCTTATCATACTCTCCGGTCAATGCATGCGCCTGAGATCCTGGAAAGTCAAACAAGGCTGGTTTGTATTGGGCCAAAGAATTGTTGAACAGACATCCAGATTTGGGCCCAAACCCCCCCCCCCCCCCCAATGGGTTAATTTCTTTTCTTTTTTATATTTCCCTTTATTTAATTGTTTTATTAGTTTTAATTAACCTATTAATTTATTTTTCTCATAAAATCAAAACCCAAAAAAAAATTTTTTTTATTATTAAAATTAAATACATCACTTTATTTTTGTAAATAAATATTAATCAATTAATTTAGTTTTTAATTAGGTATAATTTTAACATTTTTTGCAATAAATTAAAACTAATGTAGAATTAGGTTTTTTAAATATTTTTAATTCAATTTATTTTATTTCTTTAAAAACTCAAAAATCCAAAAATATTTTCATTATTTTATTTAATTTAATTCCATTTAATTCAAAAATAAACAAAAGTCCTTTCTTTAATAAAAAAGGGTCAAAACCCTAAAAAATGCGCCGTTCTAATTTCTTACAAGCGATCCATTTGATTCCAATATTGTAATTGCTTCCGGTATGTAATAACTTTTAATTAGGACTTTAATTATTTATCACTTTATTTTACTTTCCGCAATTTAAATTAGAGGGTTTATTTTTGGCGATGTAAATACCCGACGCCTTGTAATAGCTTAGATTTAATTTCCGCGATTTAAATTCCGCAACTATACACTGTTAGATGTTTGATAATAGGGAATGCGTGACAAGATCAAATGTATGAACTTAAAATCAACATAGCTCACCCATGACATGTACAAAGATAAAATTAACCGAAATAAAACACTCGCACATGCGCACTCTTAGGGTACACCTCACTTGGTTGCCTTCGAACGTGGTCATTAAGTATATGAAGTTTTAGAGGTCGCCCTCTTGTCCAAAGATCATAAGTTGCCTCGAAACAGTTGCCTTGGAAAAATAATCTAAGACATTAGGGTTACCGCTAAGGCGTCCTAACATTGCTTTAGTGACCACACGTCCCTTAATCGAATTGACCCTTAAACTCCAACGACGGTGCTACCTACTCCTCAATAGTGGGATAGCATTGTCTAAAGGACATTAGCACAGATTAATTCCTTTTTCGAGTAGGTAGATGGTTCTTAAGTACTTGCTCTTTCTAAAACAAAACAAAACTTTTCGCACTTACACTCCTTTCAAACAAAAACTTCTTTCAAACCCACAAACACAAAGAAAAGAAAATTTTGAAAACACTTTGAGCAAGTACCTAAGAGCCCGTGGATAACCACGGATAAAAAGGGTGCTAACACCTTCCCTTTCTATAATCTACCCCCCGGACCCGAGAAACATCTCGAAAAAAAGAATTTTTCTGTGCTTTTTTCCTTTCCTTGTTGGATAAAATAAAAGACGGTGGCGACTCTTGCTCACCGCGACATTTTGCAAAAACAAACGCAAAACGTGAACCAGCATTCCAAAAATAGTCAGTTCTTTTCCCACCGTATCACATCTTGCATTACAAATTTTACGCTCCTGTTTTTCTTTTCTATCTTGCACTTTATCAAAACAGCTATTTGTCTTACACACACTCACATATCATAATATAGGTCCACATCCACTCTGGATCCCACTGATAATGACTCTGCTACTGCCAGTTATGACTTCAAAAATCTGATCAACCAAGCTGAGGATGAAGGTGAGGATAATTGTGAAGTGCCTGGGGAACTTGATAGATTGTTACTTCAGGAAGAGAGGAAGGGCCATACAGCCGCATGAAGAGCTAGTGGAATCAGTGAATTTGGGTACAGAGGAAGACAGGAAAGAGGTCAAGATCGGTGCAAATCTGGAGCCTAGTGTTAAGTAACGGTTAATACAGATGCTGCGTGACTATGTTGAGATCTTTGCTTGTTCTTATGAAGATATGCCTGGGTTGGATACCGATATTATGGTTCACCGCTTGCCAACTAAGGAAGACTGTCCTCCAGTGAAACAGAAGGTTCGCCGAATACGCCCAGAGATGTCTGAGAAAATCAAGGCTGAGGTTATGAAATAGTTTGATGCCAGTTTTCTAGCTGTTACTTCTTACCCATAGTGGGTTGCCAACGTGGTTCCGGTGCCGAAGAAAGATGGTAAGGTGCGGATGTGTGTCAACTATAGGGATCTGAATAGGGAAAGTCCCAAAGATGATTTCCCACTACCTCACATCGATATTCTGGTCGACAACACCGCACAACATATGGTCTTCTCCTTTATGGATGGTTTTTCTGGTTACAATCAGATTAAGATGGCTCCCGAAGACATGGAGAAGACAACCTTCATTATGCAGTGGGGTATTTTTGCTACAAAGTCATGCCGTTCGGATTGAAGAATGCTGGGGAAACGTATCAGCGCGCCATGGTCGCTTTGTTCCACGACATGATTCATCATTAAATTGAGGTTTACGTTGATGACATGATTGCAAGGTTCCAAACTGAAGGAGAACACCTTGACCATCTCCAGAAGCTATTTGACAGGTTGAAGTTGTACAGGCTAAGGTTTAACCCGAACAAATGTACCTTCGGGGTGAGGTCTGGTAAGCTGCTGGGTTTCGTCGTTAGCGATAAAGGTATTCAAGTGGATCCCGCAAAGTTGAAGGCTATACAGGAGATGTCAGCTCCCCGAACAGAAAAAGAAGTTAGAGGTTTTTTGGGACGGTTGAATTACATTGCCCGGTTAATTTCACATCTGACTGCTACTTGTGAGCCAATCTTCAAGCTGCTGAAGAAAGATCAAGTGGTAAAGTGGAATGATGAGTGTCAGGCTACTTTCGAAAAGATCAAAGAATATCTCCAAGAGCCACCTATTCTGATGCCTCCAGTTGAAGGAAGACCTTTGATTTTATACTTGGTAGTACTCGACAATTCAATGGGGTGCGTGTTGGGGCAGCATGACGAGTCTGGCCGAAAAGAGCATGCTATTTACTACCTTAGAAAAAAGTTTACCGACTGTGAGACCCGATACTCTCTGCTTGAGAAAACTTGTTGCGCTTTAGCATGGGCTGCTCGCTGGTTGAGACAGTATATGTTGACTCACACTACCTTATTGATATCAAAGATGGACCCAATCAAGTATATCTTCGAAAAGCCCGCCTTGTCCGGAAGAATAGCAAGATGGCAGATGATCTTGACTGAGTACGACATCCAATACACAACCCAAAAGGCAATCAAGGGGAGTGTGTTAGAAGATCATTTGGCACATCAGGCCGTGGATGATTACCAGTCTATGAACTTCGAATTCTAGGATGAGAACTTCATGTTGGTGACCGACTATGGAGAACCTGGACCGGATGAAGGACCTGAGGAAGGATCCCGATGGTCTATGTACTTTGATGGAGCTTCAAATGCTTTAGGTAATGGCATTGGCGCCGTGATCATATCTCCTGAAGGTTGTCATACTCCGTTTACCGCCTGATTATGTTTCAACTACACCAACAACATGGCAGAGTATGAAGCATGCATCATGGGCCTTCCAGCAGCTATTGACCTAAGGGTTAAGTTCTTGAGTGTGTTCGGAGATTCCGCTCTCATGATCAGTCAGATCAAAGGCGAGTGGGATACGAAGCACCCAAATCTTATTCATTACAAAGAGTATGTACTGACGTTTCTTCCACACTTCGAGGAGATAACCTTTGAACACTTCCCAAGAGAGGAGAACCAGGTAGCGGACGTGCTAGCTACTATGTCTTCTATGTTCAAGGTCAGGTGGGACAATAAGGCTCCCCGGATTACCATCAAGAGGTTGGATGAACCCGCACATTGCTTTGATATCGAGACTGAAGAGGTAACAGATAAACCCTGGTTTCACGAAGTAAAGAGGTATCTTGAGGCTCAGGAATACCCCGGGGTGCATCTGTTAATGATAAGAAGTTTCTGAGGAGGTTCGTTGCGAAGTTCTTCATCAGTAATGGTATCCTTTACAAGTGTAATCATGATTTGACCTTGCTGCGATGTGTGGATAAGAGCGAGGCAGAAAGGATCATGGCAGAGTTATACGAAGGTACTTTCATAACTCATTCTAGTGGACACACCATGGAAAAGAAAATCCTACGGGCAGGATATTATTGGTCCACTATGGAAGCCGATTGCTATCAGCATTCTCGGACCTGTCATAAGTGCCAAGTCTATGCTGATAAGGTGCATCTACCTCTTATTCCTCTGAATGTCTTGACGGCACCTTGGCCTTTTGCAATGTGGGGCATCGACATGATCGGCAAGATCAGACCTACATCGTCTAACAGGCATCGTTTCATCCTGGTAGCGATTGACTATTTTACAAAGTGGGTTGAGGCAGCTTCCTTTGCCACAGTGACCAAGAACGTCGTGGCACAGTTTATTTGGCATAATTTGATCTGTCAATACGGTGTACCAGAGAGGATCATTATGGATAATGGTATAAATCTCAATAATACAATGATCACCAAGCTCTGCAAACAGTTTAAGATACAGCATCACAACCCTTCTCCTTACCGGCCGAAGATGAATGGGGTTGTTGAAGCGGCTAATAAGAATATCAATAAGATTGTGCAGAAGATGACAGTAACATACAAAGACTGGCACGAGATGTTACCATTTGCTCATCATGGGTACCGTACCTCAGCACGGACGTCAACATGGTCAACACCCTATTCCTTGGTATATGGTATGGAGGCATTCTTACCCATTGAAGTACAGATACCCTCTCTTCAGATTATGAAAGATGCAGGTTTGAGCGAGGACAATTGGATTCAGACCTGGCTTGATCAATTGAACTTAATCGACGAAAAGAGACTTACTGCTATTTGTCATGGTCAGACGTATCAAAAGCGGATGATCAAGGCTTTTAACAAGAAAGTCAGATGACAAGAGTATCAAGTTGGGGATCTGGTGATCAAACACATCATATTGCCACAAGGTGATCCCAGGGGCAAATGGACCCCTACGTATGAAGGGCCATTTGTGGTTAAGAACATTTTCTCAGAAGGAGCTATAATTCTAACCACCATGGATGGTGACGACCTTCCCCACCCCGTCAATGTAGACATAGGGAAAAAATACTACGCATAATCAAAGACTCGCTATGTTGACTGGCCTAGGCAAAAATAAGGGCTTCCCGGCGAACCAAAAGGGTTTGGGCAAAAATAAGGGATGAAAATGAAAAAATCTGCACACCCGGCAAGTCGAAAACCTGAAAAGGCGGCTTGGGAAAAAAAGGGTATCCCGGTGGACTGAAAACCCGAAAGGGAGGTCCATGCAAAAATTAGGGATCAAAGCGTAACACTATGTCTCATTGGATCACCTTGCAACCAGACTGTAGTATCGACTATCAAGCTCGGACGGCGCTAATCAATTCGATCTACCTTCAATCAAGTAGCAAAGTGATGAGATACTCGAGGATATAAAGGCAATAGCATAGTTGGAACCCAGTGGGATTGTTCACATAGCTGTTTTTCTTTGTTTTTCACAAATTGTGTAAATTCTATCATTCGGCGGCATCCTCTTACTAGGACGTCAACCTCTTGTACAAAACGCCTATTACAGGCCAACTTCAAAATCAATACAATTCATTTTCACAGAAATTTCAAAATTGTTTTTTCCTTTTTCTGTTTTGTTTTGCAAGAACGTCCAATGGTTCATTTTTGATATATGCATTTGACAATAATTGTTGCTCATAAATATTTACATGCGAAACAAAATATGATTACTCGCAATTTCATAAACAGGGGCAAACAAGAAACTCCCAAGCCTTACAGTTGCTCTATTCATCAGGTACAGGGATAGACCTAGCTGAAGAATATGGCTAAAAATACACTCACTCCTCGCAGGGTAGGAAGTAGCCTAATACAGTATTATCAACTCCCCCCAGCTGAGGTTTGCAACCGCGAAGAGTCGGTAAGATTCTCCCCAAGCTGAGTTTATCTATCATCAGCACTAGAGGATTATCCCCAATAGAGTCTGGAAGATTATCCCCAGTGAAGTCGCCACTAAAAGATTATCACCAACGGAGTTCATTTCTTTCACAAACGGAAACTCAATCCCCAACAGAGTTTATCATCACCATCGATGGTAATTCATCCACAGTCGAGGTTATTTCTCAGCAAATCCTTAGAAGAGCATTTCTTCCCCACAAAGTAATTCTCTCACCAATACATTCTTCAACAGAATTATTCTCCCAATCATCTTCGATCGTTATCCACAGCGAGCGAAACTCTTTATACTCTCCAGCAGTGATTCAGGATTTATTTTTCCCCAGTTAAAGAATGTCATAAAAACATTACACATCCATACATCATGACATACATACACATCATACAGCACAATCTCATTTATTTTGAGAACATCATTTCCTCATACATATCATGCATTACATACAGCTAACCTTTGCCTTTTAGGAAAGATACAATCAAATTCTCACAAAACTCAAGCTATGAAGCCCGGATCCGACCGGATAGTATCTTGATTTCTACAGCATATTGTGAATCCCGGAGAACAATCGGATAACAGTATCAGAATACTGTGAAGCCTGGATTACGACCAGATAGTGGTATCTCTTAAAAGCAAGTTATAAAGCTCGGATTCGACCGGATAATAGTTTAATCCCCAACGAGCCGTGAAGCCCAGATTACGACCGGATAACAGCTCAGCAAGTACCATGAAGCCTGGATTTGACCAGATAGTGGTATATCATAAACACAAGCCGTGAAGCCCGGATTACGACCGAATAACAGCTAAGCAAGCTATTGTGAAGCCTGGATTATGACCAGATAGCAATGCAAGACCATGAAGCCTGGATCACGACCAGATAATGGTAGAAGACGTTGTGAAGCCTAGATTACGACCAGATAGCAACCAAGAATACTACGAAGCCTGGATTACGACCAGATAGTGGTATATCTTTAATACAAGTTATGAAGCCCGGATTTGACCGGATAGTATCTTGATTCCTCCGAACACCATGAAGCCTGGATTTCGACCAGATAATGGTATGAGACGTCGCGAAGCCTGGATTATGACCAGATAGCGGTAAAAGACACTGAAGCCTGGATTATGACCAGATAACAGTGAGGGACACTGTGAAGCTTGGATTTCGACCAAATAGCAGTTTACCCGGTGTGATACGGTCGGAGAACTGACTTGAGGTTTTGCGTTTGTGTTCGCAAATGTTTCGATTTAGCAAGAGTCACCACCGACTTTTTATTTTATCCAAAGGAAAGGTCAAAAAGCACAGGAAATACCTTTGAGATGTTTTCTTGGGTTCGGGGGGTAGATTATGAAAAGGGAAGGTGCTAGCACCCTTTTCATCCATGGTTTTCCATGGGCTCTTAGTTACTTGTTTAGATCACTTGCTTTTGCTTTTCAATTGTTTGAAATGGTGCTTTTGTGTGTGGTTTTGAAAGTATTTTGAAAAAGAGGCCTTTGTTTAAGCAACCTTTGTAATAATTCTTGTTTGAATGTATACAAAGGTGTTTTTCTTTTGAAAAGATGTTTCAATGTTTGAAAGTTTGTTTTGGCAAATGTTTTGAAATTGTGTGTGTTTTGAAATTAGCAAGGATGTTTGCAAATTGATCAAGTAACTAGAAGTTGTCTACCCTACTCAAAGATCTTTCCTACACTTTTTTAACCCTTTGACATTGTTGTTTTACCATTGTATTTGGTAAACAACCTTGTATTTGGATGTTAAACGGGACGGGCGTGGGTCATCGTATGGCCATGATAACAATGTTGCCAAGTATCTTAGCAAGTTTTTTAAGGGACTAGATCATTTTGTATAGGCAACCAAGATAGCGTCATTGAGGGACTATGATCTTTTGTTTTTGTTTTTGTTTTGCCAAGATACCTAGCATGCATATCATGGCCATGTTTTAATGCAACAAGTGGATGAAACCCTAGGGGTATTTGTGTGCATTGTGTTGTCATTTTTCTTGCTTTTTTTTGTCTTGTATTAGTCATGCTACTTGTTTTGATTTTTAGTTATCATACAAACCCTAATTTACTATCATGGCATTTGAAAGTGATAAAATGTGTAAAAGTAAATCTAAGACTATTATAACATTATTATGGGGAGGGGGATATAAGTTTGAATAGGGGGTATTGCATAAAATAAAACCCTAAAACTATTATTACAACCAAATTGAAATATTGCACAAATAAATAAAGAGACAAATATTTAAATGTACAAATAAAATAAATATGCAAAGGATGTTTTTTTGTATTTATTTCATGTATGTAAAATAAATCATTTATATCTCAAAAAAAGAAAAAAAAATAAAAGTGATTATTTTTGAAAGGGTGAAAACCCTAATTTTTGGTTTTTAAAGAAAATATGCATATATTAATTATTTATTCATTTATGTACAAGAAAATAAATAAAAATATATACAAAAATGTTAAAAAATAATATTTGTGAGAAAATAATATTTTAAGTATAAAAATAAAAAATGTATAATATTTTTATATCATTTATAAATTTATTTAAGAAAGTAAAAGTATATATTATTTTTTTAACTGTTCTTATGCCAAAAATAATAAAAAAATAATAAAATAAAATATGAAAATTTAAGAAAATATTTTTGGTGACTTTTAATATTTAGAAAAAGTAAATAAAAGTCAGAAATTTAAAAGAAATGAAAAAATATGCACAAATAAAGAAAAGGGCCAAGGGGGTGCAAAAAGCAGGATGGGGGTGTCAAAAGCAAGGCAGGCCAGGCCCAGCCCAAGTTGCCTTCGTCCCTGACCTTGAGACAGAGAAAACGCGCGCGCCATGTTCAAATCTGGAACTCCTGCATACGTGCTCAAAAACAAAAAATTGCAACATGAAAGTTATAGCTCATGATCACACGATTCTAACTATGTAAAAAACTTGATCTAACTCTCAAAGACCAGAGAGAATTTCCTTGGCCCTAAATTCTAACCTAGTTTTTTCAGCAACTTCAACATCTAAATTCTCCTAGCTCAGTTAACATCAAAGTTGTAGATTTTGCGGAGTACTACAACTTTCATGTTGGAAGTTTTCTTTGAATCCAATTGCATCATGGTGAAAAAGTTGGGAAAAAATAAGAAATTTTCATAACTTGGAAAATTTCTAAGTTATGAAAAAGTTCCATTTTAAACCCTAATTTTCAAAATTAGGTTTCTTGGTGAACAAGTTTCATGTTTTTACACATCTTGATGAAAAATGACCCTTGGCACTTGATTTTGACCAAAAAGTCAAAGTTTGACTTTTCAGTATACAGTTGATTTTTGATCAGTTGACTGGAAAATTCATCTGTCAATCCAATGCATTTGAGATCTTTTGAGCCTTATGATTAGGTCAAGATGATGCCATTGAGTCCTTGAATCCATGCTTGAACCCAATTTGCCTTTGGCTAGGTGAAAAATCAGAAATTGCCCTTATACAGTCAAAACCCTAAAAATGACCATTTTGCCCTTTTGATGATCTGATCAAATTTCTTGAGGGGTTGTGGTCCAAACTTGATAAAATGGTTCATATGAGTCCATAATGTTGATGTGGATAAAAAATTATGAGGTTTGACTGTAAATTGGCCACAGTTGACTTTTTCCCTAATACAGCTGATTTTTAGTTCAACTGTCCAATTGACTAGGCAAAAATATGATCCAATGCTTGAAACTTGGTATGGGAAATCTTAAGAGTCCAAAATGATGTAAGAAAGTCACATTGAGCATTGAAAGTCCAAAAATCCCTGTGCAAACTCAAACCCTAATTTCAGGTCATCAGTAAGGAGATGTCTTGAGCTGAGCAAACCCTAATCTGGTCTTGAGTCCAAAGAGTCTTGTAAGGGGAAATCTTGATAAAATGAGAGGGAAAATTTTAGGGTACAACAGCTTCCCCTGTTCAATCTTCTTGAACCTTAAGAGTTAGATTGGCGAGCTTGTCGTTCGTGACTCGAAGGTAAAAGATGATTGGACACTAGAGTGCCCGTAAATTTGCACTCATCAAAATGCAGTTAAGGGAATGGGCTTAAAGATGTCATCTGGAGAGGTGACAAAATCTTTTCGGAGATGGGCTTAAAGATGCCATCCAAGAATGTTTATTGAACTACATGTTGTAGGTCAGAAGAATGAGTATCAGAATGGTATCCGTGTATGGTACGTATCTGAACCGTATTTGGAGGCTGAGTCTGTATGAGCAATGGAATGGAGTCCGTGTCTGGAGCATATCCGAGTTGTAACTGTATTATAATTTGAATGAATAACAAAATGACTTCCGTGTCTGGAGTGTATCTGAAACTGTATCTGAATCTGAAATCTGAATAAACGACAGAAGGGCTTCCGTGTTTGGAGCATCTCTGGGCTGGGGAGAAAGTTCAGAATAAATGACAGAATGGCTACCGTGTCTGGAGCGAATCTGGACTATATCTGAAGTTGAGATTTGTATGAGTAGCAGAATGACTTCCGTGTCTGGAGTGTATCTGAACTGTAACTGAGATCTGAATAAGTGACAGAATGACTTCCGTAGCGACTGCACTGGGGAGAATCAATCTTCTGGTGTAAGAGCCAGAATGGCATCCATGTTTAGAGTGTATCTCAAATAGAATCTGAATGAGTAACAGAATGGCATCCGTGTCTGAAGCGTATCTGTACTGTATCTGAATAAGAGATCTGAATGAGTGGCAGAATGACTTCCTTGTCTGGAGTGTATCCGTACTGTATCTGAAACCTTTGAGTATCTGTTAAAGATAGATTTTAATCTTATCCTGAAAAGGGTAAAATGTTAGCTGAAACACAAAGTTATGTTGCATGAAATGTATGATGCAATATATGTGTTTTAACAATGTTTAAGATATATGAATGTAATGCATGCGCATGTAAGCTGATTGGTTGTCTTGCTGAGGAAAATAAATCCTTGATAGTTGGAGATAATAAAATCTTTGACTGCTGCCAGGGAAGATAAATCCTTGACCGTTGTTGGAGATTAAAAATCTTTGATTGCTGAGAATGAGAAATCCTTGCTGACTGCTTGGGGATTAAAGATCCTTGACAACTCGCGGGGATTATCAAAAACTTTGACACTTCTGTGGGGATGTGAGAATCTTTCACGACTTTCCTGGGGATTATTCAATGAGAATCCTTACTCGGTTTGGGAATAAGGAAAATTCTGGAGATCTCTATTGGGGATCAAACAAAGGAAAACCTTGATTTGCTGGAGAATAAGGGAGGCTCTGATGGCTTTTACGGGGAACTGAGAATGAGAATCTCCATTCTGCTAGGGGAACTTGAATCCTTGGGGACTTCATGTTAAGGAGTCAAGAATGAGAATCTTCGAACTGCGGGGAATTAAAAATTCTGACAAATTCATGTTGGGGAGTAAAGAAGGCTATAGCAACTTCACTGGGGAATCGAGAATGAGAATCTTCACTCTGTTAGGGGACGAAAAACTCTGTAGGGAGTAGCTATACTGCTGAGGAGTAGCTATCCTGTGGGAGAGTAAGCTCAGTACTCTGGGGAAAAGCTTATTCTTATTTGGAAAAAGTTCAGGAGTTTAGGTTGTATGCCACTTTAAGAATGAGAATCTTCATTCTGTTGGAGATATCAGGAGCTTGGGTTGTATGCCACTTTAAGAATGAGAATATTCATTCTGTTGGAGATATCAAGAGTTTGGGTTGTATGTCAATCTACTGGGGATTCAAGAATGAGAATCTTCATTCTGTTGGGACTAAAGCAAAAGTTAACTGTTATCTGGTTGATTCTCAGATTTTAAGACAACTTGTTGGGGAATCTGGGGAAAACTGGATGGTTTCCGCTGGCGATTGATAGTCTTTGACTTGACTGGGGAAGAAGGTTTCATCTTTGTTTAGTGTCTGTAGTTCAAAGTTTTGGATCCGCTGAGGAATTGGAGTTTGAAGTTTTAACTCTGATGGGATTTTGAAATTTAACTCCGCTGGGGATTTGGATGATGTACTGCAGGAGATTTCTCTTGGAATAGCCTAAAGACATTCTCCTATACTTTCAACCTGTCAGTAATTATTCTTTCTCATTTCGTTTATTTTTAAACGTGCGATTATATTCAAATGCATATGCTCATTTACTAAATCATTGGACGTTTTCAAATAAAACACGAACGTAAAAAGGAAAAGACAAATAGTTTTCTGCACTTTAAAGTATCTTTGTATTAACTTTGTGTAAGTATTTTGTACAAAGGGAACAAACATCCTAGTAAGAGAATGTTGTCATAAAAATGAGAAAAATTTATACAAAGAAGGATGGCTATGTGTAAAAAATTCCATGGGGTTCCCATTCTGCTATATCCTTCGTAACTCTGAATATCTTGTCCATTTGTTGCTTCGTCCGAGGATAATTGAGTTGATCAGAAGCCAGGAGCTTGTTTGTGAAGAGATTGTCCTTAAAGTGATCCGACGAGACATAGTCATACGCTTTAATTCCCTAACTTTTGCCTGGACCTCCCTTTCGGGTTTTCGATCCACTGGGAAACCCTTTTTTGCCCAAGTCGCCCTTTCGGGTTTTCAACTTGTCGGGTGTACTGATTTTTTTGTTTATCCCTAATTTTTTCCTGAACCGCCCTTTCGGGTTTTCGGTTCACCGGGATGCCCTTTTTTTTCCAAGTCGCCCTTTCGGGTTTTCAACTTGTCGGGTCATTTATGTGTAGTATATTTTGACTATGTCTGCGTTCGCAGGGTGCGGCAGGTCATCACCGTCCATGGTGGTTAATATCATTGCCCCACCAGAAAAGATGTTTTTGATCACAAATAGTCCTTCGTAGGTAGGACTCCATTTGCCCCTAGGATCACTTTGCGGCAAGATAATCCGCTTGATTACAAGATCTCCGACTTGATATACCTGGTGTCTGACTTTCTTGTTGAATGCCTTAATCATCCGTTTTTGATACGTCTGACCATGACAAACAGCAGTAAGTCATTTTTCATCAATCAAGTTAAGTTGATCAAGTCGGGTCTGAATCCAATCATCTTCACTCAAACCAGCATCCTTCATGATTCTCAAGGAGGGAATCTGAACCTCGATAGGTAAAACAGCTTCCATGTTGTATACCAAAGAAAAGGGTGTTGCCCCAGTTGACGTGCGTGTCGTGGTACGGTACCCGTGAAGAGAAAACGGTAACATTTCATGCCATTCCTTGTAGGTGACTGTCATCTTTTGTATGATCTTCTTGATATTTTTGTTCGCAGCTTCGACAACATTGTTCATCTTTGGCCGATATGGAGATGAATTATGATGTTGAATCCGAAACTGCTCACACAAGGCGGTGAGCATAGTGTTGTTAAGGTTTGTACCGTTGTCAGTGATGATCCTTTTGGGGATGTTGTACCGGAAAATGAGGTTCTTCTTGATGAAGCGAGTAATAACATTCTTTGTGATGGATGCGAAGGAAGCTGCTTCGACCCACTTGGTAAAGTAATTAATGGCCACTAGGATGAAGTGGTGTCCATTGGAGGTTGTAGGCTTGATCTCTCCAATCATATTGATTCCCCACATCGCAAATGGCCAAGGAGATGTTAAGACATTGAGAGGAACTGGAGGTATATGTACCTTGTCCGCATAGATTTTACATTTGTGACAAGTACGTGAATGTTGATGGCAGTCAGCTTCCATGGTAGACCAGTAATAGCCTTCCCAGAGAATATTCTTAGCCATGGTATGCCCGCTAGAGTGAGTGCCAAAGGTACCGTTATGCAGTTCAGCCGTGATCTGCTCAGCTTCAACCTTGTCCACACAACAGAGCAGAATGCAATCATGATTGCGCTTGTATAGGATACCATTTCTCAGGAAGAACTTAGCCGAGAACCTCCTTAAGAACTTTTTGTCGTTGGCTAAAGCTCCTACAGGATATTCTTGCGCCTCGAGATACCTTTTGACTTCATGAAATCATGGTCAGTCCACTACTTCTTCGGTATTAATCTCGTGACAATGTGCAGGTTCTTCCATCCGTTCAATGGTGATTTGGGGTGCCTCATTATCCCAGTTAAGTTTAAACATGGATGACATTGTAGCTAGAGCATCTGCTAGCTGATTTTCTTCTCACGGGAAGTGCTCGAAGGTAATCTGCTCGAAATGAGATAACAATGCCAGGACATGTTCTTTGTAATGGATGAGGTTGGGATGCTTAGTGTATCACTCTCCTTTGATCTGACTGATGACCAAATCTGAGTCTCCAAACACAACCGAAGATTTGATTCCTAGGTCTATTGCAGCTTTGAGCCCAAAGATACAAGCTTCATACTCGGGCATGTTGTTGGTGTAGTTAAAGTAGAGCCTGGTTGTGAAAGGTGTATGGAAACCTTATGGGGAGATGAGTACCGCGCCAATACCGTTACCAAGTGCATTAGAGGCACCATCAAAGTACAGGGTCCATCGGGATCCTTGTTCAGGTCCGTCATATGGTCTGAAATCTTCAACGTTGTCCAATGTCATAATGTCTTCGTCAGGGAAGTCAAACTTCATGGATTGGTAATCTTCGACAGCTTGATGAGCCAGATGGTCAGCTAGTACACTCCCTTTTATAGCTTTTTGGGTCGTGTACTGTATATCATACTCGGTCAGGATCATCTGCCATCTAGCTATTCTTCCAGATAAAGCAGGCTTCTCGAAGATGTACTTTATCGGATCCATCTTAGATATCAGTAGAGTGGTATGAGTCAACATATACTACCTTAGCCAGCGAGCAGCCCATACCAAAGTGCAGCAAGTTTTCTCGATCAGTGAGTAGCGGGTCTCACAGTCGGTAAACTTTTTGCTAAGGTAATAAATGGCATGCTCTTTTCGGCCAGACTCGTCATGTTGGCCCAGTACGCACCCTATTGAGTTATCCAAAACAGTCAGATACATGATTAGCGGTCTTCCTTCAACGGGAGGCATCAAGATAGGAGGTTCTAGCAAATACTCCTTGATTTTATCGAAAGCAACTTGACAGTCATCATTCCATTTAACTACCTGATCTTTCTTCAACATCTTGAAGATTGGCTCACAGGTAGATGTTAGGTGAGAAATGAACCTAGCAATGTAGTTTAGGCGTCCCAAGAAACCTCTAACCTCCTTCTAAGTGCGAGGGGCAAGCATTTCTTGTATAGCTTTGACTTTGGCAGGATCAACCTCGATGCCTTTGTTGCTGACTATGAAACCTAAGAGTTTACCGGACCTGACTCCGAAAGTGCACTTGTTAGGGTTCAATCTGAGCTTGTACTCCTTCAACCTGACAAATAGCTTTTGCAAATGGTCGAGGTGATCTTCTTCTGTCTGTGATCGGGCTATCATGTCGTCAATGTAGACTTCAATCTCGTGATGTATCATGTCATGAAACAAAGCTACCATGGCGCGCTGATAGGTTGCGCCGGCATTCTTCAGTCCGAATGGCATCACTTTATAGCAGAACGTACCCCATTGTGTAACGAAAGTAGTTTTCTCCATGTCTTCAGGTTCCATTTTGATCTGGTTGTAACCTGAAAATCCGTCCATGAAAGAAAATACCTTATGCTGAGCTGTATTGTCAACCAAGATGTCAATGTGCGGAAGTGGAAAGTCATCTTTAGGGATAGCCCTGTTTAAGTCTCTGTAATCCACGTACATTCTCACTTTGTCGTCCTTCTTAGGCACGGGAACAATGTTAGCAACCTATTGTGAATAGGAAGTAATAACAAGAAACCCAGCATTGAACTGCTTCATAACTTATGCTTTGATCTTTTCTGACATGTCGGGCCTCATGCGGCGGACTTTCTATTTAATTGGTGGACAGTCTTCTCTTGTAGGGAGACGGTGAACCAGAATATATGTATCGAGCCCCGGCATGTCTTCATATGACCAGGCGAAGATCTCAACATATTCATTCAACAGATGAACTAAGCGCTCTTTGACACTTAGCTCTAGGTTGGCACCCAATCTGACTTCTTTTTTGTCTTCATCAGTACCCAAGTTGATTGTCTCTAACAACTCCTTATGAGGTAGAATAGCCCTTTCTTCCTATTGCAGCAGTATAGCCAATTCTCCTGGCACTTCACAGTCTTCATCTCCTTCGTATTCGACATGGTAGACTAGATCTTCAGAGTCACTGAAGGCCATAGCAGAATTGTTACCCCTGGAATCCAGAATGGAAGGGTACCTTCATTTGCGAGTGTGGGTGTGTGTAAGGGATAGCCACCTTTAAACAAATAAAATGTAAAAAGAAAGAAAATGAACATAAAAGTTTATATGTGAAAACGTCCATGATTCATTAAAATGGCATATGAAGATGAAAAATCAAACCCTTACAAATGGACCTATATGCCTCGGGTAAGACACATAGGTTAAAAGTGTACAAATTGTTAAAGAATTATTACAAACCAACAGAAATGTTTAAAAGATAAATTACTGATTTATGAAAGTAATAGGAACAAAGTCTTTTTCCTCCCAGTTGTTCAGTCCTCCGTCAATAGTAGGGAAAATCCAGTCTTCCAAGTTTCTCTCCTCTTCACTATCCCCCAAAGCATTGACTCCATGATGGGTGATCTTTACTGGTGGTCCTCCAGCCTGGGCACGGTGGACAGCCTTTTGAGCAGAAGCAGTGAAGCCTAAGCCGAACTTGTCAGATTTGAAAGGAAAGTCTGGTAGCTGGCCCCAGATTGTGCTTCCTCCTTCTTCAATCACAGCCTTTGCATCTTTGAGGGATGACATCCGAGGCACAGGTTTGGTAATCATGGGTACAGAAGACATTGTCTTGGTTTCTGCAACTTTAGGAAAAACCTCTTCAAAGTGTTGAAAGGGGGTCTCGATGAATTCGCCATCCAATTCAACATAGCAGAAAGAATTTAGATGGCTTATCATGTACTCCTCCTCGCCATGAACAATTATAATTTTCCCCTGGACAGGGTACTTGAGCATTTGATGCAGAGAAGAAGTGATGTCTCCAACATTATAAATCCAGGGTCTTCCCAACAAGCAAGAATGGGAAGGACGGATGTCCATCACATAGAATATGGAGTTAAACGTTTCAGTTCCCACTTTGATCGGGATGTCCACCTCCCCGTGGACCATCCTTTTAGAACCATCAAAGGCTCTGAGAATGATATTGCTGGGCTTCAGGGTTAAACCTTCACAGTCCAGTCTGTCCAATGCTTTCTTCGGCAAGACATTTAAAGACGACCCAGTATCAACCAGAACGTGTGCTAGAGTTGTCCCTCTGCATTCCACCGAGACATGCAAAGCGTCATTATGCTTTCTCCCTTTAGATGTTAAATCGGCATCGGAGGACCCTAGACCATTGTCAGCTGTTAGGCTAGCTACACATTCCTGGAACTGATCCGCAGAGGTTTCCTGTGGCACGTGGGCCGTCTTTATGAATATGATCAAAGCTTTAGCATGAGCTTTGGAATAAAGCAACAGGGCCAACATAGAGATTTTTGAGGGGGTTTGCCCCAGTTGCTCCACAACGTCATAATCGCTTTTCTTGATTATTTTCA
This sequence comes from Vicia faba, assembly GCA_948472305.1. Classification (NCBI taxonomy): domain Eukaryota; kingdom Viridiplantae; phylum Streptophyta; class Magnoliopsida; order Fabales; family Fabaceae; genus Vicia; species Vicia faba. Next base: position 1,343,649,159 of record OX451739.1, on the reverse strand, counting down.
AAATCTCTTCCATTTCTTTTTGAGTGGTCTCAGGGATGACCAAAGGTTGAGCCCTCGTCCTGACGGGCACTTCTTGGATCCCTTTCCCTCTATCATCAGCAACAGCATAGGGGACAACCACAGGAGTAACAACTTCTTCAATAACTAGAGTTCTCGCAGATATGTTGATCGGTACAGGAGTAATCTTAGGAGCAATTGAGGGTTCGAAGACTTCCCTTGGAGGAGCAATCTCTGGAGAGAAAATTCTTCCGCTGCGGGTGATTTTACTCGTTCCAGCAATATTTCCAATGTCAGAAGTCTCTTCATCAGAACTCTCTTCAGTAGATTCAATTTGTTTAATACCATGGTAGAAGATTTCTCCCCCATAGTTCCACGGTATTGATTTGTTGGACTTGTATGGGATGGGCCCCGGCATGGTTATCTTCAAAGGTACAATCTTCGGATCGGATGTAATCTTAACAGGTCTTTTGGAGACCTTGGAAAGATTGGCGGATATGGTAATTATAGAAACATCATTGACAGGAGTCGGTGTAACAAGAGTCTTTTCAAAAAGGATTTCTTGGTTATCCATTAGGCGCTGGATGCCTAACTTCAACAAAGGAAAGTTGGTTGGTAAGGATGAACAAAGGCGGCAATCTTCTTCACAACCTGGGAAAATCCCAGCCTTCAACAAATTCAGCTTTATTATCGGTATCGGAGTTATCAAATCATCAACAATAGCAATAAAAATATCTCCTTCAATAGCATGGGCATTGTAGCCATGCCTTGGCATTGGAGAAGAGATCACATTCGGCTTTTCAGGGGCGTCGAATTCCACTTCTTTAGCATCTATCAAACCATGAATCTTATTTTTCAGGGCCCAACAATTGTTAGTGTCGTGCCCTATACTCCCTGAATGATAAGCACACTTGGCGTTTGAATGGTAGTACGGAGAAGTTGTATTCGTATTTTTCGGTGCCTCTTTCAAGGTTGTAAGGTTTAACTTCAAGAGATGGGGAAGAACCTGAGCGGGAGTCATATTTATCTGGGTGAATTGCCTTACAGGCCTTTCCATCCTTGCTTGGTTGGTTCTGGGTTGATTGTTTCAGGGCTGATCAGCTGCAGACTTCTGAATCATTACGGCCCCCACCGCTGGCCGGCGCTCAACTCTTCCTTGACCTCTTTGGGAATAGACAGCTGAGACTTCTTTCTTTGCTGGAAAAGGTTTTTTGACGGCAGTGGAAGCAGATGCATCTTTTTGAATTTTACCACTCTTGATTCCGGCTTCAACTCTCTCACCAGTTAGAATCAACTGGGTGAACCCCGCAGACGAACTTCCTATCAGGTGATTAAAGAATGGACCTGACAGAGTCCCCAAGAACATATCAACAAGCTCTCTCTCAGATAGAGGTGGTCGTACTCGTCCCGCCAAGTCTCTCCATTTTTGGGCATACTCCTTAAAGCCTTCATTTGAGACCATGCCCATACTCTGTAATTGAGTACGGGTAGGTGCTAAGTCCGCATTATATTGATACTGCTTGTAGAAGGAAGCATCCAAATCCTCCCAATTGTGCATATCAGACCTCTCTAGCTGATAAAACCAATCCAATTGCGTCCCCGACAAACTGTCCTGGAAGAAATGTACCCACAGGTCTTTGTCAGAAGAATGTGGTTGAATTTTTCTGACGTAGGACTGTAGGTGCATCTTTGGGCAAGACACCCTGTCGTATTTAGAAAACAGAGGTACTTTAAACTTCGGGGGAATGACAATTCCAGAAACCAAACCCAACTCTTTAAAGTCCAGCCCAGGCACTCTCTGAATCTCCATGGCTGCCAGACGTTCTTCCAGATTCTTATATTTTTCATCTGCAGGAGGATACTGCTGTTCAGAATAGTCCTCATCCTCCTCTTCTTCTTCTTCCTCAGACTCAGATGGTACTGCAGCTCCCTTTCCTTTTCCTACCCCTTCATCAGATGTTGAGGGGAAATCCAGGACCCTTCTAGCTTGACCTTCAAATCTTCTACCCAAAGTAGCCACACCAACTCTCTTCTTCTTCTTTTTCTCCTTTTCCTTTTCCTTCTCTAACAGAGCTTTAAGATCCTCCTAACCCTTTACCAAGGTCATGAGTAGTTGTTGGAACTGTGAATTATGCGCTTGCAAATCTTTGACCGTCTGCTCTATATCCATCTTGCTGAAATAAACAGCAGAGAGATAAGGAAACCTGGTGTGAAGACCTGTTTATGCATACGATGAATGATATGTATTCATGTAATGCATTCAAGGATTCAGAAATTCAAATTTGTTTTAAACAAAAAGCAACAAACGTCATATTAATAAGATAGAATTTGTTAGTACATAAATGCCCCATGGGCAAAATAATATAAAATTCTAATGTAAAAAGACGTTGCGCATCCTTTTTGGTGCGATGTAGGTGTTGAGAGTCTGTTCTTCATGAAGTTGACGTGTGAGTTCTAAAACCTTCTTCTCACTGGCGTAGAATTGGGCTTCAAAAGTATCATGTTCTCCCTTGAGCTGTATCCAACTCCTTTGTAAATCTTCCAATGATGTTGGCATGTCAGGATGTAGGAGGGTGTATGGAACCTCTCCTTTCATAACAAGCTCTTTGATCACAGGGAGAATGTAGGGGTAAGGCATCATAAGACTTTGGGCGCGGGTTCGTACCCACTTGAGGTAAGGCTCAAGGGGGATGGAATTCTTGTGTCCCAAGGTCTTACTGTCCACCTTGTTGGGCATCCACCAACCTCGGATAAACCTTTGTCGAAGTCCTTGAGCGTCATTGTCGAAGTCAAAAAACAGGTCTGGAATCAGCATGTCATGCAGGCCATCCCTTTGGGCATACCCAATCTGTCTCAGAGCCAAGCAAGGGTTGTAGGTAATTCCTCCCCTAATGCCAAGTAGAGGGACATTAGGGAATTCCCCATAACGGTCTATGATGATAACATTTTCTCTGGATCGAGAACACCAATGAACATCTGAATGTGTAAGAGTCATCAATCGTTATGAACACCTCAAGCCTTGCTCATTCTTCAAGACTGACTGGGGAAGGTGATAAATAAACCACCTTTCTAGAAGAGGAGTACAACACATGAGAACACCTTTTTTCCTCATTGTTCGTGTGTGAAATGAGTGGAGGATATCCCCAAGTAAAGTAGGCACAGGATTCCGAGATATGAAAATCTTGACGGCATTGACATCTATAAGCTGATCATGGTTTGGAAACAAGACCAACCCATAGATGAGAAGTGCTACAATCTCCTTAAAATATTGCAGGTCTAGAGAATTCCAGCAGTCTTGTGCTTTCTCAAACAGGAACTTTGCCAAGAAACCCTTGACACCACTCCTGGTTTCCCAATGACCTATGACATCAGATGGTTGCAAGTGTAGGGCTTGAGCAACATCTTCGGGCTTTGGATCTCTTTCCGTACCGTTGTAGGGTAGTTGATGGAGAATAGGAATCCTAAGGAGTTGAGAAATTTCCTCCAAAGTAGGCACTAGTTGGTAGTCGGGAAATGTGAAACAGTGGTGTAGGGGGTCAAAGAACTGGAAAAGAACTTTCACCATGTCTTCCTCTATGTTGGAGTTGACCAAGTTGAGAAGTCGACCATGTCTTTTTGTGAATGGAGAATACTCTGGAATCTTGGAAGCAAGCTCTTTGAGTTGAGGAGGAATTCTCACCAGGTTGACTTGAATAGTTTTCCTGCAAAGGGAATCCATAACCTACAAAACAGGAACAAAGATGAAAAATCCAAAATCCTTGAAATGGTTAGTGGATGCATATGATGCTTCATGATGTCCATGATGTTATGTACAAGTATATATGCACAAGCAAGTCACACAAGTTCCTAGTTTCAGGCTTGCATGGGGTTTCATAGGTAAGTACCCTCTTGAAGTTTAGTTGGCTCAACTTGTCCTATAAATAGTAACCGGGTTCTAAGGAGCTCAATATCACTGGATTATTTTCTGTGTTCATTGTTTCAGTTTAGTCACTTTACTGGCGACCGAAATATTCCAAGAAAACAAACCTCCAGGAGTGTAGTATCGAGTATCTACCAACTTCGGACTGCACCAAAGTCGGTCATATCACTACATCCTAAAAGGCCAAGATGGTCAAGTAAAGGTTCTAAAAGTCCATTAGTGCTTCATGACATCACTCAGCGGCCCCGTATTCTATTTGATTGACTCAAAGGCTACCGGTACCCACAAATATGTCGCACTAATATAGCTATTGCTTAGACCGTGTCGGTATACCCCACACAGTTTCCACAATGTATTGCTATTTACCTATGAATGTTTCCCAAATCCGGGTAGAGGATTCAAACCCAAACAATAGAACCAAATGTAAAGAAATCGAAGCAAACAAGGTAAGCATGTAAAGGTGATCTAAACCCTAAGGTAACCCCACTTTAAGATGATACTCCCCAGCAGAGTCGCCAGTTCTAGTGATACGGTGGGAGAACTGACTTGAGGTTTTGCATTTGTGTTTGCAAATGTTTCGGTTTAGCAAGAGTCACTACCGACTTTTTATTTTATCCAAAGGAAAGGTCAAAAAGCACATGAAAGACCTTTGAGATGTTTTCTTGGGTTCGGGGGGTAGATTATGAAAAGGGAAGGTGCTAGCACCCTTTTCATCCATGGTTTTCCATGGGCTCTTAGTTACTTGTTTAGATCACTTGCTTTTGCTTTTCAATTGTTTGAAATGGTGCTTTTGTGTGTGGTTTTGAAAGTATTTTGAAAAGAGGCCTTTGTTTAGGAAACCTTTGTAATAATTCTTGTTTGAATGTATACAAAGGTGTTTGTCTTTTGAAAAGATGTTTCAATGTTTAAAAGTTTGTTTTGGGAAATGTTTTGAAATTGTGTGTGTTTTGAAATTAGCAAGGATGTTTGCAAATTGATCAAGTAACTAGGAGTTGTCTACCCTACTCAAAGATCTTTCCTACACTTTTTTAACCCTTTGACATTGTTGTTTTACCATTGTATTTGGTAAACAACCTTGTGTTTGGATGTTAAACGGGATGGGTGTGGGTCATCGTATGGCCATGATAACAATGTTGCCAAGTATCTTAGCAAGTTTTTTGAGGGACTAGATCATTTTGTATAGGCAACCAAGATAGCGTCATCGAGGGATTATGATCTTTTGTTTTTGTTTTTGTTTTGCCAAGATACCTAGCAAGCATATCATGGCCATGTTTTAATGCAACAAGTGGATGAAACCCTAGGGGTGTTTGTGTGCATTGTGTTGTCATTTTTCATGCTTTTTTTGTCTTGTATTAGTCATGCTACTTGTTTTGATTTTTGGTTATCATACAAACCCTAATTTACTATCATGGCATTTAAAAGCGATAAAATGCGTAAAAGTAAATCTAAGACTATTACAACATTATTATGTGGAGGGGGATACAAGTTTGAATAGGGGGTATTGCATAAAATAAAACCCTAAAACTATTATTACAACCAAATTGAAATATTGCACAAATAAATAAAGAGACAAATATTTAAATGTACAAATAAAATAAATATGCAAAGGATGTTTTTTTTTATTTCATGTATGTAAAATAAATCATTTATATCTCAAAATAAGAAAAAAATAAAAATGATTATTTTTGAAAGGGTGAAAACCCTAATTTTTGGTTTTTAAAGAAAATATGCTTATATTAATTATTTATTCATTTATGTAAAAGAAGATAAATAAAAATATATACAAAATTGTTAAACAATAATATTTGTGAGAAAATAATATTTGAAGTATAAAAATAAAAATGTATAATATTTTTATATCATTTATAAATTTATTTAAGAAAGTAAAAGTATATATTATTTTTTTAACTATTCTTATGCCAAAAATAATAAAAAAATAATAAAATAAAATGTGAAAATTTAAAAAAATAATTTTGGTGACTTTTAATATTTAGAAAAAGTAATTAAAAGTCAGAAATGTAAAAGAAATGAAAAAATATGCAAAAATAAAGAAAAGGGCCAAGGGGGTGCAAAAAGCATGATGGGGGTGTCAAAAGCAAGGCAGGCCAGGCCCAGCCCAAGTTGCCTTCGTCCCTGACCTTGAGACAAAGAAAACGCGCGCGCCATGTTCAAATCTGGAACTCCTGCATACGTACTCAAAAACAAAAACTTGCAACATGAAAGTTATAGCTCATGATCACACGATTCTAACCATGTAAAAAACTTGATCTAACTCTCAAAGACCAGAGAGAATTTCCTTGGCCCTAAATTCTAACCTAGTTTTTTCAGCAACTTTAACATCTAAATTCTCCTAGCTCAGTTAACATAAATGAATTTTATGCATATGTACGGTTCAAGGACATTAAGGGCTACATTTTTGCTTCACAAACCTAAGCCTAATGATTCCTAAATAAGGAGATAGAAGTTTGTCAAATACCTGTTTCAACCAAGTTTGGATATGGCAATGTAGGGGTTTTTGATGAGGCCTGAAGGTCGTGTTAGCTTGCCTGAAGTTCACTCAACCTTCCCCAATGCCTGGCTTGCTTTGAAATGGTCTGAATGTGCTTGTAGAACTCAACCTGCAAAGCTTCAAAGTAAAAATGGTGAAGTGTGAAAATGGAGTTACAGTGGCTTGAGAATGGTCTGGACAGCTTAGGTGTATTTTTTAGAATGTATTTGAAGTGATTTGGGACAAAACGCACGAGTGGAATTGGTTTTGGCTTGTGATTTGCAGAACTTGCCCTGTTTTGGGCAGAAGTTGGTGTTTTGGTGTTTTGGAGGGTTTGAGAACTTGTTAGATCATGTTTTGGACTTGGTATATTGTGTTAAGGTTGTTTGAAATGTGCACAAGCCTTGCTCTTATCAGATCACCAAGTTATGGACCTTTTGCACACTTGCTTGTTTTTGAAGTAAAAGGTGAGAAGTGACAATGCCAAGGTTGTACAAGCTAGTACAAAGCCTGCTGAGAGTTGGTACACCTTTCCTGATATTAGTGAACTTTGTTTGCTGCAAAATATTGGGTCCAATGCTCAAGAGAAACAAAATTGTCAAAAGCTAACTTTATGGAAATGGCATTGTTATCTTTTTGCCAAAAATGGAATAAACCTTTGTATAATGCTCTAAAGCTCAGAACAAAGCCTTAATCCAATGTGTTTGCATTTAATTTATGAGTGTAGAAAGGATTAGAACCTGTAAACCAAGTACAAGCAAGGTTTGGACAGATTTGCAAGTTGTATCAATGTGGAAAATGCCTTGGCCAAAAGTGATAATTTTCCATTTTCAAACTTTCGATTCTCCCTACCCACAAATTATTTTGGAGAGTTCTTGGACATTTTGGAAATATTGTAACATGCTCTACAATCCATATTTAAAATCAATTTTGAGATTACAATTGAAACTATGTGAAAAGTTGCCATGAAGATAGGTCAAAATCCTGCCTAAACTAGGGCAAAATTTCACTAAGTTAAAAGTTTCATTGGCCCTTATTCACAAAATCATAACTTGATATCCAAGCATATTTTGGGAAAACTTTGTGAATAAAAGTTGTAGATTTTGCGGAGTACTACAACTTTCATGTTGGAAGTTTTCTTTGAATCCAATTGCATCATGGTGAAAAAGTTGGGAAAAAATAAGAAATTTTCATAACTTAGAAAATTTCTAAGTTATGAAAATTTTCCATTTTAAACCCTAATTTCCAAAATTAGGTTTCTTGGTGAACAAGTTTCATGTTTTGACACATCTTGATGAAAAATGACCCTTGGCACTTGATTTTGACAAAAAAGTCAAAGTTTGACTTTTCAATGTATAGTTGATTTTTGATCAGTTGACTGGAAAATTCATTTGTCAATCCAATGCATTTAAGATCTTTTGAGCCTTGTGATTAGGTCAAGATGATGTCATTGAGTCCTTGAATCCATGCTTGAACCCAATTTTCCATTGGCTAGGTGAAAAATCAGAAATTGCCCTTATACAATCAAAACCCTAAAAATGACCATTTTGCCCTTTTGATGATCTGATCAAATTTCTTGAGGAGTTGTGGTCCAAACTTTATCAAATGGTTCATATGAGTCCATAATGTTGATGTGGATCAAAAATTATGAGGTTTGACTGTAAATTGGCCACAGTTTACTTTTTCCCTAATACAGCTGATTTTTAGGTCAATTGTAAAATTGACTGGCCAAAAATTTGATTCAATGCTTGAAACTTGGTATGGGCAATCTTAGGAGTCCAACATGAAGTATTAAAGTCACATTGAGCATTGAAAGTCCAAAAATCCATGTGCAAACTCAAACCCTAATTTCAGGTCATCAGTGCAAGGAGATGTCTTGAGCTGAGCAAACTCTAATCTGGTCTTGAGTCCAAAGAGTCTTGTGAGGGGAAATCTTGAAAAAATGAGAGGGAAAATTTTGGGGTACAACACCCGGTCAATTACTATGAAGCCTGGATTCGACCGGATATTGGTAGGCCGAACAGTCAAAGGGAAGCCCAGATGCGACCGGATAACCACTTGATTTCTTCTTAAGCCTAGATTTCGACCAGATAAGAAGTGAGGTATTGTGAAGCCTGGATTACGACCAGATAGCAGTACAGAACACCATGAAGCCTGGATTCGACCAGATAATGGTATGAAACATCGTGAAGCCTGGATTACGACCAGATAGCGGTACAAGACACTGTGAAGCTTGGATTTCGACCAAATAGCAGTTTACATGGACAATTACTAAGAAGCCCGGAGTCGACCGAATATTAGTGTGCCCTAAATTCAAGTTGAAGCTCAGATGCAATCGGATAACATTTGAATTCCTTCTAAAGCCTGGATTACAACCAGATAAGAATCGAGAAATTGCAAAGCCCGGATTACGACCGGATAGCAAGTTTAATCTCATCTCCCCAGTAAGTCATTGTGAAGCCTGGATTATGACCAGATAGCAGCTGATCTTATCACTATGAAGCCTGGATTACGACCAGGTAGTAGTTCATTCTCACCTCTTCAACTAAGAGACGATTCCTCAGTAGAATAACGGACGACAAAAGCTCCTAAAATTCAACAGAGATGATTCCCCAGTAGAATAACGGACGACTGAAGCTCCTAAAATTCTATTTCTCCTAAGACAAAGAACAACATTCCCCAGCAGAATCTTCCTCAATAACAGAAATACAAGCTATCACTAAGGAATATCTTATCCGATCGACACTTCTTCGGATGGCATCTTTAAGCCCATCTTCCGTCATCAATCTCCAAATGGCATCTATAAGCCCATTCCCGATATCGCAAAGACGGATACAACTGCATGCGAGTGCAAATTTCTGGGCACTCTAGTGTTCAATCATCTTCCACCCTTGGATCACGAAAGGAAGATAGCCAATTTACATCCTCGGGTTTAAGAAGATTGAACAGGGGCAGCTGTTGTACCCCAAAATTTTCCCTCCCATGTTTCTCAAAACATTTCAAGAAAGATCCACAAGTTGCTCAAGGTAGTCCAAGGGTTGACCAGACAAGCTCCCTCATAAGGCAGACTACCTCAAATTAGGGTTTCATGTTGCATAAAAACCTTTGAGTCCAAGGGATCCCAAATTCTCACCATGGTCCTAATATGTTCTCAAGATCATCCATGCCAAGTTTCAAGCCTTGCATAGGAAGTTTGCTCAGTCAATTGCTCAAAGGCCCAAAAATCAATTGTGCTAGGGCAAAAGTCAACTGTGGCCCACATACAGCCAAACTTCAATATTTTTGGTCAACATCCTCATTTTTAAGTATATTTCATCATTTGATCAAGGGTTGATTATGATTCATCAAGTATTGCTCATAATTCATCAAGAACCAAAAGTTGCTAAATTAGGGTTTTGTAGGAAAAGTCAACTCAACTTTGACCAAGCATAACTTTCTCATACTTTATGATAAATGACCCATCCAAAGCTCATTTGGAAGAGGATGCCATTCTCTACAATCCATATTCATCTCAAAAGTTCAAAATATGCACTCACAAGAAGTTATGAATTTGGACATTATAGGTCATTTTGAAAAGTCAACAAAAACACCTTTTTTATCAAAGCTTCATACATGAACATGGAATACCAAATTGAGATGAGACCAAAACTATTTCTTAGAGTACATCTCAAGATTTCTAAAAAGTCCAAGAACACCTCCAAAGAGTAAAAATTGAGGAAGTTATGCATTGGTGAAGTTGACCCTTTTTGCAAAATTGCCAAAAGTCAACTATGCCTCAAAATGCATTTTTTGCCAAATGGGCCCAATCTTTTGCACTTGTTTTGAGTTGGCAACATGGTCCACGAGCCCTATCCATTGCCACTTGTCATTATCTTGTTTTTATTATTTATTTTTATTTTTATTTGAATTAAATCATTTTAAATCAAAACAAATCATAGAAAAACCAAAACATTGAAATTCAAAGATCTTGTGCTTGTTTCAGGTCTTAAATCCAGTTGGCAAGTATTTGAAATCGTGCAAAGCATTGGTGTGGACAAAAAGATTAGTTTTAGGCTATTTTTGGAATGATATTAAAAGGAATCAAATCAAAATAAAATTCATTGATGGAGGAAGATTGAGATCAGTTTTGGAACCCTAATTCAGTCCTCAATACATAAGGAACATGTGCAGACCCAAAAGAAGGCTAGAAAGAGGCGCCGCAACCAGAACCAAACTTGAAAAAAACAAGAAAAAAGTGTTGAATTGAATTCCTAGTTGCAGGAAATTTCAAAGCTTCCTGACCATCCCAATCACTTCCTGAGATCCACAACAAGCGAAATCAATCAAGAACAGGTCTTTTCCAGTACCAAAACATGATGTAAGTCATCCACGACCTTGGTTATTTCTTGAAATCGGTTTGCGTAATTCTTGCGCATTCATCACATTCTAATCATATATCCTTGTTCACCATCACATATGCAAGCTTTCTGTAATATTTGATTTCATTTTTATGGCCTGTATAAGATTTCGCCATTGCTAGGTTTTTGTGTTTCGATTTGGGATTTCTTCCTATAGGTAAAATTGGGCCATGAAAGGGCCACCACTGTACTCAGTAGGTCCAGATGAAGCTATTTATGGCTTCGGTTTTTATTTATCACGTTTTTATTAGATTTTGAGAATTGCAGGACTTATAGCAACGAGCATGGCGCCGTAGGCAAAAGTCTGTAACTTTTACCAACGGTGCAAGGAGGAAGATGACCTACGTGCCTCCATCCCATTCGCTAGTTTGAATTTGCATGCGTGTTTACAGCTAGCATTATTTTATTCCTTTTGTTATTTTTATTTCATTTGATAATCAACTGAATCAGTTGGCCCAGTGGTGGCCAGGCAAGCGTTTAGGCGTTGGGGAGCTTGAGGTCAGGGGTTCGACCCCTGCCTCCAACGTTTGCATTTTTCTTGAATTCTTTCTACAGATCCCATGTTCCACAAAGACCAAGGACTACCATACGTCTTCATAATCCAACTGGCCAAGTGTCTTGAGATCCAGATCTGATGGCTATCATCTGAAGGAGCACCAAACGCCTTAGTCAATGCATAGTGGAGAATCTGGCCAGTCAACATGGACCTTTGCTTCTTGGGCCCAGATTGCTTCTCACACCCCCCCCCCCAAATTACTGTTTTCAGGCCCAATCTCTTTATCTTTTCTTTTTACTTTTGTTTTATTTAATTTATTTATTTATTTTTACTAATAAAATTAATTATTTATTTTTATCAAAAAATCACAAAAATAATATTCTCACCAAATTAGGTTTAGACTTTATTTTTTTTAATCAAAAATTAAATTAATTTAATTAGATTGTTAATATTAGATAACTTTAATTCCTTTTGTAAATAATTAAAATTAATTAGAACAATTAGGGTTTTAACTTAATTATATTTCCCTTTTTCTTGAAATAACCAAAAACATAAAAAAAAATAGGCCGTTTATTTATTTTTATTAATTAATTTAATTAGTTAATTAATTGTATATTTAATTTTAAAACCTATTTCTTTTCCTAAAAAACAACAAAAAACCATTTCTCTCTCGATTAGGTTAGAAAGGGTCAAAACCCTAGTTCGCTCTCGTTCTAAATTTCATCGCGCGTACTTTTATTATTTATTTTTATCCTATTATTATAATTGCTCACAAGTTGTAATAGTTAATTAGGTCTTTATTTTCATTTATCGCTTTATTTTTAAGGGTTTGTTTTTGGCTATGTAAATACCTGAAGCCTTGTAATAGCGTAGTTTAATTTCCGCACTTTTAATTCCGCAAAATATTAAACTGTTAGATGTATGATATTAGGAGGCATGACAAGAATGTATGTAAAACTTTAAAACAGTTAGACAACCCTAAAATGTGCAAAGATAATAATTTGAAATTGAATCACTCGCAGATGCGCACTCCTAAGGTACACTCCCACTTCAGTTGCCTTCGGTAAACGGTTATTGAGTATAGGATGTTTTAGTGGTCACCCTCTTGTCCAAAAGATCAAAGTTGCCTCGAAAAGGTTGCCTCAGATATTGTTACCTCGAATAATTTATCTAAGATATTAGGGTTATTACTAAGACGTCCTAACATTGCTTTAGTGATTGTACGTCCCTTTTCGAATGGACCCTCAAAATTCCGACGACGGTGCTACCTACTCACTAATAGCGGGATAGCACTGTCTAAAGGAAACGAACATAGAACGATTCTTTTTTAGAGTAGGTAGATTAGCTTTTAAGTACTTGCTCAAAATAAACAAACTTTTCACACTTACACTCCTTTTCAAACAAAGTTTTCAAAAACACTTCATTACACTCTTGAAGACAGAAGCAAGAGTTAAATCGAAGTCAAAACAAAAACTTTTCAAACCACACAAACACAAAGAAGAAATTTCGAAAATGATGAGCAAGTACCTAAGAGCCCGAAGATAACTACGGATAGAAAGGGTGCTAATACCTTCCCTTTCTATAATCTACCCCCCATACTCAGAAATATCTCGAAAAAAGAATTTTTTTGTGCTTTTTTCCTTTCCTTGTTGGATAAAATAAAAGTCGGTGGCGACTCTTGCTTACCGCGACATTTTGCAAACATAAACGCAAAACGCAAACCAGCATTCCTAAAAATTGTCCCGGTTCTGGCCACCGTATCACAGTGGCGACTCTTGCTTACCGCGACATTTTGCAAACAAAAACACAAAACGCAAACCAGCATTTTCTCAAAACAGTTTGCTTCTGCCACCGTATCACAATTTCTTTTTCTTATTTTATTTTATTTCAGTTTTATTTTATTATTATTTTCTATTACTATTATTATTATTATTATTATTAAAAAATATAGAAAATATTTTTATTTATTATTTACACCTACATATTTTATTTTCTTTATAAAACAAAAAAAAAGAACAAAAATATTTTCTTAACAATTTAATTTTCCTTTTAATAAATAAATATTTAGATTTAGGTTTAATTATTATTTTTCTTTTTATTTAAAATTAATCTAGAATTTAGGTTTCTTTTAATTAATTAATTTTCATTTTATTTTCATTAAGTTAAAATCTTTCACAAAAAACCTAAAAATCCTTTTTAACTTAATTTCTTTCTTTAATTAGTTTAAATTTAATTTTGTTTATTTTTAACTAATCATTTTCTTAATTAGGTCAAGACTAACCCCTTTCATGAAAACCAAACAAAATCATTTCTTTTTCCATTTGCATTTGTATATTATATTTTTTCAATTCTTGTACATTATTCAATATGGTTGTAACGGTTAATTAGGTTTAATTTTCTTGCAATCCCCATTTGTAAATTTGTATAACCCCTCCCCTAATGATGTAATAGCTTAGTAATTTTACTTTCCGCGATTTATCGCTTTATATAAATGCTAGTAATTAGGGTTTGTATGGAAAGATTAAAATCAACAAGTAGCAAACCCTAAGTCAAGACATAACAATGCATGTAAATCAAACACATTTGCACACTTGCACCTTTAGGATAATTCCACTTGTTGCCTTACAAAAATGGCCATGTTATGCATGTGGGATATCTTAGCAAAAACAATCAAAATAGAAGATCATATTCCCTCGATGACGCTATCAACGTTGCCTTTCAAAATGATCTTAGTCCCTCAAAGAGAAATGCTAAGATATCTCACAATATTACTATCATGGCTATAAGATGATCCACGCTCGTCCATTTACATCCAAAGAAAAGGCTTCTTAACAAATCAATGGTAAGATAGCAATATCAAAGGAAAGGAAGAAATGAACAAAGACTTTTGAGTAGGTAGATTGTTCCTAATTGCTTGCTCATTTTCAAAACAAATATCCTTGCTTATTCTCAAAACAAACACCAAACACTTTCAAAATATTTCCCAAATATGAAACATTTTCAAAAGTCCAACACTTTGTATACGTTCTTACGAACGAAAACTATTACAAAATTTTCCTAAACGAAGGTGCATTTTCAAAAAACCACACAAAGCACATCTTTAAACAAAAGCAAGTGATCTAGCAAGCAACTAAGATCCCATAGATAACTATGGATGAAAAGGGTGCTAACACCTTCCCTTTTCATAATCTACCCTCCAAACTCAAGAAATCATCTCAAAGGTCTTTCATGTTCTTTTCAGCCTTTCCTTTTGGATAAAAGAAAAGTCGGTGGCGACTCTTACTAACCGCAACATTTGCGATCAAACGCAAAACACCCAAGTCAGTTCTCCCACCGTATCACAAGGTGTCTTGCTCTGATTTGTAACATTGGGTTGGGAACACTATGTTTTGAGAATGATGTACTTTTGTTAACATGTTTTTATGAGATTTTCAGATGTGGATGAGATTATAATACTTTAGTTTTGAAAGATGAATGGAGGTTATAAATGTTGTAACCCGTGTTAAAGAGCAAAATTGTTAATACGATGTTTTCTATGAAGTGTGACACCCTTGAGTGGTGATATTAAATGGATTATTATTAACTTATTCGCGATTTAATTACGGGCTTTAGAAGGGTGTTACACTGGCTGTCAGGACTTGTCGATAAAAAATACTGGTTTGCATCACTGTTCTCTACTTCCTTTGCTTCTTTCTCGGTAATAAAATCCCCGATTCTATTATTCTCTCCTTGTTCAGTCTCAATATATTGATCACATGCATCTGGTTGAAGGAAGGGAAAATTGAGAATGCTAGCAGAAGATTGAAAAGCATTATGTTGCATGTTAATATTAAGGTTTCGATTACCATGAGTTTATTTTTGGGTAGTTTGACTAAGTTTTTGTTGGCTATGCTTGGTTTTAAACTTAAAAGGGCTTGAGATTTAGTGAAGGTTGAGTGGGTGTGAAATTAGAATTGAGAACAACCTGGGTACGAGTATCCGAAAAAATCTGGTTTTTCTGTTGGGAAAAATAATGTATCAGTAATGTGAAGGCCTGAAGTTAATTGCAATTGCATGGTTTTAGAAAACGCTATTAGTTGTACTTTTGTTCGATTTCGTGGGTCCAAAACTTGTTGGCCATTAGGTGGGGTAAGGGATAATATTTTATTTTGGTTATGTAGTTGTGACTGGGCTTTTAAATGCAATTGATTGTGATTTGGTAGGTTGAAATTGGTGGGGTATTTATTTTAGGGGGATTTCTTATTCCACCCCATATGCCCTAAAATAAGATCCTTTGCAATTCCGAAAATGCCCCTCGAAAATCAGAAATGCATTTTCGGTTTGCACCATATGTTTTACAAAAGTAGGCCAATGTGGTTTCACCTTTCAAAATGTAAAAACAAAACTGGAGGGTATACTTCCGGTTTTGTACCAATATTATGTTTCCGGTTTTTAGAGTGGGAATATTGATTTTTTCTGCCACCTTGCCATTTTATATATAACCGGAAATATACTTACGGTATTATAGAAAATACAATATACTTAAAATAGTAACCAGCATGGTCAATGTAATCATCTTCACTTCTTCTTCTTTTCATAAAACCTCTCAGAAACCCTTCCATTTCCAATCCATTTTTCCATTCTAAATCTTCATTTTTGTGGTTCATCATATCAAAAGGAGCTCAAGGAAGTGGAATTTAAGGTAAAATTTATCCATTTCAATCCTAATTTGTTACATTAACCTATTTTTTATTATGGAAAAAGTTTACGCGAAACCGGATGTATACTTTTGGTTGTTAGTTGAACATAACCAAAAATGCATTTCCGGTTTCTGTCTGTGTTTACTTGACTGCACCTTCTGCCATGTTCTGTGTAAGTGTTAATAAGTTTTATATTTTTTATAACATTAGGCAAGGTGCATCCAGATAACATTCCCAAATCTAATGTGACTCAAGTTGTTTCACCTCTCGTATCTCCTATCGTAACTAAAGTGATAGATATTCGTCCGCATTTTGAAAATGGAGAAGAGTTTGAATTACGTGAAGACATGTTGCAGTGGATTCGTATAGAGGCTATGAAACTAGGATTTGGTGTTGTGATTGGAAGGTCTGATAATGGTACGGATAGAAGAAATGCTTTTGTGACTTTGACATGCGAAAGAAGTGGGAAATATATTCGTCGTATCCAAAAATTGAAATGCGATGATACCGGTTCAAGAAAATATGAATGTCCGTTTAGGTTGTGTGGTTATATTTTGGAAAATAACAAATGGAGATTTAATGTGATATGTGGTTTACACAACCATGATTTAAGTCAAAAGTTAATCGGTCATCCAATTGCATGTTGGCTCCTTCCGAATGAGAAGACATGTGTTTCTGACATGACATTGAATCAGGTACCACCCAAAAACATACTTGCAACCTTGAAGCACAAAAGACCTGGTAATACATCAAATATCAAGCAAGTTTACAATAAGCTCTATTGTACCCCAAAATTTGCCCTCACTTTTCTCAGGACATTTTCTCACAAGGATTTTCAAAAGTCCAAGTTTGCACAAATACAATTGGATTTTTGATGCCCTGTATAGTTTCCATGGATTATATTGGGCTTTCAAGCATCAAATCAAAGAAAATCAAGCTTGCTTCAGTTTACCGAGCTTCGATTGGACTTAGGATTCCTCTGTGCTTGCCTTTAATCCACAAGGAAAAGGATTCCTCTGTGCTTGCTTTCGATTCACAAGGAAAAGGCTTCCTCTGTGCTTGCTTTTGATCCACAAGGAAAATGCTTTCTTTGTGCTTGCTTTCGATCCATAAGGAAAAGACTTCCTCTAAGATTGCTTTCGATTCACAAATAAAAGGATCCCTTCGAAGCAACTTGCTTTCAATTCACTAGGAAAATACCTCCTTCATGCCTTCTTTCGATTCCCAAGGCAAGTCAATCCTTCAGGCATGCCTTCGATTCACAAGGCAAGAACTTCTTTCATGCGTGCTTCAATTCACAAAGCAGTGGTTTCCTTCGTGCTAGTTTTGACTCCACCTCTGAACCCTTCAGCACATAATTTATATATTATAAACACATATTGGTGGCCTATTCGAAGAACGCATAAGGGGTGCATGTGGTCTATTCGAATAAACTCACAAGTGGTGCCTTCGAAGGACATACATTTATCCCATTCAAAAAAACTCACAAGTGATGCCTACGAAGGACACACATATGGTCCATTCGAAGGACACACAATTGTTGGAAACAAGTTTTGTTTTGTATTTTGGTGAGTCTAGTTCAAGATGCTTTCTAACCAAAAGTTCTACATGCTTCCAAGCCCAAGCCTCCTGCATAATTACATTCGAAGGAAGTAATAAAACGAAGCTTCGGCTGGTCAGAATGAAGTGTTTGATTGGGCTAATAGGAGAATTTTCCAAGTCAAACAACCAACGTAAATGGACTTAATCAAAGGAGCCATGAGGATGAAACTGTGAACAAATCGAATTGAAGCTCATAGCCAATTGAAGAACAAGGCCTGAAGGCATTCGAAGGAGTCAATGAGTTAAACCTGTCCAGGCTCATTCAAAACTCAAAAGGGCATGAAATCATCAAAAAAGGCGAGTTGTTTAAGGCTTTCGATTCTGCCTTCAAAGCATGATTAATTGTTGTCTCTTGCCATTTTCATTCACCACCGCCCTTTATAAATACAGAGCTAAAGACACATTGCTACAGACGGAAAAATGAAATAAATGAAACATTTCGCCTACACGCACAAATCACCCCAAAGAGCCACACGAAAATCATAAAAAGATCTCAAAGCTGCCAGAATCGAAGCATACTTTACATGTCTCTTCGCTTAAAACCAAACATCCTATCCCTCTCTTGAGATTCCCAGGAAGACTTTCAGGATCCTAAGCAAGTAGTTCCATGCCTAAAGCCATAGATCCAAGCATCTTCGATTGGTAAGGGTTTGCAAATCTAAAAAACTGCATTTTCATGGCATATTAGTACTTTTAACTTGTTTGATTCATGTTCAGGGCTATTGATAGTACATGTTTAATGTGAATGAGATTATGCCATTGCTAGGGCACAATCTGAGATTTCCTTCGAATCTCTGGGTTTAGGTTGTTTCGAGCCAAAATAAGATTAAACCTGAGGTCAGAAGATTCAAATTAAGGGGAAATAAGGATAAGGTGTTGCGTGTGTGCAAAGGCGGGGGTTTCGATCCCTGCCTCTTGCAATGATTTTTTCTGTTTGTTTTCTTGCAGATCCAGTACCCTCCACCGGCAATCCATCATACGCTTTCAACAACGTCTCTCCCTGGATTGAAGGATAACATCCCTCCATGGATCGAAGGATAATATTCCTCTCTGGATCGAAGCAACCTCCCT
Organism: Vicia faba; assembly: GCA_948472305.1. Classification (NCBI taxonomy): domain Eukaryota; kingdom Viridiplantae; phylum Streptophyta; class Magnoliopsida; order Fabales; family Fabaceae; genus Vicia; species Vicia faba. The sequence goes on along the minus strand of OX451739.1, from coordinate 1,343,630,510 downwards.
CCCTGGATCGAAGCAACCTCCCTCCCTAGATTGAAGGACCATCTCCTTCCCTGGATCAAAGGACCATTTGTATTTTTATTTTTGTTTTGTTCATTTCTTTTAAATAGCTTTCCTCTTCAATTCAACATTAAATCAAAAAATCACAAAAAAAGGTGTGATCGGTGGAAATAGAACTGACTGTTTTTGAATGCTGGTTCGCGAAATGTCGCGGTAAGCAAGAGTCGCCACCGTCTTTTATTTTCTCCAACAAGGAAAGGACAAAAGCACAACAAAATTCCTTTTCGAGATGTTTCTCGGTTCGGGAGGTAGATTATAGAAAGGGAAGGTGTTAGCACCCTTTCTATCCGTGGTTATCCATGGGCTCTTAGGTACTTGCTCACTATGTTTTCAAAAATGTTTTGCTTTACTTGTGTTTGTGGGTTTTGAAAAAGTTTGTTTGAAAACTTCAATTTAACTCTTGTATCTGTCCTCAAGAGTATATGAAGTGTGGTTTGAAAACTTTTGTTTGAAAAGTGTAGGTGCGAAAAAATTTGTTTTGTTTTGAAAGAGCAAGTACCTGGGAACCTCTACCTACTCAAAAGGAATTAAGCTGTGTAAATGTCCTTTAGGCAGTGCCATCCCACTATTGAGGAGTAGGTAGCACTGTCGTTGGAGTTTTTTGGGTCAATTCGATTATAGGGACATGGGGTCACCAAAGCAATAGTAGGACGCCTTAGCGGTAACCCTAATGTCTTAGATCGTTTTATCCGAGGCAACCGTTTCGAGGCAACTTGATCTTTAGACAGGAGGGCGACCTCTAAAACACCCTATACTCAATGAGCACGTCGAGGCAACCAAGTGAGGCGTACCCTACGAGTGGCATGTGAGAGTGTGTCAGGTTTCATGTTAAGTTATCTTTACACATGTTATGGTGAGCTACGGGTTGATTTTAACTTCAGAGATGAGTCTTGTCATGCATAGCCTAATTAACATACATCTAACAGTTAATAGTTTACGGAAAATAGATCTAAACTATTACAAGGCGTCGGGTATTTACATCGCCAAAAGCAAACCCTTGAAAAGTAAATTGCGGGAAATTAAAGAAAGCGATAAAAAGTCCTAATTAACGCTATTACATCCTCGGAACAATTACATAATTATGGATCAAAAATTAATAAAACAAACATACGCGCGAGAGAAAATTGAATCGGAGGAATTCTTAGGGTTTTGACCCTTTTTTTGAGAAAGAAAGAAGTTTTGGTTATTTTTGCATTTAATTAAATTAAAACCTAGACTAATTAATTAATTAAAAAAAATATTTTTGTGTTTTTTATGATGTTTAAGAAAATAAAAAATAACATGATTAAAAGTCAAGAAACCCTAATTCTATGTTATTTTTAAAATATTGTGAAAATAATGAAATTAACCTAATTAAAACAACTAAATTAATTAATTATATTTATTTACAAAAATAATAAATTAAGGGTGAATTTAATAAATAATAAAAATATATTATACTTTAGTTTTCTGATTTTATTATGAAAAAAGTTAATTTGGGTTAATTAAATAATAACAATAATAATTAATAATAAAACAATTAAAAGAAAAAAATATAAAAGAAGAAAAGAAATAATGAAACCGGGGGGTGATGGGTCAGGTTAGGAGGTATGTGTGGAATTTTGGTGGCCCATTTGCTGCAGCCTGTTTGACTTTCTAAGGTCCTCCATGGCGCGTGTTGACTGGGAGTATGATGGTCTTCCACCCAGGACCATTAGATTTATGCCTGAAGCCACATGGCGCATGGATATTTGAAGTACATGGTAGACCACCTCCTGAAACCTACATGTAATCATATGAAGAAAAAAGAGAATAAATATTTTGGGGGACCTGGGATTCGAACCCAGGTCCTAATGGTTCCAAGCCAACGCATCAACCACTACACCACTTGCACGCTTTTGTTATTATAATAATAAGCAATCATTATATTAGGAATTTAAGCAACATGTTGTAACACACAAAAACGCGCGCCTTTTTCAAATCAACCACTCAGAAGCTAACACGTCCTCGTCTTCTTCACTGGTACCTGTAAAAACATATTAGATAGCGGGGGTTTTTAACCCCCACAACATGCTACGAGGAAAAATAGCGATTAGCATTGTGGTTTATATAAATATTTCGCGAAGGGTGTATCATGTTCGTCTGGTCCTAACGATTCCAACCATGGGTCTCACAAGTCTTAATTTTTCCTGGATTGCGAAGCCCCAATTTCAAAACTTATGAACCCTAGAAATCGTCCATGGCAACTTTTGATTCATGGCGTTTCAGTTCAATTAAGTTATACCATTAGCTTCGTATGGTCCCTATCAATATAAATCAAACACAAAAGCATGTTAAATATGCATGGATTAAGCTGTACGATTCTGAAAATAAAAAGCAAACCGTGAAACTGTGTGTGATGATTCTGTGAGCTTTAGTGCGTGATTTCAATTGCAAATTATCCCTGGGACCTCCTGTAAGGTGTTTGAATCAACAAAACCTTTTGAATCGCCCTAGAATGCCAAAGTCAGTTTTGAGTTTTCTTGAAAATTTCTCAATATGCTATGGTGTTTTCTGCAGCTTTTTTCACGTGTCTGGGATTAGGGTTTGCTTGCATATATATAGAGGAATGGAATTAGGTCAAAAGCTTGAACAAAAATCCATTGAATTGATGATTGAATCTTTGATTGGAAATCAAATATTTTTGAATCTTCATGATTGGAAAATGTTGCCAATTTTGGAGATTTTGCATCTTTGACTTTGAGCACAAAATTGCCAGCATATCTTAACCATATTTGCTTCACAAATTGATTGAAAAATCAAATCTTGCATTTTTCTACAATTTAAATTAATTAAATGAATTAAAAATCCAATTGATTAATAAAAAATAAGAAAATAAATTCAATTAAGCTTGATGGGTCGTGCATAGGCCAGGGATGAAGTTTCAAGAAGAGATTTGAGGCCCATTAGCAAAAATAAGGTGTTTTGAGCAAAGTTGACTTTTACAAATTCCTAAAAATTTCCCAACTTTTCCAATGCATATCTTGCTCAATTTTGATCATATGAACATGTTCTTGGACATTTTGGAAAGCTCTTGAAGTCCTCTAACCAATGCCTTTCGTCCCATGTCATTTGGATTTACCAATCTCAAGTTATGGTCTTTGACTTAAAGTGCACTTTTGTTGACTTTTGAATTTGACCTATAATGTAGAAATTGATAACTTTTTGTGAGAGCATTTCTTGGACTTGGAATGTGAAGATGGATTGTAGGAAATGGCATCCTCTTCAAAATGAGCATTGGATGGAATTTTTCTGATGAACCATGAAAAAGTTATACCCTGGTCAAGATACAGTTGACTTTTCTGCTGTCCAAAAATAGTAACTTTTTGCATCTTGATGATTTTTGAGCTATGCTTGTGGAATCATGATCAAGATTTGATCAAATGATGATTGTGAACTCAAAATAAGATGTTGACCAAAAATTCTGACTTTTGACTGCAAAATGACCATTTTGCCCTTACAGTTGACTGTAGGTCAAATGGAGCTTTTGACTGTGCAAATTGGCACTGTGAGTCTTGAAACTTGGCATGTAGGTGCTTGAGGATGTATATGGGCCTATGAGACTTTATTGAACCATTGAAAACCCCAAATTTCTTGAAAGAACCAAAACCCTAATTTCAGTTGTCTTAGGAGGCGGTTTGACTGCACAACCCTTTGAGCAATCTTGAACAATTTGAAGATCATTCTTGACAAATCTTGAGGAATATGGGAGGGCAAATTTTGGGGTACAACAGTTGCCCCTGTTCAATCTTCTTAAACCTGAGGATGTAGATTGGCTTGCGTGCCTTTCGTGATCCGAAGGTGGAAGATGATTGAACACTAAAGTGCCCAGAAATTTGCACTCGCATAGCGTAGTATCAGCAATGTGATGTCGGGAATGGCCTTATAGATGCCATTTGGAGATTGTTGGTAGAAGGATGGGCTTATAGATGCTATCTGGATATTGTAATAGATAGTTGTGGAGATGGGCTTATAGATGCCATCCAGGGGTGTCGATCGCGTAAGAGATTCCTTAGCGAGAACTTGCATACCTGTAGTTTGTAGAATTGTAATTTTGTAAGTTGAAAGAAGGAACCTGTGTAGGGTTGCCTGATGATGGTCAAGTAGATAGTTGTCCTGTCTGGTTTCAGGTATTAATCTACAATCCGTCGTTCACAGATATTTCCTGGCTAGTTACAGGTGTTGATTTGGAACTTAGAAAAGGTTGGCCGATGCGATAGTTGTCCTGTCTGGTTTCAGGTATTAATCTCTGACTTGAGAAAGAAAGATAGTTTTCCTGTCTGGTTTCAGGTATTAATCTTCAATCTCTTCCTGTAGATAACTTTCCTGTCTGGTTTCAGGTATAGATCTACAATCAGTTCATATAGGTGGTTTTCCTGTCTGGTTTCAGGTGTTAACCTATAGTCAGTCGTCCACAGATATTTCCTGGCTAGTTATAGGTGTTGATCTGGAACTTAAGAAAGGTTGGTCGAGGAGATAGTTTTCCTGTCTGGTTTCAGGTATTAATCTCTGACCTGAGAAAGAAAGATGGTTTTCTGGCCTGTTACAGGTGTTAATCTTCAATCTCTTCATGTAGATAACTTTCCTGGCTAGTTACAGGTATAGATCTACAATCAATCGTCCACAGATATTTCCTGGCTAGTTACAGGTGTTGATCTGGAACTTAAGAGAGGTTTTTTGATAATGATGTGATGAAGGAATCTGAGACAATTGCTACTCCAAATAGATGATGAAGGAATCTGAGACGATTACTACCTCAGCAGGATGATGAAGGAATCTAAGACGATTACTACCTCAATAGGATGATGAAGGAATCTAGGATGATTACTACCTCAACGGGATTATGAAGGAATCTTGGATGACTTCTACCTTAACGGGATGATGAAGGAATCTTGGATGATTACTACCTCAACATGATGATGAAGGAATCTTGGATGACTTCTACCTCAACGGGATGATGAAGGAATCTTGGACGATTACTACCTCAACAGGATGATGAAGGAATCTTGGATGACTTCTACCTCAATGGGATGATGAAGGAATCTTGGACGATTACTACCTCAACAGGATGATGAAGGAATCTTGGATGACTTCTACCTCAGCAGGATGATGAAGGAATCTTGAGTGACTACTACCTCAACGGGATGATGAAGGAATCTTGAGTGATTACTACCTCAACGGGATTATGAAGGAATCTTGGATGACTTCTACCTCAGCGAGATGATGAAGGAATCTAGGACGATTACTACCTCAACAGGTGATGATGAAGGAATCTAGGACGATTACTACCTCAGCAGGAATGGTGAAGGAATCTTGGGCGATTACTACCTCAGCAGGAATGATGAAGGAATCTTTGACGACTGCTACTTTAAAAGGGTGATGAAGGAATCTTGAACGACTACTACTTCAAAAGGTAATGACTTTTACCTGTCGATCGATCTTTCCTGAATAGGTAAAGAGTTAGTTGTATGTAATGTCATGATGTATGCATTGTGTAATGATGTTCTCAAAGTAAATGAGATTTATGATATGATGCGTATGTGCATGTATCATGATGTATGAAAATGTGATGTTTTAGCTGGGGAAAATAAATCCCGGAGCGGCTGGAGAATGATGTTGAATTCTTCGCTTCCACTGGGGGTGATGAACGAAGATAATAAACTTGCAAGAGAGGATGACTCCGTTGGGAAATAAACTGATGGAGAGATTACTCCGAGGGGAATTACTCTGTGGGGAGAAGATGCTTCACTGAGATTTTAACGATAACTCTGCTGGGGACTCTGTTGATAAGCTGTGTTGGGGATTTTGATAACGAACTCCGCTGGGGGATAGAAAGAACTTCGCTGGGGAATGATCTTTATGTTGCAACTTGCTGAGGATAGCCCAGTTAGACTCTTGTGGAGATAACCTCTGAATCTGGCTGGGGAGATGCATTTATACTCTGTAGGGGACAAGCTTCCAGAATCTACTGGGGAGATGATTCAACTCTGGTGGGGAAGCTTTTTTAGACTGCGCTGGGAAATGGTTCCGCTGAGGGCATCTTGTATTCCGCCGGGGAACAATCTTATATTTCTGTCGAGGAATATTAAGATTGTCGAGGATGCTTGCTGAGGAATATTTGTATACTCTGCTAGGGAATATTAAGATCTTCTGGGGATACCCAACTTTTTCAGGACTGATGGTAGACCAACTCTGCTTGGGGGAGAGTATTGATGACTTGCTGGGGATACTGTGCCTTTTTAGGGCTGAGGGGAGACCAACTCTGCTTGGGGAGAGTATTGCTGATTTGTTCGTGATTGCAGGTCTCGATGGGGAGAGCTTCCATTACTGTCTTACTCTTGAGGAGTGAAGGTATCTTGGTCATATTCTTCAGCTGAACTTACCTTGGTACCCTAGTGGACAGAGCAACTAGACCTCTTAGACAATTCTTATTGCCCCTGTTTCTATGGGAGAAGGTACCTGTGGAGGTGCTTGATGACTGTCGATTGATAAATCTTCTTCTGGTAGGCAAGTGACGAGATGACAAAACATATTCGTACGCTTTGATCCCTAATTTTTGCCTGGACCGCCCTTTCGGGTTCTCAGTCCATCGGGATACCCTTTTTTGCCCAAGCCGCCTTTTCAGGTTTTCGACTTGCCGAGTGTACAAAATTTTTTTTCATTTTTATCCCTCATTTTTGCCCGAACCCTTTTGGTTCGCCGGGAAGCCCCTATTTTTGCCTAGGCCAGTCAACCTAGTGGGTCTTTGATTATGCGTAGTACTTTTTGACTATGTTCACGCTCTCAGGATGTAAGGAGGTGCCACTGTCGGTAGTATTGTGTTGCCATACTACCAGAAGATGTTTGATCGTGCAAGATTCGTCGCAGGAATTCATGTCCAATGCCCCAATGGATTCAGACGGAGATCTGCCCCTGGCTATTTGGCATTTTGAGAGATTCCTTGAATCTTGACTTAACTGCCCCAGATGATGGACAATGCTCATGTCGTGCCCCTTGATTGGAAGTGCTTTTCCATTTGAGGTGACTCTTTTATTGAGAAGGTTTTTTGTTCACTAGATATTCGTCGTGCGAATTTCTCTGCTATCGAACAAATAGTCATATGCAAACAATATTATTTTAAGAATGCAAAGCTTATGTCTGTCTTGAAGTTTTTTGAAAATGCAGTTTTCAATAAAATAAGTGATTTTTTGTAAAATGTGATGTCAACTCAGGATTTTACAGCAAGCCCTACAGGAGTCAGGATACCTTTGTAACAGTATGCTTTCAAACTAACCCATGCTTCAGCTAGGACTTTTTAAGGGTTATAACGTGGCCTGGTTCACAGTTTAAGAAACAAAGGATAAAGGCTCAAATTTTATTTGTACCCACCCGTTCTTCGTGATGTTCTTCAGTCCTAAACTCAGCTAATCGTGCATTGGATCTTGTTTGAGTCTTTGCTCTGATATTCCGGTGATGGTTCGGATACTGATAATTTATTTTGACTAGGAAGTCATTTCTTTTTTGTTGAGGGTTTGCAGGACCTCTTTCTTTTTTATTTTGTTATCCCTGTCTTTTGCTTGAACTGTTTCTTTTGTGATTACAGTCAGCGGGATGCCCCGGTTTTTTTTGTAAGTCTCCTTCATAGGTTTTGAATTATTGGGAGATAATGACTGCCTGTCCTTACAATTATACGGAACCATCACTGTTTTTTGTTTCGGAAGGACTCCTTTGATGTCGTTCGTTGGGCACCTGGATCAACTGAGAGAACTACCCTGCCCCAGGTTATAATTAAGGGTTTTAATTTTTGCGTGAAAATAAAAAACTCCAACTTCTTTGGCTCAAAGGGGTTGACTAGGGATTATCTTCCTTATAACTCCACTGTTTAGGATTTGAAACAATGCATGTACTTCATCAGCGGGGTCTGTTCAAAAGCATACTGTAAAGATCGTGGTATGGTTTTCGTCATCCTCCCTCAAGAGGCTTAGAATTTTTTTAATCGAGAGTTTGAACATCACAAAAAAATGAAAGCAATTTGAATATAGTGAATACGAATGGATTGATTCAAAACAGACATATGCAATGCATTGATAAAGTAACAGAGTTTGACATGAATAAATGTTTGAACAATCAAAAGAAAATTACAAATTGAAAATTCTAATGCACAAAAGACATTCTCAATGATTTGGTGTAGGATCAGTGATCAAACTTAATCTCCTTGGCATCAATCAAGTCTTGGATCTTGTTCTTCAAACTCCAATAGTCGTCGGTGTCATGTCCAGGACTGTCAGAATGGTAGGCACATCTCACACTCGGGTTATACTTGGAAGAGGAAGTATCAGGATTTTGAGGAGGATCCTTTAGTGTGATCAGTTTCACCTTCAGCAATTATTGTAACGCTTGAGACAAAGGCATGTTGATGTCAGTATATTGCCTTTCTTGATATCTCACCCTACGCCTATTCCTCTGTTTTTGTTGAACAGGCGTGGGATCTGAGATCTGGGTTGCCCCTACATGTTGGTCATGACGACTCTTTTTACCATACACGGCATTGGACTCTTTTTTCCATTGTAGGGCTTTGTCTGAGTATCAGAAGGTGTAGCTTCTTGAATCTTCCCGCTTTTGATGCCAGCTTCAATTCTCTCCCCAGTCAAGATAAGGTCTGTGAACCCGGCTGAAGAATTTCCAATCAAATGGTTGAAGAACGGACCAGACAGGGTCCCCAGAAACATATCAACAAGTTCACGATCAGTTAAAGGTGGCTGCACCCTTTCGGCAAGGTCTCTCCACTTTTTAGCGTACTCTTTAAATCCTTCACCTATCCCTAGTGACATACCCTGGAGCTGGGTACGCGTAGGAGCAAGGTCGGAATTATACTGATACTGCTTATAGAACGCAGTAGCCAAATCTTCCCAGGTACGGATGCTGGCTCCATCCAGCTGATAGAACCATTCGAGTTAAGTCCCTGAAAGACTATCCTAAAAGAAATGGATCCACAAATTCTTGTCAGTAGTGTAAGGTTGGATCTTCCTTACATATGACCGGAGGTGCAGCTTTGGACAGGAAGCTCCGTCATACTTGGCAAAGGCGGGTGCCTTGAACTTATGGGGAATCACCACCCCAGAGGATAAGCCTAGGTCTCCAAAGTCCAACCCGGGCACATTCTGTATCTCCATGGCGCTCAGGCGGTCCTCCAACTGTTTGTACATATCCTTAGTCGGAGGGTACTGTTCTGCATCATAATCCATTTCGTTGTCGGAGACTACGGGACTAGGAACCCTTCTCTCTTGTGGATTGTATTTCCCTACAGATGAGGTAGTCAGCTCAACCTCATTCTGCAGCCCATTCCCAAATCTGCGTCCAGTGTTGAACAAGACGGTCCTCTTCTTCTTCTTCTTCCTCTCTTTCAGAATCAGAGTCTTCAAATCCTGTTGACCCTGGGCTAGGCTCATAACCAACTCTTGGAACTGGGCATTCTGGGCCTGGAGGGCCTTGATAGCTTGTTCAGTGGAAGGTTCAGTAGACATGATGAAGCACTGAAATAAACAGCGAAGAAGATAAGTGACCTGTAAAAAGGGTACCTGTAATGCAATGATATGTATGATATATGTATGTAATGTTTTCAAGGATCTCGCGGGGTAAACAAGAAAACTGTTAGAATTTGAATTTTGTAGCTTGACTGAAGGAACTTCATGTTGCTGAGAGTCCTTCTTCAAGAGTCAGGCTCACCATATCGAGTGGGTCATAGCCCCTGACTCAAGCTATCATGTTTTGATCTCCAAACAACCTTGGCTAGAGGAAAATAAATCCCCTTTGCCCCTTGCTAGACATTTGGTTCATCCTGACCTACATCACAACCCCTTGAGATCCTTGAAATAGGTTAGTCCTTATGCAAGATGCATGCAATGGTATGATGTTATGATGTCATGATAAAGGCACACCACAAGTATTCACAAAAGGCAAACATGGTAAAGGCACACAAGTCACACAAAAGAGCCCTTAGATTTCAGGCCAGCATGAAGTTTAGGTACTACCCTCTTTCAGTTTCAGTTGGTTAAGACATGTCCTAAGAATAGTAACCGGGTTCTAAGGAGCTCAATATCATTGGATTGTTTTCTATGTTCATTGTTTTGATTTAGCCACTTAACTGGCGACCAAAATATTCCAAGAAAACAACCCTCAATGAGTGTAGTATCGAGTATCTACCAACTTCGGACTGCACCAAAGTCGTTCATCTCACTACCCCTAAAGAGGCCAGGATGGTCAAGTACAGTTCTAAGGTCAGTTGATGCTTCGCGACACCACGCGGCGGCCCCGTACTCTCCTTGACTTGACTCAAGGGTTACCAGTACTCACCAAAGTGCCACATCAACGTAGCAACTGCTTCAACCATGTCGGTATACCCCGTACAGTTCCCTCACAGTTTGTTGCTACTTCTAAAGGGTATCCCCAGATCCGGGTTAGGATCTATAAAACTCTGATACAAGCCCACAATATTAAAGCATTCAAGGCATAAAATTGAAAACATAGTGATCTAATCCTAAGGTACACCTCACTTATTAAATAGTCCCCAGCAGAGTCGCCAGTTCTGTGATCGGTGGAAATAGAATTGACTGTTTTTGAATGCTGGTTCGTGAAATGTCGTGGTGAGCAAGAGTCGCCACCGTCTTTTATTTTCTCCAACAAGGAAAGGACAAGAGCACAGCAAAATTCCTTTTCGAGATGTTTCTCGGTTCGGGAGGTAGATTATAGAAAGGGAAGGTGTTAGCACCCTTTCTATCCGTGGTTATCCACGGGCTCTTAGGTACTTGCTCACTATGTTTTCAAAAATGTTTTGCTTTTCTTGTGTTTGTGGGTTTTGAAAAAGTTTGTTTGAAAACTTTATTTAACTCTTGTATCTGTCCTCAAGAGTATATGAAGTGTGGTTTAAAAACTTTTGTTTGAAAAGTGTAGGTGCGAAAAAATTTGTTTTGTTTTGAAAGAGCAAGTACCTGAGAACCTCTACCTACTCAAAAGGAATTAAGTTGTGTAAATGTCCTTTAGACATTGCCATCCCACTATTGAGGAGTAGGTAGCACCGTTGTTGGAGTTTTTCGGGTCAATTCGATTATAGGGACATGGGGTCACCAAAGCAATAGTAGGACGCCTTAGCGGTAACCCTAATGTCTTAGATCGTTTTATCCGAGGCAACTTGATCTTTAGACAGGAGGGCGACCTCTAAAACACCCTATACTCAATGAGCACGTCGAGGCAACCAAGTGAGGCGTACCCTAAGAGTGGCATGTGCGAGTGTGTCAGGTTTCATGTTAAGTTATCTTTACACATGTTATGGTGAGCTACGGGTTGATTTTAACTTCAGAGATGAGTCTTGTCATGCATAGCCTAATTAACATACATCTAACAGTTAATAGTTTGCGGAAAATAGATCTAAACTATTACAAGGCGTCGGGTATTTACATCACCAAAAGCAAACCCTTGAAAAGTAAATTGCGGGAAATTAAAGAAAGCGATAAAAAGTCCTAATTAACGCTATTACATCCTCGGAACAATTACATAATTATGGATCAAAAATTAATAAAACAAACATACGCGTGAGAGAAAATTGAATCGGAGGAATTCTTAGGGTTTTGACCCTTTTTTTGAGAAAGAAAGAAGTTTTGGTTATTTTTGCATTTAATTAAATTAAAACCTAGACTAATTAATTAATTAAAAAAAATATTTTTGTGTTTTTTATGATGTTTAAGAAAATAAAAAATAACATGATTAAAAGTCAAGAAACCCTAATTCTATGTTGTTTTTAAAATATTGTGAAAATAATGAAATTAACCTAATTAAAACAACTAAATTAATTAATATATTTATTTACAAAAATAATAAATTAAGGGTGAATTTAATAAATAATAAAAATATATTATACTTTAGTTTTCTGATTTTATTATGAAAAAAGTTAATTTGGGTTAATTAAATAATAACAATAATAATTAATAATAAAACAATTAAAAGAAAAAAATATAAAAGAAGAAAAGAAATAATGAAACCAGGGGGTGATGGGTCAGGTTAGGAGGTATGTGTGGAATTTTGGTGGCCCATTTGCTGCAGCCTGTTTGACTTTCTGAGGTCCTCCATGGCGCGTGTTGACTGGGAGTATGATGGTCTTCCACCCAGGACCATTAGATTTATGCCTGAAGCCACATGGCGCATGGATATTTGAAGTACATGGTAGACCACCTCCTGAAACCTACATGTAATCATATGAAGAAAAAAGAGAATAAATATTTTGGGGGACCTGGGATTCGAACCCAGGTCCCAATGGTTCCAAGCCAACGCATCAACCACTACACCACTTGCACGCTTTTGTTATTATAATAATAAGCAATCATTATATTAGGAATTTAAGCAACATGTTGTAACACACAAAAACGCGCGCCTTTTTCAAATCAACCACTCAGAAGCTAACACGTCCTCGTCTTCTTCACTGGTACCTGTAAAAACATATTAGATAGCGGGGGTTTTTAACCCCCACAACATGCTACGAGGAAAAATAGCGATTAGCATTGTGGTTTATATAAATATTTCGCGAAGGGTGTATCATGTTCGTCTGGTCCTAACGATTCCAACCATGGGTCTCACAAGTCTTAATTTTTCCTGGATTGCGAAGCCCCAATTTCAAAACTTATGAACCCTAGAAATCGTCCATGGCAACTTTTGATTCATGGCGTTTCAGTTCAATTAAGTTATACCATTAGCTTCGTATGGTCCCTATCAATATAAATCAAACACAAAAGCATGTTAAATATGCATGGATTAAGCTGTACGATTCTGAAAATAAAAAGCAAACCGTGAAACTGTGTGTGATGATTCTGTGAGCTTTAGTGCGTGATTTCAATTGCAAATTATCCCTGGGACCTCCTGTAAGGTGTTTGAATCAACAAAACCTTTTGAATCGCCCTAGAATGCCAAAGTCAGTTTTGAGTTTTCTTGAAAATTTCTCAATATGCTATGGTGTTTTCTGCAGCTTTTTTCACGTGTTTGGGATTAGGGTTTGCTTACATATATATAGAGGAATGGAATTAGGTCAAAAGCTTGAACAAAAATCCATTGAATTGATGATTGAATCTTTGATTGGAAATCAAATACTTTTGAATCTTCATGATTGGAAAATGTTGCCAATTTTGGAGATTTTGCATCTTTGACTTTGAGCACGAAATTGCCAGCATATCTTGACCATATTTGCTTCACAAATTGATTGAAAAATCAAATCTTGCATTTTCCTACAATTTAAATTAATTAAATGAATTAAAAATCCAATTAATTAATAAAAAATAAGAAAATAAATTCAATTAAACTTGATGGGTCGTGCATAGACCAGGGATGAAGTTTCAAGAAGAGATTTGAGGCCCATTAGCAAAAATAAGGTGTTTTGAGCAAAGTTGACTTTTACAAATTCCTAAAAATTTCCCAACTTCTCCAATGCATATCTTGCTCGGTTTTGATCATATGAACATGTTCTTGGACATTTTGGAAATCTCTTGAAGTCCTCTAACCAATGCCTTTGGTCCCGTGTCATTTGGATTTACCAATCTAAAGTTATGGTCTTTGACTTAAAGTGCACTTTTGTTGACTTTTGAATTTGACCTATAATGTAGAAATTGATAACTTTTTGTGAGAGCATTTCTTGGACTTGGAATGTGAAGATGGATTGTTGAAAATGGCATCCTCTTCAAAATGAGCATTGGATGGAATTTTTCTGATGAACCATGAAAAAGTTATGCCCTGGTCAAGATACAGTTGACTTTTCTACTGTCCAAAAATAGTAACTTTTTGCATCTTGATGATTTTTTAGCTATGCTTGTGGAATCATGATCAAGATTTGATCAAATGATGGTTGTGAACTCAAAATAAGATGTTGACCAAAAATTATGACTTTTGACTGCAAAATGACCATTTTGCCCTTGCAGTTGATTGTAGGTCAAATGGAGCTTTTGACTGTGCAAATTGGCACTGTGAGTCTTGAAACTTGGCATGTAGGTGCTTGAGGATCTATATGGGCCTATGAGACTTGATTGAACCATTGAAAACCCCAAATTTCTTGAAAGAACCAAAACCCTAATTTCAGTTGTCTTAGGAGGTGGTTTGACTGCACAACCCTTTGAGCAATCTTGAACAATTTGAAGATCATTCTTGACAAATCTTGAGGAATATGGGAGGGAAAATTTTGGGGTACAACAAAAGGTTTTAGTCTTTTTATTAAAATTAATTTTGTTAATTAATTATTAATTACTTAAACATTTAAAAAAAATTAAAATTAAGTAGATTTAGATTTTTTATTTTTATTTTATTAAATAAAAACAAACAAAAAGACTTTTCTTTCTAGGATTTAGACGTATTTCCAATTCACGCGCGATTTTATTTTAGTATTATTATTTTTCATATTATTGTATCTGCTTACTGGGATGTAGTAGTTTAAATTAGGACATTTACTGTTTTTATCCCCAAGTTTGGACATGTAATTATCCGCTCCCCGAAGCCATGTAATAGCATAGCTTTAAATTCCACATTTTAAATTCCCGCAAAATTATTAACTATTTAGATGTATGCTAATTAGAATTGTATGGCAAGAATAATAATCAAACGCTAGAAAACCTAACACAAGATAAATATCTGAAACACAAAACAATTGCACATACGCACCTTTAGGGTACTCCCACTTTTGTTGCCTTCGGAAAATAATCACAACTCTCGAAACATGAGAGATTTTAGTGGCTACCCTAAGGTTTCTTGCCCAGTTTCCTTTGTGACTATAAAAACGTCCCTTCGAATGTCCCTCAAACATACAACGATAGGGCTACCTACTCACTAATAGTAGGATAGAAATGTCTAAAGGAAAATATGAAAAGAACGACCCTTTCGAGTAAAAATAGATAGTTGTTAGATGCTTGCTCAAAAAATAAATTTTTACACATACACAAGCTTACTTTCAAAAACATTTTCAAACGCTTTATCAACACTCTTGAGGACTGATACAAGAGTTATCATAAAGTAAACTGCCTCACTATTGGCATTTCAAAATACTTTTCAAAAACACACAAAAGCACAAGGTATTTCAAAAAATGAGCTAAGCATCTAAGAGCCCGTAGATAACTACAGATGGAAAAGGTGCTAACACCTTCCCTTTCCATTATCTACCCCCTTACTCAGAAATAATCTTGAAAGGTCTTCTTCTGTTCTTTTCACCCTTTCCTTTGTTGGATAAAAGAAAAGTTGGTGGCGACTCTTGCTTACCGCAACATTTTCGAACACAAATGCAAAACCATTATAACAATCAGTTCTCCCACCGTATTACAGAACTGATGAATCTGCTGGGGAATAATTATAAAGTGGAGTTACCTTAGAGTCAGTTCATTATATATTTTCTTTCATTGTGTGTTTTGTTTGCTTTAGCTTTGAGGGTTTGCTTGGTTTTACTTGTAAAGATTCTACACCCGAATCTGGGGCACCTTTTAGGTAAGTAGCAATAGATCATGAGACTGTGTGGGGTATACCAACACAATTGAAATGATAGCTACGTTGGTGTGACACATTTGTTGGTGCCAGTAGCCCTTGAGTAGTCAAGGAGAATACGGGGCCGCTGTGTGGTGTCGTGAAGCACTAACTGACCTTAGAACCTTTAATTGAACAACTTGGCCATCAGGAAGTAATGAGATAGCTGACTTTAGTGCAGTCCGAAGTTGGTTGATACTCGATACTAAACTTATTAAGATCTGACTTCCGAGATATTTTGGTCGCCAATAAAGAGGTTTGTGCTGAAACAATGCCCGGTGAAGAAAGATCAGTGATATTGGGATTTCCTAGAACCTGGTTACTGTTAATAGGATAGGTTGAACCAACTATACTTCAAGAGGGTACTTACCTGCAAACCCCATGCAAGCCTGAACCTAAGGCTACTTGTGTGACTTGGTTGCTTTCACTATCTAACAACTTGAACTCACTGCAGGGCTTTGTTTGTACTCCTTGCAGGACTTGTTTGTAGTCGTTATCTAATAACTCAGATTTCCTACAAGACTTACTTGTCTTCATCACCTTACATTTTTGCTTGATGCATAGCATACACATTATAACATCATGCCATGTAATTTCCTTAACCATTTCAAGGATCTCAAGGGTCTGTGATGCAGGTCATGATGAACCAGACGTCTAGCAAGGGGCAAGGGGATTTGTTTTCCTCTAGCCAATGTCGTTAAAAGACCAAAACACAACAACTTGAGTCAGAGGATATGACCCGCTCAACTTGGTGAGCTTGATTCTCGTGGAAGGACCTTCAACGATATGAAAGTTCTTCAATCAAAGCTGCAGTTGGATTCTAACATTTTTCATGTGTTTACCCCGCAAGATCCTTAAAAACATTGCATGTATAACAGGTCTTCCAGTACACTTGAGGCTTTATTAAGCATAAAACACTTGAAAAATTCCAAGTGTTGAAATTCTCTCAACTTTGATTTTTGTTGACTTTTCTTGATTCTCTTTATTCTTGATGATCAAGTTTGATAATTTTGAATGTTTTAATGATTATTGACCTCTGAAGTTCAATGTTGACCAAAAAGTCAAAGTTTGACTATTGTGTGACAGTTGACTTTTCATCAATTGATTCCAAATCTTCCACTATATATCAATTGCATCTTTGGAAATGTATTGAGCCATACAATTAGGTCGAGATGTTGCATTTGAGTTCTATGAATCAATACTTCAAGCCATTAGGTCGTGCACTAAGCCAAAAGTCAATGATCAACTTTCTTTAATCAAAACCCTGAGGAATAAGCTTCAAACCCTAATTGGTTAAGACTTGCATTTGAAGAGTACTTAATTCAAAACCCTGCTTGACTTAAGAAGCAAACACACAAGCTATCGGTGTATTTTGTTAGAGATAAAATGATGCATAGGAGGTGGGATCTTAGGTAAAAAATAAGATACAATACCTGCCTAAGAGAGAATGCTAGTCTGTTCGTGTGGACCGATGTTAAGATGCCCAAACTCGACCCTGAGGTCGCCTGCCATCAGATGACCATAGATCCTACCGCTAGGGAAATAGTTCAACATAAGAGCAGGAAGTCTCCTGAAAAGCAGAGGTTGCCGAAAAAGCTGTAAAAGACCTCTTAGGGGCTAATTTTATTTCTGAAGCCCAGTACACAACCTGGTTGTCTAACACTGTATTAGTTAAAAAATATAATGGAAAGTGGCGAATGTGTATTGACTATACCGATATTAATAGGGCTTTCCCTAAATATGCATATCCTCTATCTAACATTGATAGGATGGTAGACAACTCTGTCGGTTATAAACTTTTATCATTCATGGACGCATATTCAGGTTACAATCAAATCCCCATGGCGAGGAGAGGCAAACAATGCATCGCCTTCATGGCCGAGTCGGGAAACTATTACTACAACATAATGTCTACACCGAGAAGAAACTGACCATACCGCCCACCTAAAGAGGGTCTTCGACCAGGCGAGGAGACGCAAGATGAGGTTCAATCAGGAGAAGTGTACTTTCAACGTATGGGCAGGAAAGTTCCTCGACTTCTACTTAACAGAGCGAGAATCAAAGCCAACCTCGATAAGTGTAACGATTTGTCTGAGTTACTAACATCGAACTCGAAAAAATATATCCAATCCCTAAACATGATGCTCGCCTCATCGTCTCACTTCGTGGGAAAATCTGCTCAACACGCACTCCTATTTTTCAAACTACTGCATAAAGAAGCAGCGTTAGAGTGGGTAGAAGAGTGTGATAAAGCCCTCCTTCAAATCAAACAAGCTCTTTTGCAACCATCGGTCATCTCGCAACTAGAAGGAGGAGAGAATTTGTAACTTTACTTGGTCGTCTCAGTCGAGGCCATCAGCACGAACCTCATCTGTGAGACTCGCGACAGACATAAACCTATATACTTCATGAGTAAAGCTCTGCAAGGCCTAGAACCCAGATACCAACTGTGATATGGTGGGAGAACTGACTTGAGGTTTTGTGTTTGTGTTTGTAATTGTGCGGTTTAGCAAGAGTCGCCACTGACTTTTTATTTTATCCAAAGGAAAGGTCAAAAAGCACATGAAATACCTTTAAGATGTTTTCTTGGGTTTGGGAGGTAGATTATTAAAAGTGAAGGTGCAAGCACCATTTTTATCCATGGTTTTCCATGGGCTCTTAGTTACTTGTTTATATCACTTGCTTTTGCTTTTAAATTGTTTGAAATGGTGCTTTGTGTGTGTGGTTTTGAAAATGCTTTGAAAAGAGGCCTTGTATAGACAACCTTTGTAATGATTCTTGTTTGAATATATACAAAGGTGTTTGTCTTTTTGAAAAGATATTTCAAGGTTTGAAAGTTTGATTTGGAATTGTGTTGTGAGGTGTGTTTGAAAATAGCAAGGATGTTTTGCAAACTTTTGATCAAGTAACTAAGAGTTGTCTACCCTATTTTACTCAAAGATCTTTCCTATGTGTTTTTAACCCTTTTAATAGTGTTATTTCACCATTGCATTTGGTGAACAACCTTGTGTTAGGATGTTAAACAAGACAGGTGCGGGTCATCGCATACAATCATTGAAAGTAACTTGTGAGATGCTCTAGCAATTTTGTAAGGGACGAGATTGTTTTATCAAAGGCAACATCGAGGGTCATTGAGGGACTACGATCTTTGTTTATCGAAGGGGCATTTGCTAGAGTGTCTCATATTCGAGGGACATGATTGCATTTTCGAGGCAACAAGCGAGGTTACCCTAGAGGTGCACGTGTGAATTGTGTTTGTCGTTTTCATGCATTTAAGTCTTGTATTAGGTCATCTAGCGATTGATTTTAGATTTTCGCATACAAACCCTAATCTCTAATCATGGCATATTTGAAAGCATAAAGTGCGAGAATTGAAAGTCTAAGCTATTACATAAGTATCCAGGGATGGGGGTACAAATTATTACAAATTGGGATGAGTCTCACAAGAATAACAATGTCCAAATATCAAGTGTTACAACCAAATCGAATTGTCGCAATTCAATATAAAGCTATAACAAAACATAAAAATAAAGAGAATCAATTTATGAAATGCATGTATTTATTAACTTGAAAATAAATAAATAAAAATCTATTCTAAAAAAGAAAGATTAAATATTTTATTATTCTTATTTGTATTCTATTAATTGAAAAAAATTTAAAGGACGAAAAATTAATTAAATTAAAATTCTATTATTTACGTATTTTTATTAATCAATAAAAAGGGTTAAAGAAAACTAAAATTATTTAAATCAAACTAAATGTTCTTTTTCTAGGTATTTTATTAAATGAAACAAAATCAATTAATAAAAGAAGACAATAAAAATAACTTAAGAAAATAAATATTATTAGTGTTATTATTAAAAAGAAAACAAATTAATAAAAATGAATTAATTAAAAAAAGAGTATTTGTTACTTAACAAAAAGAAGAATGGGCTTAGGGTTTTAAGGGGAGGACAGGCCCAATGTTTTAAGTTTAATGCTAAAACCAGAAGAAAAAAACAAAAGAGGGGGTATATTCAGAAGAAACGCTTGGGCTTTGGCTTGGATTGGCCCAAATGCACAAATTTTGTAACAATCAGAATTTAGGGTTTGAAAGAATTAGGGTTTGAAAGAATTAGGGTTTGTGTGAGAAATTGTTGTCACGGCGGCGCCGCTTGCTCATTCTTCCTCTTCATCTCTCTCAGGCAATGATGCTCTGATCTCCCCCTCCTACCTAAGCCGCCGGAGCGCCACCCCTACTCTCTATCCTCTTCCTAACATATAAAGGTCTTGATTGCAAAATGGTATGTTTTGTTCTTCTCTGAGTTTTACATGTTTTCAGTTTGGTGCTTGATTCGCATGCTTATCCAGTTTTGTTTTTAATCCATTGTGTTTACATGCTTGAGATGCAGTAAGGGTTTGAGAAAAACGTACCTTGAGATTTTCTGGAAAGAAAAATGGAGAGGAGAAAAGGGTGAGACAGAGGCGCTTCCTTGGAGGCCGGAGGTACGAGGAAGAGAGTGATGACAAGCTTCGCTTCTGGTATCTCTTGAGATTTTATTATTGTTTGTTGATTTGTTGATGATGGAACGTTTCTGAGACTTGATTGCTTCTTGATTTTGTTGATGATGATTTCTCTGAAACTCTTGATATTGTTGGTAGTTGTTTCTGAAATTCTCTTCCTTTTGAATGTTGATGATGATGTTCTGAAACTGATTTTTGTTGATGTTGAATACAGTTCTGAAACTCTATTTTTGTCTCTTCTGAAACTCTTTTCCTCTCTTCTTGGATGTTGATGATGAGTGCAGCTTTGAAACTGATTTTTGTTATTGTTTCTCTTCTGATTTGAACTGTTACACAAGTTGTGGTTTTTGGATGTTGAGTTTGATGACAGGTTTGCAATTTGGTAGGATTTGGTTGATGTTAGTTTGGCCAAACAGATTTACAGTTTGTATGGTTGTTGCTAGCAGGCTTGGGTTAATAGCAGTTTTGCTATAGTTGCTAGCTTGTGCAGTTTGGCAAGCTTGGAAAATTATGTAGGTTACAGTTTGGCTAGGTTGTTTGTTAGCAGGTTTACGGTTTGGCTGTGGTTTACTTCTGTTAGCAAGTTTACAGTTTGGTTGTGGTTGTTTTGCAGTTTGGAACTGCAGGTTTGTGGTGTTTTTGATTTGCAGTTTGGAACTGCAGGTTTGTGGTGTTGAAACTGTTAACAGTTTTTGTGTAACTTGGTGATTTGTTGTTAGCTTGGTTGAGCTTTGTTATGCAGGTTGGGAGTTTTTATGTTTTTTGTTTGATAACAGGTTGGAGAGTTTTTTGAACTGTTGAGTTTTTTGGCTTAGCTCCAATGCTCTCTCCCTCAAACTGTTATGCAGTTTGATAGTTTATATCTTTCTTAGCCTTTTTTGTTTGCAACTTGTGACAGCCTGCTTTTGCCAAACTGTAAACTTTCACCAAAGGTGATATCTTTCTCTCTTTCTCTCTCCATGAAAAAAAAACAATTTTTGATTTTCTTATTATTCTGAAAAGTTGCCTATGTCTGGAAAATGATGATAGCTTATGACAAGTCTTTTGGCTTGTGATTTGGTTTTCCTCTGCATTTGCCTGCTGTACTTTCTGCATTGCATACTTTCTGCCTTCAGTTTGTTTTGTAACTCAATTTGGCACTTTACTTATGTTGTTTGGTTTGCTTACTTTGCATTCAGTTTGCCTTTGGTTTGTAATGCAGTACAATTTTGCTGTTTTGGCGCCTTGCTATATTTGCATAACAGTTTGCCTTAGTTGCTGCAATATTTGCCTTTGTATGCTTGCTTTTGTACAGCATGTTTCAGTTTGGCCCATGTTTGCATTTGAACCAATTGTTTTTGTATGCTTGCATTTGCACTTTTATTTTTCTCTTTGTGAACCAAGAAGAGCAATCTTCTTGTGATTTGCAAAGAGAAAAATAAAAACATGATGAACAATAGCATTCTGATTCCGGATGGCAAACTTTAATGATGACCTTTTTTCTTTCTTTTTCATTTGAAAATTCTTTTCAATTAACTCTACTAATCTTCTTTTCTTTTGTCTTTTTCATGTGAGCATCAATTGGATGATAGAGGAAGCAGAGGAAGCAAGAGACCTTGAGCATGGGAGCAATGGCAGTTTAGGAGGCTTAGGCTTAGACTTAGATTAGATAGATAGATTTTTCCATTAATTGTAACATTTATTTTTTAAATATTATAAGTTATAAAACTTACAATATTCAAATAATAAATTATTTTTGTAACAACATTTGGAATGAATGAAGAAAACTTTTATGAGATCATCTGATAATCCAATAAAAGTTTCTACTGTCAAATAATCCTGTCATTCTTTCTTCAAGTCTTCACTGATTATTTAAGATTCTCAAATCAAAATAATTGAAACTGCATTCCAGCATTTCCAATACAGATAACTTAAAATCCAAGAAATCCCAAAAACTCTGTAATCTCATAACCTTGCATCAGTATTCCAATCACAATATGCATTGTATAATAAACAAGCAAGCATTCCATTAACCGGCAAACATTTCATTCCATTAACGAGCAGATGTCTTGATATTCCAAATAACAGTCTCAACTCCTATCTCTTATCCCAGATAATCAGGCCTTGAGAACAACCAGTTAACCTTTCAGCAAACTTGAAAAAGTGCGAAAACAATGTAACGGTAAACTGAATTTCTGAGGATTCAATTTCTTCTGAGAAATGCGAGAGAAACCCTGATTCTTGATTTACTGCCAAAGAAAAGTCTGTTTGATCGATTCTTGAGCCAATCTTAAAAATCAAAGAAAACCCTAGGGTTGTGATTTCTTGTGAAAAAGGAAGAGCAAATTTTGGGGTACAACAGCTGCCCCTGTTCAATCTTCTTGAACCTGAGGAGTTAGATTGGCAATTTTGTCGTTCGCGACTCGAAGGTAAAAGATGATTGGACACTAGAGTGACCATAAATTTTCACTCGTCAAAGCATAGTTGAGGGAATGGGCTTAAAGATGCCATTTGGAGATGTGACAGAATCTTGTCGGAGATGAGCTTAAAGATGCCATCCAAGGACGTTTGTTGAATTGTATGTTGTAGGTGAAAGAATGAGTATCAGAAAGGTATCCATGTCTGGAACGTCTCTGAGCTGGGGGTCTGAATAAGAAATAGATTAGCATCCGCGTTTGGAGAATCCATAAACTGTTTTCATGAGCTGAATTTGAACAAGCGATAGATTAGCATCCATGTTTGAAAGTGTCCGTAAACTGTTTTCAGAAGTTAAATTTGAACAAGCGATAGATTAGCATCCATGTTGGGAAGCATCTGTAAACTGTTTTCATGATCCTGGAGTTAAACAAGCAATAGATTAACATCCATGTTGGGAAGCATCCGTAAACTGTTTTCAATGAGCTTAATCTGAACAAGCGATAGATTAACATCCATGTTGGGAAGCATCCGTAAACTGTTTTCAGAAGTTGAATCTGAACAAGCGATAGATTAGCATCCATGTTGGGAAGCATCCGTAAACTGTTTTCATGATCCTGGAGTTGAACAAGCAATAGATTAACATCCATGTTGGGAAGCATCCGTAAACTGTTTTCAATGAGATGAATCTGAACAAGCGATAGATTAACATCCATGTTGGGAAGCATCCATAAACTGATTTCAGAAGTTGAATCTGAACTAGCGATAGATTAGCATCCATGTTGGGAAGCATCCGTAAACTGTTTTCATGATCCTGGAGTTGAACAAGCAATAGATTAACATCCATGTTGGGAAGCATTCGTAAACTATTTTCAATGAGCTGAATCTGAACAAGCGATAGATTAACATCCATGTTGGGAAGCATCGGTAAACTGTTTTCATGATCCTTGAAGTTGAATAAGCAATAGATTAGCATCCATGTTTGGAGAATCCATAAACTGTTTTCAATGAGCTGAATCTGAACAAGCGATAGATTAACATCCATGTTGGAAAGCATTCGTAAACTATTTTCATGATTCTGGAGTTGAACAAGCAATAAATTAACATCCGTGTTTGGAGTATCCGTAAACTGTTTTCAATGAGCTGAATCTGAACAAGCGATAAATTAACATCCATGTTGGGAAGCATCCATAAACTGTTTTCATGATTCTGGAAGTTGAATAAGCAATAGATTAGCATCCATGTTTGGATAATCCGTAAACTGTTTTCAATGAGCTGCATCTGAATAAGTGATAGATTAACATCCATGTTGGGAAGCATCCGTAAACTGTTTTCATGATTCTGGAGTTGAACAAGCAATAGATTAACATCCGTGTTTGGAGTATCCGTAAACTATTTTCAATGAGCTGAATCTGAACAAGCGATAGATTAACATCCATGTTGGGAAGCATCCGTAAACTGTTTTCATGATTCTGGAGTTGAACAAGCAATAGATTAACATCCGTGTTTGGAGTATCCGTAAACTGTTTTCAATGAGCTGAATCTGAACAAGCGATAGATTAACATCCATGTTGGGAAGCATCCGTAAACTGTTTTCATGATTCTGGAAGTTGAATAAGCAATAGATTAGCATACATGTTTGGAGAATCCGTAAACTATTTTCAATGAGTTGAATCTGAACAAGCGATAGATTAACATCCATGTTGGGAAGCATCCGTAAACTGTTTTCATGATTCTGGAGTTGAACAAGAAATAGATTAACATCTGTGTTTAGAGTATCCGTAAACTATTTTCAATGAGTTGAATCTGAACAAGCGATAGATTAACATCCATGTTGGGAAGCATCCGTAAACTATTTTCATGATTTTGGAGTTGAACAAGCAATAGATTAACATCTGTGTTTGGAGTATCCATAAACTGTTTTCAATGAGCTGAATCTGAACAAGCGATAGATTAACATCCATGTTGGGAAGCATCCGTAAACTGTTTTCAATGTATACTGGTAGTTTGCTAATATTATCCTGAAAAGGGTAAAGTATTAGCTGAAACACAAGTTATGTTGTATGAAATGTGTTGCACCCCAAAATTTGCCCTCCCATATTCTTCAAGAAATTGCCAAGTCAAGTCACAAAATTCCCCAAGGGTTGTGCAGTTCAACAGTCTCCTATACAGTCAAAACTAGGGTTTGTGTTCTGATCAGGAAAACAAAGTTTTCAAGGGCCCAATCAAGTCTCATAGGCTTACAAATGTGGTCAAGCATCTTCATATCAAGTTTCAAGGCATTCAGCTCAAAATTGCACAGTCAAAACCCTAGATTGCACTACAGTCAACTGTAGGGGCAAAATGGTCATTTGGCAGTCAAAAGTTCAAATTTTTGGTCAACATATCATTTTGAAGCCACAAACATCATTTGATCAATGCTTGATCATGATTCTCAAAATTTGGCTCAGAAATCATCAAAGATGCAAAAGTTGCTATATTTGGACAGCTGAAAAAGTCAACTGAAATTGACCAGGGCATAACTTTCACATGGATTATCAGAAAAATTCCATCCAAAGCTCATTTTGAAGAGAAAGACATTTCCTACAATTCATCTTCATATTCCAAGTCCAAGAAATTCTCTCACAAAAAGTTATCAATTTCAACATTATAGGTCATTTTCAAAAGTCAACAAAAAAGGACTTTAAGTCAAAGGCCATAACTTGAGATTGGTAAATCAAAATGACATGGGACCAAAGGCATTGGTTAAAGGACTCAAAGACCTTTCCAAAATGTCAAATAACATGTGAAAAGCTTAAATATTGAGCAAGTTATGCCTTGTGGAAGTTGGGAAATTTTTAGGAATTTTGAAAAGTCAACATTGATGCAAACGATTCAAAATTGCTAATGGGCCCATTTTTCTTCCAAGATTCATCATTCCAAGCATGTGCACGACCACTTGGCCCAAAGGGAAGTATTTTCTCATTTTTTATTTATTTATTTGAATTTTTATTCATATTAATTCAATTAAATCAATTAAATATGTGGAAAATATCTAAATGAATCAAATGAATCTTTTTATACATGTTTTAAACTTGATATTTCGTGCTTAGCCAATTATGGAAAGATTTGGCTTGATTGAAACCTAATTGATACAAAAACCATGTGAAAAGATATGAAAAGGATTCTTAAGAAATCAAATATTGAAAACAATAAAAGCAATGGATTTTGATCAATCTTTTTAACCTAATTCATTCACTACATAACCAGGAACATAAACCTAATTGCATTAGACTAAAAGCTGCGCATAAGAGGCCATTACAAACTTGAAAAATTGCTTGAAAACTCAAAAACTGAAATCAACTTTAGGAGGCGATTGAAAGCACAACAACGATCCCAATAGCTTCCTGAAACCTCACTGAACGTGCTCCAATCAAAAACAACAACAAAAGCTCCAAGAATTGGTACCTGTGACTCGAACTGTTTCAAAGAAATTGCAGAATCGTGCATCATAATTCACGCATCTTTTGCATCTTTTATTGGTGGATTTATATTCATTGTGATGTTTTAAAACTAACCATCATGTTTAATTGAGTTTTTGTGCTATATACGCGATGATACCATGTTTGAGATTCTAGGGTTTGCAGGTTTTAAATTAGGGGTTTTCAGACCAAGCAAAATTAGACCATCACAATGCCATCATTAGACTCAGCGCGTTTGGACGAGGAAAATCCATGGGTCGCGCTCAATTTATGAGCACCCAGCAGCTAATCGTTATTTTCTTGTAGGTTGTCTACAGCAACGCTTAAAAACCGTTGCTTCATATCTTCATATTTCAGAAAAATAAAACGGAGTGGAGAAGATGATGACGTGTGGGGCGAGGAGTGGAGTATTCAAATTTTCGCGCGATTTCAAGTCATAGCTTTTTTTCCTTTTTATAATATTTGTTAACTATTATATGTTAAAACGTTTGAAGTGGCTCAGTTGGCAGGTGTTGAGCGTGGTGACTTCCAAGACCTGGGTTCGAACCCCAGGTCTGCGTACTCTTCACATTATTTTTCCACAGGAATTCATATACATTTTCAATGTCAAGGCACAGCGTATACCTTCATCATCCATCCACCCACGTGTCTATCAGGAGCAAACCAAAGGCTGGGATTGAAGATGCACCCTAAACCCTAGTCCACGCACAACATGCTTGCACAAAAGTCAACGGATTTCAAGCTTATTGGGCCCAAACTCTTGGATCCACACCTCCATATTGGGACTGAACCCCTCCCTGGTTTGCACATATTTTATTTTATTTTATGCATTGTTTTATTATTTGTTTTGCTTTGATTTAATTAATTGTTTTTTTTACAAAAATACAAAAATGCCTAAAAAATCAGAAAAGACCCAAAATATAATAAATTTATTATTTTAATTATTTTCATAAATAAGTTAACATGTAAATTAATTTAGTATTAATTTAGGTTGCAACCTTAGTTCTTTTCATAATAAAACATAAAAAATATAGAACTTAGGTTTAATTGATCATTTTTGTTCCTTAATTTTTTTTCCTTTTTTCACCATAATATTATTTATTTCATAATTAAATTGTACATAAATAACTTAGGGAAAACTAGGTTAAAAACTTCTAACATTTTTTTAATAAGTTTAAAAATAAATAGAATTAGGGTTTGACATTTTATTTTAATCTTCACTAATTTTCTTCTTCTTTTAAATCCTAAAAAACATAAAAATACCAAAAAACATTTAATTTTAATTTTAATTCCTCATTAACTTTAAATTTTGCAAAAGGGTCCAACGCCCATATTTTTAATTGTTTAATTTCGCATCTTTATTTTATTTCATTTAAATAATTATGTATCTCTCCCAAAGCCGTGTAAACGATTGCTCGCACTTTTATTTCTTCCGCTTTATTTACTTTCCGTCAAATCGGGTCCGGTTTAATTTTGGCGATGTGGACCCGCGCCTTTGTAATAGCTTTAGACTTATTTTCCCGCAAACTTTTAAATTGTTAACAAAAGCATGAAAGAATGTATGGACTTAAAATAAAATCAAGCGTAGATCACAATGAATATGACAAGACAAATATCAATGAAAACGACACACGAATCACACACACCACCCCTAGGGTACGCCTCACTGTTGCCTTTCGAAAGGTGATCGTCGAGTAGAGGACGTCTTAGTAAGTCCTCATGATCCGGGAACCTGGCATGAGGGTAGCTTCTAAGGTGTCTTCCCATTGCTCCGGTGATCACCATGTCCCTAAAACTCGAATTGACCCGAACACCTCCAACGGTGGTGCTACCTACCTCTCAATGGTGGGATGGCACTACTTTAAAGGACATTTACACAGACGAATTCCTTAGGGTAGGTAGGTTCTCAAGGATACTTGCTCTAATTTCAAACGAAAAAGACTTTTCACACCAACACATTTTCAAAAGCTTTCAAAGCAAATTTTTCAAACACTCTGACGTACGAGTCGAACTGAAATTTTTCAAAGAAACTTTTTAAACCCACATTGAAAAGCAAACAAACATTTTTGAAAACACATTGAGCAAGTATCTAAGAGCCCATGGATAACCATGGATAGAAAGGGTGCTAACACCTTCCCTTTCTATAACCTACCTCCCGAACCGAGAGCAATCTCTATAAGGAATTTTTCTGTGCTTTTGTCCTTTCCATTTGGAGAAAATAAAAGACGGTGGCGACTCTTGCTTCCGCGACATTTCGCGAACCAGCGTTAAACAGTCAGTTCCAGATCCACCGATCACAGAACTGGCGACTCTGCTGGGGATAAAACTTAAAGTGGGGTGTACCTTAGGGCTAGGTCACAATTATGTTTTCAATTGTCTTCTTTGCTTGCTTTACTATTGTGGGTTGCTTGGGAGTTCTATAGATCCTAACCCGGATCTGGGGATACCTTTCTTAGAAAGTAGCAACAAGGCTGTGAGGGAACTGTGCGGGGTATACCGACATGGTTGAAACAGTCTGCTACGTTGATGTGGCACTTTGGTGTGTACCGGTAACCCTTGAGTTCAGTCAAGGAGAGTACGGGGCCTCCGCATGGTGTCATGAAGCATCAACAGACCTTAGGAACCTTAATTGAACTATCTTGGCCTCTTTAGGGTAGTGAGATAACTGACTTTGGTGCAGTCTGAGGTTGGTTGATACTCGATACTACACTCAATTGAGGGTTGCTTTCCTGGAATATTTCGGTCGCCAGTTCAGTGGCTAAATCGAAACGATGAACAATGAAAGCAATCCCGTGATATTGGGAACCTTAGAACCCGGTTACTTTGATTAGGACAGGTTGAACCCACCAACTTCAAGAGGGTACTACCCAGACCCCATGCTGGCCTTAAACCTTAAGGGCTTGACTTGTGTGCCTTGTGTGCCTTACATGTTTGTCTTTGTAAATATCTGTGGTGTGTTTAATCATAGCATCATGACATCATCCAGCATCATATGCATTGACTAACCATTTCAGGGGTTCGAATTTTCATCTTTGTTCTTGTTTTGTAGGACATGGAAACTGTTCGTAGAAAGACAATTCAAGTCAGTCTTGTAAGGATCCCTCCTCAGCTTAAGGAGCTTATATCCAGGATTCCCGAGAACTCGTCATTCAGTGAAAGGCATGGAAGCCTCATCAGCTTGGTCAACACCAACATTGAGGAAGATATGATAAAGGTTATGTTCCAGTTCTTTGATCCTCTGCATCACTGTTTTACCTTCTTGGACTATCAGTTGGTACCTACATTGGAGGAGTTCTCCCGGCTCCTGAAGATCCCTATCCTTGATCAGCTACCCTTCAACGGTACAGAAAAGGAACCTAAGCTGGAAGAGATTGCTAAAGCCTTGCACCTACAGTCACCTGACCTCAAGGGACATTGGGAAGTTAGAAGTGGTATCAAAGGGTTCTTAGCCAGGTTTCTGTTTGAAAAAGCCCTTGAATGTTGGAACTCCCTTGACTTGCAAGCTTTTGAAGAAGTGGTATCCCTCCTTGTCTATGGTTTGGTGTTGTTCCCTATCCCAGATCAGCTCATTGATATCAGTGCTGTCCAGATCTTTATGTCCAGGAATCCCATACCTACGTTGTTGGGGGACATCCTCCACTCATGTTACACTCGAACCATGAGAAAAAGAGGTGTCCTTATGTGTTGCACTCCCCTCCTGGGAAGGTGGTTTATTTCGCACCTTCCGCAATCAGTCTTGAAGAATGAGCGGGTTCTGAGATGGTCACAACGGTTGATGACTCTTACACATGCAGATATACATTGGTGCCCTAGGTCCAGAGAAGATGTCACTATCATTGATCGTTGCGGGGAGTACCCTAATGTTCCTTTACTTGGAATCAGAGGAGGTATTACTTATAGCCCATGTCTGGCTTGGAGACAGTTTGGTTATGCTCGGAGGGATGGTCCTCATGACATGTTAATTCCTGACATAGTTTTTGACTTCGACAATGATACTCAAGGACTTCGCCAGAGATTTATCAGAGCTTGGAGGATGCCCAGTAGGATAGACAGCAAGACACTGGGGCACAGGAACTCCATCCCTTTGGAGCCTTATCTCAAATGGGTACGCGCCCGCTCTCAGAAGTTAGTGATGCCTTATCCTCACATGCTCCCAGTAATCAAAGAACCTGTCTTGGAAGGGGAAGTGTCCTACACTATTCAGCACCCTGATATGCCCACATCCTGGGAAGAGATGCAGAAGAGCTGGATCCAGCTTAAGGAAGAAAGGAATTCTCTTGAGACTAATCTGCATGCCAGTGAAAAGAAGGTCCTGGAGCTCACTCGCCTGTTGCGTGAGGAGAGGAATCTCAACACTTACATAGCTCCGAAGAGGATGCGCAGTGTATTTTGGGATTGATTTGATTTTTGTACTTTTGGCCCATGAGGCCTTGATGTATTAAACAATGATTTCTTTAATGATAACGTGTGTTCCTTTTTGTCTACAACAAATTTGAACTTTCGAACCCTTGAATGCATTGCATACGCATTTCATACATCATGTGCATAGCAGGTTTTTCCACTTTTCAGGTTGCTTACAGTTCTTCGCTGTTTATTTCAGCATCATGAATCCCGAATCTGCATCAACCGAGACATCAATCAAGGCTCTTCAGGCGCAGAATGCGCAGTTTCAAGAACTAATCAAGGGTCTGGCTAAAGGCCAAGAAGAACTGAAGGCTATGCTCCTGAAGAAGGAGAAGAAGAAGAAGAGGAGAACTGTTCTGTTCAACTCGGGCCGAAGGTTTGGCAATACTCTGCAGCATGAAGAGGCGGGTTCTTCTGTTGGCAAGAGTCCTTCTCAGGCAGAAGTAAAGGTTCCTAGTCCGGTCGTCTCCGACAACGAGACAGATTTTGATGAAGAGCAGTACCCTCCAGCAGATGATAGATATAAACAACTGGAGGACAGGTTGAAGGCTATGGAGATTCAGCAGGCACCTGGGCTGGATTTCGGAGATCTGGGTTTGTCGACTGGTGTGATTATCCCGCATAAGTTCAAAGCACCATCCTTCTCCAAATATGACGGGGCATCTTGTCCCAAGCTGCATTTAAGGTCCTATGTTCGGAAAATTCAGCCGTACTCTGCGGATAAGAATTTATGGATCCACTTCTTCCAGGAGAGTCTTTCAGGGACTCATCTCGAATGGTTCTATCAGCTGGATGGGACCAAAGTTCGTAACTGGGAGGAGTTGGCTACTGCTTTCTATAAGCAGTATCAATATAATGCCGACCTTGCCCCCACACGTACCCAACTCCAGGGTATGGCGTTAGGTGCAAGCGAAGGTTTTAAAGAGTACGCCCAGAAGTGGAGAGACCTGGCTGGCAGGGTGCAGCCACCATTGACTGATCGGGAGCTGGTAGACATGTTCTTGGGGACCCTATCTGGGCCATTTTTCAACCATCTGATCGGGAATTCTTCTGCTGGTTTCACTGATTTGATTCTGACCGGAGAGAGGATTGAAGCTGGGCTGAAGTCTGGGAAGATTGCGAAGGGTGCCTCATCTAGTTCGGAAAAGAAACCATTCAAAAAGGAGTCTAGTGCCGTGTATGGTTCCAGGAAATCAGAGAGACCTGAGCACCGCCAATCTGTCAGTGCGGTGATGATTGCTAAGCCTGCTGCCGCTCCTCGGCCAAACAATTCCCAAAGGGCTGAAAGACCCCGGAGGGAGTTTACCCGGTTAAACATGACCCTATCACAGATTCTGCCACAGTTGCTAGCCACCAACTTAGTGACTGTCAGGGAAGCCCCGAAATTCCCCAATACAACATCTCCCAAGTACAACCCGAATGCTCGTTGTGCTTACCATTCAGAAAGCCCGGGGCACTCTACCGATGACTGTTGGGCGTTGAAGAATAAGGTGCAAGACCTTATCGACGCAAAGGAGATACAATTCGAAGCGCCTGCAAAGCCGAATGTAGTTACTGCCCCTATGCCTCAGCACGGGGTAAATGCTGTTGATGAAGACGTTTATGCTGTTTCTGTGGATGATCTAGCCACTCCTCTAAAGATCGTCAAGAAGAACCTACTGCAGGCCGGTTTATTTCCAGGTTGTAGTGAGGGTTGCCTATTCTGTGTTGTGTCCCCATCTGGTTGTCCCTTGCTAAAGTTAGGCATCCAAAGCTTAATGGATAGCAAGGAGATTCTATTCAAGAAGTCTGTTGTTCGGTTGGTTCCAATGGAAGAAGTTTCTGTAGTGACTATTTTCAGTAATCCGATCCCGGCTCTCCAGAAGAAGCCCGTTCAAATTATGACTGTTGCACCCGTTATTATCACTGTTCCAGGGCCCCTGCCCTATGTATCTGATAAAGCTGTCCCTTGGCACTATGGGGCAGATGTATATATAAACGGGATTAAACAAGAGCTCAACGCTGGCGCCAGCATCTGTGACATCACTGGCCCAACCAAAGTTACCCGCAGTGGCAGGCTCTTCTCGCCTGACATTGCACCGCCTGCTGCCCGAAGACCGCTCCTGATAATTCCTACAAGTACACCTATTCCTGTTGCTGATCAAGTTGTTGTTCCTGCTGCTAACCCGATTGTTTCTCCTGCTGCCGAGTCATCCAATGCTCGGGGCAAGGGAATTGAAGTTGAGCCTGCCCAGATGGAGGCACCCATACCCATAGCTGCTGAGGCCTCCCCACAAGAGATGGAGGAGATTCTGAAGATTATAAAGAAGAGCGATTTTAATGTTGTGGAATAGCTGGGGCATACGCCCTCCAAGATCTCCATGCTCTCTTTATTGCTGTGCTCCGAGGCCCATGCAAAGGCCCTAATCTCATTCCTCAAGACGGCCCATGTGCCACATGAAACCTCTGCAGTCCAGTTCACTGATTGCGTGGCAAGTCTAACGGCAGATAATGGCTTGGGTTTCTCAGATGCTGACTTGACCGCAAAGGGGAGAGACCATAACGATGCTCTGCATGTCTCAATTGAATGCAGGGGCACCACCTTGGCACATGTGTTGGTTGATATTGGGTCATCTTTGAATGTGCTACCCAAGAAGGCTCTGGATCGTCTAGATTGTGAAGGCCTGGAATTGAAACCCAGCAACATCATCGTCAGGGCCTTTGACGGTTCAAAGAGGATGGTCCATGGAGAAGTTGACATTCCGATTCGGGTGGGCTCTCAGGTGTTCGACTCCACTTTTTATGTGATGGACATCCGTCCATCTTACTCTTGTCTGCTGGGTCGACCCTGGATACATAAGGCTGGGGCAGTGACCTCTACCTTGCATCAAAAGCTGAAGTACCCCGTCAGAGGGAAGATTGTCACTGTGCAAGGAGAGGAAGAATATATGGTGAGTCACCTAAACTCTTTCAGATACATTGAGATGGATGGGGAGTTCATTGAGACCCCCTTTCAGCATTTCGAGGAGGTGTTTCCAATTGCAGCAGAAACAACAGAAGCAGGTGGTCCTTTGAAGATGGCTTCCCTGAAGGATGCCAGGGCTGTGGTGCAGAAGGGTGAATGTGCCGACTGGGGCAGACTTCCAGACTTCACTCAGAAGACTGATAAACTTGGGCTGGGTTTTACCTCAGAAGGTCAGAGAGTTATGAGGAAAGCAAAGATCGGAAGACCTCCGGTATTTATTAAAAGTTCAGAAGTGAATGCTGTTGGGGAAGACCATGAAGTGGACGAAGCTGAATTCAACAGCTGGATCTATCCGACGGCCGAAGATGGATTGAACAATTGGAGTGCAAAGGACCATACCCCTGTTACCTTTGTGACGCAGTAATAAATTTCTTTGTTTCGTTATTTTGTAATAAACAATGATAAACTCTATGGCCCGGTGTCTTACCCGAGGCACCGTGGTTCTATTTGTGAGGGCATACAAACTGTCATTTTATACATTATGAATGAAAATCTTGGACGTTTTTCGCATTGCAAATATTGTGTTCCTTTTCTGTCTTTCTTTTCCTTTACATAATTTTCAAAAAACAGCTGTATTTACACACACACTCACTCATACAGGTTCCAATCCACTCTGGATCTCACTGATAACAACTCTGCTACCGCCAGTTATGACTTCGAAAATCCGATCAACTTAGCCGAAGACGAAGGTGAAGATGATTGCGAAGTGCCTGGCGAGCTTGCAAGACTGTTGCTTCAGGAAGAGAGGGCAATTCAACCCCATGAAGAGCCAGTGGAAACAATAAACTTGGGTACCGAGGCAGACAGGAAAGAGGTAAAGATTGGTGCCAACCTAGAGCTCAGCGTGAAGCAACGGTTAACCAAGATGCTGCATGATTATTTGGAGATCTTTGCTTGGTCCTACGAAGACATGCCAGGGTTGGATACCGACATTGTGGTCCATCACTTGCCAACTAAGGAAGACTGTCCTCCAGTTAAGCAAAAGGTCCGTCGGATGCGTCCAGAGATGTCTGAGAAGATTAAAGCCGAGGTCATGAAACAGTTCGATGCCGGGTTCCTTGCAGTAACTTCTTACCCGCAGTGGGTTGCTAATGTGGTGCCGGTACCTAAGAAGGACGGTAAGGTCAGAATGTGTGTCGATTACAGGGATCTGAACAGGGCCAGCCCCAAAGATGACTTCCCCTTACCTCACATTGATGTCCTTGTTGATAATACAGCTCAGCACAAAGTGTTCTCTTTCATGGATGGCTTTTCAGGCTACAATCAGATCAAGATGGCACCTGAAGACATGGAAAAGACTACATTTGTTACTCAGTGGGGCACCTTCTGCTACAAGGTCATGCCATTTGGATTAAAGAACGCTGGGGCAACCTACCAACGTGCCATGGTTGCCTTATTTCATGACATGATCCATCACGAGATAGAAGTGTATGTGGACGATATGATCGCTAGGTCGCAGACTGAGGAAGAGCATCTAGATCATCTACAGAAGTTGTTTGACCGGTTGAAACTGTACAAGCTGAGACTAAACCCGAACAAGTGCACCTTCGGGGTAAGATCTGGGAAGTTGCTAGGCTTCGTGGTCAGTGATAAAGGTATTCAAGTGGACCCTGCTAAGGTCAAAGCTATTCAAGAGATGCCAGTTCCTAAGACAGAGAAGGAAGTCATAGGCTTTTTAGGACGCCTGAATTACATTGCTCGCTTCATCTCACATCTGACTGCTACCTGTGAGCCAATCTTCAAGTTGCTGAAGAAAGATCAGGTAGTACGTTGGAACGATGAATGTCAGGCTGCCTTCGACAGAATCAAAGAGTATCTCCAAGAACCACCTATCCTTATGCCACCTGTTGAAGGGAGACCTCTGATCCTATATCTGACAGTGCTCGACAATTCAATGGGGTGTGTGCTGGGGCAGCATGACGAGTCTGGCCGAAAAGAGCATGCCATTTATTACCTTAGTAAAAAGTTTACCGACTGTGAGACCCGATACTCACTGCTTGAGAAAACTTGTTGCGCTTTGGTATGGGCTGCTCGCCGGCTGAGACAGTATATGCTGACTCACACTACCTTGTTGATCTCAAAGATGGATCCTATAAAGTACATATTCGAAAAGCCCGCTATGTCTGGGAGAATTGCAAGATGGCAAATGATCTTGACAGAATACGACATTCAGTACACGACCCAGAAAGCCATCAAGGGGAGTGTATTGGCAGACCACTTAGCTCATCAAGCTGTAGATGACTACCAATCAATGAACTTCGAGTTTCCGGATGAAAGCATCATGATAGTAACAGATTGTGAAGTACCTGGACCGGATGAAGGACCTGAGCCAGGATCCCGATGGTCTATGCACTTTGACGGAGCTTCTAATGCTCTGGGAAATGGTATCGGTGCCATAATCATATCTCCACAAGGTACTCATACTCCACTCACTGCCCGGCTGTGTTTCAATTGTACCAACAACATGGCGGAGTATGAGGCGTGTATCATGGGTCTTCAAGCTGCGATCGACCTAAGGATCAAATTTCTAAGTGTCTTCGGAGATTCCGCTCTGGTGATCAATCAGATCAACGGAGAGTGGGATACGAAACATCCAAACTTGATTCCTTACAAAGAATGTGTGTTGACCCTGATTCCCCACTTCACCGAGATAACCTTTGAATACTTTCCAAGAGAAGAGAATCAGTTAGCGGACGCGTTAGCTACGATGTCTTCAATGTTCAAGGTCAAATGGGATAATGAAGCTCCCCGAATCATCATCTGGAAACTGGACGAACCGGCATACTGTTGTGATCTCGAAACTGAATTGGTGACTGAGAAGCCTTGGTACCACGAAGTGAAGAGATATCTGGAAGCTCAAGAATACCCTGAAGGTGCCTCTGTCAATGATAAGAAATTCCTGAGGAGGTTCGCAGCCAAATTCTTCCTTAGCAACGGCATCTTGTATAAGCGAAACCATGATTCAACCTTATTGCGTTGTGTGGATAAGACTGAAGCAGAAAGGATCATGGAAGAGCTACATGAAGGGACCTTTGGTACACATTCCAGTGGGCACACAATGGCAAAGAAGATCCTACGGGCAGGATATTATTGGTCCACAATGGAAGCTGACTGCTACCAACACTCCAGGACATGCCACAAATGTCAGATCTATGCAGACAAGGTGCATGTTCCTCCGGTTCCCCTGAATGTTCTGACTGCGCCTTGGCCGTTTGCAATGTGGGGCATAGACATGATTGGCGAGATCAAACCTACGGCGTCTA
This sequence comes from Vicia faba, assembly GCA_948472305.1. Lineage (NCBI taxonomy): Eukaryota > Viridiplantae > Streptophyta > Magnoliopsida > Fabales > Fabaceae > Vicia > Vicia faba. Next base: position 1,343,593,890 of record OX451739.1, on the reverse strand, counting down.
ATGGACATCGCTTCATCCTAGTGGCGATCGATTATTTTACAAAGTGGGTTGAGGCAGCATCCTATGCTACGGTAACCAAGACTGTGGTGGCACGGTTTATTCGACATAACCTGATCTGTCGGTACGGCGTCCCTGAGCGGATTATTACAGACAACGGTACCAATCTGAACAACAAGATGATCGCTGAGCTCTGCGAACAGTTCAAGATACAGCACCACAATTCTTCTCCTTACAGACCGAAGATGAATGGGGCTGTAGAAGCAGCAAATAAGAACATCAAGAAGATCGTGCAGAAGATGACAGTGACTTACAAAGATTGGCACGAGATGTTACCGTTCGCTCTGCATGGGTACCGTACCTCAGCTAGAACGTCAACCGGGGCAACTCCTTTCTCTCTGGTTTATGGCATGGAGGCAGTCTTGCCGATCGAAGTACAAATTCCCTCTCTCCGGATAATGAAGGATGCAAATCTGAACGAAGATGATTGGATCCAGACACGACTTGATCAACTCAATCTCATTGATGAAAAGAGACTTGCTGCTATCTGTCATGGTCAGACGTATCAGAAACGAATGATCAGGGCATTTAACAAAAAGGTCAGACCACAGGAATATCAAGTTGGGGATCTGGTAATCAAGCGAATCATCCTTCCTCAGAATGATCCAAGGGGCAAATGGACCCCTACATACGAAGGGCCATTTGTGGTTAAGCATGTGTTCTCAGGAGGAGCAATGATATTAACCAACATGGATGGTGACGACCTTCCTCACCCCGCCAATGCAGACATAGTTAAAAAATACTACGCATGAAAAAAGACCCGCTAGGCTGACATGCCTAGGCAAAAATTAGGGCTTCCCGTCGAACCAAAAGGGTTCGGGCAAAATGAAGAGATGAAAATGAAAAAATCTGTACACCCGGCAAGTCGAAAACCTGAAAAGGCGGCTTGGGCAAGAATGGGTATCCCGGTGGACCGAAAACCCGAAAGGGCGGTCCAGGCAAAAATTAGGGATAAAAGCGTAATACTATGTCTCATTGGATCACTTTGCATCCAGAATCCGGTATCTACATCAAGTTCAGACGGCATCGATCAGTCAGCTTCACCTTCAACCAAGGTCATCAAGTGATGAGACGCTCAGAGTCATAAAGACAATAGCAGAGTTGAAACCCAGTGGGATCATTCATATTTCACACAGCTGTTTTATTTTCTCTTGTACAAAATTTGTATAAAACTCTCTTGTCCGGCAACGTTCCTCTTACTAGGACGTCAGTCTCTTGTATACAAAACGCCTATTCACAGGCCATTCAAAAATCAATACAAATATATTTTCAGTTAAACGTGCCAAGTGTTTTTCTTTTCCTGTTTTGTTTTGCGAAGAACGTCCAAGGTTCAATTTGTGATATATGCATTGACAATAATTTGCTAACTCATAAATATTTGCATACGAAACAAAGGAATTAATTGCAGGTGACACTAGAAACAGGGGCAATAAAGAGTTGTCTGAGCAGTCTAATTGTTCTATCCTCCAAGGTACCAAGGTAGGTTCAGCTAAAGAACATGACCAGCATACCTGAATTCCCCAGAGAGTGAGCCAACAAAAGTGCATTCTTCTCCAAACAGAGCTATCAAATCTCAAGGAAATTGAGTATCCTCCAGTAGATCTCAATACTCCCCCAGCAGCAATACATATATTCAATACAAGCATCCCCGGCAGTCTTGGCTTAAAGATTGTTCCCCGGCGGTATCTCAATATTCAAAGGAATCACTTCCCCAGCAATTCAAAACTCCCCAGGAGAGTCCAATCCGGTTTCCCAAGGAAAGTTGGAGTCCATCTTCCCCAAGCAGTAAGCTTATCCCCAGTAAATTCTGGAAGCTTATCCCCTCGCAGAGCACGAACGCGTCGCCCGGCTTTATTCAAAGAGTTATTTCCTCAATAGGATATAACTGGGTTATCCTCAGCCAAAAGCCACAGAAAGGTCGTCGTCAACGTAGTTCTTTCCTACCCCAGCGAAGTCTGTCAGCACTTCCAATACAGCAAAGACATCCTCAGCAAGCTATCAACAATTCAGCAAGGCATCCCTCTCCCCACAGAGTATTGCCTCCCAGCATGGTCGCTAGAATATCTTTTTCTCCCCGCAGAATCTTCCATTCGCCAAGTTTATTCCGCAACAAAGTCATCTTCTCCTACCGGTATTCTTGCAACTATCATCCCCAGCGGAAGGGAAATCTATTCTTCAACATCAACCCAGGATACGACTTCCCGGCACCCGTCAAGGATTTACTTTCCTAGACGAAACATACATTCATACAATATCACATACATCATTATAGCATGCATAGACGCATCATATCATACAAATCTCATTTATGTTGAGAACATCATTGCTTGATCCATATCATGCATTGCATATGACTGACCTTTACCTTTCAGGAAAGATGCAGTTAAATTCTCAAAACATATTTCAAGGCCTTCTCTAGTTCAGCTAAATCGACCCCCAACAGATTTTTCTGATAAAGACTCAGCAGAAGTAATGGTCCCCTCTCCGACAGTGTGTGAGGTGGTAATTCCTTTTTCAGATGTTTCCCTCTCCGACGATGAGTGTGAGGTGATAGTCTCCTATGGTCCCCTCTCCGACAAGTGCGTGAGGTGGTAATTCCTTCTTCAGATGTTTCCCTCTCCGACGATGAGTGTGAGGTGATAGTCTCTTATGGTCCCCTCTCCGACAAGTGCGTGAGGTGGTAATTCCTTTTTCAGATGTTTCCCTCTCCGACGATGAGTGTGAGGTGATAGTCTCCTATGGTCCCCTCTCCGGCAAGTGCGTGAGGTGGTAATTCCTTTTTTAGATGTTTCCCTCTCCGACGATGAGTGTGAGGTGATAGTCTCCTATGGTCCCCTCTCCGGCAAGTGCGTGAGGTGGTAATTCCTTTTTTAGATGTTTCCCTCTCCAACGATGAGTGTGAGGTGATAGTCTCCTATGGTTCCCTCTCCGACGGTGTGTGAGGTGGTAAGTCCTTTTCAGATGGTTCCCTCTCCGACGATGAGTGTGAGGTGATAGTCTCTTATGTTTCCCTCTCCAACGGTGTGTGAGGTGACAATTCCTTTTCCTATGATTCCCTCTCCGACGGCGAGTGAGGTGATTCCCTTTCAGATTATAATGGCCTATGGTTCTCGTTCCGATCCTGCGAAGATGGTATTTCCCACCAAGATTTTCTCAACGAGCATTGTTGAAGTTAAAATCACCCAAGGTTCTCTTACCATTCATGCTAAGGTAGTGAATACCCCTGGTTCATTCATCATCTTGTGAAGCTCCAAACTCAGCTCCTGTAACCAGTCAGGACATATCTATACCAAGCATCTGAAAACCAGCTCCTGCAACATGTCAGGTATTCATTTTTCTTTTGCAGGTATGCAGGTTCTCGCTGAGGAATCTCTTACGCGATCAACCTCTAAATGGCATCTATAAGCCCATTCCATCATCGCACTGCTACTATGTGAGCGCAAATTTCTGGGCACTCTAGTGTTCAATCATCTTCCACCCTCGGATTACGAAAGGCACGTCAGCCAATCTGCATCCTCAGGTCTAAGAAGATTGAACAGGGGCAACTGTTGCACCCCAAAATTTTCCCTCCCATATTCTTCAAGAAATTGCCAAGTCAAGTCACAAAATTCCCCAAGGGTTGTGCAGTTCAACAGTCTCCTATACAGTCAAAACTAGGGTTTGTGTTCTGATCAGGAAAACAAAGTTTTCAAGGGCCCAATCAAGTCTCATAGGCTTACAAATGTGGTCAAGCATCTTCATATCAAGTTTCAAGGCATTCAGCTCAAAATTGCACAGTCAAAACCCTAGATTGCACTACAGTCAACTGTAGGGGCAAAATGGTCATTTGGCAGTCAAAAGTTCAAATTTTTGGTCAACATATCATTTTGAAGCCACAAACATCATTTGATCAATGCTTGATCATGATTCTCAAAATTTGGCTCAGAAATCATCAAAGATGCAAAAGTTGCTATATTTGGACAGCTGAAAAAGTCAACTGAAATTGACCAGGGCATAAATTTCACATGGATTATCAGAAAAATTCCATCCAAAGCTCATTTTGAAGAGAAAGACATTTCCTACAATTCATCTTCATATTCCAAGTCCAAGAAATTCTCTCACAAAAAGTTATCAATTTCAACATTATAGGTCATTTTCAAAAGTCAACAAAAAAGGACTTTAAGTCAAAGGCCATAACTTGAGATTGGTAAATCAAAATGACATGGGACCAAAGGCATTGGTTAAAGGACTCAAAGACCTTTCCAAAATGTCAAATAACATGTGAAAAGCTTAAATATTGAGCAAGTTATGCCTTGTGGAAGTTGGGAAATTTTTAGGAATTTTGAAAAGTCAACATTGATGCAAACGATTCAAAATTGCTAATGGGCCCATTTTTCTTCCAAGATTCATCATTCCAAGCATGTGCACGACCACTTGGCCCAAAGGGAAGTATTTTCTCATTTTTTATTTTTTTATTTGAATTTTTATTCATATTAATTCAATTAAATCAATTAAATATGTGGAAAATATCTAAATGAATCAAATGAATCTTTTTATACATGTTTTAAACTTGATATTTCGTGCTTAGCCAATTATGGAAAGATTTGGCTTGATTGAAACCTAATTGATACAAAAACCATGTGAAAAGATATGAAAAGGATTCTTAAGAAATCAAATATTGAAAACAATAAAAGCAATGGATTTTGATCAATCTTTTTAACCTAATTCATTCACTACATAACCAGGAACATAAACCTAATTGCATTAGACTAAAAGCTGCGCATAAGAGGCCATTACAAACTTGAAAAATTGCTTGAAAACTCAAAAACTGAAATCAACTTTAGGAGGCGATTGAAAGCACAACAACGATCCCAATAGCTTCCTGAAACCTCACTGAACGTGCTCCAATCAAAAACAACAACAAAAGCTCCAAGAATTGGTACCTGTGACTCGAACTGTTTCAAAGAAATTGCAGAATCGTGCATCATAATTCACGCATCTTTTGCATCTTTTATTGGTGGATTTATATTCATTGTGATGTTTTAAAACTAACCATCATGTTTAATTGAGTTTTTGTGCTATATACGCGATGATACCATGTTTGAGATTCTAGGGTTTGCAGGTTTTAAATTAGGGGTTTTCAGACCAAGCAAAATTAGACCATCACAATGCCATCATTAGACTCAGCGCGTTTGGACGAGGAAAATCCATGGGTCGCGCTCAATTTATGAGCACCCAGCAGCTAATCGTTATTTTCTTGTAGGTTGTCTACAGCAACGCTTAAAAACCGTTGCTTCATATCTTCATATTTCAGAAAAATAAAACGGAGTGGAGAAGATGATGACGTGTGGGGCGAGGAGTGGAGTATTCAAATTTTCGCGCGATTTCAAGTCATAGCTTTTTTTCCTTTTTATAATATTTGTTAACTATTATATGTTAAAACGTTTGAAGTGGCTCAGTTGGCAGGTGTTGAGCGTGGTGACTTCCAAGACCTGGGTTCGAACCCCAGGTCTGCGTACTCTTCACATTATTTTTCCACAGGAATTCATATACATTTTCAATGTCAAGGCACAGCGTATACCTTCATCATCCATCCACCCACGTGTCTATCAGGAGCAAACCAAAGGCTGGGATTGAAGATGCACCCTAAACCCTAGTCCACGCACAACATGCTTGCACAAAAGTCAACGGATTTCAAGCTTATTGGGCCCAAACTCTTGGATCCACACCTCCATATTGGGACTGAACCCCTCCCTGGTTTGCACATATTTTATTTTATTTTATGCATTGTTTTATTATTTGTTTTGCTTTGATTTAATTAATTGTTTTTTTTACAAAAATACAAAAATGCCTAAAAAATCAGAAAAGACCCAAAATATAATAAATTTATTATTTTAATTATTTTCATAAATAAGTTAACATGTAAATTAATTTAGTATTAATTTAGGTTGCAACCTTAGTTCTTTTCATAATAAAACATAAAAAATATAGAACTTAGGTTTAATTGATCATTTTTGTTCCTTAATTTTTTTTCCTTTTTTCACCATAATATTATTTATTTCATAATTAAATTGTACATAAATAACTTAGGGAAAACTAGGTTAAAAACTTCTAACATTTTTTTAATAAGTTTAAAAATAAATAGAATTAGGGTTTGACATTTTATTTTAATCTTCACTAATTTTCTTCTTCTTTTAAATCCTAAAAAACATAAAAATACCAAAAAACATTTAATTTTAATTTTAATTCCTCATTAACTTTAAATTTTGCAAAAGGGTCCAACGCCCATATTTTTAATTGTTTAATTTCGCATCTTTATTTTATTTCATTTAAATAATTATGTATCTCTCCCAAAGCCGTGTAAACGATTGCTCGCACTTTTATTTCTTCCGCTTTATTTACTTTCCGTCAAATCGGGTCCGGTTTAATTTTGGCGATGTGGACCCGCGCCTTTGTAATAGCTTTAGACTTATTTTCCCGCAAACTTTTAAATTGTTAACAAAAGCATGAAAGAATGTATGGACTTAAAATAAAATCAAGCGTAGATCACAATGAATATGACAAGACAAATATCAATGAAAACGACACACGAATCACACACACCACCCCTAGGGTACGCCTCACTGTTGCCTTTCGAAAGGTGATCGTCGAGTAGAGGACGTCTTAGTAAGTCCTCATGATCCGGGAACCTGGCATGAGGGTAGCTTCTAAGGTGTCTTCCCATTGCTCCGGTGATCACCATGTCCCTAAAACTCGAATTGACCCGAACACCTCCAACGGTGGTGCTACCTACCTCTCAATGGTGGGATGGCACTACTTTAAAGGACATTTACACAGACGAATTCCTTAGGGTAGGTAGGTTCTCAAGGATACTTGCTCTAATTTCAAACGAAAAAGACTTTTCACACCAACACATTTTCAAAAGCTTTCAAAGCAAATTTTTCAAACACTCTGACGTACGAGTCGAACTGAAATTTTTCAAAGAAACTTTTTAAACCCACATTGAAAAGCAAACAAACATTTTTGAAAACACATTGAGCAAGTATCTAAGAGCCCATGGATAACCATGGATAGAAAGGGTGCTAACACCTTCCCTTTCTATAACCTACCTCCCGAACCGAGAGCAATCTCTATAAGGAATTTTTCTGTGCTTTTGTCCTTTCCATTTGGAGAAAATAAAAGACGGTGGCGACTCTTGCTTCCGCGACATTTCGCGAACCAGCGTTAAACAGTCAGTTCCAGATCCACCGATCACAAAATGTATGATGCAATATATGCGTTTTATCAATGTTTATGATATATGAATGTAAAGTATTCGCATGTAAGTTGATGAGAGGTCTTGCTGAGAAAAATAAATCCTGGATAGCTGGAGATAAATAAAATCTTTGACCACTGTCGGGGAAGATAAATCCTAGACCACTGTTGCGGAATATGTGTGTCTTCAAGCTTTTTGACAACCTCTGTGGGGAGAAGCTATACTGTTGGGGAAATCAGGAGTTTGGGTTGTATGCCAATCTACTAGGGATTCCTGTTTTGTGGAGAACTCCGTTGGGGAATCTTTGAAAACTCTGTGGGGAATTGAGAATGAGAATCTTCATTCTGCTAGGGGAACTGGTGCTGAGGAGTCAAGAATGAGAATCTTCGATTTGTAGGGGATTAAAAACTCTGACAAATTTATGCTGAGGGTAAAGAGGGTTCTGGAAACTTTACTGGAGAATCAAAGATGAGAATCTTTATTTTGTTGGGAGTAAAAAAAAACTTTGTGGGGAATAACTATACTGTTGGGGAGTAGCTATCCTACTGGAGAGTAAGCTCAGAACTCTAGGAAAAGCTTATTCCTGCTTGGAAGAAATTCAGGAGCTTAGGTTGTATGCCACTTTGGGAATGAGAATCTTCATTCTGTTGGAAATATCAGAAACTCGGGTTGTATGCCACTTTGAGAATGAGAATCTTCATTCTGTCATGAATATCAGGAATTCAGGTTATATGCCACTTTGAGAATGAGAATCTCCATTCTGTCGGGAATATCAGGAGCTTGGGAGTATGCCAATCTACTGGGGAAGCAAGAATAAGAATCTTCATTCAGGCATTTGGGTCAGGAGGTTGGGAGTATGCCAATCTTCTGGGGAAGAAAGAATGAGAATCTTCATTCTGTTAAGGGTATCAGAAGCTTGGGAGTATGCCAATCTTCGTAGGTTTTAAGGATGAGAATCTTCATTCTTGAGAGAAACAGAATTTTAGGGGCTTCAGTTGTCCATTATTCTGCTGGGGGATTATCTCCATTGAATTTTGGTAACCTCGATCGTCCGTTATTCCGTTGAGAAATCGTCTCTGTTGAATTTTGGGAACCTCGATCGTCCGTTATTCTGTTGAGAAATCATCTCTGTTGAATTTGAAAGTTGGATGCACTACTATCTGGTCGTGGTCCAGGCTTCATAGCTTGAATTTGATTGTATCTTTCCTAAAAGGTAAAGGTTAGTGGCATATATCAAACAATGACGTTCTCAAAATAAATGAGATTGTGTTGTATGATGTCCTGATGTACGGATGTGTAATGTTTTTCAAGACAACCTCTCGCTGGGGAAAATAAATCCCAAACTAGTGATGGAAAAGAGAGTTGGATTCTTCGTCTCTGATAGTGAAAAATTTGGAAGTGAATCAGAATAAATCATTGAGAGATTTATCTAAAATAACAAAACCCGGAATATCTTCCACTGGAATAAGAATCAGGGAGATCTTAGTGTCGATCTGACTGAACCAGAGAAGGTCTTGGACTAACTTTGACTCAAACGGATGATGAAGGAATCCTTGACGACTGCTACTTCAAAAGGTAATGAATGAATCTTTGACGACTGCTACCCCAAAAGGTAATAATAACCTTTACCTGCCGATCAATTTGCATATGTTATGAATATTGTTGAAATGTAATTTGTTTTGGAGAATAAATCCTTGACAAGTGTTGGGGAAATAAACCCATGACCGCTGGCCTGCCAGAGAGGTGAAGAACTTCTCGAGGATTCTTGAATTTCTTTTCAGAAGGATTTTGGAGAGATTCGTCATTGCCCCTAGTATCAAATGTTTGTGGTACTGCCGGGAATCTTGGACCGTACACAACCCTTTGATGAGATTGACGTTCAATGCCCCAAGTGATGGAGATGGAGACTTTCCCCAAGCTACTCTGCAATTGAGAGATTCCTTGAAATCCTGACTGGGCTTCCCCAGGTTAACTAGACTTTGAGAGATTTGTTGAAATCTTGATTGGACTGCCCCAGGTTTACTGGACAATGCCATGCCAAGTCCCCTTTAGGAGATTTTTGCAAAGGAAGTGTCATTCCACTTGAAGTGATTTTGTTCACTGAGAGAGCTTTCATTCATCGGAACATTCACTGTGTGAATTTCTTCGCTGTCAAACAAGCCATATGCAAACGATGATATTCAAATAATGCAACGTTTATGCTTGTCTTGAAATTTTGAAAAATGTATTTTTCAGCAGAAAACTTTTATAAGACAAATCCAACACAAGATTTAGAGCAAAGCCTTACAGGAGTCAGGATACCTTTTGTAACAGTATGCTTTCGAACTAACCCATGCTTCAATTAGGACTTTTGAAGGATTGTAACGTGGCTTGGTTCACGGTTTAAGAAACAAGGGATAAAGGCTCAAAGTATATTTGTACCCACCCGCTCTTTGTGATGTTCTTCAATCCTAAAGTCAGTTAATTGTGCGTCGAACTCTATTCGAGTTTGGAACGACGTTTTTGGTGATGGTTCATACAAGTTGAATTTGTTGGAAGGCAGTCATTTTTGCAACATTTTTCATGTTGTTGAGGATTTGTAGTGACCTCTTTCTCTTCTTTTTTTGTTATCCCTAATTTTTGCCTGACTGTTCTTATTTTTTGAGATTATAGTCACCGGGATGCCCCAGCTTTCTTAAGCCTCCTTTGTAGGATTTGACTCAATGGGCTTTTCTTTTTTGAGAGGTAATAACTGCTTATGAGATAAGGAACTATCGTTATCTTTTGATTCCAAAGGAATGTTTTTGATGTCATTCTTGTATTACGAACTGAGAGTTTGCGGCTAAGCGCATGTTTTGAATTAACTGAGAGACTACCATGCCCCAGGTTTGATTAAAGGTTTCAATTTGTGTTTAAAACAGAAAACTTATACTTCTTTGGCTTGAAGGGGTTGACTAGGGATTATCTTCCTTATATCTCCAGTGTTTAGGATTTGAAAGAAACGCATGTACATCGTCAGCAAGGTCTATCCAAAAGCATAGTGTATGAGATTATGGCATTGTTTTCGTCATCCTCCCTCTAAAGGCTTGTAACTTTTAGCAAGAGTTAAATGTCATAAAGAAAGTAGAAAGTATAGTTCAAGAATAGTGAAAACGAATGGATGAATTCAAGACAAACATATGCAATGCATTAATGAAACAGAGTTTGACATCAACAGATAATTGTTTGAAAAACAAAAGAAATTACAACTTGAAAATTCAAATGAAACAAAAGCCTCTTAATTCGAACTTGTCATTTCAGGTGGAGAACCCTCGGCGGAAGATTTTCATCTGGCCATCCTGTGTGAATTCCAGTACTCCTCTGTCAATCAAGTCTTGGGTCTTGTTTTTCAAAGCCCAACATTCGTCGGTGTCATGTCCAGGACTATAGGAGTGGTATGCACATAATGCATTGGGACGATAGCTAGGAGCAGAGGTATTGGGATTCCGAAGAGGATCCTTTAATACAGTTATATTGACCTCCAACAAGCATTCCAGTACTTGAGATAATGGCATGTTAATCTCAGTGAAGCGCCTTCCATATGTATTTTGCTTACGCCGATTACCCCGTTGGTGTTGGTGAGGTTGTTGTTGGGCTTGTGACCCTGAAACAAGCTGGGGAGACTTTCCCTTGGCTTCTTGTCTCAAAGGAGGCTGAATGGTGACTTTATCTTCAACCCTAGTTATTTGCTCCACTTGGTTACATCCATCCTGATGCAGTTTGTTGATGAGGACCTTTAGCTCCTCTTGTCCTTGAGCCAGGTTTTGAATGAGAGCCATATGGCCCACCAGTTGTCCCATCATCTGGATTTTCATTGTTGCCAACTCAATCTGTAGTCCTTCCAACTGATCATTCCTGACGCCGCCTGGATTCCCTAGGATCATGCCCCTTGTGAGGAGAGCTTTCACTTCTTCCTGCCCCTTGGATAGGTTCAAGAACATTTCTTGAAGTTCAGCATTTTGAGCCTGGATATCTTTGACAGTCCTCTCTAGAGCCATCTCTACTGAAATAAACAGTAGGAAAATAAGGAGACCTGAAAAGGGGAAACCTATCATGATACGATGCATGATATGTGGATGTATGTTTTCAAGGATCTCGCGGGGTAAACACAAGAAAATGTTAGAGGTTGAACTTCGGTCAACATCTTTGATTGGAGAACTTTATATTGGTGGATGTCTTTCCACGAGAATCAAGCTCACCATGTCAAGTGGGTCATAGCCCTCGATTCAAGTTGTTGTACTTGATCTTTAATGGTGTTTGTTTAGAGGAAACTCCTCTTGCCCTTTGGTAGACGTCTGGTTCAACGTGACCCTGCATCAAAGACCCTCGAGATCCTTGAAATGGTTATTCAAAATGCTATGGTATGATGTTATGATGTTATGTACAAGTATGCAAAAGCAAGCAAGTGTATATACAAATAGTTATATTTACACAAAGCAGACAAGTCCTTAAGTTTAGGCTTGCATGGAGTTTGTAGGTAAGTACCCTCTTGAAGTTAGTTGGCTCAACTTGTCCTATAAATAATAACCGGGTTCTAAGGAGCTCAATATCACTGGATTATTTTCTGTGTTCATTGTTTCAGTTTAGCAACTTTACTGGCGACCGAAATATTCCAAGAAAACAACCCTCAATGAGTGTAGTATCGAGTATCTACCAACTTCGGACTGTACCAAAGTCGGTCATCTCACTGACCCTAAAAGGCCAAGATGGTCAAGTAAGGTTCTAAGAGTTCATTAGTGTTTCATGACATCACTTAACGGCCCCGTATTCTCTTTGATTGACTCAAAGGCTACCGGTACCCACAAATATGTCGCACTAACGTAGCCACTGCTTCAACCATGTCGGTATACCTCGCACAGTTCCCTCACAGTTTATTGCTACTTACCTAAAAGGTGCCCCCAAATCCGGGTGTAGGATTTAAAACAAACCCAAACAAAGAACCCAAAAGTAAAGGAATCAAAGCAAACAAGATAAGCATGTAAAAGTGATCTAAAACCCTAAGGTAACCCCACTTTTAGATGTCCCCGGCAGAGTCACCAGTTCTGTGATACGGTGGGAGAACTAACTTGAGGTTTTGCATTTGTGTTCGCAATTATGCGGTTTAGCAAGAGTCGCCACCGACTTTTTATTTTATCCAAAGGAAAGGTCAAAAAGCACAGGAAATACCTTTGAGATGTTTTCTTGGGTTTGGGGGGTAGATTATGAAAAGGGAAGGTGCAAGCACCCTTTTCATCCATTGTTTTCCATGGGCTCTTAGTTACTTGTTTAGATCACTTGCTTTTGCTTTTCAATTGTTTGAAATGGTGCTTTGTGTGTGTGGTTTTAAAAATGCTTTGAAAAGAGGCCTTGTCTAGGAAACCTTTTAATGATTCTTGTTTGAATATATACAAAGGTGTTTGTCTTTTTGAAAAGATATTTCAAGGTTTGAAAGTTTGATTTGGAATTGTGTTGTGAGGTGTGTTTGAAAATAGCAAGGATGTATTGCAAACTTTTGATCAAGTAACTAAGAGTTGTCTACCCTATTTTACTAAAATATCTTTCCTATGTGTTTTTAACCCTTTTGGCAGTGTTATTTCACCATTGCATTTGGTGAACAACCTTGTGTTAGGATGTTAAACGGGACAGGCGCGGGTCATCGCATACAATCATTGAAATCAACTTGGGAGACGCTCTAGCAATTTTGTAAGAGACGAGATCGTTTTATCAAAGGCAACATCGAGGGTCATCGAGGGACTACGATCTTTGTTTATCAAAGGGGTATTTTCTAAAGTGTCTCATATTCGAGGGACATGATTGCATTTCCGAGGAAACAAGCGAGGTTACCCTAGAGGTGCACGTGTGAATTATGTTTGTCGTTTTCATGCATTTAAGTCTTGTATTAGGTTCATCTAGCGATTGATTTTAGATTTTTGCATACAAACCCTAATCTCTAGTCATGGCATATTTGAAAGCATAAAGTGCGAGAATTCAAAGTCTAAGCTATTACAAAAGTATCCGGGGATGGGGGTACAAATTATTACAAATGGGGATGAGTCTCACAAGAATAATAATATCCAAATATCAAGTGTTACAACCAAATCGATTTGTCGCAATTCAATATAAAGCTATAACAAAACATAAAAATAAAGAGAATCACTTTATGAAATGCATGTATTTATTAACTTGAAAATAAATAAATAAAAATCTATTCTAAAAAAGAAAGATTAAATATTTTATTATTCTTATTTGTATTCTATTAATTGAAAAAAGTTTAAAGGAAGAAAAATTAATTAAATTAAAATTCTATTATTTACGTATTTTTATTAATCAATAAAAAGGGTTAAAGAAAACTAAAATTATTTAAATCAAACTAAATGTTCTTTTTCTAGGTATTTTATTAAATGAAACAAAATCAATTAATAAAAGAAGACAATAAAAATAACTTAAGAAAATAAATATTATTAGTGTTATTATTAAAAAGAAAACAAATTAATAAAAATGAATTAATTAAAAAAAGAGTATTTGTTACTTAACAAAAAGAAGAATGGACTTAGGGTTTTAAGGGGAGGACAGGCCCAATGTTTTAAGTTTAATGCTGAAACCAGAAGAAAAAAACAAAAGAGGGGGTATATTCAGAAGAAACGCTTGGGCTTTGGCTTGGATTGGCCCAAATGCACAAATTTTGTAACAATCAGAATTTAGGGTTTGAAAGAATTAGGGTTTGTGTGAGAAATTGTTGTCACAGCGGTGCCGCTTGCTCATTCTTCCTCTTCATCTCTCTCAGGCAACGATGCTCTGATCTCCCCCTCCTACCTAAGTCACCGGAGCGCCACCCCTACTCTCTATCCTCTTCCTAACATACAAAGGTCTTGATTGCAAAATGGTACATTTTGTTCTTCTCTGAGTTTTACAGTTTTTCAGTTTGGTGCTTGATTCGCATGCTTGTCCAGTTTTGTTTTTAATCCATGGTGTTTACATGCTTGAGATGCAGTAAGGGTTTGAGAAAAACGTACCTTGATATTTTCTGGAAAGAAAAATGGAGAGGAGAAAAGATTGAGATGGAGGCGCTTCCTTGGAGGCCGAAGGTACGAGGAAGAGAGTGATGACAAGCTTCGCTTCTGGTATCTCTTGAGATTTTATTATTGTTTGTTGATTTGTTGATGATGAAACGTTTCTGAGACTTGATTGCTTCTTGATTTTGTTGATGATGATTTCTCTGAAACTCTTGATATTATTGGTAGTTGTTTCTGAAATTCTCTTCCTTTTGAATGTTGATGATGATGTTCTGAAACTGATTTTTGTTGATGTTGAATACAGTTCTGAAACTATGTTTTTGTCGCTTCTGAAACTCTTTTCCTCTCTTCTTGGATGTTGATGATGAGTGCAGCTCTGAAACTGATTTTTGTTATTGTTTCTCTTCTGATTTGAACTGTTACACAAGTTGTGGTTTTTGGATGTTGAGTTTGATGACAGGTTTGCAATTTGGTAAGCTTTGGTTGATGTTAGTTTGGCCAAACAGATTTACAGTTTGTATGGTTGTCGCTAGCAGGCTTGGGTTGATAGCAGTTTTGCTATGGTTGCTAGCTTGTGCAGTTTGGCAAGCTTGGCAAATTATGCAGGTTACAGTTTGGCTAGGTTGTTTGTTAGCAGGTTTACGGTTTGGCTGTGGTTTGCTTCTGTTAGAAGGTTTACAGTTTGGCTGTGGTTGTTTTGCAGTTTGGAACTGCGGGTTTGTGGTGTTTTTGATTCGCAGTTTGGAACTGCAGGTTTGTGGTGTTGAAACTGTTAACAGTTTTTGTGTAACTTGGTGATTTGTTGTTAGCTTGGTTGAGCTTTGTTATGCGGGTTGGGAGTTTGTTATGTTTTTTGTTTGATAACAGGTTGGAGAGTTTTTTTAACTGTTGAGTTTTTTGGCTTAGCTTCAATGCTCTCTCCCTCAAACTGTTATGCAGTTTGATAGTTTATATATTTCTTAGACTTTTTTGTTTGCAACTTGTGACAGCCTGCTTTTTCCAAACTGTAAACTTTCACCAAAGGTGATATCTTTCTCTCTTTCTCTCTCCATGAAAAAAAGTAATTTTTGCTTTTCTTATTGTTCTGAAAAGTTGCCTGTGTCTGGAAAATGATGATAGCTTATGACAAGTCTTTTGGCTTGTGATTTGGTTTTCCTCTGCATTTACCTGTTATACTTTCTGCATTGCATACTTTCTGCCTTCAGTTCGTTTTGTAACTCAATTTGGCACTTTACTTGTGATGTTTGGTTTGATTACTTTGCATTCAGTTTGCCTTTGGTTTGTAATGCAGTACAATTTTGTTGTTTTGGAGCCTTGCTATGTTTGCATAACAGTTTGCCTTAGTTGCTGCAATATTTGCCTTTGTATGCTTGCTTTTGTACAACATGTTTCAGTTTGGCCCATGTTTGCATTTGAACCAATTGTTTTTGTATGCTTGCATTTGCACTTTTATTTTTCTCTTTGTGAAGCAAGAAGAGCAATCTTCTTGTGATTTGCAAAGAGAAAAATAAAAACATGATGAACAATAGCATTCTGATTCCGGACAACAAACTTTAATGATGACCTTTTTTATTTCTTTTTCATTTGAAAATTCTTTTCAATTAACTCTACTAATCTTCTTTTCTTTTGTCTTTTTCATGTGAGCATCAATTGGATGATAGAGGAAGCAGAGGAAGCAAGAGACCTTGAGCATGGGGGCAATGGCAGTTTAAGAGGCTTAGGCTTAAACTTAGATTAGATAGATAGATTTTTCCATTAATTGTAACATTTGTTTTTTAAATACTATAAGTTGTAAAACTTACAATATTCAAATAATAAATTATTTTTGTAACAACATTTGGAATGAATGAAGAAAACTTTTATGAGATCATCTGATAATCCAATAAAAGTTTCTACTGTCAAATAATCATGCCATTCTTTCTTCAAGTCTTCACTGATTATTTAAGATTCTCAAATCAAAATAATTGAAACTGCATTCCAGCATTTCCAATACAGATAACTTAAAATCCAAGTAATCCCAAAAACTCTGTAATCTCATAACCTTGCATCAGTATTCCAATCACAATACGCATTGTATAATAAACAAGCAAGCATTCCATTAACCGGCAAACATTTCATTCCATTAACGAGCAGATGTCTTGATATTCCAAATAACAGTCTCAACTCCTATCTCTTATCCCAGATAATCAGGCCTTGAGAACAACCAGTTAACCTTTCAGCAAACTTGAAAAAGTGAGAAAACAATGTAATAGTAAACTAAATTTCTGAGGATTCAATTTCTTCTGAGAAATGCAAGAGAAACCCTGATTCTTGATTTACTGCCAAAGAAAAGTCTGTTTGATCGATTCCTGAGCCAATCTTAAAAATCAGAGAAAACCCTAGGGTTGTGATTTCTTGTGAAAAAGGGAGGGCAAATTTTGGGGTACAACAGCTGCCCATGTTCAATCTTCTTGAACCTAAGGAGTTAGATTGGCAATTTTGCCATTCGCGATCAAAGGTAAAAGATGATTGGACACTAGAGTGCCCATAAATTTGCACTCGTCAAAGCATAGTTGAGGGAATGGGCTTAAAGATGCCATTTGGAGATGTGACAGAATCTTGTCGGAGATGGGCTTAAAGATGCCATCCAAGGACGTTTGTTGAACTGTATGTTGTAGGTGAAATAATGAGTATTAGAAAGGTATCCATGTCTGGAACGTCTCTGAGCTGGGGGTCTGAATAAGCAATAGATTAGCATCCGCATTTGGAGAATCCGTAAACTGTTTTCATGAGTTGAATCTGAACAAGCGATAGATTAGCATCCATGTTTGGAAGCGTCCGTAAACTGTTTTCAGAAGTTGAATCTGAACAAACGATAGATTAGCATCCATGTTGGGAAGCATCCGTAAACTGTTTTCATGATCCTGGAGTTGAACAAGCAATAGATTAACATCCATGTTGGGAAGCATCCGTAAACTGTTTTCAATGAGCTGAATCTGAACAAGCGATAGATTAACATCCATGTTGGGAAGCATCCGTAAACTGTTTTCAGAAGTTGAATCTGAACAAGCGATATGTTAGCATCCATGTTGGGAAGCATCTGTAAACTGTTTTCATGATCCTGGAGTTGAACAAGTAATATATTAACATCCATGTTGGGAAGCATCCGTAAACTGTTTTCATGATCCTGGAGTTGAACAAGCAATAAATGGTCACTAGAAATGTCAGAGTTTGATATCCAATACGAGAGCATGAAGGCCCTTAAAGCCCAAGTTCTGACCGACTTTATGGTAGAAATGACCTCATCGCCTATCCAGCGAGCGGAGCCCACTAGTAGACCATTTTCGGGGACAAAGCTAGGCACGACAATAAAACTCGTACCCGCGGCTACCCACCCGAACCCGCTCCGAAGTTGACGGGGAAAACCCACTTTGATTAGGTTTGGGTTTTCCCTGATTACAAAATATGGGAACGGGTCAGGTAATAGGGACACTAGTACCTGCCCTGTTTATTTTATTAAGTATATTATTATTTAGTTTCGATAATTATGAATATTAAATATGTGGTCAATATTTTGATAATTTGATAATTTGATTTGTATTTATTATTTAAAATATTTGAAATATATGTATTAATTTTTTTGAGATTGTTTTATTTTATTATTTATAATGTAATTTGATTTTGGAAAAATAAATATTTCTATTAAAAAAATTAATTTCACTAAATGGATGTTGACGGGGCGGGGATACTCGAACCCAGCCCGAACCCATTTGGGACGAGTTTGGATTTTAATTCTCCATCCCTATTTGGATTTGAGGCGGAGAACGAAGATTATTTGGGGATTCGGGATTGGGTTTGGGAGAGGTGAAAATTGCCATGCCTAAATGAACCATCCAGCTCGATAGGAAGCGGTGTAGGCATCATTCTCGAGAATGGGGAAGACATCCTAATCGAGGTCTCCCTCGCCTTATTCTTCCCGACTTCAAACAACCAAGCCAAATATGAAGCCTTTCTCGTAGGGCTACGCCTGAACGAGGACTTAGGCAAACTGGAAGTAAAAATCTTCACGGATTCTCAGCTCGTCGCCTCTCAGGTACAAGGAGACTATCAAGCCAAAAACGACAACCTCGTCGAGTACTTAAATCTAGTTAAAGAAAAAATGAAAAAGTTCGTTTTCGTAGAAGTCAAGCATGTTCCTCACGAGCACAACACCCGAGTGGATATCCTTTTGAAACTCTTGAGCACAAGGAAAAAGGGTGGAAACAAGTTCGTCATCCAGGAGACTTTCTTTCCCCCAAGCATCGAAAAACCCTCCACGAAGCTCGATATAAACACCGTCGAGGACAACGACTGCTGGATGACCCCGATGTACTGTTACCTCGCCATAGAGGAACTGCCTTCCTATCAGAAAGAATCCAATGTAACTAAGCAAAGAGACTGCTCCTACGTCTTAATCAAAGACAAACTCTACATGTGAGGATTCTTCATCCCACTCTTGAAGTGTGTTAAGGAGATCAAAGTCCCCCACATCATGCGGAAAATCCATGAAGGAATCAACGCCCAACACTTGGGAGGAAGATCCCTAGCACGGAAGCCCCTACGAGAAGGATACTACTGGCCCACCATGCAGCACAACGCGAAAGAGCATGTAAAAAATGCGATAAATGCCAACTCCATGCAGATATGCACCTGACACAACCTAACGAACTTAAGACTTTATCGTCCCCATGGCCCTTTTCCTGGTGGGGAATGGACATCTTTGGTCCATTCACCGAGGGATCATACCTGAAAAAGTATTTGATTGTCGTTGTCGACTACTTCACAGAGTGGATAGAGGCCGAAGCCCTCTCCAAAATCATGACAAAAAATATATTGTGTTTCTACAATAGGAACGTGCTTACCCGATTTGGTGTACCTCAAGCTCTCGTCACCGACAACAGAACATAATTTATGGACATAAACTTCCAAGACTTAGTCGTCAAACTAGGTACCAAGCAACATTTCATATATGTCAAGCACCCTCAAATGAACAGGAAAGTTGAGGTCGCGAACAGATTAATCTTACAAGGACTAAAATGACGAATGGGTGATGCCAAAAAATGGTGGGTCAAGGAGATACACAGTGTACTTTAGGCCTACAGAATGACACCACACTCGACCACGGGGGAAACTCCTTTCCGACTAGCCTATGGAATCGAGGCGGTAATCCTAGTGGAAATCAAAGAGCCATCCAGGTGAACCAAATTTCCCCTCGACAATGAGAGGAACGACGATGCCTTAAGAGAGAATCTCGACCTGGTAGAGTAAATTTGGTTGGGGGAAGTTCTCCATGAGGCCACATTAAAACAAAAGATAACTTTGCGTCACGACGACAAAGTCATAAAACATGAGTTCCAAGTCAGCAGTCTAGTCCCGCGGAGAAATCAGAAAAAAATTGCACGAGGGCAAACTCGCTGCAAACTGGGAAGGTCCTTATCGTGTCCTAGAAAAAACGGACAACAAGGTCTATTACCTCGAAAACTTGAACGGGGAATAACTTACTCGATCATGGAATGCAGAAAAGTTAAAATAGTATTACAGTTAGTCCTAACAATACTACATTTAGGTCTAACAGCCGGTGTGCCATGTTCAATAGGTAACAGGGCACGCCCAACCATGAAAGTGTGTTATGGTACACACACAACATCCCAAACCTGAAACAAGAAGGCGGCTCCCACTCATTTGACGAGTGGAACCTTAGCCTGACGGGGATACCTCAACCGAACTCCACCATTGCAGTACCGGTTAGGCAGAACACCCAGCTCGTGATGGGAAAGTTCACGTTGCAGAATCAGGACCCTGACCGTGGTCTTAGTCCCGTTATCAAGTGGAACCCAACTTCGTTCCTCGACATGTTCCCTAAACAGTCAAGTGCTAATTCTACCGAGCAAGAATCCTCACGCCTAAACAAACTATATTGCAAATATAAATAACGATGAGGAAATTAAGTACTTAACAAACCAACATGGAAGCATACAACCAATAACATTAAAAGCGCCGACCACGAAGGCTGATATTATTAAAATATTATAAAAAAATAGACAGAGCCCAATATCCAAATTGCAAAAAATAAATATTGGCACGCAGGCCAGTCAAATACCATGAATCAAACGTCTCCTTCCTCGTCATGCGAGGACCCCTTTTCGACATTGAAACCCTCTAGAGCGATTATCTAGCCATAAACTACCTGGTGGAAAGGCCCAATCCCGTCGGTGACAAGTCGAACCCCAGGTTTAAGGAGTTGGAGTTGCTCCACTGCATCGTTGAAACCCATCACGAGGGTATCAAGGCAATCTTATTTGAGTACCCAAAGACGGGAAATCAACTCATCCCGGGTCATTAGGATTTTCTCCTCCTTGGTATCCTTCTCGGCAGGCGTCGCAATAACTTCCAACTTGGTCACTTTGGCCTGGAGGCTTTCGTTCTTCAAGGTCACTATGGCCAACTTTTCTTTTATATTGTGTATGTCCTCGTGGAGCCCAATCTAAATTTGGTACTTTTCCTTATGGTGTGTTGTACCCCAACATTTTCCCTCTCATGTTTTCCAAGATCTTACCTTTGCATGGTGGTTACAAACACTTGATTAAGGAAAATAAAACTTTTGGAGATATTCCAGTGTCTTTTAATTGGCACCTGAACAGGGTATTTCGATTGGCATCTGAGCAAGCTTTGATTGGGCACTGAATTTCCTTCGACGTAATCCTGATTCACAAGCTTCGATTGGGTGTTGGGCCTCCTTCGATCAAGTTTAATTCACAAGGATTCGATTTCACATTGGCTGCTTCAGGCTTGCCTTCGATTCATAAGACAAGAACTTCATACATGTCTGCTTCATTTCACAAAGCAGTAATCCCCTGCAGGTAAGATTAGATTGGACATCTAAGGATCCTTCGATCAAACTTTGGGTCCATAAGTATCATTCCATCAGTGCCTTCCCTTCAACTTGCCTTCAGCGCATAAGGTAAAGACCCCTCTTCATGCCTACCTCCATTTCACAAAGCACGAGATTGCTACATTATGAACACGTTGGTGGCCCATTCGAAGAATGCACAAGGCATACATCTGGGTTATTCGAAAGACACACGAGAGGGCCATTCGAAGAATGTACAAGTGTTCCATTCAAAGGAGACACATAATTATTGAAAATAAGTTTGTCTTAATCTAACTTGCTTGCTGGTCCAAGGGCCAACATGTTGCCAAGCCCAAGCCTCCTGTACAATTGCATTCGAAGGAGGTAACGAGAGAAGTTTCAATTGGCCAGAAAGTAGTTTTCGTTTGGGCTAGTTTCAGATCAAGCTACCAAGATAAATAAGAGCTCAATTGAAGAAGCCCCAATGATAAGAATTAGAGTCATTCGAATGAGGCAACTCTGGGCCAATCGAAGAAGCAAGGCTTGAGGGAATTCGAAGGAGGCAGACATGTCCAGGTTCATCCCCAGACCCAAAAGGGTAGGAATCCCTCAAAAACAGAAATATCTTAATGTGTCTGATTTTGCCTTTAAATCCTAGTTAATGGATGTCCCTTGCCATTTGCATGCATATCATATCCCTATAAATACAGGCCTAAGGATACATTGTCAGGGGCGGAGAAAAACCATAAAAAAGAAAGAGACACTCTTGCCACACTCATACTACCAGCCAGACGCTGCATCACACACAATACATATTACCAATCGAAGCTGCAACTTTTTTGGCCTATACACACATCATCTAGGAGAAAACCTTACATCCAGGTACACACACATTGCCTCATACGAGCCACGCGCATACTGCAAGAAATATACCAAAGCTGCTAAAATCGAAGCATACTTTGCAAGCCATCTCTATCCAAAACAAAGCATCCCATTGGTAACAAACCTTCGAACTTAAATTCATCTCATGCGTAATTTAATTTTGATTGTTGCATGACATATTAACACTTTTAGGTCATTCGATTTGTATTCAGAGTTAAGGGCCCGGGTTTGACACCCAGGTCCGCATTTGTTTTTACTCTAATGTCTATGCTGCAGATCTAGCCTAAAACAGACCAATGCGCACTGGATCGAAGGTCCTGCATCTTTATCTTGCTAATGCTTGTCTTGTAGATTCGGATCGAAAAACCATGTTTTTCCCTAGATCGAAGAGACAACTTCTTCCACTGGATCGAAGGGTAATCCCCTTCCTTGGATCGAAGGACTCTTCTTTTTTGTATTTTTATTTTTTTTTTGTTTTGTTTATTTTTCCTTAATGGTTTTCCTCTTTAAATCAACATTAAATAAATAAAAATCACAAAAAAACATTAGGCTAGTATTTTATTAACAAAATTAATTTTGTTAATTAATTAATAAATTATTTTAACCTTTTTTAATTTAAAATTGAATAGACTTAGGATTTTAATTCAATTTCCTTTCATATAAGCAAAAAACAGACAAAAAGATTTTATTCTTAGGACTTAGACGTTATTTTCAATTCGCGCGTATTTATTTATTTTTGCACTTTTCATATTATTGTAACTGCTCATGGGTTGTAATAGAATAACTAGGACATTTACTGCTTTATCCCCCTCATTCTTGGACATGTAATTAATCCCCAAAATCATGTAATAGCGTATGATTTACATTTCTGCATTTTAAATTCCTACAAATTATTAACTGTTAGATGTATGTTAATAGGATTGCATGATAAAACTAATAATCAAACGTTAGCAAACTTAACACAAAAGACAAAAATAACAGAATACAACACATTTGCACATATACACCTCTAGGATACTCCAACTTTAGTTGCCTTTGAAAAATAAAGTAGTCATGTCCCTCGAAAGTAGGGACGCTTTAGAAAAGACCCTTAAATAAAAAAGATCGTAGTCCCTCGATGACCCTACAGTGTTGCCTTTCGGTAAATGATCTAGTCCCTTAAACAAAATTGCTAAAGCGTCTCTATATGTTGCCTTTATGATTGTACGATGACCCACAAATTTCCCTTGTGCATCCAAACAACTATGGTTATCTACTCACTAATAGTAGGCTAGCCTTGTCTAAAGGAAAGGAGGAAAAGAACGACCTTTTGAGTAAAAGTAGATAGTTGTTAGATGCTTGCTCAAAAACAAACTTTCACACTTACACAAAAACAACTTTCAAAAATATTTTCAAATGCTTTATCAACACTCTTGAGGACTGATACAAGAGTTATCATAAAGCAAGTTACCGCACTAAGGTGATTTCAAAATACTTTTCCAAACACACAAAGCACGAGTTATTTCAAAATGAGCTAAGCATCTAAGAGCCCGTAGAAAATTACGGATGGAAAGGGTGCTAACACCTTCCCTTTCCATAATCTACCCCCCTTACTCAGAAATAATCTCGAAAGGTATTTTTCTATTCTTTTCACCCCTTCCTTTGTTGGATAAAAGAAAAGTCAGTGGCGACTCTTGCTTATCGCAATATTTGCGAATACAAATGCAAAACCAGTATAACAGTCGGTTCTACCACCGTATCACATGGTGGAATAGATCATTCTCCGACTTGGTCACTTCCGCTTCAATAGTTATATTTCGGGTCTGCGCTTTCCTAAGCTCTTTTAACATACAGATCTTCGCGTCATTGAGGGTTATAGTGGTCTCCAAAACCCTCATCACAACAGTCGCGTCCTCGGTGAGTGTTTTTCTCCTAGCCACCTTGTCAACAGCCAGGATGGCCTTCGACTCTACCTTATGGAAAAATAGAGAGTTATCCTCGTTGAAGATACCAAGGGGAAGCAGAAATGTCTCCCCTATTGACCCACCAGTAAGATCGACATGCTCAGTGTCATCCCCACGCGACTGTTTGGAAGGATTCTCTTGAAGGTTCTGACTCCCCCGAGGCAAAGAAGTTGAAACGACCAGGGTGTTATCAGTCCTCGCCTGCCCTTGGATTTGGGCGACACGACTTTTCAATATTTTTTAGCACCTCTGCTGGACACTATCTTGACCATACACTCATGGAAACTCGACATATGACACATCAAATAAAGAAGAATGGTTAGCGCAACAAGGAAACACAAGCACACACTAGTTGCAAACACACTCCCTACCTAAAAGTCTCAAAGCTTTTTCCTCGTCTGCTGTCAAAATAAGATTCATGCTTTATTCACGCACTCGGCAGGGCATAAACCCTCAATAAATGACATGATCTTCCCATGAGCGAGCTGGTCCTCAACGTCTAACTCGCTGAGCTTCACAATATATATGTGTCAATCCCTTTGTTGAAATGACTCCTCTGCCATTCAAGAGATAACTTTGCTCGAAACCTTGTCACCTCCCTGCCATCCTCCAGCTCGACCACATGGTCATACACGAAGTTCAAAACTTCCCCCGAAAGGGGCTTCACAACATAATATATCTTATTAAAGGAGCAAACAGAGTTCATATACATTCTAAATAGCTTCCTTGGATGCTTGAAGGAAACCCATCCATGTCGTCCGTTGACAAACTGCATCTGAAAATGGAAAACTCTAAAAAAACAAGGGCAGTATGGCACCAATCTCGAGATAACGGCACACGGGCTCAAATGCCCACACAAATGCGAGCGCATTTGGATGAAGTTGAGAGAGCGCCAACTCCAACCACATAAAGATCTCCTCCTAGAGACCACTGAAGGGTAGGCAAATTCCGCCTCTTTAAAAGCAAATCCGTACATCGGGAAACACAACCCCAAGAACGTCTAGCAGATCCGACTGGTTAGTTTCGAGCACAACGACGTCCAGGATGCATCAGTCCCTTCTTCTCGGTCCTCGACAATATTAAATGTGTCAGAATAGTTGAGGGAAAATCTCGAGGAGATCTCTAAGGTATTTTCCCCCTCCCAATCCAAATTACACCTGGCACTCACATTGGGCAGATTAACTTCAACAAATTGTTGGGCCACTTTACTTGAAAAGTAGGGGAAACAGTGAATTTGACGGTAAAATCAAATCCAACCTTCCACCACATATCAAGTGAAAGGGCGGGGATTGGCTCAAGGATACTTCTAGACCAGGGCCCTTGTTGGCGAGCGTAGTAACACGGGGATCATATCCTCGATAGGAGATGTAACTATTCACGCGAGGATCTCTGCGATGCCACAACGAGCATGCATTTACCTTTCTTCCGGGGAGAAATCTCCCCATCACAAAACCCAGCGGAAGCCCATGAGTCCTAATCGGGAAAATCATGAGCTTCATCGGAAACCTCATAAGACTCATAGGAAAATTCATACATTCATCGGAAACCTCATTAGACTCATCGGGAAATTCATGCCCTCGTTGGAAACCTCAAGAAAATTTCTGAAAAACTCATACATTCATTGATAAATTGCTAAAAGGATTCATGGTCACCATAATTTCTAACAAGAAAATCCTAAAACCAGCATAGGGACTGTGATACGGTGGGAGAACTGACTATGGTTTTGCGTTCGTATTCGCACTTGTGCGGTTGAGCAAGAGTCGCCACCGACTTTTTATTTTATCCTAATGGAAAGGTTAAAAAAGCACAGCAAAAACCTTTTGAGATATTTCGTGGGTATGGGGGGTAGATTATGAAAAGGGAAGGTATTAGCACCCTTTTCATCCATGGTTATCCATGGGCTCTTAGTTACTTGGTTTTTTAGATCACTTGCCTTGATTTTTGATTGCTTGAAAATGGTGTGTGTGTGTGTGTGTTTTTGAAAATGTTTTGGAAGAAGATGCCTTGTCTTAGGCTAACCTTATAACAATTCTTTACTCGAATATTTTACAAAGGCGTGTATCTTTTCGAAAAGATGTTTCAAAATGTTTTGAGAGTTTGTTTTGAAAGTGCTTGTGGAATGTGGTTTTTGAAAAGAAGGCAAGTATTTTTGCAAGTTGATCTCAAGTAACTAAGAGTTTTGTCTACCCTATTGTACTCAAAGGTTTTCTCTATGTTTTCAACCCTTTTTAACAATTTTGTTCCACCATTGAATTTGGTGGACAATCTTGCGTTTAGGATGTTTGTTCGGGACGGGCGCGGGTCATCGTATGGACCATGAATGCAATGGTGCCAAGTGTCTTTGGCAATTCGCTTTGAAGGGACTATGATCATTCCGTTTAGGCAACATTCGAAAGCGTCATCGAGGGACTTATGATCATTTGAATTTGTTTTGCCAAAGATACTCGACGTGCAAGCATGGCCCATTTTGGAAGGCAACATGTGGGATTACCCTAGAGGGTGCAAGTGTGATTGTGTATTGATTTCATGTATTTGTCTTGTATTAGGTTATCTAGCGTTTGATTTCATGTACATGCAAACCCTAGGTCTAACCATGGTATAATTGAAAGCGGTAAATCGCGAAAATGTAAAATCTACGCTATTACAAAATAAGTATCCGGGAGTGGGGGTACAAATTTACAAATGGGGATGAGACTTTAGGAATGTAATGTCCAATAAGTTACAACCAAATCGAATCGATCAAATATAAATGTAACGAATATACAAATATAAGCAAATGTGTATAGGAGCAATGTATTGTATGGTGTAAGTGCACGTGTATACGTGTATGTATATTTGTATATGTAATTATTTACAGGCGCGACAATGTGAATTTAAGAGAGTATTATCAAGTATTGTCTAACCTAATGGAAATAATTAAATGTTTATTTAATCTTTGATTTGTGATCTTGTATTTTCTTTAGTATGTACAAAAAAGAATGTTTTGATTAAATGTTCTAAGTTCTAATTATGTTATGTATAAAAATGTATCTTTATTTATTATATACCAAAAGTATGTTTTAAATAAAAATCAAGAATTAAATTAGAAAAAATGTATTTTTATTTGTTATGTACAAAAAATATTTTAATTAAAAGAAAAAGGTATTTTCAATTTTAATTATATGGTGTAATAAAAAAATGGTTCTTTATTTGTATGTACAAAAATGATTTAATTAAATGTTTTAAAGTTATGTATATATTAAAAAAAATATATATTCTAAGAGTGTTAAAGTATTAATGTTCAAATATTTATTTCACTTAAAAGAAAAAGGAAATGTTTTAATACTTAATATATTGTGTCAAAAGAATTATGAATATGTTATAAAAAAGAAGAATTTAATATAATGTTAATTTTGTAAAAGAGCATAAATTGTTTTTTTAGAAAGAAATTAGAAATGGGCCAAGGGAGATTATGCTGGCCCAAAATAAGAGAGCAACAGATGGGGGTG
The DNA here is from genome assembly GCA_948472305.1 of Vicia faba. NCBI lineage: Eukaryota > Viridiplantae > Streptophyta > Magnoliopsida > Fabales > Fabaceae > Vicia > Vicia faba. The sequence goes on along the minus strand of OX451739.1, from coordinate 1,343,566,408 downwards.
TTAATGGAAATTCATTGGGCTTCAGGCGTTGGAAAAATGTGTTAGGCCCACTCGTTTTTGACAAACATTTTAGGGTTGGATTGTTTTGTGTTCAAATGGGATTACGCTTAGGGTTTGTGAGGCGCGCCGCTCATGGGGGTTTCGTTCATTACTTCGTCTTCTCCAATCGTTCCTGAGTGCAATCTCCTCTGCCTAGCCACCAGTGCCTCCGCCTCTTTCTCCCTTCCTTGGTTCGGTGAAAATGAAAGGGAGGTAATCGTCCTTACTTCGTCTTTGTCTAGCGCGTTTTTAGAGTTCGTTATTTGCATGTTTATGGTTTACTGCTTCTTCTTGATTAACTGCTTGATTTGATTTCTTATGTTGTTCGTTATTGATTTTATTGGAGGTACGTGAGAAGGGATGAAAGAAAAATGTCTTACCTTTACTGAAGAGGGGAAGGAAGAAGATGGAGGTGCTTAGGAGGCTCAGCGGTGAAGGAAGATGGCGCGATGAGAGCTTTAACTGGTATCTTTACCTTTTTTTTGCCAATTTAGGGTTTTATGATGAACTGACTGAAAACCCCTTTTTGAAAATTCACTTCTTTCTTCTTCTCTCCCTGTGTACTCGTTGCTTATGTTGCCTTTTACGCTTGCCTTTGAATGCTTTTGAACGTATGCTTTTAAATGTTGCCTTTAATGCTTGAGATGCATCTTTTACTTGTCCCTGAGTTGCCTTCTGAGATTGATGTCTGTGTTGCCTTTTGATTCGCTTCCTTTTACTGCCTCGACACCTTTGGATTGCCCTGTGATGAATTTTCTGAGGGCCTGCCTTGAATGTACTTCTTGTTGGTTGCCTTTGGAATGTTTATTGCTTTGATACTTTGCCTTGAGTTGCCTGTTTACTTCTTCTTTGCCCCATGATGAGCCTAGGGTTCTGAGGGCCTGTGGGTTAGCTTTGGATGCTTTGATGTTGCTTCTGAACGATTTACCTTTTGAGTTGCCTTTTGAAATGTGATGGTGTTGGTGTTTAGGCAGGTATGATACTTGAACAGGATTGGTTATTTTGAATGTGATGATAGGCAGGTTATGGGTGTTGAAACTGGCCTTTAGCTTTGAACTTGGTTTGAGCTTATGGCTTGGAAATTTCACAGGCTTTTTGCTTTAGTGGCTTCAGGCAGGTTATTTGAGCTTGATAGTGTTTTTGCTTAGGCAGCTCTCAGGCAGGTTTGAGGTCTTTACTGGTTATCTGTTAGGCTTGAGGATTTTTGACAGGGTGAGGCTTGAGTTTGAATGATATTGGTACAGGTTATGGTTTATGCCTTGAAGGTCTTGAAAATGGTATGGCTTTTGATACTTAGGCAGGTTTTTGCTTAAGGTTTTTGCTTAAGGTTTTGAAAAATGGTAAGGCTCTTTGATCTTTTCTTTTGACAGGGTTCTTGAATGGCTTTTTTTGAATGGCTTACAGGTTATGCTTCTTCTGGTTTTAGTTGACAGGATCCAAGGTTTTTTTTTTAGACGGGCCTCCTGGTCGATGGCTTGTGTTTTAAAACTTCACAGGTTTCTGCTGAGGCTTGACAGGTTTTTTTTGAATCTCAGGCCCTTTGCTTTGACAGGGGTTTTATCATTTTTTTGAATGGTTTACAGGTTATGGTTCTGCTTTTGATTTAGTAGGCCTGCTTTTGTATATCTTTTCTGTATTGGTTCTTCCTTTTATCCACTGTGTTCAGCTTTGGTATATGTTATCATGCCTTTCTGCCTAAAGCCTAAAAACCTGCTGTCTTATCTCTCTTCTTCTTTCTCTCTCAGTACAGTTGCATTAAATAATATTATGCTTTGTACTTTTCTTGTTCTGAAAGGGCCACACCATTTGGGAAATGATGAAAAGAAAATGGCTTGCTTGCATATCACTTTTTCTCTGCATATTTTATCTCTTCTTTTGACAGCTTTTGTACTTTTGGATCTTTTCATATCTTTGCCAAATCTTCTTCTTTGGTAGCCTTGAATAGCTTTGTGACACTTTGACAGCAAGTTGGAATTCTTCAGTTTGGTTTGAACTAGGAGTTTGAGATTTTGAACTTATGCAGTTTGACACTTTGCATTTTTTTCAACTTTGCATTCATGATTAGCAAATAAAATTCTTCCCTCTTTGTGAACCGGGAGAAATCCCGTGATTTGCAGGGAGGGTTAACTGATCCCAATCAGTGGCCCTTAATAATGAACTGTCTTTTATTTATCTGTCATTTATTATTTTATCTGCTTTTTGACTTTTCTTCCTTTCTTTTGCAGATGAACATTTGAATGGAGAGGGGTACTAAATGAAGAATAAAGAATTAGAAAAAATAAGATAGTTTTCTTTTTTATTTAAATTTAAATTAATGTAAAATCATTGCTTGTAATTAAATTATAAACAATAATTGTACAAATAATTCAAGAATAAATAAAAGTCTTTATTATCCAATTAATTCTATTTCTTTCTTTATTGTTTATTTATTATTTAAAATTCTTTGAATTAAAAAAATTGAAAAATAAATTCCAATCACTTAACCTCAGAATAATAAATAATTTAAATAAACAATGCTTTAACAATTTGAGCAGTTAAACCTGGTATCTCCAATATCCAAAGCAAAGCAACAGTTAATCAAAACACTGATCAGGCGCATTCCCTTTTCACTGATTTTTACCAACACTGTAAATCCAAACTGCATGGATCCTTTGACTAGTTCAATTAAACGAACGTGAATTCAAACCAAATGCCTTCTTTTACTGATTAATTTAAACAATGCGAATTCAACCCAAATCTCGGAATAACTCGCAAAGTGCTGTGGAATTTAAATCCTTCTGAGAACGTGCCCAAAAAACCCTAATTCCTGATTAAATTCCAAAGAGCGTTCGCCTAATCAAAGTTGAGCCAAAATCAACCAAAACCCTAAGCCAACTGTATGAAACAATCCAGAGCCCTGAAAAATCAATAAAACCCTAATTTTGCTTGACTGACGAAAAAAGTCCGTTTGTCCGATTCTTGAGCCAGTTTGAAAAATCAGGAAACGCCTGAAGCTGCGATCTCTTGTGGAAAAATGCGAGGGCAAATTTTGGGGTACAACAGTTGCCCCTGTTCAATCTTCTTGAACCTGAAGAGTTAGATTGGCAAGTTTGCCTTTCGCGACTTGAAGGTAAAAGAAGATTGGACACTAAAGTGCCCAAAAAAATTTGCACTCAGTGATGTGATGGTAGAGGTGAATGGGCTTAAAGATGCCATTTGGTGATGGGCTTAAAGATGCCATCTGATGCGATAGAATCTTGTCGGGGGATGGGCTTAGAGATTCCATCTGGAAATGGGCTTCAAGATGCAATTTGGTGACTGCAGGTAGGAGGATGGGCTTATAGATGCCATCTGATGCGATGTTGAACTGTATGTCAATGGTGAGTGGACAAGTATCAGAAAGGCACCCATGTTTTGGAACATCTCTGAATTGGGGGTCCGAATAAGCAATAGATTGACATCCATGTCTGGAGAATCTGTAAACTATTTTCAGGAGTTGAGATTGAATAAGCAATAGAACCACATCCGTTGTTGGGAAGCGTCCGTAAACTGTTATCAAAAAATTGCATCTGAACAAGCTGATAGATTAACATCCGTTGTCGGGAAGAATCCATAAACTGTTTTCATAAGTCTTGAGAAGAATCTGAACAAGTGATAGGTTAGCATCCGTTACTAGAGAACCCGTGAACTGTTTTCAGAAGTCTTGAAGTTGAAGAGGAACCGGTGTAGGGTTTCCTGATGATGCGTCTGAATGGATCTGAAATAAGTATCATAATGTTGCCGTGTCCGGGTCACATCTGAACTATTTCTGGATGAAATCTCGGGAGGTGATCTTTGTCTGTCGACTGATCTTACCTGAAAAAGCAAAGGGTTAGTTGTATGCAATGTCATGATGCATGATGCAATGTATGTGACATCAATGTTTATGACATGAATGTGATGAATGCGCATGTAAGTCGATGAGCTATCTTGCTGAGGATAAATGAATCTTGGACGGCTGAAGATAAAAGAATCTTGACCGCTGCCGGGAAAATAAATCCTTGGTTGTTGCTGGGGAAGAGAATTCCTGATGACCTCTACTGGGGAGTTCCAATCTAATTGACCCATGCTGGGGAGGTAAGACTGAGGATCTTCAGCTCGGTGGGAAGTAACTCTGGCGACTTCACTGGGGAACTCAAGATTTACCCTCCCAAAACTCTGTGGGAAGAAGGTTCATTAGTCTGGCTCCGCTAGGGATTGATAATTTGAAGTTTTAGCTTCACTGGGGATAATGAAACTTGACTCTGAGGGAAATTAGCCTCTGGAAGGTTCTCTGGCTGGGGATTGCGAGAGTCCTCTGATTGTTGCAGGTGAAGGCTTGGAATCTGAACAAGCGATAGATTGACATCCGTTGTTGGGAAGAATCCGTAAACTGTTTTCAGAACGTTGAGAAGTGTCTGAATAAGTGATAGGTTAACATCTGTTACTGGAGAACCCGTGAACTGTTTTCAGAGGTCTTGAAGTTGAATAAGCAATAGAGAAGCATCCGTTGTTGGGAAGCGTCCGTAAACTGTTTTCAAAGGTTGCATCTGAACAAGTAATAGATTAACATCCGTTGTTGGGAAGAATCTATAAACTGTTTTCAGAAGTCTTGAGAAGAATCTGAACAAGTGATAGGTTAACATCCGTTACTTGGAGAACCCGTGAACTATTTTCAGAAATCTTGAGATTGAATAAGCAATAGAGCAGCATCCGTTGTTGGGAAGCGTCTGTAAACTGTTTTCAAAGGTTGCATCTGAACAAGTTGGTAGATTAACATCCGTTGTTGGGAAGAATCTGTAAACTGTCTTCAGACGTCTTGAGAAGAATCTGAACAAGTGATAGGTTAACATCTGTTACTTGGAGAACCCGTGAACTGTTTTCAGAAATCTTGAGATTGAATAAGCAATAGAGCAGCATCCGTTGTTGGGAAGCGTCCGTAAACTGTTTTCAATGGTTGCATCTGAACAAGTAATAGATTAACATCCGTTGTTGGGAAGAATCCATAAACTGTTTTCAGAAGTCTTGAAGAGGAACCGGTGTGGGGTTTCCTGAGGATGAGCTCGTGCAAAACTGCATCGGGTTTTTGAACACTTTTGACATTCGAATGCCCCAAGTGGTGATGTAGATAATTTCCTGGCTTGTTACAGGTGTTGGTCTACAATCGGTCGTCCACAGATGTTTCCTGGCTTGTTACAGGTGTTGATCTGGAATTCTTCAGGCGTGCCCTGGCTGGATACAGGAATCGAGTTTGGAAATATGGTCAACAGATATGCCCTGGTTGGGTACAGGAGTCGAATCTGGAATTGTGATAGTTGATAGATATGCCCTGGCTGGATACAGGAATCGAATCTTCAAACTCTTCAGACGTGCCCCGGCTAGATACAAGAATCGAGTCTGGAAATAGTCGTCAACAGATATGCCCTGGCTGGATACAGGAATCGAATCTTCAAACTCTTCAGACGTGCCCTGGCTAGATACAGGAATCGAGTCTGGAAATAGTCGTCAACAGATATGCCCTGGCTGGATACAGGAATCGAATCTTCAAACTCTTCAGACATACCTTGGCTAGATACAGGAATCGAGTCTGGAAATAGTCGTCAACAGATATGCCCTGGCTGGATACAGGAATCGAATCTTCAAACTCTTCAAACATGCCCTGGCTAGATACAGGAATCGAGTCTGGAAATAGTGATAGTTGATTTGTTGGCGGTTGTAATTTCCAACAGGTGGTGAAGGAATGATTGAACACTTTTGACATTCGAATGCCCCAAGTGATGATGAGTCTTGAATCAGATTAATCTGCGAATTGAGAGATTTCTTGAAATCTTGACTGGACTACCCCAGGTTAATTGGATTGTGCTATGTCAATGCCTCTTGTTGATAGGAGATTTGTCGTGGAAGTGTTATCCTCTTGAAGTGATTTTTACTTACTGAGAGAGTTTTCGTTCCTCCGAGCATTCGCTGTATGAATTTCTTCGCTGTCAAACAAAAGCCAAATGCAGACAGTGATTTTCAAGCAATGCAAAGTTTATGTTTGTCTCGAAGTTTTGAAAAATGCGCTTTTAGCATAAAACTTTTTTTTTTATAAGACAGATCAACACAAGATTTAGAGCAAAGCCTTACAGGAGTCAGGATACCTTTTGTAACAGTATGCTTTCGAACTAACCCATGCTTCAATTAGGACTTTTAAAGGGTTGTAACGTGGCTTGGTTCATGGTTTAAGAAACAAAGGATAAAGGCTCAAAGTATATTTGTACCCACCCACTCTTCGTGATGTTCTTCAACCTAAGTTCAGTTAATTATGCGTCACACTCTGTTTTGAGTTTGGAACGACTTTTGGGCGATGGTTCACCAGTTGAATTTAGGGAGACAGTCATCATCTCCTTTTTTCTTTTTCAACATTTTTTCATGTTGTTGAGGATTTTGTCACGACCTCACTATTTTGATTTTGATTTGTTATCCCTAACTTTTGCCTGACTGTTACCGTTTTCCGGGATTACCGTCAGCGGGATGCCCCAGCTTTCTTAAGCCTCCTTTATAGGTTTTGGCTTGGTGGGCTTTTCTCTTTTGAGAGATTGATTGTCTATGTGATAGGGAACCACCCATGTCTTTTGATTCCAAAGGAATGCTTTCTTTTTTGACATCGTTCGTTGTATTACAAACTGAGAGTTTGCGACTTCAATGCGCATCTTCTTGTGAATTAACTGAGATACTACCCTGCCCCGGGTTTATATCAAAGGTTTTGATCGTTTAGAACAGAAAACTCCTACTTCTTTGGCTCGAAGGGGTTGACTAGGGATTAACTTCCTTATAACTCCAGTGTTTGGGAATTGAAAGAAATGCATGTACATCATCAGCAAGGTCTGTTCAAAAGCATATTGTATAAGATCATGGTATTGTTTCGTCATCCTCCCTCTAAAGGCTTGCAGCTTTTTATCAAGAGTAAAATATCATAAAGAAAAAGCATAAGAGTAGTGAAACGAATGGATGAATTCAAGACAAACATATGCAATGCATTAATGAAAACAGAGTTTAACATCAACAGATAATTGTTTGACAGCAAAAGAAATTACAACTTTGAAAATTCAAAAAGAAGCAAAAGTCTTTCAGCTTGAGTTTCGTCACTTCAGGTGGAGAACCCTTTAACGGAAGATTTTCATCTCGCTGTCTGGCATGAATTCCAGCACTCCAATGTCGATCAGATCTTGAATCTTGTTCTTCAAGGCCCAACAGTCGTTGGTGTCGTGTCCCGGGCTGTAGGTGTGGTAAACACAAAATGCGTCGGGATGATAGTGAGGAGAGGAGATATTGGGCTTCTGAGGAGGGTCCTTTAAGGTAAGCAAGTTGACCTCCATCAGGCGCTTCAGTATAAAGAATGATGGTATTTCAGTCTCCGTAAACTGTCTTCCCGACGTTTCTTGCTTACGCCGATTACCCCGTTGACGCTGGCGAGGTTGTTGATGGGCTTGTGACCCTGAAGCAAGCAAAGGAGCTTTCCCCTTGTCTTCTTGAGTGGATGGAGGTTGAGCGGTGACTTGCTCTTCAACCTCAGATGTTTGCCCCAGTTGGTTATTTGGAAGCAGTTGGCGGACAAGAACTCTGAGTTCCTCTTGTCTTTGAGATAGGTCTTGGATGAGAGCCATCTGGCCCACCAACTGTCCCATCATTTGGGTCCTCAATGTTGCCAGGTCGAACTGTAGCTCCGCAAGCTGATCACTCTTGGCATTGTTGGAATTCTCCAAGCCCTTTGTGAGGAGAGCTTTCATCTCTTCTTGCCCCAAAGACAAGTTCAGGAACATCTCCTGCAGCTGAGCAGTCTGGTCTTGGATGTCTTTGACAGACCTTTCTAGAGCCATCTCTTGCTGAAATAAACAACAGGAGAGTAAGGAAACCTGAAAAAGGAGAGACTGTCAAAATGCAATGCATGATATATGGATGCATGCTTTCAAGGATCTCTTGGGGTAAACACAAGAAAATGTTAGAGGTTGAACTTTGCTCTTGGATTGGAGATCTCCGCACCGGTGGACGTCTTTCCACGAGAATCAAGCTCACCATGTCAAGTGGGTCATAGCCACTGATTCAAGTTGTTGTACTTGATCTTCGATTGGAGAACTTTGTATCGGTGGACGTCTTTCCACGAGAATCAAGCTCACCGTGTCAAGTGGGTCATAGCCACTGATTCAAGTTGTTGTACTTGAACTTTGATTGCATTGGTTAGAGGAGAAACCCCTTGCCCCTTGATAGACGTCTGGTTCAACGTAACCCTGCATCAAAAGAACCCTCGAGATCCTTGAAATGGTTATTGAAAATGCTATGGTATGATGTCATGATGTTATGTACATGTATGCAAAAAGCACGTGAGTGTATATACAGGCAAACATATTCACACAAAGCAAAAAAGTCCTTAGGTTTAGGCTTTCATGAGGTTTAGGTAAGTACCCTCTTGAAGTTAGTTGGCTCATCCTGTCCTAAAAATAGAAACCGGGTTCTAAGGAGCTCAATATCATTGGATTGTTTTCTGTGTTCATTGTTTCGGTTTAGCCACTTACTAGCAACCAAAATATTCCAAGAAAACAACCCTCAAATGAGTGTAGTATCGAGTATCTACCAACTTCGGACTGCACCAAAGTCGGTCATCTCACTACCCCTAAAAAGGCTAAGATGGTCAATTAAGGTTCTAAGAGTTCGTTAGTGCTTCATGACATCACACAGCGGCCCCGTACTCTCCTTGACTACTCAAGGGTTACCGGTACTCACAAATATGCCACACTAACATAGCTTACTGCTTCAACCGTGTCGGTATACCCCGCACAGTTCCCTCGCAGTTTTTTGCTATTTACCTAAGAAGGTGCCCCAAATCCGGGTGTAGGATTTACAACGAACAAAGAACCCAAAAGATAAAGCAATCAAGTCAATCAAAGCAAGAAAGTAAAGGTGATCTAAACCCTAAGGTAACCCCACTTTTAAGTTTCTCCCCAGCAGAGTCGCCAGTTCTGTGATACGGTGGGAGAACTGACTATGGTTTTGCGTTCGTATTCGCACTTGTGCGGTTGAGCAAGAGTCTCCACCGACTTTTTATTTTATCCTAATGGAAAGGTTAAAAAAGCACAGCAAAAACCTTTTGAGATATTTCGTGGGTCCGGGGGGTAGATTATGAAAAGGGAAGGTATTAGCACCCTTTTCATCCATGGTTATCCATGGGCTCTTAGTTACTTGGTTTTTTAGATCACTTGCCTTAATTTTCGATTGCTTGAAAATGGTGTGTGTGTGTGTGTGTGTGTGTTTGAAAATGTTTTGGAAGAAGATGCCTTGTCTTAGGCTAACCTTGTAACAATTCTTTACTCGAATATTTTACAAAGGCGTGTATCTTTTCGAAAAGATGTTTCAAAATGTTTTGAGAGTTTGTTTTGAAAGTGCTTGTGGAATGTGGTTTTTGAAAAGAAGGAAAGTATTTTTGCAAGTTGATCTCAAGTAACTAAGAGTTTTGTCTACCCTATTGTACTCAAAGGTTTTCTCTATGTTTTCAACCCTTTTTAACAATTTTGTTCCACCATTGAATTTGGTGGACAATCTTGCGTTTAGGATGTTTGTTCGGGACGGGCGCGGGTCATTGTATGGACCATGAATGCAATGGTGCCAAGTGTCTTTGGTAATTCGCTTTGAAGGGACTATGATCATTCCGTTTAGGCAACATTCGAAAGCGTCATCGAGGGACTTATGATCATTTGAATTTGTTTTGCCAAAGATACTCGACGTGCAAGCATGGCCCATTTTGGAAGGCAACATGTGGGATTACCCTAGAGGGTGCAAGTGTGATTGTGTATTGATTTCATGTATTTGTCTTGTATTAGGTTATCTAGTGTTTGATTTCATGTACATGCAAACCCTAGGTCTAACCATGGTATAATTGAAAGCGGTAAATCGCGAAAATGTAAAATCTACGCTATTACAAAATAAGTATCCGGGAGTGGGGGTACAAATTTACAAATGGGGATGAGACTTTAGGAATGTAATGTCCAATAAGTTACAACCAAATCGAATCGATCAAATGTAAATGTAACGAATATACAAATATAAGCAAATGTATATAGGAGCAATGTATTGTATGGTGTAAGTGCACGTGTATACGTGTATGTATATTTGTATATGTAATTATTTACAGGCGCGACAATGTGAATTTAAGAGAGTATTATCAAGTATTGTCTAACCTAATGGAAAGAATTAAATGTTTATTTAATCTTTGATTTGTGATCTTGTATTTTCTTTAGTATGTACAAAAAAGAATGTTTTGATTAAATGTTCTAAGTTCTAATTATGTTATGTATAAAAATGTATCTTTATTTATTATATACCAAAAGTATGTTTTAAATAAAAATCAAGAATTAAATTAGAAAAAATGTATTTTTATTTGTTATGTACAAAAAATATTTTAATTAAAAGAAAAAGGTATTTCAATTTTAATTATATGGTGTAATAAAAAAATGGTTCTTTATTTGTATGTACAAAAATGATTTAATTAAATGTTTTAAAGTTATGTATATATTAAAAAAAAATATATTCTAAGAGTGTTAAAGTATTAATGTTCAAATATTTATTTCACTTAAAAGAAAAAGGAAATGTTTTAATACTTAATATATTGTGTCAAAAGAATTATGAATATGTTATAAAAAAGAAGAATTTAATATAATGTTAATTTTGTAAAAGAGAATAAATTGTTTTTTTAGAAAGAAATTAGAAATGGGCCAAGGGAGATTATGCTGGCCCAAAATAAGAGAGCAACAGATGGGGGTGTTAATGGAAATTCATTGGGCTTCAGGCGTTGGAAAAATGTGTTAGGCCCACTCGTTTTTGACAAACATTTTAGGGTTGGATTGTTTTGTGTTCAAAGGGGATTATGCTTAGGGTTTGTGAGGCGCGCCGCTCATGGGGGTTTCGTTCATTACTTCGTCTTCTCCAATCGTTCCTGAGTGCAATCTCCTCTGCCTAGCCACCAGTGCCTCCGCCTCTTTCTCCCTTCCTTGGTTCGGTGAAAACGAAAGGGAGGTAATCATCCTTACTTCGTCTTTGTCTAGCGCGTTTTTAGAGTTCGTTATTTGCATGTTTATGGTTTACTGCTTCTTCTTGATTAACTGCTTGATTTGATTTCTTATGTTGTTCGTTATTGATTTTATTGGAGGTACGTGAGAAGGGATGAAAGAAAAATGTCTTACCTTTACTGAAGAGGGGAAGGAAGAAGATGGAGGTGCTTAGGAGGCTCAGCGGTGAAGGAAGATGGCGCGATGAGAGCTTTAACTGGTATCTTTACCTTTTTTTTGCCAATTTAGGGTTTTATGATGAACTGACTGAAAACCCCTTTTTGAAAATTCACTTCTTTCTTCTTCTCTCCCTGTGTACTCGTTGCTTATGTTGCCTTTTACGCTTGCCTTTGAATGCTTTTGAACGTATGCTTTTAAATGTTGCCTTTAATGCTTGAGATGCATCTTTTACTTGTCCCTGAGTTGCCTTCTGAGATTGATGTCTGTGTTGCCTTTTGATTCGCTTCCTTTTACTGCCTCGACACCTTTGGATTGCCCTGTGATGAATTTTCTGAGGGCCTGCCTTGAATGTACTTCTTGTTGGTTGCCTTTGGAATGTTTATTGCTTTGATACTTTGCCTTGAGTTGCCTGTTTACTTCTTCTTTGCCCCATGATGAGCCTAGGGTTCTGAGGGCCTGTGGGTTAGCTTTGGATGCTTTGATGTTGCTTCTGAATGATTTACCTTTTGAGTTGCCTTTTGAAATATGATGGTGTTGGTGTTTAGGCAGGTATGATACTTGAACAGGTTTGGTTATTTTGAATGTGATGATAGGCAGGTTATGGGTGTTGAAACTGGCCTTTAGCTTTGAACTTGGTTTGAGCTTATGGCTTGGAAATTTCACAGGCTTTTTGATTTAGTGGCTTCAGGCAGGTTATTTGAGCTTGATAGTGTTTTTGCTTAGGCAGCTCTCAGGCAGGTTTGAGGTCTTTACTGGTTATCTGTTAGGCTTGAGGCTTTTTGACAGGGTGAGGCTTGAGTTTGAATGATATTGGTACAGGTTATGGTTTATGCCTTGAAGGTCTTGAAAATGGTAAGGCTTTTGATACTTAGGCAGGTTTTTGCTTAAGGTTTTTGCTTAAGGTTTTGAAAAATGGTAAGGCTCTTTGATCTTTTCTTTTGACAGGGTTCTTGAATGGCTTTTTTTGAATGGCTTACAGGTTATGCTTCTTCTGGTTTTAGTTGACAGGATCCAAGGTTTTTTTTTTAGACAGGCCTCCTGGTTGATGGCTTGTGTTTTAAAACTTCACAGGTTTCTGCTGAGGCTTGACAGGTTTTTTTGAATCTCAGGCCCTTTGCTTTGACAGGGGTTTTATCATTTTTTGAATGGTTTATAGGTTATGGTTCTGCTTTTGATTTAGTAGGCCTGCTTTTGTATATCTTTTCTGTATTGGTTCTTCCTTTTATCCACTGTGTTCAGCTTTGGTATATGTTATCATGCCTTCCTGCCTAAAGCCTAAAAACCTGCTCTCTTATCTCTCTTCTTCTTTCTCTCTCAGTACAGTTGCATTAAATAATATTATGCTTTGTACTTTTCTTGTTCTGAAAGGGCCACTCCATTTGGGAAATGATGAAAAGAAAATGGCTTGCTTGCATATCACTTTTTCTCTGCATATTTTATCTCTTCTTTTGACAACTTTTGTACTTTTGGATCTTTTCATATCTTTGCCAAATCTTCTTCTTTGGTAGCCTTGAATAGCTTTGTGACACTTTGACAGCAAGTTGGAATTCTTCAGTTTGGTTTGAACTAGGAGTTTGAGATTTTGAACTTATGCAGTTTGACACTTTGCATTTTTTTCAACTTTGCATTCATGATTAGCAAATAAAATTCTTCCCTCTTTGTGAACCGGGAGAAATCCCGTGATTTGCAGGGAGGGTTAACTGGTCCCAATCAGTGGCCCTTAATGATGAACTGTCTTTTATTTATCTGTCATTTATTATTTTATCTGCTTTTTGACTTTTCTTCCTTTCTTTTGCAGATGAACATTTGAATGGAGAGGGGTACTAAATGAAGAATGAAGAATTAGAAAAAATAAGATAGTTTTCTTTTTTATTTAAATTTAAATTAATGTAAAATCATTGCTTGTAATTAAATTATAAACAATAATTGTACAAATAATTCAAGAATAAATAAAAGTCTTTATTATCCAATTAATTCTATTTCTTTCTTTATTGTTTATTTATTATTTAAAATTCTTTGAATTAAAATAATTGAAAAATAAATTCCAATCACTTAACCTCAGAATAATAAATAATTTAAATAAACAATGCTTTAGCAATTTGAGCAGTTAAACCTGGTATCTCTAATATCCAAAGCAAAGCAACAGTTAATCAAAACACTGATCAGGCGCATTCCCTTTTCACTGATTTTTACCAACACTGTAAATCCAAACTGCATGGATCCTTTGACTGGTTCAATTAAACGAACGTGAATTCAAACCAAATGCCTTCTTTTACTGATTAATTTAAACAATGTGAATTCAACCCAAATCTCGGAATAACTCGTAAAGTGTTGTGGAATTTAAATCCTTCTGAGAACGTGCCCAAAAAACCCTAATTCCTGATTAAATTCCAAAGAGCGTTCGCCTGATCAAAGTTGAGCCAAAATCAACCAAAACCCTAAGCCAACTGTATGAAACAATCCAGAGCCCTGAAAAATCAATAAAACCCTAATTTTGCTTGACTGACGAAAAAAGTCCGTTTGTCCGATTCTTGAGCCAGTTTGAAAAATTAGGAAACGCTTGAAGCTGCGATCTCTTGTGGAAAAATGCGAGGGAAAATTTTGGGGTACAACAGGGACGAAACACTTACTTGGAAGGGAAGGAGTGGACGACGATAGCGACGGCGATAACAACGAACACGAGAGCAGCAGGAGAATAAGAAGAGAGAGAAAATTTGTAATGTTTCAAATAAGCCTCTCATCACTCTTTTATAGACAACCCCGCCACACAGGAGAACATGCGCTAAGTCATCATTGCAAAGGCCTGAGGCTATCGTAGGCTTTAATAATACATTAATTAGCCGTCACACATGGCACACAAAGCGATATGAAGTTTTCTCTTCCAAGACACTGTTATGTATTCCCATGCATCGAGCTCACGTGGCAACTCCCCATGTTCCAATGGTCGGGAACGTGCCCCTAGACTCTAACATTACGCGTCCTGGTTGTCGGGCACATGAGCACCAACCTAGTGATGTTCCTCGCAAGCACATTATCACGAAGAAAACTAGTATCTGGTTACTGTCGAGCATGACCAGCAAGAGGAGACGATTCCACATCGTCGCCTGCGCTCAACTAATTTGACTAAGCTCGCCTCGAGCACAACCTCGAGAAGTTGTCAACAAACCCGCTTTGTCGAGCAAGAATGACATGTCATTTCAGGCGAATTCCCTCGAGAGAATATCCCTGGGAAACACGAAGGAAATTAACGAGCAAAACACTCTCGTGGCTGCCCGCCCGGATGATGGTCGGCCACATCCAAAACCTTTCCACCTCAATACACAAATTGACACTAAGTCATAGTTCATTTGTCTAGGAGAAACGACTTGGGGGCTCGTGTTCTGGATTGGGCCTGCAACTGGTATATAGTCAGGCACGACTCAATATAGCGCTACCTCACGGAAGGCCCAACAAAATGGCCTGAACTCTCATGACCGTTGGGGAGCGTCTTTTCCACGCGCCCTCCTATGACACATGGCCAAGTGCTCTCCGTATCCTACGAAGTCATTCTGCCCTCCATAAAGAACGAGTCTTCCACCATCCAAAGATCACGAAGCAGTTGACCCGGGACGAAGACCATGTGCTGATCTTCCCTACCCATATAGGATCCTGACAGTCATCCATTGTGGGACAGAAAACCCAACCTACTACAATAAAGACCTTGGCTCAGTGTTGGGGGAACTATAAATACCATCTTTCACTAGAGGGTTAGGTATTCTGTTCATTCTCACTAATTATGTACTTACTCTCTTTTCACTCCGAACCTTACTTTGGCATCAGAGTATCTTGCAGGTATAACCCCATTTTTTTTCTAACAGCCGTAAAAACTCAAATGTTGCAGGCCATTGAAGATTCTTCTAATCCTGATAAGATCAAGTTGTAAATGAATATATTAGTGTACAAAGACTAGTTAATACTAATCTTGAAATTAAAAAAGAAAAAATTTAAATATTGAAGAAATGTAATAGAAAAAGAAAGAGACAAACAAATAATTTATATTTTACTTGAAGATAATTATCATGCATCTCAATTTAAAAAAAATAACTCTTTTTGGTCTTTGATTTGGTCTTCTATTAAAGCTGAGATGCCGGTTATTCAGGATATCTCTTCTTGGTTGCTTGGTAATGATTATTCTATAAATTTTTAGCTTGACTCTTGGTGCGGAGACCCATTATTCTTTAGAGATGGGGAATACTTTGGTGCAAGAAGATTTAATGGTCAGTTCTTTCATAGTGAATAATCCTTAGGACTTCACTGCGGCGGTTGAAACGGTTCCGATTTCGATTTAGATCAAAATTCTCAATTGTCATATCCCTTTCGATCTTCGTCCTGATAAGCGCGTTTGGACCTGTTCTCCTTCGGGTGATCTTTCTCTAAAGGCGGCCTATAATTTCAAGAGAAACCCGTGTGTTTGCTTGGACTGGTCTAAGTGGGCCTGGTCGAAATTTATTCCTCCTTCGAAATCTTTCATGGTCTGGATATTATTGCTTCATAAGATTCCTACAGACGAGATTCTCAAGCACAAATATTTTGCTTTCCCTTTTATCTGTAGCCTGTGTTCTGCGGCAAAAGAAACATATTTGCATTTATTTTTTGAGTGCCTGTTTGCTAAGATTCTCTGGAAGTGGCTGAGGAATGCCTTATATATTAGCTCCCAACTCTCAAATTGGGATGATATTTGGAAGGTCTGTAAGAGGAATTGGTCGGATCAGTACAAATTAATTTTTAATGTTGCGGTTATTCATCTTATCAACAACATTTGGTTAGCTCGCAATAAATTCCGTTTCCAGAATGTTCGCATCACTCCCTCTTTCTTCTATTGCAGGAATTGTTTTGGTTTGTGGGTTAGCCGGTAGTAATTTCAAAACTCCGTCTTATCTTAATATTTATGATTTTGTTGTCTTGAAAAACTTCAGGGTAACTATTCAGCCCCCTTGTGCTCCTAAGATAGTGGAAGTTATTTGGAAGCCTCTCTCGTGGAATTGGATTAAAATTGACTGTGATGGTGCCTCCTTAGGTAATCCCGGTCCCTCAGTGTGCAGTGGCATTGCTAGAGATTTTGATGACTGGTTCCTTGGAGCCTTTGCTAGTTTCATTGGTATCTCAAATTCTCTCATTGCCGAACTCACAGGTGCTATGATAGCGATTGAGTTCGCTCATGAAAAAAGTTGGAACAAGATTTGGTTAGAATATGATTCTCATGCTGTGATTCGAGCTTTTTCTCCTCCTTTCCAGGTGCCCTTGTAAATCCGGGCTAGATGGATTAATTGTATTAATTTGGTTAACAATATGTCTTTTGTTGCTTCTCACATTTTCAAAGAAGGAAACAGTTGCGCGGATACTTTGGCAAATATTGGTCTAACGGTAACTGATTACACTAATTACAAGTAACATTCCTATTTTTTTGAATAGATTTTATAAAGAATAGGTTAGATTTATTTTTCTTTAAGTTCACTTCTCCTTGAACGGATATAATTCCCCTCTTCTTTTAGTTTCAATTTTTTTACTTATTATATATTATCTTATTCAAAAGGAAAAAAATACTGTATGAAGATTTTGATTTAAAGTTAGAAATATTTAAAAACTATTTAAAAATAAAAAATAAAAATAGCATAAATATAAAAACCAAAAAATATACACTTCTAATTAAGACAATGTATATACAATTAAACGATAGCATATATAAATACATTGTACTAAAATGATGAAATAAAATAATTATTTATTTGCACGAGGAATGAGTCATTTTAAAATGGAGAAAACATTGAATACATGCCACGTGCAATACTACAGTAGTGATCGTAATCAGAAAATGAGAGTATAAACAGAAAATGGAATACTGCGGTAACATCCTAACCATTCATTTGGTTTTTATTTATCCATTAATGAATCATCATTGAATAATCCAATGACTTATAAATAATGACTGTTGTGTCCGTAGATTATCAAGTCCAAATAAAAACCAAATTCCCCTTTCACGTGCCTTCACACATAACAAGAACGTGAGAGATGGTTGCGAAACATGATATAGATGATTTACCGAAGAACACGGCCAACTACACCGCTTTAACGCCGTTATGGTTCCTACAGCGAGCAGCTCAAGTTCACCCAACCAGAAAATCAGTTATCCACGGATCCCGTCATTACACGTGGCACCACACTTACCAACGTTGCCGTCGATTCGCCTCCGCTCTTTCCAAACTCTCCGTCGGCCCCGGAAACACTGTAACTACTTTTCTCTACTTGTTCTATTTAATCGATCATCTTACTTTGACTTATTCTTTTTTAATCGCTAATTTTTATTTGACTTCGTGTTTATCGCTAATCTTGATTTGACTTTTCTTAATTGCGGTCAATGAAAAGTACCGATGGTTGATGAATTGATGATCAACATAGACAGTTTTTTTTTTTACGAATTATTTGTGTAAAGTATTTTTCTGGACTGTTTTTGTTTTAATTACGACAAAAAAAAATAGTTTTGAATTATTTTCTGATTTAATCTGTTTATTTATTTATGCATGTGTGTAGTAGCTTAATCATAACAATATCAACATTGTTTAATGATGTTTGTGCTGTGGAGTGTGTTCACGTTTCACTCTAATTCAGTTTTCAATTTTTTTTTATTTTTTATTTTTATAATTTTTTTGGTAGTGATGTGTAAACTAATTTTCTTATGGTAATGTAACTACAGGTAGCTGTTATTGCGCCGAATATTCCGGCTCTCTATGAAGCTCATTTTGGGATTCCGATGGCGGGGGCGGTGTTAAACCCGGTGAATATAAGGCTAAATGCAGCCACTATTGCTTTTCTTCTTGGTCATTGTACTGCGTCGGTTATAATTGTGGATCAAGAGTACTTTTTGTTGGCGGAAGAAGCTTTGAAAATATGGTCTGAGAAATCTGAAACGTTCAAGTCTCCGATTTTGATTGTCATTGGAGATGAAAACTGCGAGCCTGAGTCGCTTAGATATGCGTTAAGCAAAGGAGTTGTTGAGTATGAGGATTTTCTTCAAAGTGGTGACCCGGAATATGATTGGAAACCACCCGAGGATGAGTGGCAGAGCATTGCTTTGGGTTACACGTCTGGGACAACGGCTAGTCCTAAAGGCGTGGTTTTGCATCACCGTGGAGCGTATCTGATGGCTCTTAGTGGTGCCCTTATTTGGGGAATGAATGAAGGAGCTGTATATCTTTGGACTCTACCCATGTTTCATTGCAATGGCTGGTGCTACACTTGGACTCTTCCGGCTATCTTTGGCACAAACATATGCCTCCGCCAGGTAAAGCTAGTGTTAATGTCTGATGGGTTTGGTTTCTTTTTTAATGCTTTAAACATATAGCTGAATTTGAACAAACCACTATTGTTTTGTGATATGCGATTTAGTACAAAGGACTGTTAAATAGTTGTTGTAGCTTAATAGAATTTCTTGATGTGTTTATGCAGGTATCTGCAAAGGCAGTATATGAAGCCATTGCCAAGTACAAAGTGACTCATTTTTGTGCAGCACCAGTGGTGCTTAACTCAATTGTTAATGCTCCAGCTGAGGAAACTATACTTCCTCTACCTCATGTTGTACATGTGAATACTGCCGGCGCTGCTCCTCCTCCTTCTGTTCTTTCCGGCATGACTGAATTAGGATTTCGCGTCACGCACACTTATGGTCTTTCAGAAACCTATGGGCCGTCCGTCTATTGTGCCTGGAAACCAGAGTGGGACTCACTTCCCCGGGAATCCCAAGCCCGGCTCCATTCAAGACAAGGGGTTAGGTACATTGCCTTGGAAGGCCTGGATGTCGTCAACACTAAAACCATGCAACCTGTTCCTGCAGATGGTAAAACTGTTGGTGAGATCGTGATGCGTGGAAATGCTGTGATGAAAGGGTACTTAAAGAATCCAAAAGCTAATGAAGAAAGCTTTGCAAATGGATGGTATCATTCCGGTGATCTTGCTGTAAAGCACCCAGATGGATATATAGAAATTAAAGACAGATCAAAGGACATCATCATCTCGGGCGCTGAAAATATCAGCAGTGTAGAGGTGGAGAATGCTCTTTACTCGCATCCTGCAATCCTGGAGACATCCGTGGTTGCAAGGCCAGACGAGAAATGGGGCGAGTCTCCATGTGCATTTGTTACATTGAAGCCTGGAGTGGATCGTAGTAACGAGCAGCGTCTAGTTGAGGATATACTGAATTTCTGCAGGTCAAAGATACCTGCTTATTGGGTCCCAAAATCAGTTGTATTCGGACCGTTACCCAAGACAGCTACCGGGAAGGTTCAGAAGCACGTGCTTAGGGCCAAGGCAAAAGAAATGGGGCCTATCAAGAATAAGATTAGCAAGTTGTAATCAAATTATTAGTGATAATGTCGATAAAAGCTACGAGTTCTTGCTATTATGTGCCATATGTTATTAAGATGGTGATAAGCAGTACGAATTGTTGTTATATAATAATTTTTAATAAAAGCTTTTAGCTGCTCTTCAAAGTAGTTCATTGTTTTTGTTCTGATATATTTCAGAAAAATTGATTGCTACAGGTCTTTCTGAAAGTTGCAAAATACTGTTAGACTTTAGGTTCTAATAAGTCTCATTAATACAATACAAGAGTATATAAGAGCTCCTCTACTATTCTATTCAAATTTTCCACATGTATATTCTTCTTTGAAAATTCTCATGGCGTGCCTCAAGAAACCGTTGCTGAATTCATCAGAACTTCAAAGAACTCTTCAACATCCTCTATTACGACCAAGAACTCACATTTTAACATTCCCTTTTTTCCTTCTCTCCCTCTTTCTCCTCTCAGCATCATACTCTACCAACTCAACCAGTGACAGCAACATTACCAGCGTTCCTTCTCCCCGATTTCCATTTTCTTTGAGCCGCGTGTTGGCGCATGCGCCACTTACTTCCCGCGCTGTTTCAGAATCGCAGAGCAACACATTCTCTTCTGTTACAGCAGCAGAAAGAACGCGAGGAAGCTCAGCAAACAGCAACTCACAAGACCTCGATTCATGCGATATTTTTGATGGTTCTTGGATTCAAGATGATTCTCATGAACCCGTTTATCCACACGGGTCATGTCCTATTCTTGATGATGCTTTTAACTGCTTCAAGAATGGACGTTCAGATTATGAGTTTCTTAAATATCGCTGGAAGCCACATGGATGTCAAATTCCAAGGTTCTATAATTTCTAACTTCTTAATCCTTAATTTATTTCTTTTCTGTGTCGTAAATTTGAATTTTTTTCATAAATGTATGCATATAGGTTTGACGGATTGAAAATGCTGCACATGCTAAGAGGTAAGAGAGTGGTGTTTGTAGGAGACTCCTTGAACAGAAACATGTGGCAATCTTTGGTTTGTGCTTTGAGAGCTTCTCTTAAAGATAAGAGCAGAATCTATGAAGTTTCAGGACGCCGCGAACTCAGGATTCAAGGTTTCTTTTCTTTCAAATTCAAAGTAAGTTCAAAACAATGTGCTAGCTGTATGTTTCTAATAAGAAATTTTAGTGTTTGATACTGTTTTTTTTTTAATGTTAATCAGGATTATGGATGCTCTATAGAGTTTGTGAAATCACCATTTCTTGTTCAAGAATGGAAAGTGTTGCCTAACGACGGAGTTCCTCCAAGAGATACACTTAGGCTTGACATGATTCAAGCTTCTAAGTCTCCCTATTATAATGCTGATATAATCATTTTCAATACAGGACATTGGTGGAATCATGACAAGACCAAATATGGGTAACATAACAGTTCTACTTGGAGTTGAAACATTAGAAAGTTCTTCAGAGGCTAATTAGTATCAGTTTTCATTTTTGCAGTAAAAATTACTTTCAAGAAAGTGATCATGTCTATGAAAGATTAGAAGTTTCTGAAGCACTAAAAAAAGCATTGAAAACATGGGCTAAGTGGGTTGATTCTACAGTCGATAGCACACGTACACGGGTTTTTTTCACAGGATTTTCAGCTTCTCACTACAGGTAGACTTATGCGCGTCATAAACTTTTTCTATAAGCTCTCTTAAACAGTCTCGCAAGTACTTAACAGTCTCGATATATTTTTGCAGAGGGGGGCAATGGAACTCTGGAGGTAAATGTGACGGCGAGAGACGACCTATAACAAACGAGAGCTATCTTGCAGCATATCCATGGGCGATGGGAATTGTTGAAGATGTTATAGCAGAAATGAAGACGCCGGTGTTATACCTCAACATTACGAAAATGACTGATTACAGAAAAGATGGACATCCTTCAATATATAGAGAACCAGGTTTCTACGAAAACAAAGGGCCTAGAATGGTTCAAGACTGCAGCCATTGGTGCCTTCCTGGAATTCCAGACTCTTGGAATGAAATCCTCTATTCGAATCTACTCACAGCACACACAAATTTTATGGCTTCTGCGAATTACTAATAATAGGATATGATTTTATTTTTGTGGTAGCGAGACATATTCACAGTAATCAGTGATAGAATGTCATTGCATGATAAAGGTTGCTGTTACTTGACAGCAAAATACTCAAATCATTTTAATGAGTGATAAATATCAGTTAAATCATAGACACATTATATGGCATATATAATTAAATAACAATAAACTTGTGTACTTTGTATTGTTGTTTGTTCTATAACACTGAGATGAAAAGTATGTAAAATGTACTGTACTTAGTATTGTTGTTTGTTCTATAATACTGAGATAAAAGGTATGAAAAATACTGTCCTTTGTAGTGCTGTATGTTCTATAATACTTAGATAAATAGTATGTGAAAAATATATGGGAAATATTATCTTGACACTAAATAAATAACATTACATTATATTTTCACTGTTCACTAATACAACACTACATTATATTTTTACTGTTCACCAATACCATAAACTGGGAAATATTATAATAATATTTTTTTTAAACTATTAAAAAAAAATTTAATTTTTTTTTTAGAATAAGAATTCTTGATCTTACCGGTGATCAGAATTTGTAATGGGCCAGAAATTTCGTCCGCAGTGTTGAAATTACAGAGGAGGAGGATGTACCTGCAACACTCTGATGCCGAAGTAAGTAAGAGTGCAAAGATACGTGAGAGAATTTAGAGATAAGATCTGAATTACCTGACCCTCACAAGTGTGAGGGTATTTATAGTGTCTCCGGCGCTTGACCACTGGTTCCTATTATGGGCTGGACATCCAGAATCCAGGTCTAAAAATAGGTAATTGTCAGGATTTCTCCGTGAAAGCAAGGACGAGCAGCTCGTGTTCGTTATCCTGAGAAGACAATGCCCGAAACTAGTCGTTATCATGGACAAAGATACCCGGACTAGCTGTTATCATGAGCATAGATGCCCGAAACCAATCGTTATCATGGGCAGTGATGCATGTCGCCACTTATACGAGATGAGCGACATCTGTTTGGCCACGTGTCTCCAAGAGAAGGACACGCGAGAAAGATGCTTTATGTTGTCCTTAATGGATTGAGCTATCGTTTGGGTCGTCCTCGACTTATGGGAAAGATGGGCAGTGCCCGACAGTGGGTCAATCATAGGCTCAGTCCAAAACATGGTGTCCTCGGGGTGAGGAGCACATGGAGAACGTGCCTTCAGCTTGGACCCTAATGGATTGGAGTGTCCTCGACGTATGGGCAAGATGGGTCGTGCAATCATAGGTTCAGTCTATAACAGGAGCCCCCCAAGTCGTTGCTCTTAGACAGAGGAGTGAGGACTTAGAGTTAGTTCGAGCGTAAAGGAGGAGCAGGAGATTTTGCGCAAGATGAATTTTTGTTTGTGCCCGCGGTGGTCGTCAGTTGAGCTTGTGCTCGTGTTGAGCATTTGGCTTGTTCGTTGGTTTGAGCAGCCTATGATAAAAGCTCGTTTGCGAATTATTTTCGCTAAGTGTTTTGGAGGGATCTTGCGTAAACGACGTTGTTGCTCGACAATGTGGGAAACTTATCGAGTGATCGGAGTAGGATTCCGGACTGGTGGCGGTAGCAAAGATCTCGGTCGAGGTTTTTAGCTTCGCGGCGTGAACTTCTCATCGCGAATTGGGTGTTCTGCCAACGTGGTACGACAACGACGGAGCTCGGTTGAGGTATCCACGTCGGGCTAAGAGTCTGCTTGTCACGAAGCAGAAACTTGTCTTTCGTCTATATTTGGGAGGTTCTGCTTGTATCTGAGCATGTCTCTGTGGTCGGAGCGTGTTCCCTCGTCGTTGAGCGAGACACACCGACTGTTAAGGCCTAACTGTAATATTGTTTCAGTTTCTCGGTGTTCCAAGGTCGAACAAGTTTTTCCCCGTCCTTATTTTTAAGAGAGAAAATCCCGTTTTCTATGACGCGATAGGAGCCTTTCCAGTTCGCAGCGAGTTTGCCATCGTGAGAATCTCTGTTATTTCTTTTTAATACCAGACTGTCAATTTGGAATTCACGTTCCAATAGGCTATGAGCTAGTGCATGGAGGTTCTTGAAGTTCTTCTTGTGCTTAACATCAATACTTAATTAGGGTTTATTTCACTAATCATGTATTCTTCGAGAGGGGTTCCTTGTGAGGATTGTTCTATAGTGGATCTCATCATTCAAAAAGTTTTCACTATTGTTTAAAATACAAGTATTGAAGAGATCTTGGTGCGTACATGGCAAGATAGAGTTTTCATGCTCATTTTGGTCCTCATTATCAATTGAAGTGGTGCCTTATTAAGTGGATTATAAGCCTTCCTATTAGATCTTATACAAATCTTTGGGCTTTCAACCATGGGTTCATTCAATTTGATGAAATCAACGAAGGAACTAAAGATCATTCATTTGAAGAAGATTTGTCAAGACAAAGTATTTTATGGATTGAATTGAGTTCTAATACGAAGGTGAAGTTGTAGATTTGTTTTGGATCAAGACAATTTTTGTTCTCATTAAGAACATGTTACTTCAACTACAAAATAATTGGAAATTTGAAGTTAGAGGCTCAAGGTGATTTGAATTTTTCATTGGAATTTAGAATTGAAGACTTATCAAAATAATCGAAGTTTCTTAAAGTATAAGTAATCCAATTGTGGTTTATCTTGAGATCGAAGGATAAGTTACAAGTTCTAATTCAAATTGTAAGGCATATTCATTCCTCCAAAGTTATACTCAAAATCCATTCAAGTTCTTAATGTGTTTGAATTAATCAAGTGGCATAGTTCAAAGTTCTCAGCATGCAAGTTGGAAGATTCATTCTTCTAAAGGTTTTCAAGCAACATCCATTCAATATTATTCAAAGTTCCATCAAAATATTATCCATTTCAAATTCTATTGTGAATCATTCAACACTTGATTCAAGGAAGCATTCATATTACTAAATCCTAGTAAGACACATTTCCTAGCCCTTGCCTGAAATTTAGTTCTATGAGCTGTAATGGTAGTTGCATAACACAATGAACCAAAAATTCTTAAGCTATCTAAATCAGGTTTGATGTTATGTAGAACCATATGTGGTGATTGAAAAGAAAGAACTTTTGAGGGCAAGACATTAATCAAGTATACTGCATGAAGGACAGCAAAGGACCAAAAATGAATTATTAATTTGGACTGAAACATCAAAGCCCTAGCCACATTCAAAATGTGTTGATGTTTCCTCTCAACAACCCCATTTTGTTGAGGGGTTTCTACACATGTTAATTGGTGTTTAATGCCATGAGAGTTATAAAAATCAGGAATATGAAACTCTAGACCATTATCTGTTCTTACTGTCTTAACTGGTTTCTGAAAGTGTTTTTGTGCATAAACAATAAAATTCTGTAATGCTAATCTAGCTTCTGATTTATTCTTCAATAACTTGATCCAAGTAAACCTAGATTTGTCATCTACAATTGTTAAAAAGTACTTGGCACCAGTTATAGAAGCATGGCAATATGGACCCCAAATATCAACATGTAACAAAGACAATATGTTTTCTGAAACAGAAGTACTTAATGGAAAAGACAATATTTTCTGTTTTGCATAATGACATGAATCACAAGGATCACAATGAGTAAAAGGTATATTTGGATACAATTTGTGAAGTTTTTCAAAACAACTAGAAGAAAGATGGCCTAATTTATGATGCCAAACATGAGGCATAGAAGTTGGTAATGATTTGGCCATACAAACAGTATGAAAAGAAGCTAAAGGTTGCACTTGAGGAAATGGAGGTAATTGCATGATGTAAAGGCCATTCTTGATCTCAGTTCTCCCAATCATCTTCAAGGTGATCTTGTCCTGTACATAACAATAATTGTCACTAAAAACAAGCCTGTTGGGCAAAGTTTTGGTCAATTTATAGATAGAGATCAAGTTGACAGAAAAGCTAGGAACATAAAGGACATTATATAAAATCAAGGTAGGAGAAAGAATAACTGTCCCTATGTAATGTGCAACTGCACTGGCTTCATTTGGTAAAGAAACTTGAACAGGATTTATAGCATGATAGGAAACAAAGAAATGTAAGGAACATGCTATATGATCTGTAGCACCTGAATCCATGATCTAGTGCAATGTAATAATGGACTTACCTATGCCATTGGTAATGACATTAAGAGTGCTCACAAGATTGGAAGAATGTGAGGTAGCTGTTGGTTTAGAGGAAGGAAGCAAAGCTAGTAAACCTTGAAGTTGCTCCCTTGTGAGTTCCAAGCCTGAAGAAATAGACTGCTCTTCATCAACTGATGCATCGGCCCCTGTGGTAGCACTATAAGCCTTCTTTGGCTTGTATCCATTTGGAAATCCAGGTGGATAACCATGCTTTTGAAAGCAAGTATCAACTGTGTGATTCTGTCTTCCACAATGTGTGCACTGCCTGTTAGATTTGCCATAAGATTTCTGATATGAAGATTTGCCTTTACCGGAAGCAGTATGCTGAGAAGGTAAAGCCTGAGAAGAATTATCCTGAACCATCATAGTTGCAGAATCAGGAAGCACACTAATGCTTAGATGTCTTTCCTGTTGAATCACCATGGAGAAGATCTTAGGCGGATCTGGTAAGGGATCCATAAGCAGAATCTGAGATCGAGCTGCAGCATAATTATCATTCAATTCTCTCAAGAAACAAAGAACACAATCATTATCTCTATACTGCTTGAAAGTTTTCACAGCTTCACAACAACAAGCAGTTGGAGAAGAACAAGCAGGAATAGTTCTGTAATTACACATCTCATCCCATAGAATCTTCATCTTAGTGTAATATGCAGTAATAGACAAATCACCTTGACTCAAAGAATACAATTCATGATGAAGATGAGAAATTCTAACAGAATCACCTTGAGAAAAATGTGCTTTAAGATCCTTCCACACAGCAGTTGCAGAATCAAGCCATATAACACTAGTTGCAATTTCGGATGACACTGAATGATTGATCCATGAAAGCACCAGATTATTGCATCTCTTCCAAGCTGAAAGCATTGGATCATTGTCTGCAAGCCTTGGAATCGAACCATCCACAAAACCAAATTTATTTTTCATCTGCAATGACATTTCCATGGCTCGAGCCCAGCCATGGTAATTGCTACCATCAAGGATCGGAGAAACAAGAACCAGAGATGGATTCTCATTAGGGTGAATGTAGTAATCATGCGTTGAATCTTGAAGGTTCGCGGTTGTGATTTGAATCCGAGCTGCCATTGGTGCAGAAGAGAAAGCTTCAAATCACCAGAAAACCGATTCTGAACTCAATCAAGAAGAAAACACAAGTAGAAACTAGCAAGTAAGATCAAAGAAGATCACAAATCTGAGAGCAGAAAAACTGAGACTACAATCAACAATGAACAATCAACAATGATTCATTGCTGCCATTGTTGAATGAGGAAGAAAGCAATGAAGAAATGTGCGGAACTGTGATTTTGCTTCTGATACCATGTAAAATTTGTAGAAACTCATAGGTAAATAAGCTCTCATTCTTCTTTCATGAATGGAAGAGTGATACATTAGGTAGTTATATACAAGTTATCTAATCTAACTGAATCAATAACTAACTAACTGATTCAATAACAAACTAACAAACTCCTAACGACCTTTAACAAACTAAACAGAAACTATACAAGTAACTAACTGAAACTATGTACAAATGAGATTTACTTGACTAATAAGTAAACTCAATAACCATTACAAATATTTCAAGCTATTACACTATATTCCTCCATACAAAAAGAATCATATATGACTACCAAGTTGGAACTTAGTCCTAGGATTTCCCATGTCTCTTCCGTCGTGCTTCATGAGTTTTGCAATTTGGCAACAGAAGATGTGACCAACACTTGCATTTGTTGTAACTTGCTTCACATAAAGGTCATCGATATCGCTGCCTTGCCCATAGAAACCTGCATTCAATAAAAAGGGGCTCATCAAGGATACAACATGAAGTTCAGCATACCTAAATTGGACAGAAACAACCATGCAGTTCAACAATACAAGGCATCATCCATCATAAAAAAATGGAAATTAAGAAGAGGAAAAACAGTTCCATACAAATGTATCCTTATTTTGCCTTAACAGATCCATAACCTGCATCACAGTACAAATCCCAAGAGCCATCAATTCGAGAAGGAAACAGAACCGCAAAATAAAAGAAAATAGCCTTGCATTCACTACCCAGTTCATGGGAAGCAATTCAAAACCAATTCTTTCACACTTCTCTCTCTGAACCAGCCAATATCATCCTCTCCACCATTTTTTTACCATTTTTCACAACCAACACCATTTACTCTCTCCCTCTCCCTCTCCCTCTGCGGCGGCCGGAAATCACGTGGTGTTTAAAATGAAAAAGAACGAGAAAAAGTAAGAATTGATTAGGATAAGAGGTGAAACGTCATAACTTCCATCAAAACGTTGCATTATATTTTTATTTCTTCTGTTTTCTTTTTCTTTAATTTAATAATAATGAACAAAAATTGATGGAAAATGTTTGGACATTGATGTATTGGATTGGGCCAGATGCGCCTGGGCTTACCAACGAATTTCCTTCTATTCATACCTTCCCTGATCTACTACACCACCATATTTTCTTTAATTGTCACTTAGTTCTTAATTTTTTATACTTCCTTACATGATTTTTGCATGAAATTTTGTGTAAACATCAATAGGTTAGTCCCTGACTTAGATATAATTTTTTGTGTTTTTTCCATTAGTTTTTTTTGGATTTAATAAAATTAATGTTGGAATATGTTAGAAATTAGGTTTTCTTGATACTTTTGTCGATTCTTCTCATATGATTCAATGTTATTGGCATGATGGTTGATTAAATAGAAGTTCCTGGACCTTAGGTATGTGTTTAATTGTTTTCCTCTAATCTTAGTCATACAAATCTCGTAAAAACGTTTGAAATCGATTCCTAATTCCCTTGAATATACATGAAGTTTGTAAATGTGTTTTGATTGATTCTTGGTGAAATATTTTTGCCAATAATTTTGATAATAAACATGTTTAGATTCTGATCTTAATTAGGAATTTCTTGGTCTTTGATTTGTGTTCATAAATTATCATAAAAATGTGCTTGAATTCCTTTAATTTTCATGTGAATTTTTAGGGTTTTAGCATATGTTTCTTGATCTTAATTCTTGTCCATATTTTTTGTATCAATTATCATGCATCATTTTATGCATCATACAAACTCTCTACTTTGATTGTGAGGTACATTTTGGAAGCCTTGGATCACCCTCCTTGGATGTTATCTTGCCATTTTATTTGTTGTACTTTTAATCGTTTAAATTTTGCTTTTAATTTCCTTTGAGCAATTGTAATATTGTAGTGAGTGCTCCATCCCCCCAAGGTGGGTAAAATGTATCCCCCTCCCCATGAATGATTTAATAGTGTAGTATTTATTATTTTGTGTTCTTGATTGATTGTATGTGATGCATGCTAAAAAGATAAAATCAAGCAACTAGAAAACAATTTCAAAATAAAGACAAAACAAAAGTTTGGTCAAAAAAATTAATTGAAGTTCTTTCTCCCACCTCCCTCATTTAGGTGTTCCTATGCATATATATTTCCTCATGTTACCATAAGTCGAGTGCTTAGGCATTCTCAATCGAACTCCAACAATTCTTCATCACTACTCTACCATTATAAACAAACTAAGCAAGCCTCATATGCCTTTGTCTATAAGTCAATGTGCTTAACCATTTCGCAACCAACCTACCTTTACCTAATTCACCTAATAAATTATTCTAAAAGGAAAGTGATAATATTGATAAAATCCACAAAGAACGATGATATGGTCATAGCAACTAAATTAGGGTTCAGGAGTCGGTTATAAAAGGGGAATATATTAGTACCCTCACATTTTCTTTACTCAATGTGATCTATTTAGTTAGTCTTGTGAGAGAATGTTAGCGTGATGTTTACTTGTAATCTTCTACTTATTACGCGAGGGAGAAGAAAGAAAGGGTTTTTTCTTATTATGCTCAACAAAACTTCAAAATCCCGTGCCTACGTATTTCCAAGTGCAATGGGAAATCATAGCCTTGTAGTTTATGGTATCAAATGTTTATTGGTTGGCCAATTTTAGTGAGAGGTACTCGATTGTATTTGAACGGAAAATATTGCTTACTACCTCAAAACATGGAGAAGTGAACATTTGCAACTCATCAAGAATGGATAACATAATATGGATTATCACATATTTATGTCCTCGTCATATTCGAGCGAAAAATGTTCACTATTCTCATGTAGTATGAACGAAGCTTTGTTTGCATCATCTTGGAATTGGCGAAGCATTTTTCGTTTATGAACATGGTTTAACATCGCACTAAGGAGGAAAAAGAGATTTGATTGGTCGAGATTGATTTTAGAGTGGAAGACGAGTAATCGTTGTGATCAAAGTGTACAATAAACCTCTGATACTCGAAGAACAAACTAATGTACATTTACTCATTCCCTTTTTCATCCAAAAATTTATTTAGAAAGATTTATTTTTAAGGAAGGCGAGTAATCGGTGCGAGCAAAGTGTACACTTAACCTCTGATACTCAGAGAACAAAATAAATGTACATTCGTCCATTCCTTATCCTTCCAAGTTTACTGTAAAAAGGTTTTAAAAACAAATTTGATTATGCGGGAAAAGTTTGGTGTTGACCAAAGATTTTATTTGCGCTTGAAATTGAAAATTGGCTTAAATGTGTAATGAATTAGAAAAAACGACTTGATGTTGATAAAGCATTTTGAATCTTATTATGAAATATTGATAATATCACACATCCACTTTTATCTTATTTACAAACAAAAGTTCAAAGTACATGGGCTAAACAATCATGGACAAGATATCTACATACATGCAAGCATTCACGCACAACAAGTAAAACACAGTTAATTAAAAAATGAATCAAACTTATTTTAAGAAAGAGATTAAAGCCTTAGAGGATTTTTTTAAAATCTTTTGAGATGTTTTTTATAAAAGGAAATTAAGTGGAATAAAAGGTCATGCCTCTGACTATTTTTTTTTCATAAAATAAAATTTATTTAGCCTTTTTTATTTGAAAGAAAAACTAAAGCAAAAATAAAATAAAAGAAGAAAATAAATATAAAAAAAAGGAAATGGGTGATGGAGAACTCAATGGGTGGATGCGCCCAGAGTTAGGGGGTAAAGATCGAATAACAACAAAAATAAACACCAAACAAAAAATCCCAGGGTGCAAAGACCAGTCGGGTTAAAAGGGAATCCGGGTTAGGTCTGACCCTGACCCAAACCTCTGGGATTTAAACCCATAACTTGATTTCTCTTTCATTCTAAACCCTAAATATCTCTCTTCTTCTCCTTTATCTCTCATTCTCTCTTCATACCCTGACTTCAGACGCCTCTTACACTGTCGCACCACTGCAACATCCACCGTGAAAACTCAACACCATCCAAAGCAGTGATTCAAGCACATAAAAAAATTGAAATCAAAGCTTAATATGAAATTAAAACTCAAACACATTGAATCAAAAACCCCAAAACTACTGAACCCTAAATTCAAATCTCATATCAAAACCCCAAAATCAAATAAAAAACCCATTCTAATATACAATAATAGCTTGAAAATGCAGGCAAACAAACAATCAAGCAACCCTGCAGCAAAATGAAATCACACAACAATAAAACACACCCCAACAGTCGCATACCCACTTTACATAATTCATTTCCCATTTACATCATACAATTTACATCAGATGACAACAAGTAAAACAAAATAAAGATAAGGCAAGGTAAAACGATAAAGGAAACACCATAAATGTGAATGAATCAACTTCAAACCACCTTCACGTATTCTTCCTTGTCCTCTATTTCTTTTCTTCCTTATGCAATTTGGGTTTACTATAGGTAGAGGCTTAGCTTGGCTTACTTGAACTTCAATATGAATCTCAGTAAGTGTCAGATAGGAGCTTTAGGTTAGATTCAATGAGAATTTTTGTAGGGTATCAGTAGGGTTTTCAGTGTCTACAATGATTGGTGAGAGAACTGCTATTTATAGAGTGAATGAGACGCTTAGGGTACATGTGAAGGAATGAGAATATTCCTTCACACACATGGATAATTTTTTTAATCGATGAGTTAGCCCTTGGGATCAAATCAAGTCTGTTAAAAGGAGATAATTCTTCAAATTTTGTGGGGACTAATTGCTGATATGAGTGAGTTGTTCAAGGGTAGATTAGGGAACCTGGATTAAGTTTGTTATGGTGTAGGTTGTATGATCTTCTAGAAGCTCAAAATTACGGTCCAGCCACTTTGGTGACATCACCACTATAAAGTGAAAATTACTGTGCAATTTGTGGGTTTACCCTGGTGACTTTACCTTTCTTTTGAAATTGTTAATATTCATTGAAATATAATTGCAATATTTGACATTTGACTGCTTGTTGATCATATGTTTGTACATATTTTGAGTCCCTTATTAATGCTCAATTGGCTTCCTTAATGATTTGCAGGTTTGGCCTAAGGTGCACCAAGGAAATACCTTCATGTAGGTTGAAAAAATGGAGGGCAATGGTGAAGAAATGGAAAAGATCGAGTGACAAGGCCTGGCACATGGAGAAGAAGACTTCTTTAGCTTGTAATTAATTAGGATTGGTACTTTGCTTAGAAATCAATTAGTTTGTATCACTCTTCTTTGTATCTTGCACAACCTGTAAAACTATGATCATGTTGTAGCTTTTGGTGTTTGGTAATCCTGATGCAGTTTATTCGCAAGTGTACAAATTGCGTCAGAGTAATATAAAATATTATCGATCCACAGAGACCAATCGTCAATCTATTGTTTCCTATTGTTACGGTGTTTAGCTAAGTTAATATTAAACAGGGAATTGAGAATGCAAGAAAGTAAAGTGCGGTGAAATAAACTTTAGATATAAAAGTGGGGTCAAATGTAATTCACATAGTCAGACGATATTCGCAATGCTTCAGAATAGAACTACTTATAGGGCAATATTTTCTACTAAAGAAAAGAACTAATTTAACAGGAATTGTCGCTTTCGCGTAATCAGAACCGAGTTTACTCTATTAATCATACCTTTTTATCGTCACTTATAAAAAGGCGTGCATTGCGTTAAAGTAATAAACCTGTTTTTAAGAAATAAAGTACTTGACCAAGTTAAAAAGTATTTTGATCTGGAATTTCTAATAAAAAGGGAACCTAACTTTAACCCTATAAATGCGTTCGAAAATAGTTTCAAAATAGATTTCTTTGATGATAAAAATCCCTAACTAACTAGACAAAGCGCTTTCGCTTCCTTTGACCAGTTGGAACTAACCGAGTTTAACAAAAGGTTGGACGACTTTCGATCTTACCCAACAACAATAAAGTACAGAAAACTCGTATTAAAAACCAAAATAGCCCATAAGCATTTCTATTGACATGTTATTTGGAATATTGATCTAACTAGACTCCTTACATTCTAGCCCAGTAAGGTTCATCCTGACATGGGAATGTAAACATACATGTTAAAATAAATCATGCGAGAAAGTAAATAATTTAAAGTGCGGTGCGGGAAATAAACAAAGTAAAAGCAGGTGCAGGAAATAAACAAAGTAAAAGCAGGTGTAGGAAATAAACAAAGTAAAAGCAGGTGCAGGAAATAAACAAAGTAAAGCAGGTGCAGGAAATAAACAAAGTAAAAGCAGGTGCAGTATATAAATAGAAACCTGCTACAAACGGGGAGGTTTTAAATCTGGTACAACTAGAAGTAAAATGCGACTGGAAATAAATAGCAGTTGAAAATAAACGTGGCAAGATAAACTTCTTCCGAAGTGCTCCAAACTCGATTACATACTCAATCTACAAACTCGATCACAGACTCAATCAACAGTGCAATAATTCCCCGATGTGAAGAATTATTGCTTTATAATTGTGAAATTATATGGCTTAAGTTCGCAACTATGGTTGGATCAAGTTTGCAACTAAGATTGGGGGGTTGAAATGAAATCAGGGACTTCTATTTATAGAGGATGAAGAATGCAGGAAATCACAGGAATGCCCCCCAACTCCTTTTGGGGGGGGGGGGGGGACCATCATCTAGAGGTGGCGCCCGCCATGTGTGTAGATGAAAGGGAAGTGGGGAACGTGGCAGTTGAGGTCAGCAGGAGATGGTCCACGTCATGGCCTACCCTATGGTTGGCGCCATGGTGGACGCCATGAGTGCAAATTTGACCTAAACTCTTGTTTTTCAGCCTGTTTTCCTTCATTTCTTCAGGGGAGCTCTAGATAATTGAAATACCTGAAAAGGAAACAAAAAATGGGCATAATACGAGAAAACAATAATAAAAAAACTAAATAACATGTGAAATCAGAGTCAAAAACAAGTGTAAAGTAAGTGTTATCAAATTCTCCATACTTAAACCTTTGCTTGTCCTCAAGCAAAAACTCTAAATAGATTAAGAATAAAAACGGTGTTAGTGAATAAGTTGGGCTGCAAGGGACCTCTGGAATTAAAACAGGGATGTATTGATAGGTACTGACTGATTTAAACCAAGGATATCGTAGTGACACTCTTCCGTAAAACGAACATAAGCTTTGTTCTTTTACGAACCAATCCATATCATGCCACCATGCTTAGGCCTATATTTTTCCTTTTTTTTCAAATCCTTTTTCATTCAGGCGCAATCACATTAAGCCCGTTATTCGTACATGCTCATAGTAAAGTGCCCGAGTAGTGATTCTGATCATAAAACGCAGGACTCTGATATAAAAAGTTGGTGTAACCCCTTTTATTGACCCATTTATAGTTGTGGGGGATCAGATCGTAATCCGACCTACCAAGTTCAGCACTAGATACCTCTGAACCAACTAAATATGGGTAAAAAAAATTCTTTTTCTTTTGCTTTGCTTTATTTTTCAACGTACAACTTTTGTTGAGTTAAATGACTTTGTGATGGTCACCTATCCCGGGGTTGTAGTTTATAATAAAACATAACATATATATCATTCACTTCTCTTCGGTCCCCTACGTAGAGCATGCTTAGACCGGAGCTGACTGCTAGGATAAACTATTCAAGGATTTAAGAATGAAAATTTTTAAGGCCACGACACAGGGCGTATCGGGATCAAATTCCTAAATTTATGAAGCTTAAGGTGTAAAAACAATGTCGATGCTTCAAAAGGGCTTTCCGAAGTCATACTACATCCTATCTCAACCAGGGCTTATAGCCCAACTAAGTTCAAAATACAGTGTTTTTCTTAGAAAAAATTTCAGTTAGGCTCAAGAAATGGGGGAGTGGACATACACTAGACCATACAGATATAGATGACTCATCAAACACATGTATTATTTTGAAAAGAAAGCAAACAAGCAAACTAAAGCAAATAAAGCAGTAAAATAACGAGAAGGAAAATGTAGGAAAGGAAAAATAAAGCGAGAAAAATAAAAATAAAGCAAGTAAATCTCCTCCCACACTTAAATAGAACATTGTCCTCAATGTTGCGAAATAAGATAAGGAAATAGTCACCTAGTAAAGTACTAAGGTTGGCTGGGTCCCTCGCCATCCTGCGGTGAATATCTAGGATGACGGGATCGGCTGCGACAACGACTGCTCTGAGAAGCCTCGAACTGGTCGAATTTGGCAGACAAGGCAATCTGTGAACTCTGAATCTCGCGAAGGTTGCCTAAAAGGGAACCTTGAGTGGCCTTCATGAGGGAGGAGTGCCTCTGAAACTAAGCTTGTTGCCTATGTTGCTCACGGGATATCGCCAATTGAGATTCCATAAGACTTTGAAAAGATCGGTCTGTCTGCTGTCGGGATGCCTCCATAAAACTCATGTTATCTGCCAGCTGGTGTTGAATGGCATAAAGTAAACCATCTCTTCTCTCCTCCCAGGCTAGCTGGTCATGCCACATCTCTTCAGTGATGTAGAAGCCAGGAGTCGTACCTGCAAAAGTGTTAGAAGCAGAAGGTGCAGTGTGTGCGGGTGAAGCATGGTGGGGGGACACAAGTGGGGCAGGGGGGTTCATCCCTCTGCTTGTATTGTTCATCAGTCTCGTGTCCGTCCCCAAGTGGAACATTAGGAGGTAATGGACCTATAAAAGGTGGAGCATCTAGATCGTAGGTCCAGTTCCTCACAATGCTTACATCAGTATGTCTAGTACAAGGCAGAACAACTGATGGGATAGTGACACCCCGAACCATAAGTTCAAAACCACCCGCTCTCCTCACCTTGCACAATTTCATATCTTTTAGAAATTTCAAATTAATTGTGCAGGGAGGCAGGGGTGCTAGGGTAGCTATCTCGGTGTCAAGGTGCAGAGCTCTAGCAATAGATGTAACTAGTCCTCCAAAAGCTATGGTTCCTGTGTGTCTCAGGACAACAATCATGTGAGCAATCATAAACGGGATTGAATTAATTCTTCTATTAGTGAGACTACCTTGAAAAAATAGAAGTTCTCTAGCATTTACCTTGTTTGGATTCTCCCGGCCAAAAATAGTACAGGCGAGCATATATCGAAAAATTCGAATAGCCAGGTTATGGATCAATGATGCTAAAATACCTTCAAAAGAATTTATAGAAGAGTTTGACAATTGAAGCCAGAAGGAAAATGTATCAGTGGACCATTCATAATCCAAAATGGTCTCACAAATAGCACCATCACCGTGAGGAATACCTAACAGAGTTGTGAGTTCATCGGTGCTATATTCATATTCAACATTAAACAAACGGAATTTAACCGTACCAACGGTACTAGCAGTGTCAGGGTGAACCAAATAAATTAGGGAACTTAAGAATTCCCGAGTTAGCCTCTCAAAGGTGGGCTATTTTCTAGTAAAAATATCATGCAATCCTAGGATGTCAGCTAAATGAAAAAAAACTATGATAAAGTCCTAAAGCATACAGACAATCTTCATCGACATACCTGGTTAAGACAATTTCTCGTCCTTACAATTTTTCAAGGATTTTCCGTTGTCGTTCTCCGGGTTTGCCTTCACGAAGAATGTATTCGTTGAACTCCATTGTTGCTCCTTTGGAAGAAAATTGAAAAAAATGGGTGTTGGAGATTGGGAGGAGGAAGTTTGAATTTTTATGAAGGTTTAGAAAAATGGATGTTTGAAATGGTTAATGGGGGTAGTAGGTGGTTAATAAAGTGAGAGTTGTTTGGTGGTTTTGGGGTGGAAGGTGGTTGAGAAAATGAGAGTTTTTGGTGTTGAAAATGGAGAAAGTGGGAGGTTTTTGAAAATTGCCCGTTATAATCCCAGACCCCATGGCGGGCGCCATGGTCTTGGTGGCGGGCTCCATGTTTGAAAAATTGGGCTGGGCTCAAATTTCTTTGTTTTGTGGGTTTGGGCTTCTTATTCCAATTTCTTCTCGTAGGTGCAAACAACAATTCTTCATTTGATGCTTCCAAGGATTGGTGTATTGATTTTTTTTGTTTTCTTTTATGTTTATAACTTGAAAATAATAAAATCATAAAAAATAAAATAAACAATTAATTAAATAGAAAAAATAAAAATAAATAGAAATATACTTAATCATGGTAAATCACGAAAAAAAATATATAAAAAAGAAAGAAAGTAGAGTGCAAGAGTTAGGCATAAAAATAAATAAGTCTGGAAAAGGAAACAACATGATAAACAAAACAGGAAAAAAAGTGCAGATATGAATCAAGGTCATCAAGGAGTAGTAGGGTCCTTGGTCGACTCAGAACCATGAGTTGCAGCTAACTTACTGCGGAGATCATCAATTTCCTACTGTAGGAGGTCTGCCTCAGTAGAGTAAGTAGCATCGGAAACCATAACTTGAAGAGAGAGGTCTTCAACTATATGACGAAGTTGGGATACCTCTCTACGCAGCTCAGTGTTGTACCCCAAAATTTTCCCTCTCATTTTACTCAATACATGTCCATTAAGATCCTCAATTTGCTCAAGGTTGCCCAAGAGTTGACCAGACAAACTCTCTCCTAAGGCAGTGTACCTCAAATTAGGGTTTCTATTTTCATCAAGATGGGTGAACCAAAAAGGCCTCATATGATATCCATGGTCTTAATATGTTCTCAAGACCCTACATGCCAAGTTTCATGCCTTGCACAAGAAGTTTGCTCAGTCAACTGCTCAGATGCTTGAGAATTGGCTGTATTAGTTCAAAAGTCAACTGTGACCCACATACAGTCAAAATTCAATATTTTTGGTCAACATCAACATTTTGAAGTGACTTCCATCATTTGATAAAGGGTTGATCATGATTCCTCAAGGAATGCTCCAAATTCATCAAAACCCAAAAATTGCTAAATTAGGGTTTTGCAGGAAAAGTCAACCCAACTTTGACCAAGCATAAATTTTTCATACTTTATCAGAAATTTTCCATCCAAGGCTCATTTTGAAGAGGATGAAATTACCTACAATTAATCTTCATCCCTCAAGTTCAAAATATGCACTCACAAAAATATATGAATTTTTTACATTATAGGTCCTTTTGAAAAGTCAACAAAAACACCTTTTGGGTCAAAGCTTCATACACGAACATGGAAGATCCAATTGAAATGAGACTAAAAGGGTTTCTTAGGGGACATCTCAAGATTTCCAAAAAGTCCAAGAACACCTCTCTAGGGTTAAAATTGGAAGAGATATGCCTTGTCAAGGTTGACCTTTTTTGCAAAATTGCCAAAAGTCAAATGTGCTCAAAAGTGCATTTTTTTACCAAATGGGCCTAGCATTTCATGATTGCACCTAACTTATAGCATGGTCCACGACCCAAATATCCAACATCATGTTATTTTATTCATTTTTCAATTTATTTGGATTTTTTGTTAATTAAAATTTCAATTAAATCAAATAATTGATGAATAATGGAAAAGATATGTCGTGGTCTGATTTTTGGACAGGATCTCAATCAAATAATGCAAGGATATCATGATCAAATTAAAACATTAGCAAACTTAATAATACAAGATAAATAACTGAACTTAACACATATGCACATATGCACCTCTAGGGTATCCCTACTTCGGTTTCCTTCGGAAAAACAATCACAATTCTCGAAACGTGAGAAGTTTAAGTGACTATCCTTCAGTTTAAAGATCACTAGTTCCTAGATGACCCTCTAGACGTTGCCTCGATTTAAAAGTGATCTAGAACTTTAGGATGGTTACTAAAGCCTCTTACCAAGTTGCCTTCGTGACTGTAAACGTCCCTTCGATTGTCCCTCTAACATCCGACGACAAGGCTACCTACTCACTAATAGTAGGATATCACTGTCTAAAGGATAGGAGGAAAAGAACGACCCTTTTTTAGTACAAAAGTAGATAGCTGTTAGAAGTTTGCTCAAACATTTTGCACTTACACAAAAATTACTTTTCAAAAACAATTTCAAAACACTTTGTATACTTTCTCCACTATCCCGAGAAACATTACAAAGTTTGCCATACTAAGGCATTTTCAAAGCATTTTCAAACACACAAAGCACAAAGGTATTTCAAAATGAGCAAACCTCTAAGAGTCCGTGGAAAACCACAAATGGAAAGGGTGCTAACACCTTCCCTTTCCATAACCTACCCCCTTACTCAAAAAACTCTCGAGAAGGTCTTTTTCTGCTCTTTTCACCCTTTCCTTTGTTGGATAAAAGAAAAGACGATGGTGACTCTTACTTACCGCAACATTTGCGAATACAAAACGCAAACCATTATGTAACAGTCGATTCTGCCACCATATCACAATATCCAAAATGTTTGAGGAGTTATATGCAGAACATGGTGTCTATCATGAAGTAATTGCTCTCTATACGCCTCAACATAATGGAATAGAAGAAAGAAGAAATAGAACCATATTGGATATGGCAGATGCATGTTGAAGCAGAAAAATCTTCCAAAATCCTTATGGGGTGAAGATGTCACTACTGCTGTCTATATTCTGAATAGGGGTCATACAAAGAAACTGAAGAACTAGGTTCATGAAGAAGTTTGGAGTGGAAAACAAACATTGGTGAATCATCTGAAGGTGTTTGACTTTATTTATTACAAACATATTCTTGATGCGAGAAGAAGGAAGCTTGATGCCAAGAGTAAACCTATGATTTTGGTAGGATATCATAAAAATGGAGCATACAGCCTATTCAAACCAATTAATGAGAAGATCATGATGAGTTAAGATATTGTGATTGACGGAAATCCTTCCTAGGATTAAAATTATAGTGATGCAACTAACAAGCCATTTATGAGATATGGCTTTAATGAAGAAGCTGATAAAGTCGAAATCGAAGAAATTATTGATATTCCATTTGAAGTTAAAGTAGTTCTTAACATTCCTGACTTGGTCGAAGTCGAAGAGGGTGCGGCTAGCACAAAGCAAAGACCTCAAAGAACTAGAGTTCATCCATCAAGACTTCAAGACTATGAAGCCTCTGGTGATGATGAAGTAACACCAGATGGATAATTAGTTCATTTTTCTTTACTTGTAGGTGTTGAACCAATAAACTATAGTGATGTTTATGGCCTCAAACAACCACTTAGGGCATGGAACAAGAGTATTGACTCATGCTTATTCTAATTGAGATTCGTCAAATGCAAGTTTGAGTATGGT
Organism: Vicia faba; assembly: GCA_948472305.1. Lineage (NCBI taxonomy): Eukaryota > Viridiplantae > Streptophyta > Magnoliopsida > Fabales > Fabaceae > Vicia > Vicia faba. The sequence goes on along the minus strand of OX451739.1, from coordinate 1,343,526,118 downwards.
GTTTATGTCCAAGCCATGGAAGAAGATATAATAATCATTTGCTTATATATTAATGAATTGCTGGTAACTCGAAATAGTTTTGGGAAGTTATTGGAGTTCAAAAAGTCGATGATAAGGGAATTTGAAATGTCAGATCTAAGATACTTGTATTATTTCCTAGGCATGAAATTTCAAATGTCGAAGCAAAGTATGGTGCTACATTAAAGGAAATGTGTCAAGATACTCAAGAGATTCATAATAGACGAGTTGAATCCTTCATCCTCACCCGTTGAACCAAACTTGAAACTTGAGAAACATGCAGAGGAGGAAATGGTCGATGCTAATTTGTTCAAACAAATTGTGGGATCTCTAAGATATATGTGCAATAGTCGACCTAATATAGGTTTCACAGTCATATTAATGAGTAGATACATGAGTTAACCAATGGTGTTACACATGAAGGCTGCAAGAAGAATCCTGAAATATTTAAAAGGATCGGTAAACTGTGGAATTCTATTTAGACGTGATTTTGAAAGGAAAAAAGCTACAGTTACTTGATGTTCAGATGCTGATTCGTATGGAGATAAGGAAGATCTAATAAGCACAACTGATTATTTCTTTCAAGTCTTGGGTGCCCTAATCTCATGATGTTCGAGAAAGTAACACGTGGTGGCATTGTCATCGTGTGAGGCTGAATATATAATAATATCGTATGATGCATGCCAAGTAATTTAGATCAGATGTGTACTAGAAGAGATCGAGGTCAAAGTGAAGAAACCTCTGGTTATGCAGATCGACAACAAGTCAACCATTAATCTTGCAAGGAATCTAGTTTTGCATGGAAGGAATAAGTAAATTGAAACTAGATTTTACCTCTTGAGGGAGAAGGTAAATCGAGGTGAACTTGAAGTAAGACATTGCTTAAGTGAAGCACAGCTGGTCGATATTTTCACCAAAGGATTGAAGATTGACATATTCCTAAACTTGAGAAAGAAATTAGGAATAGTTCAGATCGACAATGATTAGCGTATGATCGAAAACTTGGATTATAGGGGGGTATATTATGATATAATCCAAGTTAAGTAATCAAAGTCCAAGCCCAAATTAATTATGATTATTTGTTACTTAGTATACAAGTTAGATGTATATAGGCAAAATACTCATTTTGGTCCCTTAACTATAGGTCATGGTTCTGTTTGGTCCCTTAACTATTTTTTGTGCCAAATTGGTCCCTTAATTTTCAAAGCGTAACCACGTTAGTCCTTCCGTTCGTGAAGCGTTAGTCAAATTCAAACAACAAGCTCCATGTGGCATTTGTCTTGCAAAAGTGGCTAGCTGGAGTCCAGATGGCAAGCCTAAGGAAATGCAATCTCCAAAACCAAACGAAAGGATATGGCATGTTCATTTTATCCAAGTTTTATACTCAATCTTCTCCCAAAACCAAACGAAAGGTGGAGAACGAGATTTCTACAGAGGCGATTTTGAAGGTTATTGTGAAGGTGATTGCGAAGGTGATTATGATCCAGGTAAGTATTCACAAACCCTTTTCGTAACTGGATTAGGGCTTCACGTATTTGGTAGATTCATGTATTTGGTATATTTAGGGATTTATGTATAATTAGGTTTTAGGGTTATGGATTTTTGTTATGGGATTTAGGGATTTGGGTATTCTATTCTTGTTTGTTCTCTGTGTCTTCATAACTGAATGATTGTTATGAGATTCAAAGCTTTAGCTTTAATGGACGGATTTTTGAAGCTCGTAATTCACCACCATGATGAATTTGTTAATCCTGAACATAGTGTTTATGAAGAAGGCTTGGTATCTGATTTGAAAGTAGAGGTTGATAGGTGGAGTTATTTCGAGTTAGTCGGTGTATTGAAGGAGTTAGGTTATACGGATAATATAGAGAAAAATGTATTACAAGGACCCACAAATTGGGATGAATGAACTAGTTGATGACAAAGGTGCTATAGAAATTACAGACCTATACAAAGTGCACCAAAGTGTTGATATATATATTCAACACACTTTGTCTCAACCTGAGTTTTGTGATGGTCCTGTTGAGGAGCCTGAGAACATTGTAGATGAGATGGAGGAGTTTCTTAGCAAGCTGCATGATGACATTGGAGAAAAGTTGAAGGATTATAATGTTGTTGTGGAAGAAGGTAATGATGGATTGAATGATGCAAATGTTGTTGTGGAAGAAGGTAGTGATGGATTGAATGATGCAAATGTTGTTGTGGAAGAAGGTAATGCAGGAATGAATGTCTCTCACGCACTTTCATTTTAGACCAACAGAAGTTACACAAAATATAACATTTACTCTTACAAATATATGCTTATTTTCTTGATAATTTACTGTTATTTATGAATGTTTTTTACAGGGACTTTTACCTGCAATGGAAGATTTGTTGCCCAATGTTTAACATTAATTTTGTGTTAGGCATCTGTATAACAATTTCAGGAAGAAGTTTCCTGGAAAGATGTATAAGGAACTTATTTGGAAGGATGCAAAATCTACATACTCATAAGCTTGGGAAAGAGAGATAAGGACAATGAGAGTGATCAACGGAGAGGCATATCTTCATATGATGAAAACTCAACTAAGATATTGGTCTATATCATATTTTAGGACAACCAACAAGTGTAATGATGTGCTCGATAATATGCCAGAGGCCTTTAATAGTGTTACTGTTGAATCTAGAGCCAAACTACTTGTAACAATGCTTGAGGAGATCAAAACTTACATGATGGAGAGATGGGAAAAAATAGAATGAGGTTCTAAGATGTATCTAGTAATGATATTTTGCCCAACATTAGAAAAAAGATGGATATAACAAGTACCTTCACAAACTTATGGCTTGTTAGGTATGGTTCTTTTATTTCGTTGGCTTGGTTATGTTATTTCAACTTTAGTGTTTATTGTTGCTGTTATTTGCAGAATGAAAGATGAGCACATGCTTGAAGTAAGGCATGTGGAAAACTCAGCTGAAACATTCACTGTGAATTTGAAGGATTACCTGTGCTCCTGCAGAAGATGAGATCTTACAGGACTTCCATGTGTCCATGCCATGTCAGCCACGAAGAGTAGAAATTTAAAAGTTGATAATTATATTCCAGAGCATTATAGGATATCTAGGAACAAGGCAGTATATAAGTATGTGCTTTATCCTGTGAATGGATTCAATCTTTGGGCCAAGACTCCATGTCCAGATGTGAAGCCACCTAAGTTTAGGAAGATGCCTTATAGACCAACGAAAAAGAGAAACCTTGATCAAGGGGAGATTGATGGTACTGACAGAAAATTGAGAAGAACAAGATTTATTGTAAAGTGCTCTAGGTGCAAAAAAACTGGACATAACAAAAAGACATGCAAGGTCACACCAACTGAAACACAAGGCACTGCAAGTCAGGTTGGGACAAATGCAACACAAGGCAATGCAACACAAGGAAATGCAAGTCAGGTTGAGATAAATGTAACACAAAAATGAAAATCAAGGCACTACAAGTCAGGTTGGGACAAGACAAGCTTCTGCATTTCACACCACTGCAAACCAGGTTGCAGCAACACAAGCATCAGCTACACAGAGATACATGAATGCAATTCAGTCTTCACAGAGAAAGGCAATATCAGGGCAAGACGGAAAGGAGAAAGCAAAAGAAACTGACAACTCTTAGCATCCAAGAATGTAATTGGTCCCACCACCAGGCGGTCTACTCCAACCAATAGAAACACACCAAAGAGAACCATCTAGTCATATTTAGGCTTTATGTAGTTTATGGTATTATATAACTTCTAATCAGTATTTTGGAACATGTCTATGTAACATGTTTTTCTGTCAGCATTTTGAAACATATCTATGTAACATGTCTATGCATTTTAGAACATGTCTATGTAGCATGTTTAGATCTTTCAACAATATAAAGTAATGCCATTTTGCGATAATGTTAAAGTACTCTGATAAGTTGCAAATAATCTAATAATGTTCATTTAATATGATATATTCATTTACTGATAATGCCCACAAATTATGTTGATTATATGTTCAAGTTCATATTATCAGTTCATATTAAACTGATAATGTTCATTTAATCTGATATGTTCAAGTAATTCGATATGTTCATTTACCGCTGATGGCCAAAATTATGTTGCTACAAACAATGATATGTCAAATAATAGAAGTCATATTAAACTGATAAATTGTGTTGCAATTACACATAACATTACACATTACACCTAATACACAGTCATAAAACAACTTAATGAAACATACACATAACATTACAAAACACATAATCTTCAATAATTTTTTCCACTTCAACATCTTGTTCAGTTGAATTTGAAGTTCCATCACAACATCCCCTAATTCTTCGTTTCTAACCCTCAATTTTTTGTACTGATTATTGGTTTCATCTAAATCTTTTTCTATGCTTTCCAACCTATTCATCAATACTTGATTTATGTCTTCTGCCAATTCCTCATGAAACCAATTGAAAAAACCACATCCTCTTTGCAAAGATCCCTGCAAATTTCAAAAATGATTCAAAATTTGTTTATCAGTTTTTAACATACCCAAACAGAAATTAGGGATTACCTTGTAATTGTGACAGTCCCAAAATTTCTTTCCAAAAGTCTTCTCAGTGGTTGCCCTACAAAGAACAACTTTATCTCCACAAAGGCAAAGTGGTGCGAATCGCGAGCTACTGTATACACATGACTCAACACTTTCAGATTTTTTTCATGTTCGTTTGTGAAGAAGAATACTTGGTATTCATGGGAAAGGGAGTGAAACGACTTGAACAATATGAAGACAAAGATGACAACGCATCTGAAGCATAGTAGGATTTGCATAGTTGAAGAAAATGATGTATAAGGAAGGATGGTGAAAAACACATATAAAAAGATGAAGATAACATGCCAGCTCACCTGTCACGTAGGTTAAATTAACAGATGTTTGAGCCCAACTGACAGAAGGGACTTGTTTGTTACGTTTTGAAAATTAATGGACCAATTTGACACGAAAAAAAGTTAGTTGACCAAACTGAACCATGACATATAGTTAATGAATCAAAATGAGTATTTTATCATATATATAAATAGACATATTGTAAATCAGTTTTTAATTAATTCAATAATATTAATTCTTATTTCTTTATTTTCTCCCTTTCTCTCCTCACTAAAATTGTCTAACACACTAAAACTATTAATTTATTAGTGTATTCTAAGAAAACAATAAGTGGTATTTGTAAATTTTACTATCTCATATGAATTTTATCATTTAAACTCACTATTTTCGCGGGTCATTATCACCATAATATTTTTTTAAATATTTTAATCAACAAAATATTTATAAATATTTATAGTTATTAGTAATATTTATAAATATTTATAGTTATTAGATATATTAAATTTATCATGTTAGTGATTTGATACATATTTATTTTTAAATATTTTTAATAATTAATGATGTTATTAAATAATCTAAAATAAGAATGAATTTACCCGTACAGATAGGGGTGGCAAAACGGGTCCGGTCCGTTGGACATGCCCGTTTTATCCGCACTTTACTGAGTGTGGGGCGGGTCAAGAATTTAGACCCTCACCCTCTAATGTGACCGCCCCGCCCCATTTTCTTCGCGGGCTTTTGCAGGCAATGATTATTAACATAAAATTTTGCATTTTTAGGCTTAAAAGGTGCAGTGTCAGCGGACTTTCTCCGTCCCGCACTCGCTTTTTTGCGGGACGGACCTAGATTTTAAGCTCTCATCCTCAACTATGCCCACCTCGTCTCACCCTATTTTTTTACAGATTTTTACAGGACATGCCTAAACGAATCGAACATGCCCGTTTACCATCCTTATGTACAGACGCACGAATCGTCTACTAATTAACAAATGAAAATGAAGATAATGGATTAAACAAATGAAACTTAAAGCCACTAGAGATATGAATGGAGTGAGAGACAAAATTGTAGTAGACAAATGTAAAACTATTTTTCATTATGTACACTATCTTTAAAAATTTACTCAAAAATATTTTAGCGAATAAGCCTGAGGAAAAACCATGTATATAAACTTTTCATTGCCTTTATGGGTCTCATTTCTTGTATATGCGTCGTTACTACCCTTTAAGCATTTTTATTTAAAATTGTATTTAATTCTTATATTAAGAATGATATCAATCTATGGCCAGTAGTAGCTAAAGCATATTATAAAAAATTGTGTTTTTCTAACAGCCTACCAAATTTTGATTTAATTTAATTTAATTGTTCAATAAAGTTATAATTATTTTGATGACAGTAAGTATCGAGTATCCAGTAATATTATCAATTTTATTTTTGATCTGTAAATTTGGCAAAGAATGGTAACGAAAACGGAGGAATCTGAACTCAACAATCTAGAAATCCAGGTCGACAATGGTGGCGGAGGAGCATGGGAGTATCTTTCACTCGTCAGAAAACTCAAACAACGCCGTTCCGGTAAAGTCCTCAAACACGGCTTATCGATCTTGAATGACTCCAAACTCCGATCCAATCTCGGTCCCGAAGGTTGCTCCATAAACCTAATTTCAATTTTGCTTTTATTTTATGAGTAATCTTACTCTTATGCAGTTGATAGTTTTTCTGATGATTGATTTTTTTGTTCTGATTCAGAATGGAGTTTGTATGAGCAGGTTGCTGTTGCAGCTATGGATTGTCAATGTGTTGATGTTGCTCAGGTTTTGATCTCAATTTTGTTGGTTTCTTGTTTTTTGATTGGTTTCTTTTGTATAATGTTGCTTGAATTGAGTATTTGTTATTGTAGTTTCTTTCGTATATGATGAGAAATTTTATTGGTTGAGAATTGGGCAGTTGATAATAATTTAATTCTTTATTAGGACTGTGCAAAGGTTCTTCGAAAGAGGTTTCCGGAGAGCAAAAGAGTTGGTAAGTTTATACTTTCTTACTTTCCACCTCAAACCTTACGCACATGTTTCCCTTTGGTGCAATCAATTTGATAGGCAAGTTCATGGGCTCTCTATGAAACTAGAAGCACATGTGATTATGATATGGCCGTGACTACACTTGAGGAGTATTTCAAGTTTGTTAGTCTGGATTTTATTTTGGTCGTCTTCAAACAATGGGAATTCGCTGGGGATTTCAAGGTTAGTGGAAACATTTGTACCGTTGTTTTATTCAGCCGTGATCAGGAAGGAGGTGCCAATGTCGCAATCTCATTCTGTTGTAATCCTATTTGTGGTATTCCTTTTCTCTAAGATCTTTGGTGCAAAAGTAGCGTGCTTCTCATATAAATGGAAGAGTAATCATAAAGGGGTATATAATAAGCTTGTTGGTATTGATACTAGTCCACAACACGCAATTGCATGGGGACAATTGATCAAGCTGGTTAATGCTAGTAAGCTTGCAAGGGGAGTTTAGAGTTTGAAACAAGTACTACTACTAGGTAACTTTATGGTATCAATGGTGCCCCTTCTGCATAATGATGACAACACTACAAAATGTTCAATGTTCAACTCATTGATCAAACCAAAATGAATGCTGATTTACGAAAACACGTCACTGAGTTTTTGTAATAACTGATTTTAGCCTTAAGAATAAGTTTGTTTGCTGCAAAGAGGATGTGAAGGCATAAAGAAGGGTATCTTGAACAAATTTTGGTTCGTGACTAACATGGATGCTTTCCTTTCGTTCAAGAGGGATGCTATATAATGTTAATACATTAGTAGTTTGAAATCCAAATGAGTTTGTTTTGCATATGCATATTCTTGCTAAGTCTGTTTACTTTATTTGTAGTGACTAATTGTTACAGGCAGGCTGGAGGCAATGTTGCTTGAAGCAAAAGGCTCATGGGAAATGGCAGAAAAGGCTTACACAAGCCTTTTAGAGGATAATCCTCTTGATCAAGTAAACTTGCTTAACCTTATTGGGGAAAAATGAAGAGGGGGAACTGTCAGTTAGTTGATCAGTTGCTCTATGTGATGAAACAAATCTTATAGTAACAATAATAATGACTCATTTTTTTGTTGTTTTGTCAATTTGACTTGATATATCTCATTCTTTTACTTTAACCTATCAAAAAGGTCTGGCTAGTTGAGTAATGAAAACCAAAAAGGGCAACCTGATGCTATAGAGCTTTCACCATGGTGGAATTTAGGGGAGGGTTGGATCTATGTCCTATTTGTGGTTTTCTTACTCTGCAAGTGCAAGAAGCAAACTTTATGACTTGAACCCGTCATCTCTAGTCATACGACAGCAACTTTGACTGTTGTGCCAAGGCTTTCTTGAGTTCTGTAAACCTAACTTTTCTTTTTGGCTGTGTTGTTGTTGTACAGACCATCCATAAGAGGAGGGTGGCTATGGCAAAGGCACAAGGCAATATTTCTGGGGCTATTGAATGGCTTAATAAATATCTGGAAATGTAAAACATCTAGTATTAATTTTCCCCCATCTGAAATTGAAGATAAAAGGAAAATATTGCTTATAATTTACATCTGATAGAACATATATCTGAACGATTTTTCTCATTTTTTCAGATTCATGGCAGATCACGATGCATGGAGGGAACTGGCTGAAGTATACTTATCCCTGCAAATGTAAGATTATTATGTCATATTATATTTCCATATCTCTTTCAATAGGGATTTATTTATGTTGCTAATTATTAATCTTTGTTTTTTGGACGTGTCTTCCTGTTAGGTATAAACAAGCAGCATTTTGCTACGAGGAAGTGATATTAGCTCAACCAACTGTTCCACTTTATCACTTAGCCTATGCTGATGTAAGTAAATTCTTTGCGAACTGAGATTATTTTATTTGTCAAATAAAATTCTTCTCCCCGATTTTTCGCTCTAAATACAGAAAGAAACTAAGCATTGCATCCTAGAGAAATACAGACTCACGTAGTAAGAATTATAAACATTACCTTGACTTGAATGAAATTGTTAGGTACTTTATACTCTTGGTGGATTAGAAAATGTCCAAACTGCCAAGAAATACTATGCATCCGCTATTGACTTAACCGGAGGCAAGAATACCAGAGCACTTTTCGGTATATGCTTGGTGAGCTTTTTCTCCCTCTCCTTCCATCTGAGTGTTTATTTTCTGTGGTCCTGTACAGCTTACAAGTTCATGATTCTCTTATCTGTATATAGTCCTGCTTTGGAGAGATATTTTCCTTGACCGATTGTTGATTTTCTTCTCAACAACTTGGGATTTTTGGATTCATCTTTCAAACTTATTCACTTATATGCTTGAAAATTGAGTTTTGATCCTTTTCTCCAGTGTACTTCTGCTATTGCACAGCTTACAAAAGGAAAGAACAAGGAAGATAAGGAAGGATCACAGTTACAATCTCTAGCGACTAAAGCATTGGAGAAGGATTACAAGCAGAGAGCACCTGACATGCTTCCTCAACTTACAACTGCTTTGAAGAGTTTAACAGTGTCGTCATAACGCAGCATTTCTTAAATATTGTTGTTATTTAACAAACTTTTTCACACTTTATTATATCAATATTAGCATGAATATTTAGAATTCCTCATTTATTTTCTTTTCAATATTAAAATGAGAATTCATTTTGTTTTGAGTTTTACCTTCCGGAATAAGCATTTATATTTATCTAAAGACATGCGAAGGTTTTGGTGGCGTTGTGGCTCTAAAATATTGTGATAAAACTTTCATAATGAATGTGATCAAGTATATTTGTTTTTGACACTGTATTTCCTTTTTTTTTCTTCTTCCATGGTTGTGCTTTTACACTTGGTGTAAATACTTTTCTTTTTAACTAAGAAAACTACTTTTATTAGTCTAGTTCTTATATTTGTTGTTTTCTTTCCCTGTAGACTAGGGGTGGAACGGGACTCAAAAGTCAAGTCTGTCTTATTTACTATCGAGTTGACGGGTTGATTCGTCAATTTTTTTTACATATTGATTTATTATATAATTTATGTTAGTACTATAGTTTTGGGATTGACAACTTTTACCTAAAACATGATTCTGATCAGATGTCGAATAAGATGTCATGACATTGTGTTCTGGTTGCAGCAGTCAAGGCATTGTTATATTTTTAAATCTTGACAGATTTTATTTGTTTATGATATATTTCCTTTGGATATGTATCATAGATTTTCGCAGGTCAAGAGATTTATTTTGGAACAAGATTATATCTCCAGTTGTACAAAAGATACTTATTTGGGTTTTGAGACAAATTAGGAAACTATGTATCAGTTTGTTCTAAGATTGAAGGAGATTGTTTGCACAATTGGTGCATCACTCAGCTTATGGATCAAGAAACTTCTAGATCAGAATATCGAAGCCAATGTACTGCAAAGGTGTATAAATAGAGGAATCGTAACCTAATGTATTTTAAATTTTTTAACAATTGTAAAATTAGGGGAAGCATAAGCTTAGGTTTTGAGAGTCTCTCGTACATATTGCAAGTCATCCGTGTATCTTATGATATTATGTGGTAGACAGATTGTTACTTGACAGTTTTTCATGTTATTGTTCTCACTCGAAGTTTTTAAGCAAGAGTTTGAGTTATTGTAATGGAAGTATGATCTTCTAAGTTGGGTTGTTTTTGTTGTAGTTACTGGGATTGTGACCGTTAGATATCACTGAGGTGATTTAGAAAGTGAGATGGTGATTTCTCATATTTAGGGAGGACCTAGGTAGAAGTTGCATTGGATAGGGATTATGCAAGAAGTTGTAAACGAGAGAATTTAGCTTTGAACTAATCATGCTGATAGTGGACTTCCTTCCTGACTTGGTAGTCCCCCTAGAGTAGGTGATGTTGCACTGAACTGAGTTAAGAACTCATTGTTATTTTTTATTCCGCAGTTTAATTTTCTGTATCATATTCAGCTTGGTTGATCTGGTTTGTTACCAGATGTTGTAACATTTGTCTCGACATCATCTGCTATTAAGACAATTTTGTTTGTATGTGTTACCTGTACCAGAATTTCAATTTATGAAATTTTTAATCATTATAAAAAAGAATGACAAAAGATATTTTTTAGCAACACAATAGATCTTCAACAAATTTTAATGTCAATGTCATATTCTTTAATATAAACAAAACAATATAACTATAATAAAATCTAAAAGTGCAATAAACTTATTTGTAAATATGTCATTTCTACAAAGTTCATTGAAGTGTTTATATATTTGTCCTACTCTCCATTAAATATAAAAAATAGAAAGTAAGCGTTGAAGCTTACTTAAGCATGTGTCTCTAGAGAGGAACAAGAACAATACAGAAGTGGTGGCTTGGATGACATGGTGGTGGTCACATGATGTGTTCGGTTGAAGTGTCTCTGACACAGTGAGGATGTCAATACAAAGGAGCATATAATTGGATAGACTCACACTTGAGAGGAGATTATTGTGATATAAGAGTGATTTAGAAATAGTGTATTGTTTGAAAAAGTGGAGGTTAACTGATTTATAAATGAGAGAGTTCATGTCTCTAATGTCTTAAAATTTAAGGTGAAGATGTAGTGTCTCTCTCCTTTGCGTGATTACTCTCAACCCAATATAAATATTTCCCTCATGACCCTTCATTAACATAATAGTGAAACTGAATTGTCCACCAAAAATACATTATTTTCGTATCAAATAAATTTGAAAAAACTACAATACCATAGAAACTAAATTAAAATGGTCTATCATGATTACATACCAGATCACCAAACTATATCTTCCCTGGATTAGTAAGAACACTATGAGAACCATGGCACTTTCACATCTTTTATTCCAACTTACCTCACAAACTAACCAGGGAGGTTTGTACGGAGAGCTTCTAAACACTTGTTTGGAGACTTCTAACCGAGTAAAGATAGATGTTTGTACGGAGAGCTTCTAAACACTTGTTTGGAGACTTATAACCGAGTAAAGATAGATGTTGTGGTTCAGTACTTCACACGATTTGTTCCCTTAAAAATATATATATATATATTTTTTGCGAGAGATTCAAGTATTTCACATTATCAATGGAGCTTAGATATCCAGTTCAGCCTCTAAGGTCGTCAGAATATTTGAAACGTTTTCCAGGACAACATTGCGACTCATTATCTAAACATCATTATGTTGAAAGTGTAATTTCTTGTGTCGAAAGTAATATATTGCTCGACACAAGGTTATGTCGAATTGGCTTAGTATGTCGAGTTGTTAGGTGTGTCGAAGCAGTTGCTACACACATATTTGATTTAGGTCCAAAATAAGTATTTTGAGCTTTTAAAGTTTTGGACTTTTGACTTAGGGAGAAAGCAAGATCAATTATAAATAGAGGAAGTAATTCATATTTTTGTAATCAATTCATTCATACACAGTATTTACAGTTGCAAGTGAATAAGAAATTTTTCCACAGTTTGTGGACAAAGAGCTACTCTGTAGAATTCCTAAATATCTTTTATTCTTTAATTTTTCTTTTCATTGTCATTGTGTGGTCATAACAATCTTGTTCATCAAGATTGATAGAAATTCATCATAGATTTTGGTAGATTTCTAATATCTGGTATCAAGAGCTCCAGTTGAGCGATCAATGAAAGAAGAAGAAGAGAATCACGATGGCTATGAATCATCCAAACGGGCATTTTCCAGCAAGTCTTCTAATTCTTAAAGCTGATAAATACGAGAATTAGTGCAAGCGAATAAAGGTTGTGTTTTGCTGTTAAGATCTTTGGGATCTTGTGAAATATGAATTAGAAATGCTTGAAGAAGATGCCTCCAAAGAAGAAGAGAAGGAATCCAAAGAATCAAAGAAGAAAAATTATAAAGCTCTATTTATAATTCATCAATGTCTGAGTCCAAACAATTTCGAAAAGGTTAGTTATGTAGAATAGGCAAAAGAAGCTTGGGAGATACTTAAGAAATCTTTTGAAGATGCAGAGAAGGTGAAAGAGGTGAGGTTACAAATTCATAAAAGAACGTATAAATTACTTCAGATGGAAGATAGCGAGAGCATGTCTGATTTCTTCACTAGGATTACGAAACTAGTGAATCAAATCAAGGTTTCTGAAGAGACACTAACAACAAGAGCAGTTGTTTCAAAGATCATGAGATCTTTGTCTCCTAAGTTTAATCATGTGATAGTTTCCATAGAAGAGTCGAAGGACACGTCAACTTTGTCTAAAGAAGAGCTTCAAGGGACGCTTGAATTTTATGAACAAAAAATGGCTGAAAGAGTTGCAGGAAAGTCGAAGAATGATGTGGCTTTGTAGGCTCAATCAACAAAAGATGATAAAGACAAAGGAAAGTGGTTAGACAACAAAAGTAGAGGAGGCTACAACAATTAGGATGGTAGAGGAAACCAACACGAAGAAAATGTGTCAAAACAGAGAAGACCATACCAAGGCAACGAAAGAGGTGGTGTTGCAAATAGAGGAAGAGGTGGTGGTTGAAAGCCTGACAAGAGTCACATTTAGTGTTTCAATTGTCATAAGCATGGTTAATATTCTAGTGATTGTCTAGAAAAATGAAAGAATCAAGAAAGTGATGCAAATTTTACAAAACATGAAGAAGAGAAGATGATGTTGATGGTCACTGAAAGAGATGAAGATAGATTCAAGAATCAATGATACTTGGATTCAGGATGCTCATCACACATGTATGGAAGGAAAGATTGGTTTGTCAATATAAAATCCTCGATGAAGAATACGATGAAATTCGCAAATGACAATACCGTAGAAGCTGAAGGTATTGGTGATGTTATGATTATGAGAAAAGATGGTAAGAGGCCAGTAATTTCCAATTTGTTGTACATACCAGGCATGGAGAGCGATTTTCTCAGTATAAGACAGTTGGTCGAAAAGAACTACAAAGTGTCGATCAAAGACAAGATGATGAGATTCGTCGACGGAAATGGAAGGTTAATCCTGAAGGCTCCCGTGTCTCAAAATAGAACCTTCAAGATCGAACTAAATATGATGGAGCACAAGTGCCTTTTGACTTCAACTAGTAGAGATGAATGAATATGGCACTATCGGCTAGGCCATCTCAACTTCAGAGACATCAGAGATTTGAAAAGAAGAAATATGGTTTTAGAGTGTCCAGAAATCAACATTCCAAACGAGGTGTGTGAGGAATGTGTGCAGACGAAGCAGTACACGAACAACTTTAGCAAGGATGCAGGAAGCATGTCAAGGGATATTCTTGAAATCATATACTCGGATATATGTGGACCAATCCAGGTGGATTCGAATGGAGGTAACAAATGCTTTGTTACATTCATAGATGATTTTAGTCGTAAATTATGGACTTACCTGATCAAGAAGAAAAGTGAAGTGATCAAGGTATTTTCCAAGTTTAAGTCTATGGTCGAAAGACAAAGTGTTCGAAAGCTCAAAGTTTTGACAACTGATGGTGGTGGAGAGTATGTGTCAAAAGACTTCGACAAATTATGTGAAAAAGAAGGAATTGTGTATGAGGTAGTGCCACCCTACACTCCACAACAGGATGGAACTGCAGAAAGAAAGAATTGAACCATCATAAATATGGTGAGAAGTATGTTGAAAGGCAAGAATTTACCTAAAGAATTTTGAGGTGAAGTTGTGTCGATAACAACATACATTTTGAACAGATGTACGACGAAGAAGCTAGAAGGAATTACTCCAAAAGAATGTTGATCTGGTGTGAAGCCTAGCTTGAGTCATCTGAAATTATTTGGATCTATTTCTCATAGACATGTTCCAGATCAATTGAGAAGAAAACTTGATGACAAGTCGAGTCAGATGATCCTAGTAGGATATCATTCGTCAGGAGGTTACAAGTTGTTCGACCCAGTGAACAAACAGATTGTGATCAACAAGGACGTGACCATAGACGAGCTTAAGGAATGATATTGGACAGAAAATGTCAAGAAAGATTAAGTAAGAATCTTATTCGAAGAACTAGCATTTGAAGTCGAAAGAGAAGTTCAACAAGAGGAAGTTATAGATCAACCAGGACCAAGTAGACCTCAGAGAACTAGACACATGCCTACAAGGTTGCAAGATTATGTGATTACATCAGATGATATGGTTGATGATGAAGGAGAGTTGGTACATTGTTCTTTCTATGCAGATGTCAAACTTGTCAATGCAACTGGAGAATTCAAGGATTCGAAGTGGGTGAAAGCAATAAATGAAAAAAGTGAAGTCTATCGAAGAAAACAACATTTGATCACTTATAGAATTGCCTCAAGGAAAGAAGGCAATTGATGTCAAGTGGGTATACAAGGTGAAGTTGAATCGCAAAGGGGAAGTAACTCGACACAAAATAAGGCTTGTGGCGAAAGGATTTCTTCAGAAGGAAGAAATTGACTTTGATGAAGTCTTTGCACCTGTGGCTAGAATCAAGACAATCAGGTTAATTATTGGTCTATCAGAAATGAATAGTTGGCACATATGTCAGATGGACGTGAAGTGTGCATTCTCGAATGGACCCTTAGATGAAGAAGTCTATGTTGTGCAACTAGTTGGGTTTGTGAAGCATGCCGAAGAGAGAAAGGTGTACAGACTGCATAAACCATGTATGGATTGAAGCAAGCTCCAAGAGCTTGAAGTAATAAGATAGATAGCTTTCTAAGGGAGAAGGAATTTGTGAAGTGCATAGCCGAACATGGAGTATATGCAAGAAGAAACAATAGTGAATTGCTTATACTATGTCTCTATGTTGATGATTTGTTGATAACAGATAACTGCAAAAGTGAGATTGAAAACTTCAAAGGTGATCTCAACAAGGAATTCAAAATTCCTGATCTGGGTGACATTTCACATTTCCTTGGCATCGAATTCTACAAGAGAAGTAGAGGTTTGATGATGCATCAAAGAAGATATGCAGGAGAAATTCTCAAGAGATTTGAGATGAAAGAATACAACTCGACATCGACGTCTGCTGAACCAAGGTTGCAATTATTGAAAGATTCACGAGAAGATGATGTCGACCCAACCCAATACAGAAGACTTATTGGGTCATTATGATACCTTTGTCACACATGGTCTGACTTAGCATAGTGTAGATATGGTGAGTCGATTCATGCAGAAGCCAAAGGTATCATACCTAACAGCAGCGAAGAGGATATTGAGGTATCTGAAATAAACTCTTGACTATGGAATTTTATTTCCTACAACCTATAAAGTAAATAATGCAAATTAGTTGGACACGCTGATTCAAGTTGGTGTAGTGATACTGAGGATCGAAAGTCCACAACAGGATAAGTGTTTATGCTAGGTGATGCACTAGTTGCTTGGAGTTTGAGAAAAGAACCAGTAGTGGCATTATCATCATGTGAAGCAGAGTACATAGTTGTTTCTCTTTGTGTGTGTCAAACAACAAGGATAGTGAACTTGGTCGAAGAGATTACAGGTAAAGATCATGGAGCAATTACCATGAAGATCGACAACATGTCAACTATCAATCTGGCGAAGAATCCAATAACACATGGTCGAAGCAAGCACATCGAAATGAGATTCAACTATCTTTGAGAGCGGGTAGCAGAAGGAAAGATGAACTTAGAACACTGCAGAACTGAGAATCAGATTGGAGACATCATGATGAAGGGAGTGCAGGTCAAAGTATTCAGAAGACTAAAAACTATGATGAATATAGATAGTTTAGACATAATGAATTAGGTGGTGTTGAAAGTTTAATTCTTTGTATCGAAAGCAGAATGATGCTCGACATAAAGTTTTGTTGAATTAGCTTAGTCTGTCGAGTTGTTAGGTGTGTCGAAGCATTTGCTACACACCGATTTAATATAGATTTGATTTAATTTCAAAATAGATATTTTGGGTTTTTAGAGTTTTGGGCTTTTTGACTTAGGGAGAAAGCAATCTCAATTATAAATAGAGGAAGTAACCCCTATTTTTGTAATCAATTCATTCATTCACAGTATTTGCAGTTACAAGTGAATATGAAAGTTTTTCACAGTTTGTGGACATAGAGTTATTCTGCAGAAATCCTAAATCTCTTTTCTTCTTTAATTTTTTTTTTCTTTTCATTGTCATTGTATGGTGATAACAATCTTATTCATCAATATTTTCAACACATTAAACTTACAATCAACTCAAATTCCAACTATATGAGGACATAAAAGTAGAGAATGAGAAATGGTTTTGTCTTCAAAGTAAAGGGGAAAATGAGTGTTAAAAGAACCAAATATTTGTGTCCTCATCTCATATTTTAAAGGTGAAGTCATCCTCCAATATATGCAACGCTTTTAGAATAGCTTGCAAAGTTAGTGGACCGATAATTGCTTTGTCCAAAAACAAGTCTCCTTATTTCCAATATTTATGAATCAACAAAGAAATCCTTAGTTTAATTGATTACTGCAGTAAGCTCCAAACAAGTTTAACAATTCTAAAAATGTGTCTTACAAATTCCTAACCTACCTTCCTTTTGAGGTTGAGCTATCTTCTTCCAACTAACCATATGCATACTCTTATCATTTAACTTTTGTCAAATAAAGTTACTTGTCATTCTATTCAATGTATCACAAACATATCGTAGAAACCACTGAATTTTCATGTTGTAAGAGGAAAGTGAAGAAATAATGTTCTAATCTTGGTGACTTACGTGGTTTGTTAAGTATTCATCGTTTTCAATAAGTCAACATAGTTGTCACTCTATCATAGATTTCAAGAAATTCACCCTTCTTGGTTTTTCTAACGAAGTTTGAATCCTAAGTATCTATCATATAATAAAATAGAATGTTTTGGAAATTTCTGTACTACTCTTTCTATCTTTTAATTCCATGTGTCAATGTTTTAGCCATTTGCTTTTCTCTTAGTCCGGCTCAAATTCTATCAGCTTTTTCTCTTCTTTCCTTATGTCTCTCCAACTTTCTTCCACCCTATCCAACTTTTATTTATTTCTTTCTTCATCTGTCTAATCATTCTGCAAAATACCGAATGTTATGGCCTCCTACACCTCGACCCTATTCATCCTTCCAATCACACCATTCCTTTTCTATTTCCATTTCGATATCAACATCATATTGTCTCACTTCTTCATTCCAACCTCTTAGTCCATTTTCAGTTCACAATTCAAAATACCCTTTAAATTATCATTTCTCTATTTCAGTTTTATACTCCTTCACTATTATCTTAATTTAACATGAACATGTTAAAAATTCACTAAAATCTATGATGAATTTTTACCACAATGACAATTTAATTATGAGATAAATAAAGAATGAAGACAAGACAAATAATTTCTGCAGAATTTCTCTCTGCTCACAAACTGTGAAAACTTTATTATTCACTTTACAATTACAAAATACTGTGAATGACTTGCTTACAAAAAATAGAGGTTACCAACTCTATTTATAACTGAACTTATACCCTAAGCGCAAAGCCCAAAATATCTATTTTGTTACTAAATCAAATCAAATCAATTATAGATTTAAATGAAATTTATTTAAATCTAAACAAATCTAATCTTTTCGACACTATGAATTACAATTTAACACACCACATATTTCATTGTGTCTAAACTATCTATGTTCATCATGACTCTTAGTCTTTTGAATACTTCGACTTGCACTCCTTTCGTCATGATATCTGCAATCTGATTCTCAGTTCTACAGTGTTTCAAATTCATCTTCCCATCTGCTATCTGCTCTCGAAGATAATGGAACCTCATTTCAATGTGCTTACTTCAACCATGTGCTATTGGGTTCTTCGTCAGATTGATAGCTGACATGTTGTCGATCTTCATGGTAATCGCTCCATGATTTTTCCTTGTTATCTCTTCGACTAAGTTCACCATCCAAGTTGCTTGACATGCACAAAGAGAAGTAGTTGTGTATTCTGCTTTGCATGATGATAATGTCACTACTGGTTCCTTTCTTGAATTCCAAGCAATTGGTGCACCACCTAGCATAAACACATATCCTGCTGTTGACTTTTGATCTTCAGCATCACTACACCAATTTGAATCAGTGTATCCCACTAATTTGCATTCTTTTCCTTTATCAGCTGCAGGAAACAAAATACCATAATCGAAAGTTCCTTTGAGATACCTTAGTATCCTCTTTACTGCTGCTAGATGTGATACCTTTGGCTTCTGCATGAATCTACTTACCATACCTACACTATATGCTAAGTCAGGCCTTGTATGACAAAGGTATCTCAATGATCCAATAAGTCTTCTGTATTGGGTTGGATCAACATCATCTTCATCTGCATCTTTCGACAGTTGCAGTCTTGGTTCTGCAGGTGTCGAAGTTGAGTTGCATTCTTCCATCTCAAACCTCTTGAAAATTTCTCCTGCATATCTTCTTTGATGCATCATCAAACCTCTACTGCTCTTGTAGAATTCGATGCCAAAGAAATATGAAATCTCACCCAAATCAGACATTTTGAATTCCTTACTGAGATCACCTTTGTAGTCTTCGATCTCACTCTTGCAGCCACCTGTTATCAATAAATCATCTACATAGAGACATAGTATCAGCAATTCACTCTTGCTTCTTCTTACATATACTCCATGTTCAGTTGTGCACTTTACAAATTTCTTCTCCCTTAAGAAACTATCAATTTTCTTATTCCAAGCCCTTGGAGCTTGTTTCAATCCATACATGGCTTTATGCAGCCTGTACACCTTTCTCTCTTCATCATGTTTCACAAACCCAACTGGTTGTTTAACATAGAATTCTTCGTCTAAGGGTCCATTTAGGAATGCACACTTCACGTCCATATGACATATGTGCCAACTGTTTATTTCTGCTAGACCAACAACCAACCTGATTGTTTTGATCCTAGCAACAGGTGCAAAAACTTCATTGAAGTCTATTCCTTCTTTCTGTAGAAATCCTTTCGCCACAAGCCTTGCTTTGTGTCGAGTTACTTTCCCTTTCGAATTCGTTTTCACTTTGTATACCCACTTGACATCTTCTTTCCTTGAGGGAATTCGACAAGTGACCAAGTGTTGTTGTCTTTGATAGACTTCACTTCTTCGTTCATTGCTTTCACCCACTTCGAATCCTTCAATGCTTCAGCTGCATTAACAGGTTCGACATCTGTATAGAAAGCATAATGTACCAGCTCACCTTCATCATATATCACATCATCTGATGTAATCACACAATCTTGCAATCTTGCAGGCATGCGTCTTGTTCTTTGAGGTCTGCTTGTACTTGGTATATCTGTTGGTTCCTCTTGTCGAACTTCTCTTTCAACTTGAGTTTCTGGTTCTTCGAATAGGATTCCCACTGAATTTTTTTTGACATTTTCAGTCCAATTCCATTCTTTAAACTCATCTATGATCACGTCCCTGCTGATTACAATCTGCTTTTTCACTGGATCGAACAACTTGTAGCCTCCTGTCGAATGATATCCAACTAGAATCATTTGACTTGACTTGTCATCAAGTTTTCTTCTCAACTGATCTGACACATGTCTATGTGCAATAGATCCAAATACCTTCAGATGACTCAAGCTAGGCTTCACACCAGACCAACATTCTTCTGGAGTAATTCCTTCTAGCTTCTTTGTAGGACATCTGTTCAAAATGTATGTTGCAGTCGAAACAACTTCATCCCAAAACTCTTTCGGTAAATTCTTGCCTTTCAACATACTTCTCATCATATTCATGATGGTTCGATTCTTCCTTTCTGCAATTCCATTTTGTTGTGGAGTATAGGGTGGCACCACCTCATGCACAATCCCTTCCTTTTCACATAGCCTATCGAAGTCTTTCGACACATATTCTTTGTTGTACCCAAAAATTTGCCCTCTCATTTCACAAAGGATCACCCTGGATCCCAGGTTTGCTTCCACCCATTTCCAAGCCTTGAATTATCAATTTTCCAAGAAAGTCATCCATAAGGGTAAAATGGTCATTTGCATACTAAAAAGTCAAATATTGACTTTTAGATCAAAAATCAAGTTTCAAGAATCATATTTCAGCAAGACATGTTGGAATATGAGATTTGTTTCATCAAGAAATTCAAAAGTCAAATTTCTAAATACTTGGAATTTTTCTAAGTGTTTAAGAAACATGACAAACTCAGAACTTCTGATCAGATTATCACCATAATGCAAGATGATTCTGGAAGAACTTTTGATACAATAGTTATAGATTTCAGTGAGATCTAAAATATTGCAGAACAGAACTTCTCCTAGAAATGCTGGGATTTCAAGTTATAACTCCTCAGAGACACGTCCATGAAATTAAAGCACTCAGCAAATTCTGGACACTTTCAAGACAGAGTTGGTCAGAACTTCTGGGCCAGTTTTCACAAAAGTTCAGTCAGAGTTAATAAGGATAATTCAAAGAAGATTACAAAGCATGCTGCAAGCTTCCTAGAAAGTCTGGGAACTCCTTCAGAACATGCTGGAGCAAAAAGATAAAAGGATCAGAATATTGGATGCTACGCTGAAGCAGAACTTCTGATCCAGAATTAAGCAATGATGCAGAGTTTCACATGGCAGGATTTCTGATTTGATAAATCTCATCATCATTTAATGCTCATTTAATACCCACAATCATTTTTGAGTCTTTATCTAAAGGATTTCCCCCACGTGTACCTCTACTGTCTTGGGAAAGCAAACTTTTGTGCAAAAGTATGCTAGGCCCATGTGTCGCTTTCTGCTTTTCCTTAATTCCTACTGACAAATCCAGTTTAGGCGCTGCTAAACCTACTAACCATCCTACTTTGTGCCTTGAACCATGTTTGCTTAAGCTTACTTCAAGAGCAAGTCAGCGCCTAGTGTATGATGTTGGTACCACTTGACCTCTCCAAACTACAAAAGCCTTTGCCTATAAATTGAACTCCATTGGCCACTGAAAAAGTGTGGAAAAATTTGAGAAAGAAAAGCCTTGAACCTCTGCAAAAATTCCAAGAGTCTAAAAACTGCAAATCCAAAAATACGAAATCTGTTAGCTTTTGATTTTTGCATTCAAACTCCATTTTTTCTCAAGTGTTTCTTGACCAAAAACACCCACACAGTTTCTGATAGACGTTCAAAAGCCATCCTAACTTATGTAGTCAAACTGTAATACCCTCTCCATCAATATCCACCTCAAAGAAGTCATAACTTTACCCCTTGGTTGTTCCAGAATTCTCAAATCATTTACAGCCCAAGTTAAAGGTTTCCAGCCTGCTGAACACATGAGGAAGTTGTTCAGAACATCACAAGCAATCAGAACCAGGTTCCAGCTCACAGTGTTTTCCAACTGCAAGGTAAGCTTCTACTGACTCTCATCATATCACTTAGGCATTATCAGATTTGCACATTTAAAAATACAATGTAGATATTTTGATCCTGATGATGTACACATTCTGAGATTTCATGCATCTGCCTTCCTAAGTAGAGGGAATTCTAGTTCAGAGCTTCATTAGCAAATTCATGCTTGCCTCTGATTTATAATTCTGATATCTCTTGTTTCTGAAACATTGTGAAACTTGTCATAACTGTTATATGCGCAACTTTTGTTCTGTTAAGAAATGACTAAGTTGTAGATGTTCTGACTAGCATGGAGAGGAAGACGAAGTTCTGGAAGTGGCATCAGAACTTCTGAAATTTCTTTGTTCTCAGTGGACCCAGAACTTCTGACCTTCCCTATTTCTATTAACGTTTGTTTCTGTTTGTGCAGCACGTCAGAGTCAGAACTTCTGACCTCTTCTATTTCAACATTTGCGCTGATTCTGTCTTCTTTCTCTTTATTTTTTTACCATCACTTTTATTTTTCATTAATCAAAATAAAACACCAAAAATATTTCATATTCACATATTATGTTTTATTCCTTTCAACACAAAAGACCAAAAATATTTTCTTAAAACAAAATTTATTTATTTTCTTAAATAAATAAGCGTTTTACATTTCTTGTACATTCTTATCCATTCAATGTGGTTGTAATAGTAACTTAGGATTTAATTTGCAATCCCCATTCGTAAATATGTACACCCCATCCCCCTAATAATTGTAATAGCGTAGAATCTTTATTTTCCGCACTTTTATTGCTTTCATATATTGTTAGTAATTAGGGTGTGTATGGCAAGACTAAAACCAATGTTTAGAAAACCCTAATTCAAGACAAAATTATGCATGCAATCAAATACACTTGCACACTAGCACCCCTGGGGTTATTCCACTTGTTGCCTTACAAAAATGGTCATGTTATGTATGTGGGGTGTCTTAGCACAAACAAATCAAAAAATACAAGATCATAGTCCCTCGATGACGCTATCAAAGTTGCCTTTCAAAATGATCTTAGTCCCTAAAGAAAAATGCTAAGTCATCTCACGACATTGCTATCATGGTTATACGATGACCCACACCTGTCCCTTCACATCCAACGATGGGGCTTCTTACCAAAACAATGGTAAGATAGCAACGTCTAAAAGAGGAGGAAAAGAACACCTAAGACCTTTTTGAGTAGGTAGAATACTCCTAATTACTTGCTCAAATTCAAAACAAACATCCTTGCTATTTTCACAAACAAACACTTTCAAAAACAATTTCAAAACACTTCCCAAACATGAAATATTTTCAAAAGCTCAACACCTTTGTATACATTCTTACGAACGAGAATCATTACAAAAGTGTGCCTAAACGATGACACCTTTTCAAAATACTTTCAAAAGCCACACAAAGCACAATTTCAAACAAAAGCAAGTGATCTAGCAAGTAACTAAGAGCCCATGGAAAACCATGGATGAAAATGGTGCTAATACCTTCCCTTTTCATAATCTACCCCCCCAAACTCAAGAAAACATCTCTAAAGGTATTTCCTGTGCTTTTTCACCTTTCCTTTTGGATAAAAGAAAAGTCGGCGGCGACTCTTGCTAACCGCAACATTTGCGATAAAACGCAAAACCATTAAGTCAGTTCTCCCACCGTATCACAGAACTGGCGACTCTGTTGGGGAAATTTCATAAAGTGGGGTTACCTTAGGGATAAATCATATTTACTTGCTTTCTTTGTTTGATTTGTATGCTTTACATTATGGTTCTCTGTTTGGGCTTGCTTTGATCCTCCACCCGGATCTGGGACACCTTTTTAGGTAAATAGCAATAGATTATGGAAACTGTACGGCGTAGATCGATATGGTTGAAACAATGGCTATGTTAGTGTGACACATTTGTGGGTACCGGTATCCCTCGTGGTGAATCGAGGAGAATACGGGGCCGCTGAGTGACGTCATGAAGCACTAACTGACTTTAGAACCCTAATTGAACAAACTTGGCCATTAGGACGTAGTGAGATAACTGGTTTCGGCGTAAAGCTGAAAATTGGTTGATACTTGATACTACACTCATTGAGGCTGGACTTTTGGGATATCTCGGCCGCAAGAAAAGATTGATTATACTGAGACAACGCCTAAAAGAAAGGTCAGTGATATTGAGATCCTTTAGAACCCGATCACTATTACTAGGACAAGTTGAGCCAACTAAAACTTCAAGAGGGTACTTACCTATAAAACCTCATGCAAGCCTAAAACATAGGGATTTGTTTGCTTTGTGTGTATATACTTACTTGTCCATAAACATCATAAACACCATAAGCATCATACGCATACTCACTAACCATTTCAAGGATTTAGAAATTTATCTCTGTCTTTGTTTTGTAGGTCATGAATTCCGGCCGAAGAAACACCATCCGGATCAACTTTGTAAAAAAACACCCTCAGCTTCAAGAGTTAGCCTCAAGAGTACCCGGGGATTCTCCTTTTACCAAGAAATATGGTTGACTCCTCAGTTTGGCTACATCCAACTTCCAAGAGGAGATGATGTGTGTGATGTTCCAGTTCTTTGATCCCGTGCATCATTGTTTCACTTTCCCGGATTATCAGTTAGTACCTACACTGGAAGAGTTCTATCTACTCTTAGGGGTGCCCATGCTTGATTAGATACCATTCACTGTCCTAGAAGGGATTCCAAAACCTGAAATCATCGCTGAAGCTTTGCATCTAAAAAGAGCTGACGTCATAACCAATTGGGAAACAAGAAGCGGGGTCAAGGGTTTCCTAGCCAAGTTTCTATTGGAGAAGGCTCGTTCATTCTGGGACGACATGGATTTCCAATCTTTTGAAGACGTCCTGGCTCTTCTCATTTATGGTTTGATTCTGTTCCCCAACTCGGACCAATTCATAGATGTTAATGCCATCAAAGTGTTTCTATCTCGCAATCCCCTACCTACCTTATTGGGTGACATCCTGCATTGCCTTCATACCCGCACCATGAAGAAAAAAGGTAATCTCTTGTGTTGTATTCCTTTACTCGCTAAATGGTTCACTTCACACCTACCTCAATCAGCATTTAAGAACAAGCAAAGACTGACATGGTCTCAAAGGATGATGTCCCTCACCCATTCTGACATCCATTGGTGTTCAAGATCCTTGGAATACGTCTCTATCATTGACTACTGTGGGGAATTCCCTAACTTCCCTTTGCTTGGTATTAGGGGAGGTATCACCTACAATCCCTGCTTAGCTCTTCGACAGTTTGGATATGCCCGAAGAGACGGCCCTCATGAGATGCTCATTCAAGGTCTGGTGTTCGACTATGACAAAGAAGACCAAGATTACCGCCAGAGGTTTACACGAGATTGGAGAATGGTGAACAAGGTGGACAGTAAGACTTTGGGACACAAAAACTCTATCCCTCTCGAGCCTTACCTTGGGTGGGTACGGGCTCGTGCTCAGACACTTGTGATGCCTTATCCTCCCATTTTACCAGTCACCGTGGAGCCTGTGGTCGAAAGGGATGTTTCCTACACTATCCTCCATCCCGACATGCCTACCTATCTCAAAGACTTACAAAAGGGTTGGATCCAGTTGAAGGAAGAATGAGATACTTTCGAGGCTCAGTTCTATGCCAGTGAGAATAGGGTCTTGGAGCTTACGAAACAGCTACAAGATGAGCAGAATGTGAACGCTTATCTCGCGCCAAAGAGGATGTGTTCGGTCTTTTTATCCTAGAAAGCTATTTTGTAAGCCCAAGGGGCACAATGTAATCTTTCTTGTTTTGACTAATGAAAGTTAACGTTTGTTCATTCTTTTGTCTATACAAATTTAAATTTCATTAATCCTTGAAATCATTTGCATATACATATTCATGCGTCATACCATGACAGGTTTTCGCATAACAGGTTTCCTTATCTCTCCGCTGTTTATTTTAGCAAGATGGACCTAGAGAAAACTGTGACGGAACTCCAAGCCCAGAATTCTCAGTTTCAGGAAGCTTTACTAGCCCTAGCCAAGGGGCAGCAAGATATGATGGCTTTGCTAGCTGTCAAGAATAAACCAAAGAAGAAAGCTCTACTCAACATGGGTAAAAGGTTCAAGGAGACAATCCATCAAATTCCAGTAGAAGAAGATTCATCCGAAGAGGACGAGAACCAGATTGGTGAGGTCAAGAGTACTCAGGCTGACTGTATCAACAATCAAGTATCCGACGATGATTATTTCAACGAACAGTATCCACCCGTTGATATCAAATACAAGCAGTTAGAAGACAGATTGAAAGCTGTTGAAATCCAAGCCATTCCCGACTTAGATTTTGATGATTTGGGTTTGATCTCTGGGGTAGTCATTCCCCACAAATTCAAAATATAAATCTTTGCCAAGTATGATGGGATTTCTTATCCAAAACTCCATTTGAAGTCTTATGTGCGCAAGATACAACTGCACACTACCGATAAAAAACTATGGGTTCACTTTTTCCAAGAGAGTCTGGCTGGTACATAACTTGAATGGTTTTATCAGTTAGATGGTTCTCGTATCAATACTTGGGAGGGTTTAGCTACTGCCTTCTACCATCAGTATCAGTACAACACCGACTTGGCGCCAACAAGGGTTCAATTGCAAGATATGAATATGGGAAAGAATGAAGGATTTAAGGAGTATGCGCAAAAGTGGAGAGACCTTGCTAGTAGGGTACAACCTCCCCTGAATGATAGGGAACACATCGACATGTTCACAGGCACTTTATCTGGTCCTTTCTTTAATCTGTTGGTTGGTTGTTCTTCTTCTGGTTTCACCGAATTAATCTTAACCGATGAAAGAGTTGAAAGTGGCATTAAAAGTGGGAAGATCTCTGTGATATCTACCTCTACCGCCAATCCTATCAAGAAACCTTTTGCTGCGAAGAAAGAAGTTAATGTTGTGTATGGGGCAAGGGACCATACCAAGAAGAATAATCATCCGTCTGTCAATGCTGTCTGAATCTCCAATCCAACTCCTACTCCAAGACCATCTGCAAAACATCAACATTTTGAAGCTCCAAGAAGACAATTTACAAGGTTAGGCATGTCACTATCTCAAGCCCTTCAACATTTTCTCAAGGATAATTTAGTGACCTTTCGTGATCCTCCCGCCAACCCTGACACCTCGTCATCAAAATATAATCTGAATGCAAAGTGTACTTACCATTCAAACGGCCCCGGGCACGAGACTGACCAATGTTGGGTGTGATACGGTGGGAGAACTGACTGTTTTTGGAATGTTGGTTCACGTTTTGCATTTGTGTTCGCGAAATGTCGCGGTAAGCAAGAGTCGCCACCGTCTTTTATTTTATCCAACGAGGAAAGGAAAAAAGCACAGAAAAATTCCTTTTTCGAGATATTTCTGAGTACGGGGGGTAGATTATAGAAAGGGAAGGTATTAGCACCCTTTCTATCCGTAGTTATCTACGGGCTCTTAGGTACTTGCTCATCATTTTCAAAATGTTTTCTTTGTGCTTGTGGGTTTTGAAATTTTTTTGTTTTAACTTCGATTTAACTCTTGCGTCTGTCTTCAAGAGTGTAATGAAGTGTTTTTGAAAACTTGTTTGTAAAAGGAGTGTAAGTGTGGAAAAAAATTTGTTTTGGATGAGCAAGTATCTAAGAACTAATCTACCTACTCGAAAAAGGAATCGTTCTATGCTAATTTCCTTTAGACAATGCTATCCCACTATTAGTGAGTAGGTAGCACCGTCGTTGGAGTTTGAGGGTCAATTCGGAAGGGACATACAACCACTAAAGCAACATTAGGACGTCTTAGTGGTAACCCTAATGTCTTAGATCATTTATCCGAGGCAACGATATCCGAGGCAGCCATTTCGAGGCAACTATGATCTTTTAGACAAGAGGGTGACCTCTAAAACAACCTATACTTAATAACCGTTACGAAGGCAACCAAGTGGGGTGTACCCTAGGAGTGTGCATGTGCGAGTGTGTCGTTTTCAGTTATTTTTATCTTTGCACATGTCTTGGGTGATCTAACTGATTTTAGATTAAGCATTCATTCTTGTCATGAAAACCCTATTACCAAACATCTAACAATTGTATATTTGCAGAAATTAAAAGTGCGGAATTAAACTAAATTATTACAAGGCGCCGAGTATTTACATCGCCAAAAGCAACCCTTCGAAAATAAAATAAAAGCGGAAAAATAAATGTCCTAATTAATTATTACAATCTGGGAGCAGATACATCAATAATTAAATAAGGAAAAATAAATTGCGCGAGGTGAAATTGAATCGAATGCGAGTTAGGGTTTTGACCCTTTTTGATTAAGGAAAATGCTTTTTTGTTGTTTTTATTTAAGAAAAGAAATTAATCCTAAAAATTAAATACTAAATTAATTATTAAATAAATTAATTAATGAAAAATAATTAATGACACATTTTTGGAGTTTTTGATATTTTAAGAAAGAAAATAAAAATAATTAAATTAGGGTTAAAACCTATTAAATTCTAATTAATTTTAAATATTTACAAAATAAATTAAAGTTGCCTAAAATTAATAACCTAATTAATTAATTAAAATTTATTAAAGAAAAATAAAGTTCTGAATTTTAATTGGATACAAATATTTTTGGTGATTTTTGATAAAAAAGAAAATTTGTTCATTGGTTAGAAATTAATTAAAAATAATAAAATAATAAATGAAAATAAACAAAATAAAGAAAGTAGAGAAATTGGGCCTGAGATTTGGAGGTGTGGAAAGCAATTATTTTGGCCCAAATATGCTGATCCATTGGACTTTTTGGGATCCTGTGTACATGCGTTGACTAGCCTTTTGATGCACCCTTGATGCTGACCACCAGATCTGGCCATCTAGCCATCTGGCATGCTGAAGAGTGAGGAAATATGATGGTCTCTTGGCATGCGCGTACACTAGATTACCTGAAAACAAATATGAAAATGCAAATTGCTGGAGGCAGGGATCGAACCCCTGACCTCCAGCCTTTGGGTCCTTAAGGCCAACGTGGCTACCACTGGAACGCTTGTCTTCATTTGTTATGATAATGTAAAACAATTATAATATAAAGAAAATGAAATTTAATGGACAAAAATAAAACAAAAGCCGCGCTGGTTTGAATGGACAAATGGGAGGATGACACGACTGCTTCTTCTTCCCCTCTCCATGGCCAAAAATCAAAACACCTATACCAACGAACAAAGGTTCGTCGCTACAAGCTTGTTCATCCTCAAAATTATGTACAGGCCATGAAAATAGGTTCTAAGAGCATGGTTGGATTCGTCTCAACCTACTGATCACAACCATAGCCATTATGTAGGCTAATTGTACCTGAAAATAAAAGCCCCAAAAAACTCCACGAAACCAGCGCTTGGGAGGGTCTGAAAACGCGTTGTCTTGGTTGCTTTCGCTTGTGGAGATGGCCAGGAAGAGATTGATATACTTGCCAAGCCTCTAGGATGCCTCTATGACTGATTTCGAAGTCACACTTTTTCTTGATTTTTGCCAATTCAGTTCTGCCTCCAGAACTGATCTCCAACCCCTATTCTTGTCTGCCTCGCCTCCTTATGTATTGTACAATACATTAGGTTAGAATTTGCTGTCCAAATTTTCCTCCATTGATGATTTTGATATTTGATTTTATTCTCTTTCAAAGCTTTCCAAAATTTGCTTGATTTGAATCTTTTTTTGTATAATTGCTTTGATACGAGTTTGATATGGTGCAAGCTGTCCATTGAAACCTGCAAAACCCTAATTTAGCAACTTTTGAATCTTGATGAATTTTGAGCAATCCTTGATGAATCATGATCAACCCTTGATCAAATGATGAAATATACTTCAAAATGAGGATTTTGACAAAAAAAATCATGAAGTTTGACTGTATGTAGGTCACAGTTGACTTTTGCCCTAGCACAATCGATTTTTGGACCTTTGAGCAATTGACTGAGCAAACCTCCTCTGCAAGGCTTGAAACTTGACATGGATGATCTTGAGAACATATTAGGACATTGGTGAGAATTTGGTACCACTTGGACTCAAGGACCTTGATGCAATGCAAAACCCTAATTTGGGGTAGACTGCCTTAGGAGAGAGCTTGTCTGGCCAACTCTTGGACTATCTTGAGCAACTTGGAGATTTTTCTTGACATATTTTGAGAAATATGGGAGGGAAAATTTTAGGGTACAACAACTGCCCCTGTTCAATCTTCTTAAACCTGAGGATGCAAATTGGCTTTCGTGCCTTTCGTAATCCGAAGGTGGAAGTGGATTGAACACTAGAGTGCCCAGAAATTTGCACTCACATGAAATGATAATTGTCTTGTGATGTCAGGAATGGGCCTATAGATGCCATTTGGAAGAGTTTCGATCACATAAGAGATTCCTTAGCGAGAGCTTGTATACCTGTTGTTGAGGAAGATTCCGCTGGGGAAGTTTGATCTTTGTTGAGAGAAGTAGAATTTTAGGAGCTTCGTCGTCCGTCATTCTGCTGGTGGGTCGTCTCTGCTGATATTTAGGAACTTCAATCGTCCGTACTCAACTGAGGGAACAACTATTGCTGAGATTTAGGAGCTCGTCCGTAATTCAACTGACTTTGTCGAGATTTAGGAGCTTGTCCGTAATTCAACTGATTTTGTCGAGATTTAGGAGCTTGTTTGTAATTCAACTGATTTTGTCGAGATATATGAGCTTGTCCGTAATTCAACTGATTTTGTCGAGATTTAGGAGCTTGTCCGTAATTCAACTAATTTTGTAGAGATTTAGGAGCTCGTCCGTAATTCAACTTGTTGTACCCCAAAATTTTCCCTCCCATATTCCTCAAAACATTGCAAGAAGAATCTCCAAGTTGCTCAAGGTTGCTCAAAAGTTGGTCAGACAAGCTATCTCCTAAGGTTGTCTACCCCAGATTAGGGTTTTGTGTTGCATCAAGATCCTTGAATACAAATGACCTCAAGTTCTCCCCAATGTCCTAATATGTTCTCAAGATCATCCATGTCAAATTTCAAGCCTTGCAGAGGAAGTTTGCTCAGTCAATTGCCCAAAGGTCCAAAAATAGATTGTGCTAGGGCAAAAGTCAACTGTGACCCAAATACAGTAAAACTTCAAGATTTTGTGTCAAAATTCTCATTTTGAAGGTTATTTCATAATTTGATCAAGGGTTGATCATGATTCATCAAGGACTGCTCAAAGTTCATCAAGACTCAAAAGTTGCTAAATTAGGGTTTTGTAGGAAAAGTCAACTCAACTTTGACCAAGCATAACTTTCTCATACTTTATGAGAAATGACCCATCCAAAGCTCATTTTGAAGAGGATGCAATTTACTACAAGCCATATTCATACCCCAAGATCCAAAAATGCACTCACAAGAAGTTATGAATTTGTACATTATAGGTCATTTTTGAAAGTCAACAAAAACACCTTTTTTGTCAAAGCTTATAACTTGAGCATGGAATATAAAAATGATATGCGACCAAAAGGGTTGATTAGAGGACATCTCAAGATTTCTAAAAAGTCCAAGAAAACCTCCAAAAGTTCAAAATTGTAGAAGTTATGCATTGTTGAAGTTGGACATTTTTACAAAATTGCCAAAAGTCAACTATCCCCAAAACATCAAATTTTGTCAAATGGGCCCATTCTTTTTCACTTGTTTTGAGTTTGCATTATATCCCACGCGCCCTAGCTTCATCCATGTATCCATATCTCATTTTTATTATTTAATTTTATTTTTATTTGAATTTATTCATTTTAAATCAAATAAAATCACATAAAATCAAAAATATTGATAACCAAAGATTTTTTGTTGATTATAGGCTTCAATGGACAGCTAGCACATCTCCAAACTCGTATCAAGGCATAAGTGTACAAGAAGTTATGATTTGAATCAAATTTGGAAAGATTTAATGGAAGAATCAAATCCAATTCATGGGCATTGATATGGAGAGATTTGAACCAAGTTTGGAGACCTAATGCAAAGCACAATACATAAGCAAGCTAAAGGACATGAAATAAGGATTAGAAATTATTGGAAGAGGCAGAACAAAAAGTGAAAAAATCACAAAAAAGTGAGAGATAAAAATCCAGGTTATAGGTGTTTTCAGGGATCGAGACTTGTTCCAATCGCTTCCTGGGCATTCACACAAGCTATCCCAACCAAAACCAAGCATTTTCAGACTCCCTAACGCACTGTAAGTCGCACGATAGTCACCCCTGTTCTTGGTTTCGATTTGAATTATCCTGGCATCTATTGAATAATCTAATGGCATATTCATAATCACAAGAACATTTCCAAACTTTTTGCATCATTTAATTTCATTTATATGATCTGTATTGCAAACCACCATTGTTAGGGTTTGGTCTGCATTTTTGGGTATTTTTATTTCAGGTACAATTGACCCCCATAAAGGATATGGTTGTGACCAGGAGGGTAAGACGAACACGTCCATGCCCTTGATATTCATTTTTATGGCCTGTACAGGATTTTGGAGATGGACATGCCTGTAGCTATGGACTTCTGTCCGTTGGTATAGGTGTTTGGCATTTTATCCACGGACGAGAGGTTGGGGATGATGCGTGGCATCCCTCTATTGGAGCATTCAAACATCACGCGCCCTTTTTTTTTTGTTTTTTTCTGGCATTAGAATTGATTTGTTATATTATTATTGATGTTTATTATTCTAACAACTAAAACAGCCTGGCGTAGTGGCAAGCAAGCGTTTGATGTACCTTCAGGACCTGGGTTCGAATCCCAGGTCCCCCACTTTCTCAATAATTTTGGTTTTCAGGTGATTCAATCCATGCTTTAGCTTGCAACCTACCATGCGTCCTCATCCAACCAAATGCCATATGGCCAAGAGCCAGATCTGGTGACCAATGACTGGAGGTCCACCAAGAGCCAAGTCCATGCGCCCACACTGGATCACAAAAAGTCAAACGGGCTAGCTGATAATGGGCCAAGAATTTGCTACCAACACCCTTCCAAAACAGGCCCAACACTCCTCTCTCTTTTATTTATTTAATTTTGTTTTATTAATTGTTTTGTTTTATTTATTTAATTTTCTAACCAATCACAAAACTCTGTTTTTATTAAATAAAATCACAAAAAATATTTTTATTTCAATCAAATTTTACACTTTTATTTTTCTCAATAAATTCATTAATTGATTAGGTTTTTAATTATAAAACTTTAATTCATTTTTGTAAATAATTTTAATTAATTAGATATTAACCACTAATTTAATCATTTTTAATTTCTTTCCTAAATAACAAAAATACAAAAAATATGTCATAATTAATTTTTCATTAATTAATTTACTAATTTAATTTAGTTCTTTAATTTAGGTTTAATTTCTTTCTTAACTTAAAAATAACAACAAAAAAAAAACCAAAAAGACATGTTTTCTAACCAAAAGGGTCAAAACCCTAAAAATTCGCATTCGATTCAATTTCCCGCGCGCGTTACTTATTTTTATCCAATAATGTACCTGTTTCCAAATTGTAATAGTTAAATAGGACATTTATTTATTTTATCGCATTATTTTATTTTCAAAGGGTTGCTTTTGGCGATATAAATACCCGACGCCTTGTAATTTAAATTTCGCATTTTATTTCCGCAAATTATAACTGCTAGATGTTTGATAATAGGGTTTGCATGACAAGACTGAATGTTTTAACCTAAAATCAAATTAGATCACCCTTAACATGTATAAAGATAAAAATAACCGAAAACGACACACTCGCACATGCGCATTCTTAGGGTACACCCCACTTGGTTGCCTTCGTACACGGTCATTGAGTATAGGTCATTTTAAAGGTCGCCCTCTTGTCTAAAAGATCATAGTTGCCTCGAAACTGTTACCTCGGATATTGTTGCCTCAAACAAATGATCTATGACATTAGGGTTACCGCTAAGGTGTCCTAACATTGCTTTAGTGACCGTATGTCCCTCATTCGAATTGACCCTCAAACTCCAACGACGGTGCTACCTACTCATCAATAGTGGGATAGCATTGTCTAAAGGAAATTAGCATAGAACAATTCCTTTTTCGAGTAGGTAGATATCTCTTAGATACTCGCTCTTTCAAAAAACAAAATCTTTTTCACACTTACACTACTTTTCAAACAAAGTTTTCGAAAACACTTCATACGCTCTTGAGGACAGAAGCAAGAGTTAAATCGAAGTTTTAAAACAAAAACCTTTTTCAAACCCACAAGCACCAAGAAAGCAATTTTGAAAACAATTGAGCAAGTACCTAAGAGCCCGTGGATAACCAAGGATAGAAAGGGTGCTAACACCTTCCCTTTCTATAATCTACCCCCGAACCCGAGAAACATCTCGAAAAAGGAATTTTTCTATGCTTTTTTCCTTTCCTTGTTGGATAAAATAAAAGTCGGTGACGACTCTTGCTTACCGCGACATTTTGCGAATACAAACGCAAAACGCAAACCAGCATTCCAAAAAACAGTCAGTTCTTCCCACCGTATCACAGAACTGGCGACTCTGCTAGGGAGAATTATAAGTGGGGTGTACCTTAGGAATAGTTAATAATGTTTTCAATAGCTTGACTTGTATGCTTTATCTTTGTGGGATTGAATCGGAGTTACTATAGATCCTAACCCGGATCTGGGGAATACCCTTTAGGTAAGTAGCAATAAACTGTGAGGGAACTGTACGGCGTAGACCGATACGGTTGAAGCAGTAGCTACGTCAGTGTGGCACTTTAGTTTGTACTGATATCCCTTGTGGCGCAACGAGGAGAATATGGGTCTACTAAGGGGTCATTAAGAACCAACTGACCTTAGAACCTTTAATTGACCAACTTGGCCATAGAACAGTAGCAGTATGCTACACTCATTGAGACCAAACTCTCGCGATGATTCCGACCGCAAGAAAAGGTTGCTAAACTGGAATTATGACCGATCGAGGGTGGTCAGTGATATTGAGATCCTCTAGAACCCGGTTACTATTTCCAGGACAGGTTTGAACCAACTAAAATGAAAGTGTGTAGTACCTAGACTCCTTTCCATCCTGAAATCTAAGGGCTATCTGTGTGACTTGTGTGCCCTTACCATGTTTGCTATTTGTGGATACTTGTGGTGTATTTACTATCATGACATCATGCATCATGACATTGCATGCATTTTGCATTGGACTAACCCATTTTAAAGACAAAGGGGATTTATCTTTGTTCTGTTTTGTAGGTCATGGCACCCATGCGTATAAACACTATTCAGATCAACTTTGTCCAGATTCCCACTCAGCTTAAGGAATTGGTTGCAAAGATTCCAGATACTTCCTCCTTCATCAGAAGACATGGGCACCTCCTTGGTTTGGTCACCTCCAATATGGATGAATAGATGATGAGTGTCTTAGTCCAGTTCTTTGATCCACTGTACCATTGCTTTACTTTTCTGGACTACCTGTTGGTCCCTACCTTGGAAGAGTTCTCTGATCTACTTGGTATCTCCATTCTAGAGCAAACCCCATTTACAGGTTGGGAGAAAATCCTTAGGCCGGAAGAGATTGCTTCAGCCCTCCATCTGACAAAGGCTGAGGTAATGTCAAACTGGGAGACTAGAAGTGGGACAAAAGGCTTCTTGGCTAAATTCTTGGTTGATCGGGCTAATCAGTTCTGGGACAGTCTAGACTTTCAGGCATTTGAAGACATTATGGCTCTTCTCATATATGGTTTGGTGTTGTTTCCTAACTCATATTCTTTCGTCGACGTGAATGCAGTGAAGATTTTCATATCTGGTAATCCAGTACCCACTCTATTGGGTGACATTTTGCACTCTCTTTATGCCCGTGCCCCGTACGGCTCGGAAACGGGGAACCCTTATGTGCTGTGCACCATTGCTGGCGAGGTGGTTTATTTCTCACCTCCCCAAATCAGTTTTGAAGAACAAGGAAGGCATGGGTTGGGCCTACAGGATTATGTCTCTCTCTCATAATGACATCATGTGGACTATCAAAGGCATGGAAGACGTGGCTATTATTGATCGCTGTGGGGAATACCCCAATGTTCCACTGCTAGGAATCAATGGGGGGATCACCTATAATCCGTGTTTGGCCTTACGTCAGTTTGGGCGAGCTAGGAGGGAAGGACCTCATGAGTTGCTGATGCCAAGCATTGCCTTTGACTTTCAAGGGGATAGTGACGAGCAACGCCGCAGGTTCATACGAGCTTGGGATAGGGTACACAGGTCTGATCCACACGAGTTAGGTGTGAAGACTTCTCTTCCAATGGAACCATATCTCCGATGGGTTCGTATCCGTGCCCAAAAGCTGGGAATGTCGTACGAGGCTGTTTTGCCTGTGATTGTTGAGGTTGCTGATGAAGAAGGGGTTCCACCTACCATCCTCCACCCGTACATGCCTACTGACATTGGGGCATTAAAGAGGTCTTGGATGCAGCTAAGGGAATAACGGGATGCTTACATAGAAAAGTATCACGAGCAAGAGCGAAAGATCCTGAAGTTGACAAGGCAATTGGAGAATGAGCAGATCCTCAACGACTATGTCAGCACCAAAGGCAAACGACCATGGGAGCGCTGATGTCTTTTGATTATTTCTAGTTTTGATTTACTTTTCAGTATTTCCCTTTTTGTAACGCCTTAAAGGCATCTGTTGAACATTTGAATTCAAAGTTTATCTAATAAAAGTATGTTTCATTTTTGGTTTACGAATTTGAATCTCTAAAGTCTTTGAAATCATGTCATACGCATTGCATTCCATGCACCTCATCACAGGTACCCATTACAGGTTTCTCATCTTCTTCGCTGTTTATTTCAGCACATCATGTCTGCTGAAACATCAACTGAACAAGCAATCAAGGCTCTGCAAGCTCAAAACGCCCAGTTCCAGGAATTGTTCATGAACCTGGCTAAGGGTCAGCAAGATCTGAAGACACTTATCTTGAAAGAGAAGAAGAAGAAGAAGAAGAAGAAGAAGAAGAAGAAGACGGTCCTATTGAATATGGGTCACAGATTCGGAAACAATTTGCGAGAAGAGGTTGATTTGACCCACTCATCTGGAGGGGGAGATAATCAGGAAGAAAGGAGGGTCCCAGCCCTGTGGTTTCCGACAACGAGACTAACTTTGACGAAGACCAGTATCCTCCGGCCGAGGATAGATATAAGCAACTGGAAGACCGGTTGAGCGCGATGGAAGTTCAGAAAGTGCCTGGTCTGAACTTTGGAGACTTGGGTTTGTCATCTGGGGTGGTGATTCCCCACAAATTTAAAAGCACCAATCTTTGCTAAATACGACGGGGTTTCTTGCCCAAAACTGCACCTCCGCTCGTATGTTAGAAAGATTCAGCCATACACCACTGACAAGAATCTCTGGATCCACTTCTTTCAAGACAGTCTTTCAGGGACTCAGCTTGAATGGTTTTACCAGCTGGAAGGAGCTAGTATCCATAATTGGGAAGACTTGGTTGCCGGTTTCTACAAACAGTACCAATATAATGCCGACCTCGCTCCCACGCGTACCCAACTTTAGGGTATGTCTATGGGTGCAGGCGAAGGTTTCAAAGACTATGCTCAAAAGTGGAGGGACCTTGCTGGTAGAGTGCAACCTCCCTTAGCTGATAGGGAGCTAGTAGATATGTTTTTGGGGACCTTGTCTGGTACGTATTTCAACCATCTGATTGGAAGTTCATCGTCTGGGTTTACTGAGTTGATTATGACCGGGGAAAGAATTGAGGTTGGTATCAAGAGCGGTAAGATACAGAAGGGTGCTTCGTCTAGTGCCGAGAAGAAGTCTTTTAAAAAGGAGTCCAGTGCAGTTTACAGTTCAAAAATCCATAATAGACCTGAACACCGCCAAGCAGTCAATGTGGTGGTTATATCAAGACCCGTTGTTGCTCCACAATGCAACAATCAACCAAGAGCTGAGAGACCACGAAGACAATTCACTCAGCTTCATATGACCCTGTCTCAGATTCTGCCGCAGTTATTGAAGACCAACTTGGTGATTCCGAAGGAGGCCCTGAAGAATCCCAATACAACATCACTGATGTACAATCCAAACGCCCGCTGTGCTTTTCACTCTGATAGCCCGGGGCATGACACGAATGATTGCTGGGTCTTGAAGAATAAGGTACAGGATTTGATTGAAGCTAAGGAGATTGAATTTGAAGCGCCGGGAAAGCCTAATGTTATAACAGCTCCTATTCTGAAACATGATGCGAGAGTAAATTCTATTGGGGATGATGATGATGAAGAGTTTGATATCGATAGCTGGATTTACCCAACTACCGATGGTGGCCTGAGCAATTGGACGATAAGGGATTCCATGCCCGTTTCTTATATCACACAGTAATAAGACTTTTGTTTTGAATTTGTAACAGACAATTTTTAAACTTTACGCCCCGGTGTCTTACCCGGGGCACTGTGGCTTTGATTGAGAGGGCTTTATGTTTGTCATCTCCATATATCATTAATAAAAGCATTGGACATTTCTTGCATTTCAAATTTTGCGCTCCTTGTTTTTCTTTTATTATATATTGCAAAACATCTATTTTACACACACTCACATATACAGGTCTACATCCACTCTGGATCCTACTGATAAAAACTCTGCTACTGCTGGTTATGACTTCGAAAGTCCGATCAACTTAGCCGAAGATGAAGGTGAAGATGATTGTGAAGTGCCTGGTAAACTTGCTAGACTGCTACTTCAGGAAGAGAGGGCCATACAGCCACATGAGGAGCCAGTGGAAACGGTAAATTTGGGTATAGAGAGAGAGACAAGAAAGAGGTCAAGATCGGTTAAAATCTAGAAGCTAGTGTCAAGCAACGGTTGATTCAGATGTTGCGTGACTATGTTGAGATCTTTGCCTGGTCTTACGAAGATATGCCTGGGTTGGATACCGATATTGTGGTTCATTGATTGCCTACCAAGGAAGACTGTCCTCCAGTAAAGTAGAAGGTTCGCCGAATGCGCCCAGAGATGTATGAGAAAATCAAGGTTGAAGTGATGAAGCAGTTTGATGCCGGTTTTCTAGCAGTTACTTCTTATCCGCAGTGGGTTGCCAACGTAGTTCCAGTGCCGAAGAAGGATGGTAAGGTTCGAATGTGTGTTGACTATAGAGATCTGAACAGGGCAAGCCCCAAGGATGATTTCCCTCTACCTCATATCGACGTTCTGGTTGACAACACCGCACAGCATAAGGTCTTCTCCTTTATGGATGGTTTCTCCGATTATAATCAGATTAAGATGACTCCCGAAGACATGGAGAAGACAACCTTTGTTACTCAATGGGGTACCTTTTGCTACAAGGTCATGCCTTTCGGATTAAAGAATGCTGGGGCAACGTATCAGCGCGCCATGGTCGCTTTGTTCCATGACATGATCCATCATGAAATTGAGGTGTACGTTGATGACATGATTGCAAGATCCAAAACTGAGGAAGAACATCTGGACCATCTTCAAAAGTTGTTTGACAGGTTGAAGTTGTACAAGCTGAGGTTAAACTCGAACAAGTGCACCTTCGGGGTGAGATCTGGTAAGCTGCTGGTTTCATCGTAAGCGATAAAGGTATTCAAGTGGATCATGCAAAGGTGAAGGCTATACAGGAAATGCCAGCTCCCCGAACAGAGAAAGAAGTCAGAGGCTTTCTGGGACGTCTGAACTACATTTCCCGATTCATCTCACACCTGACTGCTACTTGTGAGACAATCTTCAAGCTACTGAAGAAAGATCAAGTGGTAAGATGGAATGATGAATGTCAGACTGCTTTCGAAAGGATCAAAGAATATCTCCAAGAGCCACCCATTCTGATGCCTCTAGTTGAAGGGAGACCTTTGATCTTATACTTGACAGTACTCGACAACTCAATGGGGTGTGTGCTGGGTCAACATGAAGAGTCTGGACGAAAAGAGAATGATATTTATTACCTTAGCAAAAAGTTTACCGACTGTGAGACCCGATACTCACTGCTCGAGAAAACTTGCTGCGCTTTGGCATGGGCTGCTCACCGGTTGAGACAGTATATGCTGACTCACACTACTCTATTGATATCAAAGATGGATCCAATCAAGTATATCTTCGAGATGCCTGCCTTGTCCGGAAGAATAGCGAGATGGCAGATGATCTTGACTGAGTATAACATCCAATACACGACCCAAAAAGCAATCAAGGGAAGTGTGTTGGCAGACCATTTGGCACACCAGGCAGTGGATGATTACCAGCCTATGAACTTCGAATTCTCAGATGAGAGTATCATGTTGGTAACTGATTGTGAGACACCTGGACCGGATGAAGGACCTGAGGAGGGATCCCGATGGTCTATGTACTTTGATGGAGCTTCAAACGCTTTGGGTAATGGAATTGGCGTCGTGATCATATCTCCTGAAGGCTCTCATACTCCGTTCACCGCCTGACTATGTTTCAACTGCACCAGCAATATGGCGGAGTATGAAGCATGCGTCATGGGTCTTCGAGCAGCTATCGACTTAAGGATTAAGTTCTTAAGTGTATTCAGAGATTCCTCTCTTGTGATCAGTCAGATCAAAGGCGAGTAGGATACGAAACACCCAAATCTTATTCCTTACAAGGAGTATATATTGACGTTGCTTCCATGTTTCGAAGAGATAACCTTTGAACACTTCCCAAGAGAGGAGAATCAGTTAGCGGACGTGCTAGCTACGATGTCTTCTATGTTCAAAGTCAATTGGGACAACAAAGCTCCCCGGATTACCATTGAGAGGTTGGACGAACCTGCACATTGCTGTGACATTGAGACTGAAGAGGCAACGGATAAACCCTGGTTTCATGAGGTGAAAAGGTATCTTGAAGCTCAGGAGTACCCCGAGGGTGCATCTGTTAATGATAAGAAGTTTCTGAGGAGGTTCACGGTAAAGTTCTTCATCAACAATAACATCCTTTACAAGCGTAACCATGATTTAGCCTTACTGCAATGTATGGATAAGGACGAAGCAGAAAGGATCATGGCAGAGTTGCATGAAGGTACTTTTGGAACTCATTCCAGTGGACATACCATGGAAAAGAAAATCCTTCGGGCAGGATATTTTTGGTCCATAATAGAAGCCGACTGTTATCAACATTCTCGGACTTGTCACAAGTGCCAAGTCTATGCTGATAAGGTGCACATACCTCTAGTTCCTTTGAACGTCTTGACAGCTCCGTGGCCTTTTGCAATGTGGGGCATTGATATGATTGGTGAGATCAGACCTACAGTGTCCAACGGGCATCATTTCATCCTGGTAGCTATTGATTACTTTATGAAGTGGGTTGAAGCAACTTCCTTTTCTACTGTAACCAAGAACGTTGTAGCACGGTTTATTCAGCACAATCTGATCTGTCGATATGGTGTACCAGAGAGGATCATTATAGATAATGGTACAAATATCAACAATAAGATGATCACCGAGCTCTGCAAGTAGTTTAAGATATAGCATCACAACTCTTCTCCCTACCGGCCGAAGATGAATGGGGTTGTAGAAGCGGCTGATAAGAACATCAAGAAGATTGTGCAGAAGATGACGGTGACATACAAAGATTGACACGAGATGTTACCATTTGCTCTTCATGGGTACCATACCTCAGCGCGGACGTCAACAGGGGCAACACCCTATGCCTTGGTATATGGCATGGAGGATGTCTTGCCCATTGAAGTTCAGATACCCTCTCTTCGGATTATAAAGGAT
The DNA here is from genome assembly GCA_948472305.1 of Vicia faba. Taxonomy (NCBI): domain Eukaryota; kingdom Viridiplantae; phylum Streptophyta; class Magnoliopsida; order Fabales; family Fabaceae; genus Vicia; species Vicia faba. The sequence goes on along the minus strand of OX451739.1, from coordinate 1,343,484,301 downwards.
GCAGGTTTGAGCGAAGATGATTGGATTCAAACCCGGCTTGATCAGCTGAACTTAATCAACAAAAAGAGACTTACTTCTATTTGTCATGGTCAGACGTATCAAAAACGGATGATCAAGGCATTTAACAAGAAAGTTAGACGACAAGAGTATCAAGTTGGGGACCTGGTTATCAAGCGCATCATACTGCCACAAGGTGATCCCAGGGGCAAGTGGACCCCTACTTACGAAGGGCCATTTGTGGTTAAGAACATTTTCTCAAGAGGAGCTATGATTCTAACCACCATGGATGGTGACGATCTTCCTCACCCCGTCAATGCAGACATAGTGAAAAGATACTACGCATAATCAAAGACCCGCTAGGTCGACTGGCCTAGGCAAAAATAAGGGCTTCCCGGCGAACCAAAAGGGTTCGGGCAAAAATAAGGGATGAAAATGAAAAAAATCTGTACACCCGGCAAGTCGAAAACCTGAAAAGGCGGCTTGGGCAAAAAAGGGTATCTCGGTGGACTGAAAACCCGAAAGGGCGGTCCAAGCAAAAGTTAGGGATCAAAGCGTAACACTATGTCTCATTGGATAACCTTGCAACCAGACTTCGGTATCAATTATCAAGCTCGCACGACACTGATCAATCTGATCTACCTTCAACCAAGTAGCAAAGTGATGAGATGCTCGAGGACATAAATGCAATAGCAGAGTTGGAACCCAGTGGGATTATTCACATAGCTGTTTTGTTTAGTTTTTCACAAATTGTGCAAAACCTATTATTCAGCGGCGTTCTCTTACTAGGACGTCAACCTCTTGTACAAAAACGCCTATTTACAGGCCAAACTTCAAAATCAATACAATTCATTTTCAGAGAAATTTCAAACTGTTTTTCCTTTTTCTGTTTTGTTTTGCAAAGGACGTCCAATGTTCATTTTTGATATATGCATTTGACATTAACTGTTGCTCATAAAAATTTACATGCAAAACAAAAGACGGTTACTTGTAATATCAGAAACAGGGGCAATAAGAATTGTCCAAGCTTTACAGTTGCTCTGTCCACCAGGTACAAGGTAGATTCAGCTGAAGAATATGACCAAGGTACTTGCACTCCCCGCAGAGTAAGAAAAGACAGTAATGTTAACTCTCCCCAGCTGAGACTTGCAACTGTGGATGAATCGGTAGTATTCTCCCCAAGCAGAGTTTATCTACCATCAACACTGAAAGGTCTTAATATTCCCCAACGGAGTATAAGAATATTCCCCGGCAGAATATAAAATATCCTCAGTGGAGTTTGAAAATTTTCCCAGCGCAGTCTGAAAAAGCTTCCCCAATAGAGTTTGGAGAATCATCCCCAGTACACTTTGGAAGATTATCCCCAGCAGAGCTCAAAGGTTTATCCCCATTATAGTCTAAAAGTTTATCCTCAGTGAAGTCGCAACTGAAGATCATCTCCAGCGGAGTTCATTCCTTTCACAAACAGGAATTCAATCCCCAACAGGATTCAGTATCACCAGCAACGGTAATTCATCCCCAGCAGAATTTATCGGCGGAATCCTCAGCAGAGCATCTCTTCCCCACAGAGTAATCTCCTCCTCAGTTCATTCCCCAACGGATTTATCCTCTCCTGCAGGTTTATTCTCAAAGTCATCTTCATTCGCCATCTCCAGCGGAAATGAAGAATTCAACTCTCTTCTCCAGCAGCTATCCGAGATTTATTTTCCCCAGCTAAAAACATTACATTTCCATACATCACGACACATGCATATACACATCATACAACACAATCTCATTTATTTTGAGAACATCATTGCCTGATACATATCATGCATTACATACAACTAACCTTTACCTTTCAGGAAGGATGCGGTTAAATTCTCATAAAATTCAAAGCTATAAAGCTTTTACCAAGTCGAATTACTGACCAGTCCTTAAATCTCAACAGAATTATCCTCAGTTGAATTACAAATAAGGTTATAATCTCGACAAAGTTCCTCAGTCGAATTACAGACGAGTTCCTAAATCTTAGCAGAGTTTTCTCAGTTGAATTACGGGCAAGTTCTTAAATCTCGATGAAGATGTTTCCCTCAGTCGAAGTACTGACCAGTTCTTAAACCTCAACCGAATTATCCTCAGTTGGATTATAGATAAGTGTTGTACCCCAAAATTTTCCCTCCCACATTCTTCAAGATTTGCAAAGAGCATGCTTCAAAATCTCCCCAAGGGTTGCACAGTCCAATTGCCTCCTAACAGTCAAAAACTAGGGTTTTGGTTCTGGAAAAGAAATTGAAGTTTCCAAGGGTCCAATCAAGTCCCACATGCCTACATACATTGTCAAGCATCCTCATGCCAAGTTTCAAGACTCACAGCACAAAATTGCACAGTCAGAAACCCTAATTGCTCAACAGTCAACTGTAGGGGCAAAATGGTCATTTGACAGTCAAAAGTCCAAATTTTGGTCAACATCTTATTTTGAAGCCACAAACATCATTTGATCAATTCTTGATCATGATTCTCAAGGCATGGCTCAAAAAGTCTCAAGATGCAAAAGTTTCCATATTTGGACAGTTGAAAAAGTCAACTGTAACTTGACCAAGGCATAACTTCCACATGGTTTATCATAAAAATTCCATCCAAAGCTAATTTTGAATAGAATGACATTTCCTACAACTCATCTTCACACTTCAAGTCCAAGAAATGCTCTCACAAAAAGTTATCAATCTCAACATTATAGGTCATTTTCAAAAGTCAACAAAAAGATACTTTAAGTCAAAGACCATAACTTGAGATTGGTAAATCAAAATGACATGGGACCAAAGGAATTGGTTAGAGGACTTCAATACCTTTCCAAAATGTCCAAGAACATGATCAAAGCTTAAAAATTGAGCAAGATATGCTTTGTGGAAGTTGGGAAAGTTTTGGGAATTTTGAAAAGTCAACTTTGCTTCAAATGCCTCAAAATTGCTAATGGGCCACAATTTCTTCCAAGAATCATCACACAAAAGCTATGCACGACCCATTGACCCAAAGGGGAGTTATTTTCTTATTTTTAATTTATTAATTGAATTTTTAAATCTATTAATTCATTTAATTCAAATTAAATATGAAAAAATACTAAATGCCACCTTTCAAATCTTTTTATGCAGCATTTCTACTCATCATAACTTCAAGATTTCGTGCATCACTAAAAAGGCAAGAATTGGCAATAATTGGCATCAAAAAGGAAGGAAAAAGATTGAAAAAGATTCATGAAAAATCAAATATTGAAACATTGATTGCAAAGGTTTATGGACTTGGATTTCTACCCTAATTCATTCCACATATAAGCAAAACCTAAACCTAATGCAAAAAACGAAGAAGCTGCGCCTCAGACCTCAAACCAACTTTGCATTTTTTCAAGAAATTCTCAAAACTGAAAACACAGTTAGAGTTTGTTTCAAGGCAAAAGAACCATCCCATAAGCTTGCTTACATTGCCAGGGATCTTTCCCAATCAAAATCAAGTCTTCATACAGCCAGAAACGGTAGAATCACGTGGCCCTGTTCCCAATTTTTTTCATAATCGTATTTGCATTTGCACCTCTTTTCCATATGTTTTAAGCATTGATTTATACTAACATGGTTGTTCTAAAGCTGTTGGCATCATTTAATTGAGTTTTTAAGCCCTATACACGAATCCACCATGGGAGCTCGTTAGGGTTTCAAAGATGTGAAATTGGGGTTTCTCGCCTGGGGAAAAATTAGATCATGAGGCCAACGCCATTAGATTCGTGACATTCCAACGATTCAAAGCCACACCTCGCGCTCAATTTATATGAGCCCATGGCCTAATCTCTATTTCTGTGTTCTTCACTTAGTGGGGGTTTAAAACCCCCGCTATCTATTCCATTTTTTCCAGGTGAAAACGAAGCAATTGGAGAAGATGATGCGTGTTGGACTGTGGTTGGTTGATTCAAATAACTGGCGCCTTTTTCTATTTTGTCCACTAACCTGTGTTTTCTCTCTCTTATTATTTATGTCCCATTATATTAACATGGAAAGCAAACAACACAATTGGCAAGGCGTTAGCATGGTAAACGTTGGGACCTGGGTTCGATTCCCAGGTCCCCCTATATATTTCATGTTTTTTCAATTAACATGCTTCTGTGCAGCGTACCATCCAAGGACTATCATGCAACCTCGCTTCTCAACTTGCCACGCGCCTAGGAAGTCCAATCTAATGGCTATCAACAAGCGACTACCATGGACGTTAGTCAGCTATCCCACATGCAATCTGGAAAAGTCAAACGTGTTATATGCTTCTTGGGCCAAATTGCTTCAGTCATACCTCCAATTGGGCCAACACACCCCCATCTGTTTGCATTTTTTTTCTCTTCTTTTTTTCTTTTCTCTCATTTATTTTAATTGTTTATTTAATTCCACAAATTAATTTTTCATAACATAAAAATACAAAAAAATCAGAAACTATAAAAAATAAAATATGTTCATTTATTTTTTTAATCAATATTTTGTAAATAAAATTCTAATAACTAGTTTAGTTTTAATTTTAGGTTTAATTTCAATGTTTTTTTTAATAAATTAAAAAATATAGAGATTAGGGTTTTAATGCTTTTATTCTTTTTCTTTTCTTTTTACCATTATTAAGTATTAATTATTTTTATAAATAAATATGCCATGTAAATAATTAATGTAAATTAGGTTACAACTTAAACATTTTTTTAAATAAATTAAAAACGATTTAGAACTAGGGTTTTAATTAACTTTTAGTTCCAATTTTCTCATTAAATTCCATAAATACAAAAACTCCAAAAAATAAGTTCTTGCTTTTATTTAATTTAATTAGTTTATGATTTCAATTTAATTTCTTTAAAAGGGTCCAACGCCCTCGCATTCTCGATTTTATTTCATTTCACACATTTACTTTTATTTCCCTTTTTTAAATTTCATGTACTTGCCCCAAAGCCTTGTAATAGATTAATTAGGGTATTTACTTTCCGCATTTTTATTTATTTCAAATCGGGTCTTGGTTTAATTTGGCGATGTAGACCCGCGCCTTTGTAATAGCGTAGGACTTTAAATTCCCGCACCCTTTAACTGTTAATAATTTGAATGAAAGAATGAATGCCCGAAAATAAAAATCAAAATGTAGAACACTCAATGCATGATCAAGACAAAAATAACTGAAAAATGACACACAATCACACACCACTCCTAGGGTATGCCTCACTGTTGCCTTGCCCTTCGAATTGTGGTCGTCGAGTATAGGACGTTTTAGTAAGTCCTCATGTCCATGAACATGGCATGGGGGTAGCTTCTAAGGTGTCCTACTATTACTCTGGTGACCACACTGTTGCCTTGCCCCTCGAAACGTGGTCGTCGACTATAGGTCGTCTTAGTGAGTCCTTATGTTCCATTGATCTAGTTGCCTCGAAACGGTTGCCTCGGAACAAGTTGCCTCGGAATAGTTGCCTCGGAATAAAAGATCAATGGCATAAGGGTAGCTTCTAAGGTGTCCTACTGTTGCTCTGGTGACCACAATGTCCCTAAACTCGAATTGACCCGAACACTTCCAACGGTGGTGCTACCTACCTCTCAATGGTGGGATGGCACTATCTTAAGGACATTTACACAGACTGATTCCTTAGGGTAGGTAGATGACTCGTAGATACTTTCTCTAATTCAAAACAAATCAAAAACTACTTTTCACACCGACACTTTGCAAAAAGCTTTTAAAAAACAATGTTTCAAACACTCTTGAGGACTGATACAAGAGTCAAACTGAAATTTTAAACGAAACTTTTTTTAAACCCACAGTTGAAAAGCAAACAAACATTTTGAAAACACAAATGAGCAAGTATCTAAGAGCCCATGGATAACCATGGATAGAAAGGGTGCTAACACCTTCCCTTTCTATAAATCTACCTCCCGAACCGAGAACTAATCTCAATAAGGAATTTTTCTGTGCTTTTGTCCTTTCCATTTGGAGAAAATAAAAGACAGTGGCGACTCTTGCTTCCGCGACATTTCGCGAAACCAGCGTTAAACAGTCAGTTCCAGATCCACCGATCACAGAACTGGCGACTCTGCTGGGGACTCTTAGAAAGTGAGGTGTACCTTAGGATAGTTCATAACTGTATTTTCAATTGTTTTGACTTGCTTGCTTTAAATTGTGGGTTGCATCGGAGTTACATAGATCCTAACCCGGATCTGAGGATACCCTGTTAGGTAGCATAAGCTGTGAGGGACCTGTCCGACGTAGACCGACATGGGTGAAGCAGTGGCTACATTGGTGTGGCACCTTGGTCTGTACCGATATCCCTTGTGTTGCAACGAGGAGAATATGGGTCTTCTGAGGAGTCATTAAGCACCAACAGACCTTAGAACCTTAAATGACACAACTTGGCCAATAGAACAGTAGCAGTATGCTACGCCCATTGAGGCTAAACTCTCGTGATGGTTCTGGCCGCAAGAAAAGATTGCGATGCTGGAGTTATGACCGATTGAGGGTAGTCAATGATATTGGGATCCTCTAGAACCCGATTACTTTTGATAGGACAGGTATGAACCAACAAACTGAAAGAGGGTAATACCCAGACCCCATGCTGGCCTAAAATCTAAGGGTTTCTCTTGTGTGACTTGTGTGCCTTCCAACTTGACTACTTGCATGCTTGACACTTGAATTTCTTGCAGGTTTTGTTTATAGTCCTTAATTGGGACTCATAACAGGGTTCACTTGAATTTCTTGCAGGTTTTGTTTATGTCCTTAATTGGGACTCATAACAGGGTACCTACAGTACCCCATGCATAGCATAACATCATACCATTGCATGCATCCTTCATAAGGACTAATCCATTTCAAGGATCTCAAGGGCTTGTGATGCAGGTCATGATGAGCCAGTTATCTAGCAAGGGGCAAAGGGGATTTATTTTCCTCTAGCCAAGGTTGTCAGGGGCTATGACCCACTAGATATGGTGAGCCTTGACCCTTGAAGAAGGACTCTCAACAATATGCAGTTCCTTCAATCAAGCTACAAATTCAAACGCTAACAATTTTCTTGTTTACCCCGCGAGATCTTTGAAAAAACATTGCAAACATACATACACATCATTGCATTACAGGTACCCTCTGTACAAGTCACTTACCTCCTCCGCTGTTTATTTCAGTAATGGCTTCCCAACAATACAACCAGGACTTCCATGCTCAAGAGACTCGATTCGGGGAAATCCTCCTGAATCTATCCAAGGGGCAGGAGGAGTTGAGAGCACTTCTCATGGGGACTTTGGTCAGGAACAGTGCTGAGGATGAACGGCTGAAACACCTGCAAGCTGAAATGGATACAATGAAAGCCCAGATGCTGGGGCAGATGACTATCATTCAAGGCTTAGCTCAAAGACAAGAAGAGCTCGGGGTTCTCGTCAACCAACTGCTTTGGAGTAACCAACTGGGGAAAACATCTAAGGGTAAAAAGCCAATCATCATTCAACCACCTTTGAGACAAGGGGATAAGGGGAGAGCTCCTCAAATGGCTTCAGTACCACAAATTCAGCATCAACCTCACCAGCTTCAGGCAGACAAGCCCAAAAGGCAATTCACCCAGCTCAACATGTCGCTGTTTCAAGCCTTACAACGCCTGTTGAGATTGAATCTGATCACATTAAGGGCTCCTCTCCGGAATCCCAACACAGCAGCTCCTAATTATCATCCCAATAAAAGGTGCGCCTACCATTCTGCCAGCCCGGGACACGACACAAATGAGTGTTGGGCTCTGAAGAACAAGATCCAGGACCTGATCGATGAAGGAGCATTGGAGTTTACACAAGATGGTCAGGCTGAGTTTTTCTACCATCCCTCCAAGGCTAACCAGTTGAAATAACAAGCCCTGAGACTAGAAGACTTTTGTTAATTAGAATTTTTCAAGTTGTAATTTTCTTTTGTTCAAACATTTACTCATGTTAAACGTTGTTATTTCATTAATGCATCGCATATGTCTGTTTTAAAGTAATTATTTCGTATTCACTATATGCAAACTGTTTTCATATTTTTGTGATGTCAACTCTTGATCTAAAATTCTAAGCCTCGTGAGGGAGGATGACAAAAACGATACCACGATTTACAGTATGCTTTTGAACAAACCCCGCTGATGAGGTACAAGCATTGTTTCAATTCCTAAACACTGGAGTTATAAGGAAGATAATCCCTCGTCAACCCCTCTGAGCCAAAGAAGTAGGAGTTTTTCTTTTCGAAAATTAAAACCCTTTATCATAACCTGGGGCAGGGTAGTTCTCTCAGTTGATCCAAGTGCATAACAAATGGCACCAAAGAGGTCCTTACAAAAAAAAGAAGACAGTGATGATTCAGAATTATCATAAGGATAGGCAGTCATTATATCTCAAAAATAAAAACCCATTAAGTCAAAACCCATGAAGGAGACTTACAAAACTGGGGCATCCCGCTGACTGTAATCACAAAAGAAACAGTTCAGGCAAAAAAATAGGGATAATAATAAAAAAAAAGAAGAGAAAAGAGGTCCTACAGACCCTCAACACAAAAAAGAAATGACTGCCTATCCAAAATAAACGTTCAGTATCCGAACCATCACCGGAATATCAAAGCAAAGACTCAAACAAGGTCTAACACACGATCAACTGAGCTTAGGTTTGAAGAACATCACGAAGAGCGGGTGGGTACAAATAATTTGAGCCTTTATCCTTTGTTTCTTGAACCGTGAACCAGGCCACGTTATAACCCTTAAAAGTCCTAGCTGAAGCATGGGTTAGTTCGAAAGCATATTGTTACGAAAGGTATCCTGACTCCTTAAGGCTCACGGTAAAATACGGAGTTGACATCACGTTTTACAAACATTCACTTGTTTTATGGAAAAGAATGCATTTTCAAAATCTTCAAGACAAACATAAGCTTTGCATTTTTGATATAACATTGTTTGCATATGACTATTTGTTTGAACAGCAGGGAAATTCGCACGATGAATACCTAGTGAACAAAAGCACTTCCAATCAAGGGGCATGGCATGATCAGTGGCCATCATCTAGGGCAGTCCAGTCAAGATTCGGAGAATTTCTCAAAAGGCCAACCAGCTTGGGGCAAGTCTCCATCTGGATCACCTGGGGCATTCCGACAACGAATCTTGCCTGATCAGACATCTTCTAGTGGTACGGCAACGCAATACTACTGACAGTGACAACTCTCTGCTCTCTGAGAGCATGGATATAGTCGAAAAAATACGCATAATCAAAGACCCGCTAGGTTGACATACCTAGGCAAAAATAAGGGCCTCCCGACGAACCAAAAGGGTTCGGGCAAAAATAAGGGATGAAATGAAAAAAAAATCTGCATACCCGACAAGTCGAAAACCTGAAAAGGCGGCTTGGGCAAAAATGGGTATCCCGGTGGACTGAAAACCCGAAAGGGCAGTCCAAGCAAAAGTTAGGGATAAAAGCGTACGACTATGTCCTGTCATCTTGTCACCTTCCTACCAGAAGAAGGTTTGTCCATCAACAACTATCAGCACCTCACATGTCTTCCTCTCCCACCTCAGAAACAGGGGCAGTAATGAGTCGTCCAAACGGTCTAATGGTTCTGTCCATCAAGGTACCAAGGTAAGTTCAGCCGAAGAACATAACCAATATACCTTAATTCCCCAGAGAGTGAGCCAGCAAGTCAGTGCACTCTCCCCAAGCAAAGCTATTATCAGCCTTAAGGAAGTTGGGTACCCCCGCAGATCTCAACATTCCCCAGCACGATATACAGATATTCTTAAACAAGCATCCCCGGCAGTCTTGACCTAAAGATTGTTTCCCGGCGGTATATCAAACATTCAATGGAGTCACTTCCCCAATATAGTTCAAAATTTCCCCAGGAGAGTCCAATCCAGTTTCCCCAGGAAAGTTGGAGTCCATCTCCCCAAGCAGGAAGCTTATCCCCAGTAGATTCTGGAAGCTTACCCCCTACAGAGCACGAACGCGTCCCCGGCTTTATTCAAAGGTTATTTCCCTACCAGGATATAACTGGGTTATCCTCAGCCAAAAGCCACGGAAAGTTCGTCCCCGACGAAGTCTTCCTATCCCCAACAGAGTCTATTAACACTTCCAACATATTAATGGTATCCCCAGCGAAGTTACCATCAACATCCCAGCAAAGTATCTCTCTCCCCACAGAGTATTATTCTCCAGCAAGGTCGCTAGAGTAGTTATTCCCTGCAGAGTAATCTCTTCATCAAGTTTATTCCCCAACGGAGTTATCTTCTCCTACCGGTATTCTTGCAACCATCATCCCCAACGAAGCACTATTCTCCGACATCAGCCCAGGATGTGACTTCCCGACACCCGTCAAGGATTTACTTTCCTAGACAAAAACATACATTCATAAACGTCGCATTTCCGTACATTATAGCATGCATATACGCATCATATCTTACAATCTCACTTATGTTAAGAACATCATTGCTTGATCCATATCATGCATTACATACGGCTGACCTTTACCTTTCAGGAAAGATCCAGTTAAGTTCTCAGCTATTTCCAAGACCTTGCCCGGTTCAGTTAAATCGACCCTAAGATTTTCCTGATTCTTATCCAGTCAAAGGCCTTCTCTGGTTCAGTCAGATCGACCCTAAGATCTCCCTGATTCTTATCCAGTTGAAGATTTCAAGACCTTGCCCGGTTCAGTTAAATCGACCCTAAGATTTTCCTGATTCTTATCCAGTCAAAGGCCTTCTCTGGTTCAGTCAGATCGATCCTAAGATCTCCCTGATTCTTATCCAGTTGAAGATTTCAAGACCTTGCCCGGTTCAGTTAAATCGACCCTAAGATTTTCCTGATTCTTATCCAGTCAAAGGCCTTCTCCGGTTCAGTCAGATCGACCCTAAGATCTCCCTGATTCTTATCCCAGTAGAAGACATCCAGGATTCTCTCATCGTTACTGTTGAGGTTGAAGTCGCCTATGATTCTCTCAGCGTTACTGTTGAGGTTGAAGTCGCCTAAGATTCTCTCATCGTTACTGTTGAGGTTGAAGTAACCCAAGATTCTCTCCCCGTTACTGTGGAGGTAGTAATCGCCTATGATTCTCTCATCGTTACTGTTGAGGTTGAAGTCGCCTATGATTCTCTCCCCGTTACTGTGGAGGTAGTAATCGCCCCAGATTCTCTCATCATTCCTGTTGAGGTCGTAATCGTCCAAGGTTCTCTCACCGTCCCGTTGAGGTAGTAACCATCCCTGATTCGTTCATCACCTTTTGAAGCTCCAGATTCAATTCCTGTAACCAGTCAGGGCGCATCTACACAAAGAGTTTGAAGACCAGCTCCCGTAACAGGCCAGGTACTCATTTTCTTTTTCAGGTACGCAAGTTCTCGCTAAGGAATCTCTTACGCGATCGACACCCAGATGGCATCTATAAGCCCATCCACCTATCCATCACATCCCAGCATGACATCTATAAGCCCATCATCCTATCCATCAATCTTCAAATGGCATCTATAAGCCCATTTCCCCCCATCGCACTGCCAACACGTGAGCGCAAATTTCTGGGCACTCTAGTGTTCAATCATCTTCCACCTCCGGATTACGAAAGGCACGTCAGCCAATCTACATCCTCAGGTCTAAGAAGATTGAACAGGGGCAACTGTTGTACCCCAAAATTTGCCCTCCCATATTCTTCAAGATTTGCAAAGAGCATGCTTCAAAATCTCCCCAAGGGTTGCACAGTCCAATTGCCTCATAACAGTCAAAAACTAGGGTTTTGGTTCTGGCAAAGAAATTGAAGTTTCCAAGGGTCCAATCAAGTCCCACATGCCTACATAAATTGTCAAGCATCCTCATGCCAAGTTTCAAGACTCACAACACAAAATTGCACAGTCAGAAACCCTAATTGCTCAACAGTCAACTGCAGGGGCAAAATGGTCATTTGATAGTCAAAAGTCCAAATTTTGGTCAACATCTTATTTTGAAGCCACAAACATCATTTGATCAATTCTTGATCATGATTCTCAAGGAATGGCTCAAAAAGTCTCAAGATGCAAAAGTTTCCATATTTGGACAGTTGAAAAAGTCAACTGTAACTTGACCAAGGCATAACTTCCACATGGTTTATCAGAAAAATTCCATCCAAAGCTCATTTTGAAGAGAATGACATTTCCTACAACTCATCTTCACACTTCAAGTCCAAGAAATGCTCTCACAAAAAGTTATCAATCTCAACATTATAGGTCATTTTCAAAAGTCAACAAAAAGAGACTTTAAGTCAAAGACCATAACTTGAGATTGGTAAATCAAAATGACATGGGACCAAAGGCATTGGTTAGAGGACTTCAAGACCTTTCCAAAATGTCCAAGAACATGATCAAAGCTTAAGAATTGAGCAAGATATGCCTTGTGGAAGTTGGGAAATTTTTGGGAATTTTGAAAAGTCAACTTTGCTTCAAATGCCTCAAAATTGCTAATGGGCCACAATTTCTTCCAAGAATCATCACCCAAAAGCTATGCACGACCCATTCACCCAAAGGGGAGTTATTTTCATATTTTTAATTTATTAATTGAATTTTTAAATCTATTAATTCATTTATTTCAAATTAAATATGAAAAAAAATACTAAATGCCACCTTTCAAATCTTTTTATGCAGCATTTCTACTCATCATAACTTCAAGATTTCGTGCATCACTAAAAAGGAAAGAATTGGCAATGATTGGCATCAAAAAGGAAGGAAAAAGATTGAAAAAGATTCATGAAAAATCAAATATTGAAACATTGATTGCAAAGGTTTATGGACTTGGATTTCTACCCTAATTCATTCCACATATAAGCAAAACCTAAACCTAATGCAAAAAACGAAGAAGCTGCGCCTCAGACCTCAAACCAACTTTGCATTTTTTCAAGAAATTATCAAAACTGAAAACACAGTTAGAGTTTGTTTCAAGGCAAAAGAACCATCCCATAAGCTTGCTTACATTGCCAGGGATCTTTCCCAATCAAAATCAAGTCTTCATACAGCCAGAAACGGTAGAATCACGTGGCCCTGTTCCCAATTTTTTTCATAATCGTATTTGCATTTGCACCTCTTTTCCATATGTTTTAAGCATTGATTTATACTAACATGGTTGTTCTAAAGCTGTTGGCATCATTTAATTGAGTTTTTAAGCCCTATACATGAATCCACCATGGGAGCTCGTTAGGGTTTCAAAGATGTGAAATTGGGGTTTCTCGCCTGGGGAAAAATTAGATCATGAGACCAACGCCATTGGATTCGTGACATTCCAACGATTCAAAGCCACACCTCGCGCTCAATTTATATGAGCCCAGGGCCTAATCGCTATTTCTGTGTTCTTCACTTAGTGGGGGTTTAAAACCCCCGCTATCAATTCCATTTTTTTCCAGGTGAAAACGAAGCTATTGGAGAAGATTATGCGTGTTGGACTGTGGTTGGTTGATTCAAATAACTGGCGCCTTTTTCTATTTTGTCCACTAACCTGTGTTTTCTCTCTCTTATTATTTATGTCCCATTATATTAACAAAGAAAGCAAACAGCACAATTGGCAAGGCGTTAGCATGGTAAACGTTGGGACCTGGGTTCGATTCCCAGGTCCCCCTATATATTTCATGTTTTTTCAATTAACATGCTTATGTGCAGCGTACCATCCAAGGACTATCATGCAGCCTCGCTTCTCAACTTGCCACGCGCCTAGGAAGTCCAATCTAATGGCTATCAACAAGCGACTACCATGGACGTTAGTCAGCTATCCCACATGCAATCTGGAAAAGTCAAACGTGTTCTATGCTTCTTGGGCCAAATTGCTTCAGTCATACCTCCAATTGGACCAACACACCCCCATCTGTTTGCATTTTTTTTCTCTTCTTTTTTTCTTTTCTCTCATTTATTTTAATTGTTTATTTAATTCCACAAATTAATTTTTCATAACATAAAAATCCAAAAAAATCAGAAACTATAAAAAATAAAATATGTTCATTTATTTTTTTAATCAATATTTTGTAAATAAAATTCTAATAACTAGTTTAGTTTTAATTTTAGGTTTAATTTCAATGTTTTTTTTAATAAATTAAAAAATATAGAGATTAGGGTTTTAATGCTTTTATTCTTTTTCTTTTCTTTTTACCATTATTAAGTATTAATTATTTTTATAAATAAATATGCCATGTAAATAATTAATGTAAATTAGGTTACAACTTAAACATTTTTTTTAATAAATTAAAAACGATTTAGAACTAGGGTTTTAATTAACTTTTAGTTCCAATTTTCTCATTAAATTCCATAAATACAAAAACTCCAAAAAATAAGTTCTTGCTTTTATTTAATTTAATTAGTTTATGATTTCAATTTAATTTCTTTAAAAGGGTCCAACGCCCTCGCATTCTCAATTTTATTTCTTTTCGCACATTTACTTTTATTTCCCTTTTTTAAATTTCATGTACTTGCCCCAAAGCCTTGTAATAGATTAATTAGGGTATTTACTTTCCGAATTTTTATTTATTTCAAATCGGGTCTTGGTTTAATTTGGCGATGTAGACCCGCGCCTTTGTAATAGCGTAGGACTTTAAATTCCCGCACCCCTTAACTGTTAATAATTTGCATGAAAGAATGAATGCCCGAAAATAAAAATCAAAATGTAGAACACTCAATGCATGATCAAGACAAAAATAACTGAAAAATGACACACAATCACACACCACTCCTAGGGTACGCCTCACTGTTGCCTTGCCCTTCGAATTGTGGTCGTCGAGTATAGGACGTTTTAGTAAGTCCTCATGTCCATGAACATGGCATGGGGGTAGCTTCTAAGGTGTCCTACTATTGCTCTGGTGACCACACTGTTGCCTTGCCCCTCGAAACGTGGTCGTCGACTATAGGTCGTCTTAGTGAGTCCTTATGTTCCATTGATCTAGTTGCCTCGAAACGGTTGCCTCGGAACAAGTTGCCTCGGAATAGTTGCCTCGGAATAAAAGATCAATGGCATAAGGGTAGCTTCTAAGGTGTCCTACTGTTGCTCTGGTGACCACAATGTCCCTAAACTCGAATTGACCCGAACACCTCCAACGGTGGTGCTACCTACCTCTCAATGGTAGGATGGCACTATCTTAAGGACATTTACACAGACTGATTCCTTAGGGTAGGTAGATGAATCGTAGATACTTGCTCTAATTCAAAACAAATCAAAAACTACTTTTCACACCGACACTTTGCAAAAAGCTTTTAAAAAACAACGTTTCAAACACTCTTGAGGACTGATACAAGAGTCGAACTGAAATTTTAAACGAAACTTTTTTTAAACCCACAGTTGAAAAGCAAACAAACATTTTGAAAACACAAATGAGCAAGTATCTAAGAGCCCATGGATAACCATGGATAGAAAGGGTGCTAACACCTTCCCTTTCTATAAATCTACCTCCCGAACCGAGAACTAATCTCAATAAGGAATTTTTCTGTGCTTTTGTCCTTTCCATTTGGAGAAAATAAAAGACGGTGGCGACTCTTGCTTCCGCGACATTTCGCGAAACCAGCGTTAAACAGTCAGTTCCAGATCCACCGATCACAGAACTGGCGACTCTGCTGGGGACTCTTATAAAGTGAGGTGTACCTTAGGATAGTTCATAACTGTGTTTTCAATTATTTTGACTTGCTTGCTTTAAATTGTGGGTTGCATCGGAGTTACATAGATCCTAACCCGGATCTGGGGATACCCTATTAGGTAGCATAAATTGTGAGGGACCTGTCCGGCGTAGACCGACATGGGTGAAGCAGTGGCTACGTTGGTGTGGCACCTTGGTCTGTACCGATATCCCTTGTGTTGCAACGAGGAGAATATGGGTCTTCTGAGGAGTCATTAAGCACCAACAGACCTTAGAACCTTAAATGACACAACTTGGCCAATAGAACAGTAGCAGTATGCTACGCCCATTGAGGCTAAACTCTCGTGATGGTTCTGGCCGCAAGAAAAGATTGCGATGCTGGAGTTATGACCGATTGAGGGTAGTCAATGATATTGGGATCCTCTAGAACCCGATTATTTTTGATAGGACAGGTATGAACCAACAAACTGAAAGAGGGTAATACCCAGACCCCATGCTGGTCTAAACTCTAAGGGTTTCTCTTGTGTGACTTGTGTGCCTTCCAACTTGACTACTTGCATGCTTGACACTTGAATTTCTTGCAGGTTTTGTTTATAGTCCTTAATTGGGACTCATAACAGGGTTCACTTGAATTTCTTGCAGGTTTTGTTTATGTCCTTAATTGGGACTCATAACAGGGTACCTACAGTACCCCATGCATAGCATAACATCATACCATTGCATGAATCCTTCATAAGGACTAATCCATTTCAAGGATCTCAAGGGCTTGTGATGCAGGTCATGATGAGCCAGTTATCTAGCAAGGGGCAAAGGGGATTTATTTTCCTCTAGCCAAGGTTGTCAGGGGCTATGACCCACTAGATATGGTGAGCCTTGACCCTTGAAGAAGGACTCTCAACAATATGTAGTTCCTTCAATCAAGCTACAAATTCAAACGCTAACAATTTTCTTGTTTACCCCGCGAGATCTTTGAAAAAACATTGCAAACATACATACACATCATTGCATTACAAGTACCCTCTGTACAAGTCACTTACCTCCTCCGCTGTTTATTTCAGCAATGGCTTCCCAACAATACAACCAGGACTTCCATGCTCAAGAGACTCGGTTCGGGGAAATCCTCCTGAATCTATCCAAGGGGCAGGAGGAGTTGAGAGCACTTCTCATGGGGACTTTGGTCAGGAACAGTGCTGAGGATGAACGGCTGAAACACCTGCAAGCTGAAATGGATACAATGAAAGCCCAGATGCTGGGGCAGATGACTATCATTCAAGGCTTAGCTCAAAGACAAGAAGAGCTCGGGGTTCTCGTCAACCAACTGCTTTGGAGTAACCAACTGGGGCAAACATCTAAGGGTAAAAAGCCAATCATCATTCAACCACCTTTGAGACAAGGGGATAAGAGGAGAGCTCCTCAAATGGCTTCAGTACCACAAATTCAGCATCAACCTCACCAGCTTCAGGCAGACAAGCCCAAAAGGCAATTCACCCAGCTCAACATGTCGCTGTTTCAAGCCTTACAACGCCTGTTGAGATTGAATCTGATCACATTAAGGGCTCCTCTCCGGAATCCCAACACAACAGCTCCTAATTATCATCCCAATAAAAGGTGCGCCTACCATTTTGCCAGCCCAGGACACGACACAAATGAGTGTTGGGCTCTGAAGAACAAGATCCAGGACCTGATCGATGAAGGAGCATTGGAGTTTACACAAGATGGTCAGGCTGAGTTTTTCTACCATCCCTCCAAGGCTCACCAGTTGAAATAACAAGCCCTGAGACTAGAAGACTTTTGTTCATTAGAATTTTTCAAGTTGTAATTTTCTTTTGTTCAAACATTTACTCATGTTAAACGTTGTTATTTCATTAATGCATCGCATATGTCTGTTTTGAAGTAATTATTTCGTATTCACTATATGCAAACTGTTTTCATATTTTTGTGATGTCAACTCTTGATCTAAAATTCTAAGCCTCGTGAGGGAGGATGACGAAAACGATACCACGATTTACAGTATGCTTTTGAACGAACCCCGCTGATGAGGTACATGCATTGTTTCAATTCCTAAACACTGGAGTTATAAGGAAGATAATCCCTCGTCAACCCCTCTGAGCCAAAGAAGTAGGAGTTTTTCTTTTTGAAAATTAAAACCCTTTATCATAACCTGGGGCAGGGTAGTTCTCTCAGTTGATCCAAGTGCATAACGAATGGCACCAAAGAGGTCCTTACAAAAAAAGAAGACAGTGATGATTCAGAATAATCATAAGGATAGGCAGTCATTATATCTCAAAAATAAAAACCCATTAAGTCAAAACCCATGAAGGAGACTTACAAAACTGGGGCATCCCGCTGACTGTAATCACAAAAGAAATAGTTCAGGCAAAAAAATAGGGATAATAATAAAAAAAAGAAGAGAAAAGAGGTCCTACAGACCCTCAACACAAAAAAGAAATGACTGCCTATCCAAAATAAACGTCAGTATCCGAACCATCACCGGAATATCAAAGCAAAGATTCAAACAAGGTCTAACGCACGATCAACTGAGCTTAGGTTTGAAGAACATCACGAAGAGCGGGTGGGTACAAATAATTTGAGCCTTTATCCTTTGTTTCTTGAACCGTGAACCAGACCACGTTATAACCCTTAAAAGTCCTAGCTGAAGCATGGGTTAGTTCGAAAGCATATTGTTACGAAAGGTATCCTGACTCCTTAAGGCTCACGGTAAAATACGGAGTTGACATCACATTTTACAAACATTCACTTGTTTTATGGAAAAGAATGCATTTTCAAAATCTTCAAGACAAACATAAGCTTTGCATTTTTGATATAACATTGTTTACATATGACTATTTGTTTGAACAGCAGGGAAATTCGCACGATGAATACCTAGTGAACAAAAGCACTTCCAATCAAGGGGCATGGCATGATAAGTGGCCATCATCTGGGGCAGTCCAGTCAAGATTCGGAGAACTTCTCAAAAGGCCAACCAGCTTGGGGCAAGTCTCCATCTGGATCACCTGGGGCATTCCGACAACGAATCTTGCCTGATCAGACATCTTCTAGTGGTACGACAACACAATACTACTGACAGTGACAACTCCCTGCTCTCTGAGAGCATGGATATAGTCGAAAAAATACGCATAATCAAAGACCCGCTAGGTTGACATACCTAGGCAAAAATAAGGGCCTCCCGACGAACCAAAAGGGTTCGGGCAAAAATAAGGGATGAAATGAAAAAAAAAATCTGCATACCCGACAAGTCGAAAACCTGAAAAGGCGGCTTGGGCAAAAATGGGTATCCCGGTGGACTGAAAACCCGAAAGGGCGGTCCAAGCAAAAGTTAGGGATCAAAGCGTACGACTATGTCCTGTCATCTTGTCACCTGCCTACCAGAAGAAGGTTTGTCCATCAACAACTATCAGCACCTCACAGGTCTTCCTCTCCCACCTCAGAAACAGGGGAAGTAATGAGTCGTCCAAACGGTCTAATGGTTCTGTCCATCAAGGTACCAAGGTAAGTTCAGCCGAAGAACATAACCAATATACCTTAATTCCCCAGAGAGTGAGTCAGCAAGTCAGTGCACTCTCCCCAAGCAAAGCTATTATCAGCCTTAAGGAAGTTGGGTACCCCCGCAGATCTCAACATTCCCCAGCACGATATACAGATATTCTTAAACAAGCATCCCCGGCAGTCTTGACCTAAAGATTGTTCCCCGGCGGTATATCAAACATTCAATGGAGTCACTTCCCCAATATAGTTCAAAATTTCCCCAGGAGAGTCCAATCCAGTTTCCCCAGGAAAGTTGGAGTCCATCTCCCCAAGCAGGAAGCTTATCCCCAGTAGATTCTGGAAGCTTACCCCCTACAGAGCACGAACGCGTCCCCGGCTTTATTCAAAGGTTATTTCCCTACCAGGATATAACTGGGTTATCCTCAGCCAAAAGCCATGGAAAGTTCGTCCCCGACGAAGTCTTCCTATCCCCAGCGGAGTCTATTAACACTTCCAACATATTAATGGTATCCCCAGCGAAGTTACCATCAACATCCCAGCAAAGTATCTCTCTCCCCACAGAGTATTATTCTCCAGCAAGGTCGCTAGAGTAGTTATTCCCCGCAGAGTAATCTCTTCATCAAGTTTATTCCCCAATGGAGTTATCTTCTCCTACCGGTATTCTTGCAACCATCATCCCCAACGAAGCACTATTCTCCGACATCAGCCCAGGATGTGACTTCCCGGCACCCGTCAAGGATTTACTTTCCTAGACAAAAACATACATTCATAAACGTCGCATTTCCGTACATTATAGCATGCATATACGCATCATATCTTACAATCTCACTTATGTTGAGAACATCATTGCTTGATCCATATCATGCATTACATACGGCTGACCTTTACCTTTCAGGAAAGATCTAGTTAAGTTCTCAGTTATTTCCAAGACCTTGCCCGGTTCAGTTAAATCGACCCTAAGATTTTCCTGATTCTTATCCAGTCAAAGGCCTTCTCTGGTTCAGTCAGATCGACCCTAAGATCTCCCTGATTCTTATCCAGTTGAAGATTTCAAGACCTTGCCCGGTTCAGTTAAATCGACCCTAAGATTTTCCTGATTCTTATCCAGTCAAAGGCCTTCTCTGGTTCAGTCAGATCGACCCTAAGATCTCCCTGATTCTTATCCAGTTGAAGATTTCAAGACCTTGCCCGGTTCAGTTAAATCGACCCTAAGATTTTCCTGATTCTTATCCAGTCAAAGGCCTTCTCCGGTTCAGCCAGATCGACCCTAAGATCTCCCTGATTCTTATCCCAGTAGAAGACATCCAGGATTCTCTCATCGTTACTGTTGAGGTTGAAGTCGCCTATGATTCTCTCAACGTTACTGTTGAGGTTGAAGTCGCCTAAGATTCTCTCATCGTTACTGTTGAGGTTGAAGTCACCCAAGATTCTCTCCCCGTTACTGTGGAGGTAGTAATCGCCTATGATTCTCTCATCGTTACTATTGAGGTTGAAGTCTCCTATGATTCTCTCCCCGTTACTGTGGAGGTAGTAATCGCCCCAGATTCTCTCATCATTCCTGTTGAGGTCGTAATCGTCCAAGGTTCTCTCACCGTCCCGTTGAGGTAGTAACCATCCCTGATTCGTTCATCACCTTTTGAAGCTCCAGATTCAATTCCTGTAACCAGTCAGGGCGCATCTACACAAAGAGTTTGAAGACCAGCTCCCGTAACAGGCCAGGTACTCATTTTCTTTTTCAGGTACGCAAGTTCTCGCTAAGGAATCTCTTACGCGATCGACACCCAGATGGCATCTATAAGCCCATCCACCTATCCATCACATCCCAGCATGACATCTATAAGCCCATCATCCTATCCATCAATCTTCAAATGGCATCTATAAGCCCATTTCCCCCCATCGCACTGCCAACACGTGAGCGCAAATTTCTGGGCACTCTAGTGTTCAATCATCTTCCACCTTTAGATTACGAAAGGCACGTCAGCCAATCTACATCCTCAGGTCTAAGAAGATTGAACAGGGGAAACTGTTGTACCCCAAAATTTGCCCTCCCATATTCTTCAAGATTTGCAAAGAGCATGCTTCAAAATCTCCCCAAGGGTTGCACAGTCCAATTGCCTCCTAACAGTCAAAAACTAGGGTTTTGGTTCTGGCAAAGAAATTGAAGTTTCCAAGGGTCCAATCAAGTCCCACATGCCTACATAAATTGTCAAGCATCCTCATGCCAAGTTTCAAGACTCACAACACAAAATTGCACAGTCAGAAACCCTAATTGCTCAATAGTCAACGGCAGGGGCAAAATGGTCATTTGATAGTCAAAAGTCCAAATTTTGGTCAACATCTTATTTTGAAGCCACAAACATCATTTGATCAATTCTTGATCATGATTCTCAAGGAATGGCTCAAAAAGTCTCAAGATGCAAAAGTTTCCATATTTGGACAGTTGAAAAAGTCAACTGTAACTTGACCAAGGCATAACTTCCACATGGTTTATCAGAAAAATTCCATACAAAGCTCATTTTTAAGATAATGACATTTCCTACAACTCATCTTCACACTTCAAGTCCAAGAAATGCTCTCACAAAAAGTTATCAATCTCAACATTATAGGTCATTTTCAAAAGTCAACAAAAAGAGACTTTAAGTCAAAGACCATAACTTGAGATTGGTAAATCAAAATGACATGGGACCAAAGGCATTGGTTATAGGACTTCAAGACCTTTCCAAAATGTCCAAGAACATGATCAAAGCTTAAAAATTGAGCAAGATATGCCTTGTGGAATTTGGGAAATTTTTGGGAATTTTGAAAAGTCAACTTTGCTTCAAATGCCTCAAAATTGCTAATGGGCCACAATTTCTTCCAAGAATCATCACCCAAAAGCTATGCACGACCCATTGACCCAAAGGGGAGTTATTTTCTTATTTTTAATTTATTAATTGAATTTTTAAATCTATTAATTCATTTAATTCAAATTAAATATGAAAAAAATACTAAATGCCACCTTTCAAATCTTTTTATGCAGCATTTCTACTCATCATAACTTCAAGATTTCGTGCATCACTAAAAAGGCAAGAATTGGCAATGATTGGCATCAAAAAGGAAGGAAAAAGATTGAAAAAGATTCATGAAAAATCAAATATTGAAACATTGATTGCAAAGGTTTATGGACTTGGATTTCTACCCTAATTCATTCCACATATAAGCAAAACCTAAACCTAATGCAAAAAACGAAGAAGCTGCGCCTCAGACCTCAAACCAACTTTGCATTTTTTCAAGAAATTCTCAAAACTGAAAACACAGTTAGAATTTGTTTCAAGACAAAAGAACCATCCCATAAGCTTGCTTACATTGCCAGGGATCTTTCCCAATCAAAATCAAGTCTTCATACAGCCAGAAACGGTAGAATCACGTGGCCCTGTTCCCAATTTTTTTCATAATCGTATTTGCATTTGCACCTCTTTTCCATATGTTTTAAGCATTGATTTATACTAACATGGTTGTTCTAAAGCTGTTGGCATCATTTAATTGAGTTTTTAAGCCCTATACACGAATCCACCATGGGAGCTCGTTAAGGTTTCAAAGATGTGAAATTGGGGTTTCTCGCTTGGGGAAAAATTAGATCATGAGACCAACGCCATTGGATTCGTGACATTCCAACGATTCAAAGCCACACCTCGCGCTCAATTTATATGAGCCCAGGGCCTAATCGCTATTTCTGTGTTCTTCACTTAGTGGGGGTTTAAAACCCCCGCTATCTATTCCATTTTTTTTCAGGTGAAAACGAAGCAATTGGAGAAGATGATGCGTGTTGGACTGTGGTTGGTTGATTCAAATAACTGGCGCCTTTTTCTATTTTGTCCACTAACCTGTGTTTTCTCTCTCTTATTATTTATGTCCCATTATATTAACAAAGAAAGCAAACAGCACAATTGGCAAGGCGTTAGCATGGTAAACGTTGGGACCTGGGTTCGATTCCCAGGTCCCCCTATATATTTCATGTTTTTTCAATTAACATGCTTCTGTGCAGCGTACCATCCAAGGACTATCATGCAGCCTCGCTTCTCAACTTGCCACGCGCCTAGGAAGTCCAATCTAATGGCTATCAACAAGCGACTACCATGGACGTTAGTCAGCTATCCCACATGCAATCTGGAAAAGTCAAACGTGTTCTATGCTTCTTGGGCCAAATTGCTTCAGTCATACCTCCAATTGGGCCAACACACCCCCATCTGTTTGCATTTTTTTTCTCTTCTTTTTTTCTTTTCTCTCATTTATTTTAATTGTTTATTTAATTCCACAAATTAATTTTTCATAACATAAAAATACAAAAAAATCAGAAACTATAAAAAATAAAATATGTTCATTTATTTTTTTAATCAATATTTTGTAAATAAAATTCTAATAACTAGTTTAGTTTTAATTTTAGGTTTAATTTCAATGTTTTTTTTAATAAATTAAAAAATATAGAGATTAGGGTTTTAATGCTTTTATTCTTTTTCTTTTCTTTTTACCATTATTAAGTATTAATTATTTTTATAAATAAATATGCCATGTAAATAATTAATGTAAATTAGGTTACAACTTAAACATTTTTTTAAATAAATTAAAAACGATTTAGAACTAGGGTTTTAATTAACTTTTAGTTCCAATTTTCTCATTAAATTCCATCAATACAAAAACTCCAAAAAATAAGTTCTTGCTTTTATTTAATTTAATTAGTTTATGATTTCAATTTAATTTCTTTAAAAGGGTCCAACGCCCTCGCATTCTCGATTTTATTTCTTTTCGCACATTTACTTTTATTTCCCTTTTTTAAATTTCATGTACTTGCCCCAAAGCCTTGTAATAGATTAATTAGGGTATTTACTTTCCGCATTTTTATTTATTTCAAATCGGGTCTTGGTTTAATTTGGCGATGTAGACCCGCGCCTTTGTAATAGCGTAGGACTTTAAATTCCCGCACCCCTTAACTGTTAATAATTTGCATGAAAGAATGAATGCCCGAAAATAAAAATCAAAACGTAGAACACTCAATGCATGATCAAGACAAAAATAACTGAAAAATGACACACAATCACACACCACTCCTAGGGTACGCCTCACTGTTGCCTTGCCCTTCGAATTGTGGTCGTCGAGTATAGGACGTTTTAGTAAGTCCTCATGTCCATGAACATGGCATGGGGGTAGCTTCTAAGGTGTCCTACTATTGCTCTGGTGACCACACTGTTGCCTTGCCCCTCGAAACATGGTCGTCGACTATAGGTCATCTTAGTGAGTCCTTATGTTCCATTGATCTAGTTGCCTCA
The DNA here is from genome assembly GCA_948472305.1 of Vicia faba. NCBI lineage: Eukaryota > Viridiplantae > Streptophyta > Magnoliopsida > Fabales > Fabaceae > Vicia > Vicia faba. Next base: position 1,343,459,915 of record OX451739.1, on the reverse strand, counting down.
AAACGGTTGCCTCGGAACAAGTTGCCTCGGAATAGTTGCCTCGAAATAAAAGATCAATGGAATAAGGGTAGCTTCTAAGGTGTCCTACTGTTGCTCTGGTGACCACAATGTCCCTAAACTCGAATTGACCCGAACACCTCCAACGGTGGTGCTACCTACCTCTCAATGGTGGGATGACACTATCTTAAGGACATTTACACAGACTGATTCCTTAGGGTAGGTAGATGACTCGTAGATACTTGCTCTAATTCAAAACAAATCAAAAACTACTTTTCACACCGACACTTTGCAAAAAGATTTCAAAAAACAACGTTTCAAACACTCTTGAGGACTGATACAAGAGTCGAACTGAAATTTTAAACGAAACTTTTTTTAAACCCACAGTTGAAAAGCAAACAAACATTTTGAAAACACAAATGAGCAAGTATCTAAGAGCCCATGGATAACCATGGATAGAAAGGGTGCTAACACCTTCCCTTTCTATAAATCTACCTCCCGAACCGAGAACTAATCTCAATAAGGAATTTTTTGGTGCTTTTGTCCTTTCCATTTGGAGAAAATAAAAGACGGTGGCGACTCTTGCTTCTGCGACATTTCGCGAAACCAGCGTTAAACAGTCAGTTCCAGATCCACCGATCACAATAAGGTTCTAAATCTCGACAAGTTCCTCCGTCAAATTACAGACGAGTTCCTAAATCTCAGCAGAGTTTTCTCAATTGAATTACGGGCAAGTTCTTAAATCTCGATGAAGATGTTTCCCTCAGTCGAAGTACTGACCGATTCTTAAATCTCAACAGAATTATCCTCAATTGAATTACAAATAAGGTTCTAAATCTCGACAAAGTTCCTCCGTCGAATTACAGACGAGTTCCTAAATCTCAGCAGAGTTTTCTCAGTTGAATTACGGGAAAGTTCTTAAATCTCGATGAAGATGTTTCCCTCAGTCGAAGTACTGACCAGTTCTTAAATCTCAACCGAATTATCCTCAGTTGGATTACAGATAAGGTTCTAAATCTCGACAAAGTTCCTCCGTCGAACTACAAACTAGTTCTGAAATCTCAGCAGAGTTTTCTCAGTTGAATTACGGGCAAGTTCTTAAATCTCAATGAAGATGTTTCCCTCAGTCGAAGTACTGACCGATTCTTAAATCTCAACAGAATTATCCTCAATTGAATTACAGATAAGGTTCTAAATCTCGACAAAGTTCCTCTGTCGAATTACTGACCAGTTCTTAAATCTCAACAGAATTATCCTCAGTTGAATTACATATAAGGTCCTAAATCTCGACAAGTTCCTCCGTCGAATTACAGACGAGTTCCTAAATCTCAACAGAGTTATCCTCAGTTGAAGTACGGGCAAGTTCTTAAATCTCGATGAAGATGTTTCCCTCAGTCGAAGTACTGACCAGTTCTTAAATCTCAACCAAATTATCCTCAGTTGGATTATAGATAAGGTTCTAAATCTCGACAAGTTCCTCCGTCGAATTACAGGCGAGTTCCTAAATCTCAGCAGAGTTTTCTCAATTGAATTACGGGCAAGTTCTTAAATCTCGATGAATATGTTTCCCTAAGTCGAAGTACTGACCGATTCTTAAATCGCAATAGAATTATCCTCAATTGAATTACAAATAAGGTTCTAAATCTCGACAAAGTTCCTCCGTCGAATTACAGACGAGTTCCTAAATCTCAGCAGAGTTTTCTGAGTTGAATTACGGGAAAGTTCTTAAATCTCGATGAAGATGTTTCCCTCAGTCGAAGTACTGACCAGTTCTTAAATCTCAACCGAATTATCCTCAGTTGGATTACAGATAAGGTTCTAAATCTCGACAAAGTTCCTCCGTCGAACTACAAACGAGTTCTAAAATCTCAACAGAGTTTTCTCAATTGAATTACGGGCAAGTTCTTAAATCTCAATGAAGATGTTTCCCTCAGTCGAAGTACTGACCGATTCTTAAATCTCAACAGAATTATCCTCAATTGAATTACAGATAAGGTTCTAAATCTAGACAAAGTTCCTCCGTCGAATTACTGACCAGTTCTTAAATCTCAACAGAATTATCCTCAGTTGAATTACAGATAAGGTCCTAAATCTCGACAAGTTCCTCCGTCAAATTACAGACGAGTTCCTAAATCTCAACAGAGTTATCCTCAGTTGAAGTACGGGAAAGTCCTAAATCTCGATGAAGATGCTTCCCTCAGTCGAAGTACTGACCTGTTCTTAAATCTCAACAGAATTATCCTCAATTGAATTACAGATAATGTCCTAAATCTCGACTAGTTCCTCCGTCGAATTACAGACAAGTTCCTAAATCTCAGCAGAGTTCTCTCAGTTGAATTACGGGCAAGTTCTTAAATCTCGATGAAGATGTTTCCCCCCAGTTGAATTATGGACAAGTTCTTAAAACTTAGCAGAGATGTTCTCTCAGTTGAGGTACAGGCAAGTTCCTAAATCTCAACAAGACCAGACTTCCCCAGCGGAATCTTCTACAACAACAGGTACACAAGCTCTCTCTAAGGAATCTCTTATGCGATCGACATTCCTTCAGATGGCATCTTTAAGCCCATCCTCCTGTTAGCAATCTCCAAATGGCATCTGCAAGCCCATTCCCGACATCACAAGGCTGATACCACTTCATGCGAGTGCAAATTTCTGGGCACTCTAGTGTTCAATCATCTTCCACCTTCGGATCACGAAAGGAACGAAAGCCAATCTACATCCTCAAGTTTAAGAAGATTGAACAGGGGCAGCTGTTGTACCCCAAAATTTTCTCTCCCATATTCCTCAAAACATTGCAAGAATAATCTCCAAGTTGCTCAAGGTTGCTCAAGAGTTGGTCATACAAGCTATCTCCTAAGGTAGTCTACCCCATATTAGGGTTTTGTGTTGCATCAATATCCTTGAATCCAAATGACCTCAAGTTCTTCCCAATGTACTAATATGTTCTCAAGATCATCCATGTCAAATTTCAAGCCTTGCAGAGGAAGTTTGCTCAGTCAATTGTGCAAAGGTCCAAAAATCGACTGTGCTAGGGCAAAAGTCAACTGTGACCCAAATACAGTCAAACTTCAAGATTTTTTGTCAACATTATAATTTTGAAGGTTATTTAATCATTTGATCAAGGGTTGATCATGATTCATCAAGGACTGCTCAAAATTCATCAAGACTCAAAAGTTGCTAAATTAGGATTTTGTAGGAAAAGTCAACTCAACTTTAACCAAGCATAACTTTCTCATACTTTATGATAAATGACCCATCCAAAGCTCATTTTGAAGAGGATGAAATTTTATACAATCCATCTTCATACCCTAAGATTAAAAAATGCACTCACAGGAAGTTATGAATTTGGACATTATAGGTCATTTTTGAAAGTCAACAAAAACACCTTTTTTGTCAAAGCTTATAACTTGAGAATGGAATATCAAAATGAGATGAGACAAAAGGTGTTGATTATAGGACATCTCAAGCTTTCTAAAAAGTCCAAGAACACCTCCAAAAGTTCAAAATTGAAGAAGTTATGCATTGTTGAAGTTGGACTTTTTTGCAAAATTGCCAAAAGTCAACTATCCCCAAAACTTCAAATTTTGTCAAATGGGCCCATTCTTTTTCACTTGTTTTGAGTTTGCATTATAGCCCACGTACCCTAGCTTCATCCATGTGTCGATATCTAATTTTTATTATTTAATTTGATTTTTATTTGAATTTATTCATTTTAAATCTAATAAAATCACATAAAATCAAAAATATTGATAACCAAAGATTTTTTGTTGATTATAGGCTTCAATGGACAACTAGCACATCTCCAAACTCGTATCAAGACATAAGTGTACAAGAAGAAATGGTTTGAATCAAATTTGGAAAGATTTAATGGAAGAATCAAATCCAATTCATGGGCATTAATATGGAGAGATTTGAACCAAGTTTGGAGACCTAATGCAAAGCACAATACATAAGCAAGCTGAAGGACACGAAATAAGGGTTGGAAATTGTTGGAAGAGGCAGAACAAAAAGTGAAAAAATCACAATAAAGTGAGAGATGAAAATCCAGGTTAGAGGTGTTTTCAGGGATCGAGACTTGTTCCAATCGCTTCCTGGGCATTCACACAAGCTATCCCAACCAAAACCAAGCATTTTCAGACTCCCTAACACACTGTAAGTCGCACGATAGTCACCCCTGTTCTTGGTTTCGATTTGAATTATCCTGGCATCTATTGAACAATCTAATGGCATATTCATAATCACAAGAACATTTCCAAACTTTTTGCATCATTTAATTTCATTTATATGATCTGTATTGCAAACCACCATTGTTAGGGTTTGGTATGCATTTTTGGGTATTTTTATTTCAGGTACAATTGACCCCCATAAAGGATATGGTTGTGACCGGGAGGGTAAGACGAACACGTCCATGCCCTTGATATTCATTTTATGGCCTGTACAGGATTTTGGAGATGGACATGCCTGTAGCTACGAACTTCTGTTTGTTGGTATAGGTGTTTGGCATTTTAGCCACAGACGAGAGGTTGGGGATGATGCGTGGCATCCCTCTATTGGAGAAATCAAACATCATGCGCCCTTTTTTTTGTTTTTTCTGGCATTAGAATTGATTTGTTATATTATTATTGATGTTTATTATTCTAACAACTAAAACAGCCTGGCGTAGTGGCAAGCAAGCGTTTGATGTACCTTCAGGACCTAGGTTTGAATCCCAGGTCCCCCACTTTCTCAATAATTTTGGTTTTCAGGTGATTCAATGCATGCTTTAGCTTGCAACCTACCATGCGCCCTCATCCATCCAAATGCCAGATGGCCAAGAGCCAGATCTGGTGGCTAATGACCGGAGGTCCACCAAGAGCCAAGTCCATGCGCCCACACTGGATCACAAAAAGTCAAACGGGCTAGCTGATAATGGGCCAAGAATTTGCTACCAACACCCTTCCAAAACAGGCCCAACACTCCTCTCTCTTTTATTTATTTTGTTTTGTTTTATTAATTGTTTTGTTTTATTTATTTAATTTTCTAACCAATCACAAAATTCTGTTTTTATTAAATAAAATCACAAAAAATATTTTTATTTCAATCAAATTTTACACTTTTATTTTTCTCAATAAATTCATTAATTGATTAGGTTTTTAATTAGAAAACTTTAATTCATTTTTGTAAATAATTTTAATTAATTATATTTAATTAGATATTAACCACTAATTTAATCATTTTTAATTTCTTTCCTAAATAACAAAAATCCAAAAAATATGTCATAATTAATTTTTCATTAATTAATTTACTAATTTAATTTAGTTCTTTAATTTAGGTTTAATTTCTTTCTTAACTTAAAAACAACAACAACAAAAATACCAAAAAGACATGTTTTCTAACCAAAAGGGTCAAAACCCTAAAAATTCGCATTCGATTCAATTTCCCGCGCGCGTTACTTATTTTTATCCAATAATGTACCTGTTTCCGAATTGTAATAGTTAAATAGGACATTTATTTATTTTATCGCATTATTTTATTTTCAAAGGGTTGCTTTTGGCGATGTAAATACCTGACGCCTTGTAATTTAAATTTCGCATTTTATTTTCGCAAATTATAACTGCTAGATGTTTGATAATAGGGTTTGCATGACAAGACTGAATGTTTTAACCTAAAATCAAATTAGATCACCCTTAACATGTATAAAGATAAAAATAACCGAAAACGACACACTCGCACATGCGCACTCTTAGGGTACACCCCACTTGGTTGCCTTCGTACACGGTCATTGAATATAGGTCATTTTAGAGGTCTCCCTCTTGTCTAAAAGACCATAGTTGCCTCGAAACGGTTGCCTCAGATATTGTTGCCTCAAACAAATGATCTAAGACATTAGGGTTATCGCTAAGGCGTCCTAACATTGCTTTAGTGACCGTATGTCCCTCATTCGAATTGACCCTCAAACTCCAACGACGGTGCTACCTACTCATCAATAGTGGGATAGCATTGTCTAAAGGAAATTAGCATAGAACGATTCCTTTTTCGAGTAGGTAGATAGCTCTTAGATACTTGCTCTTTCAAAAAATAAAATCTTTTTCACACTTACACTACTTTTCAAACAAAGTTTTCGAAAACACTTCATACGCTCTTGAGGACAGAAGCAAGAGTTAAATCAAAGTTTTAAAACAAAAACCTTTTTCAAACCCACAAGCACCAAGAAAGCAATTTTGAAAACAATTGAGCAAGTACCTAAGAGCCCGTGGATAACCAAGGATAGAAAGGGTGCTAACACCTTCCCTTTCTATAATCTACCCCCTGAACCCGAGAAACATCTCGAAAAAGGAATTTTTATGTGCTTTTTTCATTTCCTTGTTGGATAAAATAAAAGTCGGTGGCGACTCTTGCTTACCGCGACATTTTGTAAATACAAACGCAAAACGCAAACCAGCATTCCAAAAAACAGTCAGTTCTTCCCACCGTATCACACAACTAAACAACCATCTGTTGAGATTTAGGAACTTCGTCCGTAATTCAACTGAGGAAACATCTCTATTGAGATTTAGGAACTCGTCCGTAATTCAACCGACGAACATATCTATCGAGATTTAGGAATTCGTCTGTAATTCAACAATTTTGCTGAGATTTAGGAACTTGTCCGTAATTCAACTGGGGGAAATAACTTCGCTGAGATTTAGGAGCTTGTCCGTAATTCAACTGAGGTAATATATGTCGAGATTTAGGAACTCGTCCGTAATTCGATTGCTTTGCTGAGATTTAGGAGCCTGTCTGTAATTCAACTACTTTGCTGAGATTTAGGAGCATGTCCGTAATTCAACTTGAGAACAACTTTGTTGAGATTTAGGAACTCGCCTGTAATTCAACAACTTCGTTGAGATTTAGGAACATCGTCTGTAATTCAACTTGAGAACAACTTTGTTGAGATTTAGGAACTCGCCCGTAATTCAACAACTCCGCTGAGATTTAGGAACATCGTCCATAATTCAACTACTTTGTTGAGATTTAGGAACATCGTTCATAATTCAACAACTCTGCGGAGATTTAGGAACTTGTCCGTAATTCCCCTGGGAAAATATATGTCGAGATTTAGGAACTCATCCATAATTCGACCGTGGAAGAAGCCTCATAGCTTGAATTTTGTGAAAATATTTCCTGAAAGCTAAAGGTTAGCTGTATGTAATGCATGATATGTATCAGGCGATGATGTTCTCAAAATAAATGAGATTGTGTTGTATGATGCGTATATGCATGTCTCATGATGTATGAAAATGTGATGTTTTTAGCTGGGGGAAAATAAATCCCGGATTGCTGCTGGAGAAAAGAGTTGAATTCTTCGTTTCTGCCGGAGATAGTAAACGACGATGATTGTGAGAATAAACCTGCAGGAGAAGATAATTCCGCTAGGGAATAAACTGATGAGAGAATGACTCTGTGGGGAAGAGATGCTCTACTGAGGATTCTGTTGATAAATTCAGCTGGGGATAAATTATCGTTGCTGGTGATAATGAACCTTGTTGGGATTGAATTCCTGTTTTGTGAAAGGAAAGAACTCCGCTGGGGATGATTTTCCAGTTGCGACTTTATTGGGGATAGCCCTTTAGACTCTATTGGGGACCATTTTCCAGAGTTTACTGGGGACAATTCTTCAAACTCCACTAGGGATACAAAATTTCCAAACTCCCCTGGGGATATATATTTTATTTATACTCCGCTAGGGATGAAAAGACTTCTTAGTGCTGATGGTAGATAAATTCTGCTTGGGGAGAATATTACCGATTCAGTTACAGTTACGAGTCTCAGCTGGGGAGAGCTAACACCACTGTATTTCTCTTACTCTGCGGGGAATGAATGTACTTTCAATCGTTTCCTCCAGCTAGGTCTATCCCTATACCTGGTGGATAGAGCAACTGTACGGCTTGGTCATTTTTCATTTGCCCCTGTTTTTGATATTACAAGTAATCGTCTTTTGTTTCACATGTAAATATTTATGAGCAGCAATCAATGTCAAATGCATATATCAAAAACTGAACATTGGACGTTCTTTGCAAAACAAAACAGAAAAAGGAAAACAATTTGAAATTTATTTGTGAAAATGACTTGTATTGATTTTGAAGTTTGGCCTGTAAATAGGCGTTTTTTGTACAAGAGGCTGACATCCTAGTAAGAGAACACCGCTGATCAAATAGAGTTTATACAATTTGTGAAAAACAAAGAAAAACAGCTAAGTGAACAATCCCACTGGGTTCCAACTCTGCTATTGCCCTTATGTCCTTGAGCATCTCATCACTTTGCTACTTGGTTGAAGGTAGATCAGATTGGTCAACACCGTCCGAGCTTGGTAGTCGATACTAAAGTCTGGTTGCAAGGTGATCCAATGAGACATAGTGTTACACTTAAATCCCTAATTTTTTCCTGGACCGCCCTTTTGGGTTTTCAGTCCACCGGGATACCCTTTTTTTCCCAAGCTGCCTTTTCAGGTTTTCGACTTGCCGGGTGCACAGATTTTTCATTTTCATCCCTTATTTTTGCCCGAACCCTTTTGGTTCGCTAGGAAGCCCTTATTTTTGCCTAGGCCAGTCAACCTAGCGAGTCTTTGATTATGCGTAGTATTTTTTCACTATGTCTGTATTGACGGGGTGAGGAAGGTCGTCACCATCTATGATGGTTAGAATCATAGCTCCTCTTGAGAAAACATTCTTAACCACAAATGGCCCTTCGTAAGTAGGGGTCCATTTGCCCCTGGGATCACCTTGTGGAAGTATGATGCGCTTGATAACCAGGTCTCCGACTTGATACTCTTGTCGTCTGACTTTCTTGTTAAATTCCTTGATCATCCGTTTTTGGTACGTTTGACCATGACAAATAGCAGTAAGTCTTTTTAGATTCTATTAAATTCAGCTGATCAAGTCGGGTCTGAATCCAGTCATCTTCGCTCAAACCTGCATCCTTCATAATCCGAAGAGAGGGTATTTGAACTTCAATGGGCAAGACTGCCTCCATGCCATAAACCAAGGAATAGGGTGTTTCCCCTGTTGAAATTCGTGCTGAGGTACGGTACCCATGAAGAGCAAATGGTAGCATCTCGTGCCAATCTTTGTACATCACCGTCATCTTCTGCACAATCTTCTTAATATTCTTATTAGCCGCTTCTACAGCCCCATTCATCTTTGGCCGATAAGGAGAAGAGTTGTGATGTTGTATCTTGAACTGTTTGCAGAGCTCAGTGATCATTTTATTATTGAGGTTTGTACCATTGTCCGTAATGATCCTCTCTGGTACACCATATCGACAGATCAGATTGTGCCGAATGAATCGTGCCACGATGTTCTTGGTTATTGTAGCAAAGGAAGCTGCTTCGACCCACTTTGTGAAGTAATCAATAGCTACCAGGATAAAATGATGCCCGTTAGATGTCGTAGGTCTGATCTCGCCGATCGTGTCGATGCCCCACATTGCGAAAGGCCAAGGAGCTGTCAAGACGTTCAGAGGTACTAGAGGTATGTGCACCTTATCAGCATAGACTTGGCACTGGTGATAGGTCCAAGAATGCTGATAACAGTAGGCTTCCATTATGGACCAATAATATCCCGCCCGAAGGATTTTCTTTGCCAAGGTGTGTCCACTGGAATGAGTTCCGAAAGTACCTTCATGCAACTCTACCATAATCATTTCTGCTTCGTTCTTATCCATACAACGTAGTAAGGTTGAATCATGGTTACGCTTGTAAAGGTAACCATTGCTGATGAAGAATTTCGCCGCGAACCTCCTCGGAAACTTCTTATCATTAACAGATGCACCCTCGGGGTACTCCTGAGCTTCAAGATACCTCTTTACCTCGTGAAACTAGGGTTTATCTGCTACCTCTTCAGTTTCGATGTCACAGCAATATACAGGTTCGTCCAACCTCTCAATGGTAACCTGGGGAGCTTCATTGTCCCATCTGACCTTTAACATAGAAGACATCGTAGCTAGCGCGTCCGCCAACTGATTCTCCTCTCTAGGGAAGTATTCAAAGGTCATCTCCTCGAAGTGGGGAAGCAACGTCAACACATACTCCTTGTAAGGAATAAGATTTGGGTGTTTCGTATCCCACTCGCCTTTGACCTGACTGATCACGAGAGCAGAATCTCCGAATACACTTAAGAACTTTATCCTTAGGTCAATAGCTGCTCGAAGACCCATAATGCACGCTTCGTACTCCGCCATGTTGTTGGTGCAGTTAAAACATAATCGGGCGGTGAACGGAGTATGAGAGCCTTCAGGAGATATGATCACGGCGCCAATACCATTACCCAAGGCGTTTGAAGCTCCATCAAAGTACATAGACCATCGGGATCTTTCCTCAGGTCCTTCATCCGGTCCAGGTGTCTCACAGTCAGTTACCAACATGATGTTCTCATCCGGGAATTCAAAGTTCATAGACTGGTAATCGTCCACTGCCTGATGTGCCAAATGATATGCCAACACACTTCCCTTGATTGCCTTTTGGGTCGTATATTGGATGTCATACTCAGTCAAGATCATCTACCATCTTGCTATTCTTCTGGACAAGGCAGGCTTTTCGAAGATATACTTGATTGGATCCATCTTTGATATCAATAGAGTAGTGTGAGTCAGCATATATTGTCTCAGCCGGCGAGCAGCCCATGCCAAAGCACAACAAGTTTTCTCAGGCAACGAGTATCGGGTCTCACAGTCGGTAAACTTTTTGCTAAGGTAGTAAATAGCATGCCCTTTTCGGCAAGACTCGTCATGCTGCCCCAGCACACACCCCATTGAATTATCGAGTACTGTCAAGTATAAAATCAAAGGTCTCCCTTCAACTGGAGGCATCATAATAGGTGGCTCTTGGAGATATTCTTTGATCCTTTCGAAAGCGGCCTGACATTCATCGTTCCATCTTACCACTTGATCTTTCTTCAGTAACTTGAAGATTGGCTCACAAGTAGCAATCAAGTGTGAGATGAATCGGGCAATATAGTTCAGACGTCCCAGAAATCCTCTGACTTCTTTTTCTGTTCGGGGAGCTGGCATTTCCTATATAGCCTTCACCTTTGCAGGGTCCACTTGAATACCTTTATCACTTACAACGAAACCCAGCAGCTTACCAGACCTCACCCCGAAGGTGCACTTGTTCGGGTTTAGCCTCAGCCTGTACAACTTCAACCTGTCGAATAGCTTCTGAAGATGGTCAAGATGTTCTTCCTCAGTCTGGGATCTTGCAATCATATCGTCAACGTATACCTCAATCTCATGATGGATCATGTCGTGGAATAAAGCGACCATGGCGCGCTGATATGTTGCCCCAACATTCTTCAATCCAAATGGCATAACCTTGTAGTAAAAGGTACCCCATTATGTGATGAATGTTGTCTTCTCCATATCCTCGGGAGCCATCTTAATCTGATTGTAACCAGAGAAACCATCCATAAAGGAGAAGACCTTATGATGTGCGGTGTTGTCAACCAGAACGTTGATATGAGGAAAAGGGAAATCATCCTTGAGGCTCGCCCTGTTCAGATCCCTATAGTCAACACACATCTGAACCTTACAATCCTTCTTCGGTACTGGAACCACGTTGGCCACCCACTGTGGGTAAGAAGTAACTGCTAGAAAACCGGCATCAAACTGTTTCATAACTTCAGCCTTGATTTTCTCAAACATCTCTGGGCGCATTCGGTGAACTCTCTGTTTCACTGGAGGATAGTCTTCCTTGGTAGGCAATCGGTGAACCACGATATCAGTATCCAACCCAGGCATATCTTCATAAGACCAGGAAAAGATCTCAACATAGTCACGCAGCATCTGAATCAATCGTTGTTTAACACTAGATTCCAGATTTTCACCGATCTTGACCTCTTTCTTGTCTTCTTCTATACCCAGATTTACTGACTCCACTGGCTCCTCATGCGGCTGTATGGCCCTCTCTTCCTGAAGTAACAGTCTAGCAAGTTCACCAGGCACTTCGCAATCATCCTCACCTTCGTCCTCGGCTTGGTTGATCGGACTTTCGAAGTCATAATTGGCAGTAGCAGAGTCGTTATCAATGGGATCCAGAGTGGATGCAGGCCTGTATATGTGAGTGTGTGTAAAATAGCTGTTTTGCAAGATAAAAAAAAAAGAAAAACAAGGAGCGCAAAATTTGAAATGCAAGAAAATGTCCAATGCTTTTATTAATGATATATGGAAATGACACACATAAAGCCCTCACAAACAAAGCCACGGTGTCTCGGGTAAGGCACTGGGCCGTAAAGTTTTAAAAGTTGTCTGTTACAAATTCGAAACAAAAGTCTATTACTGTGTGGTAAAAGAAATTGGCACGAATTCCTTCGCCGTCCAGTTGCTTAGTCTTCCGCCAATAGTCGGGTAGATCCAGCTATCAAACTCAGACTCTTCCACATCATCATCCCCAATAGCATTTACTCCCGCGTCATGTTTTGGCATAGGAGCCGTTATGACATTAGGCTTCTCAGGCGCCTCAAACTAGATCTCATTAGCATCAATAAAGTCTTGTACCTTACTCTTCAAGGCCTAGCAATTATTGGTATCATGCCCCGGGCTATCAGAGTGATAAGCACAATGGGCGCTTGGATTGTACAGCGGTGCGGTGGTGTTAGGATTATTCAGAGCTTCCCTCGGAATCACCAAGTTAGTCTTTAACAACTGCGGCAGTATTTGAGATAAAGACATGCTGAGCCGAGTGAACTGTCTCTGAGGCCTCTCTGCTCTTGGCTGAGTGTTGCGTTGTGTGGCAATAGTTGGTCTTGAAATAACTACCGCATTAACTGATTGAAGGCCTTCAGGTCGACTTTGATTTCTAGAGCTGTAAACTGCACTAGACTCCTTCTTGAAGGGCTTCTTCTCGGTACTTGATGAAGCACCTTTCTGTAACTTGCCGCTCTTGATACCTGCTTCAATTCTCTCCCCAGTCATGATTAACTCAGTAAAACCTGATGATGAACTTCCGATCAAATGGTTGAAAAACAGACCAGACAAGGTCCCCAGAAACATATCCACCAACTCCCTATCAGCTAGCGGGGGTTGGACTCTACCAGCAAGGTCTCTCCATTTCTGAGCGTTGTCTTTGAGACCTTCGCTCGCACCCATAGACATACCCTGAAGTTGGGTACGTGTAGGAGCGAGGTCGGCATTGTATTGGTACTGCTTGTAAAAAGCAGCAGCAATGTCCTCCCAGTTACGGACACTAGATCCTTCTAGCTGATAGAACCACTCAAGTTGAGTCCCTGAAAGACTATCTTGAAAGAAGTGGATCCATAGGTTCTTGCCAGCAGTATATGGCTGAATCTTTCTAACATACGAACGGAGGTGTAACTTTGGGCAGGAGACCCCGTCGTATTTAGCAAAGACTGGTGCTTTAAACTTATGGGGAATCACCACCCCATATGATAGACCCAATTCTCCAAAATCCAGTCCAGGTATCCTCTGGATTTCCATCGCGCTTAACCGGTCTTCAAGCTGTTTATACCTATCCTCGACAGAAGGATATTGGTCTTCATCAAAGTCAGTCTCGTTGTCAAAAACAACAGGGATATGAGCCCTCCTTTCTTCCTGATTTCCTCCCTCTCCAGATGAGTGAGATAAATCAACTTCTTCCCGCAACCTGTTTCCAAACCTATGACTCATGTTCAAGAGGTCTGTCTTCTTCTTCTTCTTCTTATCCTTCAAGATAAGAGTCTTCAGATCTTTCTGCCCCTTGGCCAGGTTCATGAACATTTCCTAGAACTGAGCATTTTGAACTTGAAGAGCCTTAATAGCTTGATCAGTGGATGTTTCAACAGACATGGTGCTGAAATAAACAGCGAAGAAGATAAGAGACCTGTAAGGGTACCTGTAATGAGGTGCATGGGAATGAAATGTGCATGATATGATTTCAAAGACGTCGAGAGATTCAAATTCGTAAACCAAAATAAAAACACACTTTTATTAGATAAACTTGAAACAATGTTTGATAAATGCCGTTAAGGCGTTACAAAGGGAAAAAACTGAAAAGTAAATCAAAACAAGAAATAACAAAGGACATCAGCGCTCCCATGGTCATTTTCCGTTGGTGCTGACATAATCGTTGAAGACCTTTTCATTCTCCAGCTGTCTTGTAAGCTTTAGAATCTTCTGCTCCTGCTCATGATACTTTTCTCTGTAAGTATCCTGTTTTTCTCTTAACTGGATCCATGATCTCTTTAATGCCCCAATGTCAGTAGGTGTGATACGGTGGGAGAACTGACTTGAGGTTTTGCGTTTGTATTCGCACTTGTTCGGTTTAGCAAGAGTCACCATCGACTTTTTATTTTATCCTAAAGGAAAGGTTAAAAAGCACAGGAAAAACCTTTGAGATGTTTTCGTGGGTTCGGGAGGTAGATTATGAAAAGGGAAGGTGCTAGCACCCTTTTCATCCATGGTTATCCATGGGCTCTTAGTTACTTGTTTTAGATCACTTGCCTTGATTTTCAATTGTTTGAAATGGTGTTTGTATGTGTGTGGTTTTGAAAATGTTTTGAAAAAGATGCCTTGTCTAGGCAACCATTGTAACAATTCTTTACTCGAATGTTTTACAAAGGTGTTTGTCTTTTTGAAAAGATGTTTCAATGTTTTTGAAAGTTGTTTTGAAAGTTGTGTTGTGGAGTGTGTTTTGAAAGTAGGCAAGTGTGTTTTGCAAGTTTGATCAAGTAACTAAGAGTTGTCTACCCTAATTTTACTCAAAGATCTTTCTTATGTTTTAACCCTTTTAACAGTGTTGTTTCACCATTGTATTTGGTGAACAACCTTGCGTTAGGATGTTAACGGGACGGGCGCGGGTCATCGTATACAATCATTGAAGGCAACTTGTGAGACGCTCTAGCAATTTTTGTAAGGGACGAGATCGTTTTATCGAAGGCAACATCGAGGGTCATCGAGGGACTAACGATCTTTGTTTATTTGAAGGGATGTTTGCTAGAGTGTCTCATACTCGAGGGACATGATTGCATTTTTCCGAAGCAATAGGTGAGGTTACCCTAGAGGTGCAAGTGTGAATTGTGTATTGATTTTCATGCATTTGTCTTTGTATTAGGTTATCTAGCGATTGATTTTGAATCTTCGCATACAAACCCTAATTACTATACAGTATATAGAAAGCGATAAATTGCAGGAATTTAAAGTCTAAGCTATTACAAATAAGTATCCGGGGATGGGGGTACAAATGTTTACAAATGGGGATGAGTCTCATCAGGATAGTAGTGTCCAAATAATATTTACAACCAAATCGAATCGCATTCTCAATGTAAAATATAGCAATGTATAAGAATAAAAGAGAATCAAAAGGATTGTAAAATGTATGTGATTATTTACAAATGATGCAAGTTAAGTATTTATTATTATTTTTGTGTTTTTTTGTTAGTTATATATAAACAAAAGGTTTAATAAAAAAAGGAAGTAATTAACCTTAAAAATTCTATTTTTTGATGTGTTTTTTACTAATGTTTTATATACAAGGTTTAATTGAAACAAAAAAAAAGTTTAAAAGAGAAAATTGTTTAAACTTAATAAAATCTAATATTTGTACATTTCAAGTGTGATAAAAAAGAAAATTATTAGGAATATTTTGTGTGAAGAGTTTAATGTATTCTTTTTTTTGTATTTAATAAGTTAGGAAAATATAACAAAAAAAGGTTTTCAAAATATAAAAATATATAAAAAAGTAAATGGGCTTTAAGAGAATGTCTGGCCCAAAAGAAATGCAGATGAGATAAGGAAAAAAGGAGGGTGTACGCCAGTTTCGTTTGGGCTTGGAACAGTTTAGTGCAAGGGACGGGCCCAACGGGTTACAATGTTTTTAGGTTTCGTTTGTTTTGTTCAGAACTTAGGGTTACAACGTCTTGAACGGCGCCGCTTCTCTATCTTCTTCTTCGTTCTCTTCCTCGCTCAAACCATGGCTTCTGACTTCCCCTTCCACGCCTGGCTACTGGACGCCACCTCCATTTCCCCTCTCTCCATGATTGTACCAAGTGGTGACAAGAAAAGGTATGGTTTCTGTCTTCAAATACGTTTTAGGTTTTGAATATCCGCGCATGTTTTTAGCTTTTTCATATCCTGATCTTTTGTATTATTATTTGTGTTCGTGTGAGGTGTTAAAAAAGAAAAGGGAGGAGTTACTACCTTTGTTGGCTTTTGGAGAAGAGGCGGAGAAGTGGACAGGAGGTGTCTCCGGTGGCCAAGGCGAGGGAGTATGTGATGCGCTTGCTGGCCTTCCTGGTATTTGGTATCTTTAACCTTCATTTAATGATGATGCTATAATCTGAAAATGCTTGTATGATTTGCTTCTGAGTTTGATGATGTTGTTGTTGCCTTACTCTGAGATGCTTGCTTTTTCCTCTTTGGCTTGCTTTGTTCTGATGACTTGATGATGGTAATTATGAGATTGCTTGTGCTTCTGTTTAGCCTATGATGAACCTTGGTTCTGAGGCGTTTTGTTGGCTATTTTTCAATGATGATGATGATTCTGAGTTGCCTATTGTTATGCTTCTGAGTTGCTGATATGTTCTTCCTCTCTTTTGCCTGGTTAGTTTAGCCTATGATGAACACGTTCTGAGGCGTTTTTGTTCTTGTGGCTTGGATATTTTGTTTGGATTTGAAATGAAGGCAGATTGAGTGTTATACAGGCTTCTGGATGTGTGCTTCAAGGCTTATAGTTTTACTAGTTGTTTAGGCTAGTTTATTGTTTGCTTGCTTAGGATACAAGCTTGAGCAGTTTGACAGGTTTGAAAGGCTTGTTTGTACAGTATTGAAACAGGTTTGAAGTTTGGTAACTTTGGCTTTGAAAGGTTACAGGTTATGCAGTTATATGTTTGAGTTGGTTTTGTGTAGATGCAGGCAAGCTTGGAAGCAGGCTTGTTTTGAAACAGGCTTGAGGCAAGCAGGTTTCTGGATCCTGAGTTTGTTTGAAGGCAGTTTGTAAGCTTGGTGGTTTGTTTGCTTGAGGTAGCTTTGGGTTACAGGCTTTGAAAGGCTTGAGGGATTTTGTTATCTCTTTACAGTTTTGTGGTATATCTTTTTCTATGTGTTGTTCTGCCCCCATTTCAATTGTTCTGATACTCTTTGTTTTATATCTCTATCTCCTAAGCCTGCAAACTGTAAGCCTCCACTTCTCTCTCCCTTTCTCTCTCCACAGAAAAGTATATTTAATTACTTGAACTGTCCTTTTCTGAAAAAGTGTTTGGCTGGGAAATGATGATAATTTGAAATATATGCCTGCAATGTTAGCCTTGCTCTGCCTCTTGTACTTTCTTCTTTTCCAGATTTTCTGCATTGCTAGTTTGTTAGCCTCTTTGACAGTTTTTGACAGCTTCTTGAAGTGATTTAGTTTGCTTAGTTTGAAACTTGTGACTTGGTTTGGCATTTTGAACTGTGCAGCTTGCTTGGCTTTTTGACAATGCAATTTATGCAGCTTTATGCATTTTGTTTAATATGTTGCCTTTTAATTAATCCATGTGCTTGCAAACATATTTTCTTTCCCTCTTTGTGAACCAAGAAGAGAGTCTTCTTGCGATTTGCAGAGAGGACGAACAAACTGATTCCGGCCAACACTTTTTATGATGAGTCTTTATTTATCTGTCTGAAAAATACCCTTTTAATCCATACTGTATTGACTTTTATTTTTCTGGCTTTGCAGATAAATACCAATAAGGGAAACAACAGTAGCAGATGAAGATTTCAAGACATTTAGGATATAGTTTTATTTTATTTTAATCATTTGTAATAACATTATTGTAAACACTGTAAATAAATTTACACTATTCAAATAATATCTGTAACAAACAATTCAAAATGAATAAAAAAATATTTTTTGTCAGATTTCTCTTTTAATTCTTCTGCATTTATTTATTTAATTACTTAAATTTCTTGAATTATAATAATTGGAAATTATCCAATAATTTTAACTTAGAAATTATAAATAATCAATAAATGTCAGGCGTTCCGAATAACCAAAAGTATTGCACAGTTAAACAAACAAACGTCCATATGTCCTTTATCTCACTGATCAAACTTAAACTTCAAACTTTCAATTCAAATGCCTCAGCTTTTATCCCAGATGTTTAGATTTTGAGGAACAAACAGAAATCTTGAACAAGGGTCCAAACCATGTGACAGTCAAATGAAAAGAACTGTAGAATTAATTCCTTCTGAGAATGCGCGCGCAAACCCTAATTCTTGATTTATTGTCAAAAAAAGCGTCTGCTTAATCAAACCCTGAGCCAAACTCAACCAAACCCTAGCAATCTGCTTGAACTGATTCAAAAGTTAATGGAAACCCTAATTTTGTTTGACTGTTAAGAAAAGTCTGTTTGACCGATTCTTAAACCAATCTGAAAAATCAGGAAAAGCCTGAAGCTGTGATTTCTTGTGGAAAAGAGAGGGCAAATTTTGGGGTACAACAGTTGCCCCTGTTCAATCTTCTTGAACCTGAAGAGTTAGATTGGCAGGTTTGCCTTTCGTGACTCGAAGGTAAAATAAGATTGGACACTAGAGTGCCCAAAAAATTTGCACTCGGTGATGTGATTGAGGGAATGGGCTTAAAGAGGCCATTTGGAGATGGGCTTAAAGACGCCACCTGGAAATTATTTGTAGGAGGATGGGCTTAGAGATGCCATCTGAAGGTGATTGTATCTTGTTGGAGATGGGCTTGTAGATGCCATCCAAGAATGTTTGTTGTAGGTGAAAGAAATGAGTATCAGAAAGGTGTCCATGTTTTGGAACATCTCTGAACTGGGGATCTGAATAAGCAATGAATTGACATCCATGTTTGGAATCATCCGTAAACTGTTTTCAGTAGTTGAATCTGAACAAGCGATAGATTAACATTCGTGTTAGGAGAATCCGTAAACTGTTTTCAGAAGTCTTGGGATTGAGCAAGGAACCGGTGTAGGGTTGCCTAATGATGAGTCCGTGTAAAACTGCATCTTGGAAAGAAGGAACCGGTGTAGGGTTGCCTCATGATGGTCAAGTAGATAATTATCCTGTCTGGTTTCAGGTATTGATCTCTGACCTGAGAAAGAAAGATAGTTTTCCTGGCTTGTTACAGGTATTGATCTTCAATCTCTACAGGTATTGTGATGTCGAGAATGGGCTTACAGATGCCATTGAGAAATAATTGTTGAATTGCTTTTGGATGAGTGACAGAATTACATCCGAATCTGGATCGTATCCGGACTGTATTTGAATGAATCTGGAATAAGTATCAGAATGTGGCAATATCTGGGTCACATCTAAACTGTCTCTGGAAGGAATCTGGAATAAGTATCAGAATGTCTCCATGTTTGGGTCACATCTGAACTGTCTCTGGAAGGAATCTGGAATAAGTATCAGAATGTCGCCATGTCTGGGTCACATCTAAACTATCTCTAGAAGGAATCTCGGAAGATGATGATCTTCGTCTGTTGATTGATCTTTCCTGAAAAGGTAAAGAGTTAGTTGTATGCAATGTCATGATGTAATGAATTGTACTTCATCAATGTTTATGATATGAATGGATGCGCATGTAAGCTGAGTAGCTGTCTTGCTGAGGAAGACGAATCCTGGGTAATGAAATCTTTGACTGCTGCTGGGGAAAGTAAATCCTTGACTGCTGCAGGGGATTGTTGGAAATGAGAAGTCCTGGAACCACTGTTGGGGATCAGGAGCTTGGGTTGTATGTCAATCTACTGGGGATTCCTGTCTTGAGGAGATCTTCACTGGGGAATATCTGAATATCCTATGAGGAACTGAGAATGAGACTCTTCATTCTGCTTGGGGAATTAAGAATTATGTGGGGAATAAGTATCAGAATGTCTCCATATCTGGGTCACATCTGAACTGTCTCTAGAAGGAAATCTGGAATAAGTATCGGAATATCGCCATGTCTGGGTCACATCTGAACTATCTCTAGAAGGAAATCTGGAATAAGTATCGGAATGTCGCCAAATCTAGGTCACATCTGAACTATCTCTAGAAGGAAATCTGGAATAAGTATCGGAATGTCGCCAAATCTGGGTCACATCTGAACTATCTCTAGAAGGAAATCTGGAATAAGTATCAGAATGTCACCATGTCTGGGTCACATCTGAACTATCTCTAGAAGGAAATCTGGAATAAGTATCAGAATGTCGCCATGTCAGGGTCACATCTGAACTATCTCTAGAAGGAAATCTGGAATAAGTATCGGAATGTCGCCAAATCTGGGTCACATCTGAACTATCTCTAGAAGGAAATCTGGAATAAGTATCGGAATATCGCCAAATCTGGGTCACATCTGAACTATCTCTAGAAGGAAATCTGGAATAAGTATCGGAATATCGCCAAATCTGGGTCACATCTAAACTATCTCTAGAAGGAAATCTGGAATAAGTATCAGAATGTCGCCAAATCTGGGTCACATCTGAACTATCTCTAGAAGGAAATCTCGGAAGGTGATGATTTTTGCCCCTAGTATAAGATGCTTGTGATATTGTCAGAACACTTGGGCCGCACGTAACCCTTTGATGAGATTGACGTTTAAATGCCCCAAGTGATGGTGAGGGAGACTTGCCCCAGGTTACTCTGCAAATTGATAGATTTCTTGAAATCTTGACTGGACTGCCCCAGGTGTGCTGGATAGTGACATGTCATGCCCCTTGTTGATAGGAGATTTGTCAAGGGAAGTGTCATCCTTTTTGAAGTGATTTTGTTCACTGAGAGAGCTTTCGTTCATCGGATATTCGTTGTGTGAATTTCTCTGCTGTCAAACAAATAGCCAAATGCAAACAATGATATTCAGGTAATGCAAAGTTTATGTCTGTCTCGAAGTTTTGAAAAATGCGTTTTTTGGCAAAAAACTTTTTATAAGACAAAATCAACACAAGATTTAGAGCAAAGCCTTACAGGAGTCAGGATACCTTTTGTAACAGTATGCTTTCGAACTAACCCATGCTTCAATTAGGACTTTTGCAGGGTTGTAACGTGGCTTGGTTCACGGTTTAAGAAACAAAGGATAAAGGCTCAAAGTATATTTGTACCCACCCGCTCTTCGTGATGTCCTTCAATCCTAGACTCAGTTAATTGTGTGTCGAACTCTATTCGAATTTGGAACGACTTTTTTTGGTAATGGTTCACACAAGTTGAATTTGGAAGGCAATCATCATCTCCTTTTTCTTTTGCAACATTTTTCATGTTGTTGATGACCTCTTTCTTGATTTGTTATCCCTAACTTTTGCCTGACTGTTTCTGTTTTCGAGATTACAGTCAGCGGGATGCCCCGGCTTTCTTAAGCCTCCTTTGTAGGTTTTGACTTAATGGGCTTTTCTATTTTGAGAGATTGACTGCCTATGAGATAAAGAACCATCACTGTCTTTTGGTCCCAAAGGAATGTTTTTGATGTCATTCGTTGTATTACGAACTGAGAGTTTGCGACTTCAATGCGCTTTTTTTTAATTAACTGAGAGACTCCCCTGCCCCAGGTTTAAATCAAAGGTTTCAATTTGTTTAGAACAGAAAACTCCTACTTCTTTGGCTCGAAGGGGTTGACCAGGGATTATCTTCCTTATAACTCCAGTGTTTGGGAATTGAAAGAAATGCATGTACATCATCAGCAAGGTCTGTTCAAAAGCATATTGTATGAGATTATGGTATTGTTTCATCATCCTCCCTCTAAAGGCTTGTAGCTTTTTATCAAGAGTTAAATATCATAAAGAAAGCATAAGAATAGTGAAAACGAACGGATGAATTCAAGATAAACATATGCAATGCATTAATGAAACAGAGTTTGACATCAACAGATAAATGTTTGAATAACAAAAGAAATTACAACTTGAAAATTCAAATGAAACAAAGACATTCTCAATGATTTGGCATAGGAGCAGTGATTATGCTAGAGTCTCCGGAGGGTTAAACTCGATCTCCTTGGCATCGATCATGTCTTGGATCTTGTTCTTCAGAGGCCAGCAATTGTTTGTGTCATGTCCCGGACTGTCAGAGTGGTACGCACACCTTTCATTGGGATGATAGGTAGGAGCAGAAGTATTTGGGTTCCGGAGGGGAGCCCTCAATGTAATCAGCTCTGCCTGCAACATGCATTGTAGCGCTTGACCCAGTGACATGTTGATCTTGGTGAATTTTCTTTTAGGTGCGACCTCCTTATGATGATGCCCCTGTCTTTGTTGAGCAGGCGTAGGATTAGAGATCAAGATTGCTCCTACGTGTTGGTCATGACGACTCTTTTGACTGTTCGCAGCATTGGACTCTTTCTTTCCATTGTAGGGAATTTTCTGAGTATCAGAGGGTGTAGCTCCTTGGATCTTTCCACTTTTGATGCCAGCTTCGACCCTTTCGCCAGTCAGTATTAGCTCGGTGAACCCGGCTGAGGAGCTTCCAATTAAGTGATTGAAGAAAGGCCCAGTCAAAGTTCTCATGAAGATGTCAATCAGCTCTCTGTCAGTTAAAGGGGGTTGCACCCTACCAGCCAGATCTCTCCACTTTTGAGCATATCCTTTGAAGCTCTCGTCGGAACCCATGGTCATGTTCTGCAATTGGACACGAGTAGGTGCAAGATCAGCATTGTACTGATACTGTTCATAAAAAGCAACAGCTAAGTCCTTCCAGGTGTGGATGCGAGAACTTTCCAATTGATAGAACCACTCGAGTTGAGCCCCTACCAGGCTTTCTTGGAAGAAATGGATCCAAAGCTTTGGATCAGTTGTGTATGGTTGAATCTTGCGGACGTAAGACTTCAGGTGCATCTTAGGGCAAGAAATTCCATCGTACATGGCAAAGGTGGGGGCTTTGAACTTCGGCGGGATGACCAATCCAGAAACCAAACCCATGTCTCCTAAATCCAAGCCAGGTATTTGTTGAATCTCCATAGCACTGAGGCGATCCTCCAACTGTTTGTACTTGTCATCAGCGAGAGGATATTGTTCCTCGGAGTAGTCAGCTTCAACTCCATCAATCTCCAAATTGTGGTCTTCTTCAAGACTAACCCCCATGTTGGATGGAGTCGAAAGATCTTGGGCTTTAGGTCTTCTTCTCAAGTTCAGAATGCCTGCTGCCCTCTTGGACTTCTTCTTCTTGTCTTTGAGAAGGAGAGCTTTCAGATCCTCTTGCCCTTTACCCATAGCCAGAAGCATTTGTTGGAATTAAGCGTTTTGAGCTTAGAGATCTTTCACCGTTTGTTCCATCTTACTGAAATAAACAGTAGGAGAATAAGGAGACCTGTATGGGAGAAACCTGTCATGATGCGATGCATGATATGTGGATGCAATGTTTTCAAGGATCTCTCGGGGTAAACACAATAAAAATGTTAGAGGTTGAACATCTTTGATTGCAGAACTTTGTATTAGTGGATGTCTTTCCACGAGAATCAAGCTCACCATGTCAAGTGGGTCATAGCCCCTGATTCAAGTTGTTGCACTTGATCTTTGATGGCATTTGTTTAGAGGAAAACCTCTTGCCCCTTGGTAGACGTATGGTTCAACGTGACCCTGCATAAAAAGACCCTCGAGATCCTTGAAATGGTTATTGAAAATGCTATGGTATGATGTCATGATGTTATGTACATGTATGCAAAAGCAAGTAAGTGTATATACAGGTAATCATATTCACACAGAGCAAACAAGTCCTTAGGTTTAGGCCTGCATGGGGTTCGTAGGTAAGTACCCTCTTGAAGTTAGTTGGCTCATCCTGTCCTAAAATAGAAACCGGGTTCTAAGGAGCTCAATATCACTGGATTATTTTCTGTGTTCATTGTTTTGGTTTAGCCACTTAACTGGCGACCAAAATATTCCAAGAAAACAACCCTCAATGAGTGTAGTATCGAGTATCTACCAACTTCGGACTGCACCAAAGTCGGTCATCTCACTACCCCTAAAAAGGTCAAGATGGTCAATTAAGGTTCTAAGAGTTCGTTAGTGCTTCATGACATCACTCAGCGGCCCCGTATTCTCCTTGACTACTCAAGGGCTACCGGTACTCATAAATATGTCACACTAGCATAGCTACTGCTTCAACCATGTTGGTATACCCCGCACAGTTCCCTCACAGTTTATTGTTATTTACCTAAAAAGGTGCCCCAAATCTGGGTGTAGGATTTATAGTAAACCCAAACAAGGAACCCAAAAAAGTAAAGCAATCAAAGCAATCAAAGCAAGTATGTAAAGGTGATCTAAAACCCTAAGGTAACCCCACTTTTAATTGCAATCCCCAGCAGAGTCGCCAGTTCTGTGATACGGTGGGAGAACTGACTTGAGGTTTTGCGTTTGTATTTGCACTTGTTCGGTTTAGCAAGAGTCGCCACCGACTTTTTATTTTATCCTAAAGGAAAGGTTAAAAAGCACAGGAAAAACCTTTGAGATGTTTTCGTGGGTTCGGGGGGTAGATTATGAAAAGGGAAGGTGCTAGCATCCTTTTCATCCATGGTTATCCATGGGCTCTTAGTTACTTGTTTTAGATCACTTGCCTTGATTTTCAATTGTTTGAAATGGTGTTTGTATGTGTGTGGTTTTGAAAATGTTTTGAAAAATATGCCTTGTCTAGGCAACCATTGTAACAATTCTTTACTCGAATGTTTTACAAAGGTGTTTGTCTTTTTGAAAAGATGTTTCAATGTTTTTGAAAGTTGTTTTGAAAGTTGTGTTGTGGAGTGTGTTTTGAAAGTAGGCAAGTGTGTTTTGCAAGTTTGATCAAGTAACTAAGAGTTGTCTACCCTAATTTTACTCAAAGATCTTTCTTATATTTTAACCCTTTTAACAGTGTTGTTTCACCATTGTATTTGGTGAACAACCTTGTGTTAGGATGTTAACGGGACGGGCGCGGGTCATCGTATACAATCATTGAAGGCAACTTGTGAGACGCTCTAGCAATTTTTGTAAGGGACGAGATCGTTTTATCGAAGGCAACATCGAGGGTCATCGAGGGACTAACGATCTTTGTTTATTTGAAGGGATGTTTGCTAGAGTGTCTCATACTCGAGGGACATGATTGCATTTTTCCGAAGCAATAGGCGAGGTTACCCTAGAGGTGCAAGTGTGAATTGTGTATTCATTTTCATGCATTTGTCTTTGTATTAGGTTATCTAGCGATTGATTTTGAATCTTCGCATACAAACCCTAATTACTATACAGTATATAGAAAGCGATAAATTGCAGGAATTTAAAGTCTAAGCTATTACAAATAAGTATCCGGGGATGGGGGTACAAATGTTTACAAATGGGGATGAGTCTCATCAGGATAGTAGTGTCCAAATAATATTTACAACCAAATCGAATCGCATTCTCAATGTAAAATATAGCAATGTATAAGAATAAAAGAGAATCAAAAGGATTGTAAAATGTATGTGATTATTTACAAATGATGCAAGTTAAGTATTTATTATTATTTTTGTGTTTTTTTGTTAGTTATATATAAACAAAAGGTTTAATAAAAAAAGGAAGTAATTAACCTTAAAAATTCTATTTTTTGATGTGTTTTTTACTAATATTTTATATACAAGGTTTAATTGAAACAAAAAAAAGTTTTAAAGAGAAAATTGTTTAAACTTAATAAAATCTAATATTTGTACATTTCAAGTGTGATAAAAAAGAAAATTATTAGGAATATTTTGTGTGAAGAGTTTAATGTATTCTTTTTTTGTATTTAATAAGTTAGGAAAATATAACAAAAAAAGGTTTTCAAAATATAAAAATATATAAAAAAGTAAATGGGCTTTAAGAGAATGTCTGGACCAAAAGAAATGCAGATGAGATAAGGAAAAAAGGAGGGTGTACGCCAGTTTCGTTTGGGTTTGGAACAGTTTAGTGCAAGGGACGGGCCCAACGGGTTACAACATTTTTAGGGTTCGTTTGTTTTGTTCAGAACTAGGGTTACAACGTCTTGAACGGCGCCGCTTCTCTATCTTCTTCTTTGTTCTCTTCCTCGCTCAAACCATGGCTTCTGACTTCCCCTTCCACGCCTGGCTACTGGACTCCACCTCCATTTCCCCTCTCTCCATGATTGTACCAAGTGGTGACAAGAAAAGGTATGGTTTCTGTCTTCAAATACGTTTTAGGGTTTGAATGTCCGCGCATGTTTTTAGCTTTTTCATATCCTAATCTTTTGTATTATTATTTGTGTTCGTGTGAGGTGTTAAAAAAGAAAAGGGAGGAGTTACTACCTTTGTTGGCTTTTGGAGAAGAGGCAGAGAAGTGGACAGGAGGCGTCTCCGGTGGCCAAGGCGAGGGAGTATGTGATGCGCTTGCTGGCCTTCCTGGTATTTGGTATCTTTAACCTTCGTTTAAGGATGATGCTATAATCTGAAAATGCTTGTATGATTTGCTTCTGAGTTTGATGATGTTGTTGTTTCCTTACTCTGAGATGCTTGCTTTTTCCTCTTGGGCTTGCTTTGTTCTGATGACTTGATGATGGTAATTCTGAGATTGCTTGTGCTTCTGTTTAGCCTATGATGAACCTTGGTTCTGAGGCGTTTTGTTGGCTATTTTTCAATGATGATGATGATTCTGAGTTGCCTATTGTTATGCTTCTGAGTTGCTGATATGTTCTTCCTCTCTTTTGCCTGGTTAGTTTAGCCTATGATGAACACGTTCTGAGGCGTTTTTGTTCTTGTGGCTTGGATATTTTGTTTGGATTTGAAATGAAGGCAGATTGAGTGTTATACAGGCTTCTGGCTGTGTGCTTCAAGGCTTATAGTTTTACTAGTTGTTTAGGCTAGTTTATTGTTTGCTTGCTTAGGATACAAGCTTAAGCAGTTTGACAGGTTTGAAAGGCTTGTTTGTACAGTATTGAAACAGGTTTGAAGTTTGGTAACTTTGGCTTTGAAAGGTTACAGGTTATGCAGTTATATGTTTGAGTTGGTTTTGTGTAGATGCAGGCAAGCTTGGAAGCAGGCTTGTTTTGAAACAGGCTTGAGGCAAGCAGGTTTCTGGATCCTGAGTTTGTTTGAAGGCAGTTTGTAAGCTTGGTGGTTTGTTTGCTTGAGGTAGCTTTGGGTTACAGGCTTTGAAAGGCTTGAGGGCTTTTGTTATCTCTTTACAGTTTTGTGGTATATCTTTTTCTTTGTGTTGTTCTGCCCCCTTTTCAATTGTTCTGATACTCTTTGTTTTATATCTCTATCTCCTAAGCCTGCAAACTGTAAGCCTCCACTTCTCTCTCCCTTTCTCTCTCCACAGAAAAGTATATTTAATTACTTGAACTGTCCTTTTCTGAAAAAGTGTTTGGCTGGGAAATGATGATAATTTGAAATATATGCTTGCAATGTTAGCTTTACTCTGCCTCTTGTACTTTCTTCTTTTCTAGATTTTCTGCATTGCTAGTTTGTTAACCTCTTTGACAGTTTTTGACAGCTTCTTGAAGTGATTTAGTTTGCTTAGTTTGAAACTTGTGACTTGGTTTGGCATTTTGAACTGTGCAGCTTGCTTGGCTTTTTGACAATGCAATTTATGCAGCTTTATGCATTTTGTTTAATATGCCGCCTTTTAATTAATCCATGTGCTTGCAAACATATTTTCTTTCCCTCTTTGTGAACCAAGAAGAGAGTATTCTTGCGATTTGCAGAGAGGACGAACAAACTGATTCCGGCCAACACTTTTTATGATGAGTCTTTATTTATCTGTCTGAAAAATACCCTTTTAATCCATACTGTATTGACTTTTCTTTTTCTGGCTTTGCAGATAAATACCAATAAGGGAAACAGCAGTAGCAGATGAAGATTTCAAGACATTTAGGATATAGTTTTATTTTATTTTAATCATTTGTAATAACATTATTGTAAACACTGTAAATAAATTTACAGTATTCAAATAATATTTGTAACAAACAATTCAAAATGAATAAACAAATCTTTTTTGTCAGATTTCTCTTTTAATTCTTCTGCATTTATTTATTTAATTACTTAAATTTCTTGAATTATAATAATTGGAAATTATCCAATAATTTTAACTTAGAAATTATAAATAATCAATAAACGTCTGGTGTTCCGAATAACCAAAAGTATTGCACAGTTAAACAAACAAACATCCATATGTCTTTTATCTCACTGATCAAACTTAAACTTCAAACTTTCAATTCAAATGCCTCAGCTTTTATCCCAGATGTTTAGATTTTGAGGAACAAACAGAAATCTTGAACAAGCGTCCAAACCATGTGACAGTCAAATGAAAAGAACTGTAGAATTAATTCCTTCTGAGAATGTGCGCGCAAACCCAAATTATTGATTTATTGTCAAAAAAGCGTCTGCTTAATCAAACCCTGAGCCAAACTCAACCAAACCCTAGCAATCTGCTTGAACTGATTCAAAAGTTAATGGAAACCCTACTTTTGTTTGACTGTTAAGAAAAGTCTGTTTGACCGATTCTTAAACCAATCTGAAAAATCAGGAAAATCCCGAAGCTGTGATTTCTTGTGGAAAAGAGAGGGCAAATTTTGGGGTACAACAGTAGGCATGTATGGATGGAGGACAGTATGAGAAACCCCTTCTTCATCAGCACTCTCAACAATTACCGGTAAGACAGCTTCGTACGGCATTCCCAGCTTTTGGGAACGGGTTCGAACCCATCGGAGATACGATTCCATTGGAAGAGAAGTCCTCATCCCTAACTCATGTGGATCAGACCGGGGCACCCTATTCTAAGCTCGTATGAACCTGTGGCGATGTTCCTCACTATCCCATTGGAAGTCAAAGACAATGCTCAGAATCAGCAACTCATGAGGACCATCCTTTCTAGCTCTCCCAAACTGTCGTAAGGCCAGATAAGGATTATAAGTTATTCCTCCCCTAATTCCCAGCAAAGGAACATTGGGATATTCTCCACATCGGTCGATAACAGCTACTTCTTCCATGTCTTTAGTGCTCCAGATGATGTTTGTGTAAGCAAGGGAGATAATTCTGTAGGCCCATCCCATACCTTCCTTGTTCTTCAAAATAGAATTTAGGGAGGTGATAAATAAACCACCTCGCCAGCAATGGTGCACAACACATAAGGGTTCCCCGTTTCCGAGCAGTACGGGCATAAAGAGCATGTAGAATATCCCCTAAGAGAGTGGGTACCGGATTACGGGACATGAAGATCTTCACTATGTTAACATCGACAAAAGAATCTGAATTAGGAAACAGAACCAAACCATATATGAGAAGATCCAGGATGTCTTCGAATGCTTGGAAATCTAAACTATCCCAAAACTGATTAGCCCGATCAACCAAGAACTTAGCCAAGAACCCTTTTGTACCACTCCGAGTCTCCAAGTTAGACATTACTTCAGCCTTTGTCAGATGTAGGGTTGTAGCAACATCTTATGGCCTAAGAGCTTTCTCCCAACCTGTAAACGGCGTCTGCTCTAGAATAGAAATACCAAGTAGATCAGAGAACTCTTCCAAGGTAGGGACCAACTGGTAGTCCGGGAAGGTGAAGCAATGGTGCAATGGGTCAAAGAACTGGCACAAGACACTCAACATCTGCTCATCCATCTTGGAAGTAACCAAACCCAGGAGGTGACCATGTCTTCTGACAAAAGAGGAAGTATCTGGAACTTTGGACACCAAATCTCTAAGCTGAGTAGGAATCTGTACAAAGCTGATCCGAATAGTGTTTCTACGCATAGAGGCCATGACCTACAGAACAGAACAAAGATGAATCCCTTATGTCTTTAAAATGGGTTAGTCTGATGCAAGATGCATGCAATGTCATGATGCATGATTTTATGATAGAAACACACCACAAGTATTCACAGATAGCAAACATGGTAAGGGCAAGCAAGTCACACAGTAACCCTTAGATTTCAGGCGGGCATGGAGTTTAGGTATTACCCTTTTTCAGTTTAGTTGGTTCAACCTGTCCTAGTAATAGTAACCGGGTTCTAGAGGATCTCAATATCACTGACCACCCTCAATCGGTCATAATTCCAGTTTGGAAACCTTTCCTTGCGGTCGGAATCATCGTGAGAGTTTGGTCTCAATGAGTGTAGCATACTGCTACTTTTCTATGGCCAGGTTGGTCAATTATAGGTTCTAAGGTCAGTTGGTGTTTAATGACCCCTTAGAAGACCCCATATTCTCCTTGTTCCAACACAAGGGATATCGTTACAAACTAAAGTGCCACACCAACGTAGCTACTGCTTCAACCGTATTGGTCTATGTCGTACAGTTCCCTCACAGTCTATTGCTACTTACCTAAAAGGTATCCCCAGATCCGGGTTAGGATCTATAGTAACTCTGATTCAAACCCACAAAGATAAAGCATATAAATCAAGCAATTGAAAACATTATGATGAACTATCCTAAGGTACACCCCACTTATTATGTCCCCAGCAGAGTCGTCAGTTCTGTGATACGGTGGGAGAACTGACTGTTTTTAGAATGTTGGTTCGTGTTTTGTGTTTGTGTTCGCGAAATGTCGCGGTAAGCAAGAGTCGCCACTGTCTTTTATTTTATCCAACGAGGAAAGGAAATAAGCACAAAAAAATTCCTTTTTCGAGATATTTCTGAGTACGGGGGGGGGGGGGGGGGGGGGGGGGGGGGGGGGGGGTAGATTATAGAAAGGGAAGGTATTAGCACCCTTTCTATCTGTAGTTATCTACGGGCTCTTAGGTACTTGCTCATCATTTTCAAAATGTTTTATTTGTGCTTGTGGGTTTTGAAAAAATTTTGTTTTAACTTCGATTTAACTCTTGCGTCTGTCTTCAAGAGTGTAATGAAGTATTTTTGAAAACTTGTTTGTAAAAGGAGTGTAAGTGTGAAAAAAATTATTTTGGATGAGCAAGTATCTAAGAACTAATCTACCTACTCGAAAAAGGAATTGTTCTATGCCAATTTCCTTTAGACAATGATATCCCACTATTAGTGAGTAGGTAGCACCATCGTTGGAGTTTGAGGGTTAATTCGGAAGGGACATACAGTCACTAAAGCAACATTAGGACGTCTCAGTGGTAACCCTAATGTCTTAGATCATTTATCTGAGGCAACAATATCTGAGGTAACCATTTCGAGTCAACTATGATCTTTTAGACAAGAGGGCGACCTCTAAAACAACCTATACTTAATGACCATTACAAAGGCAACCAAGTGGGGTGTACCCTAGGAGTGCGCATGTGCGAGTGTGTCATTTTCAGTTATTTTTATCTTTGCACATGTCTTGGATGATCTAACTGATTTTAGATTAAGCATTCATTCTTGTCATGCAAACCCTATTACCAAACATCTAACAGTTGTATATTTGCAGAAATTAAAAGTACGAAATTAAACTAAATTATTACAAGGCGTCGGGTATTTACATCGCCAAAAGCAACCCTTCAAAAATAAAATAAAAGCGGAAAAATAAATGTCCTAATTAATTATTACAATCCGGGAGCAGATACATCAATAATTAAATAAGGAAAAATAAATCGCGCAAGGTGAAATTGAATCGAATGCGAGTTAGGATTTTGACCCTTTTTTATTAAGGAAAATGCTTTTTTGTTGTTTTTATTTAAGAAAAGAAATTAATCCTAAAAATTAAATACTAAGTTAATTATTAAATAAATTAATTAATGAAAAATAATTAATGACACATTTTTGGAGTTTTTAATATTTTAAGAAAGAAAATAAAAATAATTAAATTAGGGTTAAAACCTATTAAATTCTAATTAATTTTAAATATTTACAAAATAAATTAAAGTTGCCTAAAATTAATAACCTAATTAATTAATTAAAATTTATTAAAGAAAAATAAAGTTCTGAATTTTAATTGGATAAAAATATTTTTGGTGATTTTTGATAAAAAAAGAAAATTTGTTCATTGGTTAGAAATTAATTAAAAATAATAAAATAATAAATGAAAATAAACAAAATAAAGAAAGTAGAGAAATTGGGCCTGAGATTTGGAGGTGTGGAAAGCAATTATTTTGGCCAAAATATGCTGATCCATTGGACTTTTTGGGATCCTGTGTACATGTGTTGACTAGCCTTTTGGTGCACCCTTGATGCTGACCACCAGATCTGGCCATCTGGCCATCTGGCATGCTGAAGAGTGAGGGAATATGATGGTCTCCTGGCATGCGCGTACACTAGATTACCTGAAAACAAATATGAAAATGCAAATTGCTGGAGGCAGGGATCGAACCCCTGACCTCCAGCCTTTGGGTCCTTAAGGCCAATGTGGCTACCACTGGAACGCTTGTCTTCATTTGTTATGATAATGTAAAACAATTATAATATAAAGAAAATGAAATTTAATGGAAAAAAAAGGCGCGCTGGTTTGAATGGACAAATGGGAGGATGACACAACTGCTTCTTCTTCCCCTCTCCATGGCCAAAAATCAAAACACCTATACCAACGGACAAAGGTCCATCTCTACAAGCTTGTTCATCCTCAAAATTATGTACAGGCCATGAAAATAGGTTCTAAGAGCATGGTTGGATTCGTCTCAACCTACTGATCACAACCATAGCCATTATGTAGGCTAATTGTACCTGAAAATAAAAGCCCCAAAAAACTCCACGAAACCAGCGCTTGGGAGGTTCTGAAAACGCGTTGTCTTGGTTGCTTTCGCTTGTGGAGATGGCCAGGAAGAGATTGAGATACTTGCCAAGCCTCGAGGATGCCTCTATGACTGATTTCGAGGTCACACTTTTTCTTGATTTTTTCCAATTAGGTTCAGCCTGTAGAACTGATCTCCAACCCCTATTCTTGTTTGCCTCGCCTCCTTATGTATTGTACAATACATTAGGTTAGAATTTGCTGTCCAAATCTTCCTCCATTGATGATTTTGATATTTGATTTTATTCTCTTTCAACTCTTTCCAAAATTGGCTTGATTTGAATCTTTTTGTGTATAATTGCTTTGATACGAGTTTGATGTGGTGCAAGTTGTCCATTGAAACCTGCAAAACCCTAATTTAGCAACTTTTGAATCTTGATGAATTTTGAGAAATCCTTGATGAATCATGATAAAACCTTGATCAAATGATGAAATATACTTCAAAATGAGGATGTTGACAAAAAATCTTGAAGTTTGACTGTATGTAGGTCACAGTTGACTTTTGCTCTAGCACAGTTGATTTTTGGACCTTTGAGCAATTGACTGAGCAAACTTCCTATGCAAGGCTTGAAACTTGACATGGATGATCTTGAGAACATATTAGGACATTGGTTAGCATTTGGGACCACTTGGACTCAAGGACCTTGATGCAATGGAAAACCCTAATTTGGGGTAGACTGCCTTAGGAGAGAGCTTGTCTGGCCAACTCTTGGACTATCTTGAGCAACTCGAAGATTTTTCTTGACATATTTTGAGAAATATAGGAGGAAAAATTTTGGGGTACAACACTGGGCCTTGAAAAACAAAATCCAAGACTTAATTGACAACAAGACCATTGAATTTGATCCTCCTCCAACGCCGAATGTAATTACCGTTCCAATGCCGAAGCATGACAAAGGTGTTAATTATGTCGAAGATACAATTTTCATTGTCTCTGTTAAAGAATTGACTACTCCGCTGAATATAATCAAGAACAATCTATGGAAAGCTGGGATTTTCCATGGCTGTGAAAAAGACTGTGTGTGTTGTACGAAACAATACAATGGTTGTAAAAGGCATACAACGCCTGATGGATAGCCACAAAATTCTTTTTGAAAAGACTCCGC
This sequence comes from Vicia faba, assembly GCA_948472305.1. Taxonomy (NCBI): domain Eukaryota; kingdom Viridiplantae; phylum Streptophyta; class Magnoliopsida; order Fabales; family Fabaceae; genus Vicia; species Vicia faba. The sequence continues at coordinate 1,343,426,320 of OX451739.1, read as the reverse complement.
CTGCCAAGAGTTTGGTTAACAGATGTGAAGACCTCTCCATTATTACCATCTCCAACAAACCTCTTAGGATCACTTCCAAAGGTCCTATTAGGATTTCAAATGAACCCACTGTTTCTCCCTTAATCATTACCATTCCCAGACCGATTCCCTACTCTTCAAATAAAGCAGTACCATGGAATTATGGTGCTGAAGTGTTCTATCATGGGATTAAATAAGATGCCTGGATTGAAGAAGGGAAAGATGACGATATTGGCAACATAGTCGGCTCAAGTAAAGTAACTAGAACTGGGAGAATCTTCTCACCTAATATCTCACCTCCAGTAGTTACAAAAACGCCCATCCGCATTACTGTCACCTAGCCTGGTACCGAGACAAAAGGGAAAGGGAAGGCTGTTAAACCTGATGTGATTGAAGTGCCTTCCACAGATGTAGCTGATGAAGAACCCTCCGCCCGTGAAATGGACGAGATTTTTAAGATCATCAAGAGAAGCAACTTCAAAATTGTAGAACAATTGGGGAAAACCCCCTCTAAGATTTCAATGTTGTCATTGCTGATTTGCTCCGATGCCCATGCTCGAACATTAATCAAGTTCCTAAAAAAGGCTCATGTCCCCCATGAGACAACAACAGACCAATTTGAAAATTGAGATGCTAGCCTGGCAGCTGATAATGGCTTGAGGTTTTCAGATACTGACTTAACATCTCTCGGGAAGAATCACAACAAAGCTTTACATGTTTCTATCGAGTGAAAAGGGACTACCTTAGCACACGTGCTAGTCGACACTGGCTCTTCTCTGAATGTATTACCTAAAGGGGCATTAGACCATCTCGACTATGAAGATTTAATCTTGAAGCCAAGTGATATCATCGTAAGGGCGTTTGATGGATCAAAGAGGATTGTTCATGGGGAAGTAGATCTTCCAATCAAAGTGGGTTCCCAAACCTTCAACTCCACCTTCTATATTATGGATATTCATCTGGCCTATTCTTTTCTGTTAGGTCGCCCGTGGATTCATAAGGCTGGGGCAGTGACCTCAACCCTCCATCAGAAACTCAAATACCCAGTCGAAGGCAAGATAGTCACCGTCTGTGGGGAAGAAGAGTTTATGGTAAGCCACCTTAATTCTTTCAAGTACGTAGAGATGGACGGAGAATTCATTGAAACCCCATGTCAATCCTTTGAGGTTGTACCACCAATGATTGTTGCTACTAAATGTTCTCTTGATGAGTCTAAAGCTGTTAAGGCCACACCAAAGATGGTTTCAGTCAAGGACACCCGTACGGTGATTGAAGAAGGAAACTGTGATACTTGGGGAAAACTCCTCGATATCCCTTTTAAAGCATACAAATTTAGTTTAGGCTTCACCGTCAAAGCACAAAAGGAATTGAGGCGTGCTCGTGCTGGAAAGCCACCTCTTCGCATTGGAAACCACGAAGTCAACGCCGTGGGTAATTTTGAAGAAGAAGCTGCATTTGAGGAGTGGGTGTACCCAACTACAACGGAGCTGAAGAATTGGCATACAAAGGACTTTGTGCCCATCTCCTTCATTGAGGAGTAATCTACTTGTTATTACTTTTCCATCAATTCAAGAACCTGTTATCTGTAATATTTTGATAATGACTTTTTAGCCATGTGCCTAGCCCGGGGCACTTTGGTCCATTTTTCAAGGGTTTTATTTAGGTTCATCTAATCATATGATCATTCAGTACATTGAACTCTTTTGCATTCAAATATTTGTGTTCATTGTCTTTCCTTTCTTTCAAATACATTTTCAAAAATAGCCATGTAGCTTACGTGCACACACACACACACACACTCTTGCAGGTCTACATCCACTATGGATCCTATTGCCAATGACTCTACTATTGCCAACTATGACTTTGAATATCCTATCAACTAAGCCGAAGACGAAGGCGGGGAAGATTGTGACACACCAGGAGAACTAGCCAGACTTCTATTACAAGAAGAAAAAGCTATTCAACCACATGAAGAGTCAGTTGAGGTTATCAACTTGGGTATTGAGTCAGATAAGAAAGAAATCAGGATCGACACTAATTTGGAAAGAAGTGTTAAGAGCAGGTTGGTTCAGATGATGCATGATTATGTGGAAGTATTTACTTGGTCTTATGAAGATATGCCTGGGTTGGATACCAACATTGTAGTTCACCGGCTACCGACAAAAGAGGACTGCCCTCCTGTTAAACAAAAGGTTCGTCGCATGAGGCCTGATATGTCTGAAAGATCAAAGCTGAAGTGATGAAACAATTTGATGCAGGGTTCCTAGCTGTGACATCCTATCCTCAATGGGTGGCCAATATAGTGCCAGTGCCAAAGAAAGACGGAGAAGTTTGCATGTGCGTAGACTATAGGGATCTGAATAGGGCAAGCCCCAAGGATGACTTCCCTCTACCACACATTGATGTCTTAGTTGATAATATTGTTCAGCATAAAGTCTTCTCTTTCATGGATGGCTTCTCAGGCTATAATCAAATAAGGATGGCTCCCGAAGATATGGAAAAGACTACTTTCGTTATGCATTGGGGCACCTTCTGCTACAAGGTCATGTCGTTCGGATTAAAGAATGCAGGGGCAACATATAAAAGGGCTATGGTTGCCTTATTTCATGACATGATCCATCATGAGATAGAGGTATACGTGGATGATATGATTTCCAGATCACACACCAAAGAAGAACATCTCGATCACCTGCACAAACTATTCGAAAGACTGAAGAAGTACAAGCTGAGATTGAACCCTAACAAGTGCACGTTTGGAGTACACTCTGGGAAGCTTCTAGGTTTTGTTGTAAGCAATAAAGACATTGAAGTTGATCCTGCCAAGGTAAAGGCCATCCAAGAAATGCCAGTCCCCCATTCTGAAAAAGAAGTCAGAGGATTCTTGGGTCGTCTCAATTACATTGCCCCTTTCATATCACACTTAACTGCTACTTGTGAGTCACTCTTCAAACTCTTGAAGAAAGATCAGGTAGTCAGGTGGAACGGTGAATTCCAGATTGCCTTTGACAAAATCAAAGAATACCTACAAGAACCTCCTATTCTCATGCCTCCAGTTGAAGGAATACCCTTGATCATGTACTTGACAGTACTAGAGAATTCTATGGGGTGTGTTTTGGGCCAACATGACGAGTCTGGCCGAAAAGAGCATGCTATTTATTACTTGAGTAAAAAGTTTACTGACTGTGAAACTAGATATTCACTGCTCGAGAAAAATTGTTGCGCTCTAGCATGGGCTGCTCGCCGGCTAAGACAGTATATGTTGACTCATACCACTCTGCTGATTTCTAAGATGGACCCAATCAAGTACATCTTCGAGAAACCTGCCCTCTCCAAACGAATAGCCAGATGGAAAATGATCTTGACTGAGTACGACATCCAATACACAACTCAAAAAGCCATCAAAGGAAGTGTACTAGCAGATAATTTAGCCCATCAAGCTGTGGATGATTATCAGTCAATGAACTTCGACTTCCCTGATAAGAACATCATGCTGGTAACCGACTGTGCGAAACCTGGACTGTATGACGGACCTGAGCAAGGATCTCGATGGACTATGGTATTCAATGGGGCTTTTAACGCCTTAGGTAACAGAATTGGTGTTGTGATCGTCTCTCCCGAAGGTTGCCACACTCCTTTCACTGTCAGACTATGCTTTGATTGCACAAATAATATGGCTGAGTATGAAGCATGCATCTTAGGTCTGAAAGCTGCTATTGACTTAAGGATCAAGCATTTGGATGTGTTCGGGGATTCCACCTTAATGATCCGCCAAGTGAAAGGAGATTAGGACACTAAACACCCTAATCTTACCCTTACAAGGAATTTGTACTATCCCTAATTCCTTATTTCGAAGAGATCAGTTCAAGCACTTCCCTAGGGAAGAAAACCAGTTGGTTGACGCCTTGGCAACCATGTCTTCAATGTTCAAGGTCAGATGGGACAATGAAGCCCCTATGATAACAATTGAAAGATTCGATGAACCTGCACATTGCTATGAGCTCGACACCGATTGCAGAAAAGCCATGGTACCATGAGGTGATGAGATACCTTGAAGCACAAGAATATCCAGAGGGGGCATCTATCAATGACAGAAAGTTCTTACGAACATTTGCAGCCAAATTCTTCCTAAGTAACGGGATATTGTACAAGCGTAACCGCAATTCAACTCTACTCCGATGTGTGGACAAAAAGGAGGCAGAGGAGATTATTGAAGACATGCACGATGGTCTTTTCGGTATTCACTCAAGTGGACATATGATGGCTAAGAAAATCTTAAGAGCAGGTATTATTGGTCAACGATGGAGACCGATTGCCATCAACATTCACCATACACAACCTCATCTGCCGTTATGGTATCCCCGAAAGGATCATCACCAATAATAGGACTAACCTCAACAATGCTATGATCAGGGAGATGTGCACTCCGTTTAAGATCAAGCATCACAATTCTTCTCCATATAGACCTAAAATAAACGGCACATTCGAAGCGACCAACAAAAATATCAAGAAGATTGTGCAGAAAATGGTAGTAACCTATAAAGATTGGCATGAGATGTTTCCATTTGCTCTACATGGCTACCGTACTTCAGCTAGAACATCAACTGGGGGAAACTCCCTTTTCTCTAGTCTATGGCATGGAAGCTGTTTTGCCAGTGGAAGTTCAAATTCCCTCGCTGAGGAGATATGACCGAGGCAGGGCTTAGGCAAGGACGAGTGGATTCAAACAAGATTGGATTAGATGAACTTGATTGATGAAAAATGGTTAGCTGTTGTTTGCCACGGTCAGACGTACCAAAAATGAATGATCAAGGCTTTCAACAAAAAAGGTCAAGCCTCGAATATATCAAGTTGGTGACTTGGTGATAAAACGCATCATTTTACCACAAGGCGACCCCGGAGGCAAATGGACTCCCACCTATGAAGGGCCATTTGTTATCAAGAGAGTTTTCTCTGGCGGTGCCATGATGTTGACTACTATGGACGGTGAAGATTTTCCGCATCTTATAAACGCGGACATAGTTAAAAAATACTACGCATAAGAGACCCGCTAGGTTGACACCACCTAAGCAAAATAAGGGCATCCCGACAAACCAAAAGGTTTGGGAAAAAATTAGGGATATATGCAAAAGATTGTACACCGGCAAGTTGAAAACCCGAAAGGGCGGCTTGGGTAAAAAAGGGTATCCTTGTGGACCAAAAACCCGAAAGGGAGGCCCAGGAAAAAATTAAGGATTAAAAGCGTACGACTATGTCCCGTAAAATCCACACAGTCAATTCTATCACCAAGGTCCAAGTTCAAATGATCCAAGATCAATCCAATTAACTCCGATCAACGGCAAAGGACGTTCGAAGACATTGGGGGCAATAGTAGAGTTGGAAGGCAATGAGATCATTTCACATGGATATTTATTTTCATTCTCAATTTTGTTTTCCTTTCGACGATTTCCTCTTACTAGGATCTCCGTCTCTCTGTACAAAAACGCCTATTCATGGCAAAATATCAATACAAATACCCTTTGAAGTGCAAAATTTATGTTTTTGTTTTGAATGCAAATTTGTCCAATGACTAAAATTGAATGAACTTATGCATATGAACATAGTTAAAACTCTTTGGCACATGTGTCATGCTAAGCATCAAGTAAGCATCTCTTTGAAATAGCCCCACAGAGTTATCTCATCATCATTATCCCCACAAGGACGGCGACAATAAACCTTTCCCCGATGGAGTTGCCCATAAAGTCTTTTTGCATAGGATAATCCCTGACCAATGCCTCGACCTCTTGTCGCTTTCTCCCCGGCTAAGTCAATTTTCACAAGTTAAAGCCTCGAGGATCTCTTCCTAAAGGAAAGTCACTTCCTCAACAGGGTTACTTCCCCAGCCGAATTCAAATTTCTTAGACATACATCAATCAATATACCATCATCCACAACTGAGCCTATCATCACCAGCTGAGTCTATCATCCCCAGCTGAGTCTATCATCCCCAGCTGAGTCTATCATCCCCAGTTGAGCATATCTTCCCCAACCAAGGCTATTGTCTCCAAATGGAGTCTATCATCCCCAGTTGGGTGTATCCTCCCCAAGCTGAGTTTGTCCTACTCAACTCGGTCGGCACTCTCCAGTTTTAATTTCCCTTTCAGATTATTGCAAATCACAGGGCCACAACCCCTGATCCACAGTAAAGTCGTCAACAAATTCTGTACTATTTCCAAGAGATGCTATAAAGCCTGGATCCGACCAGATATTAGTACAATTTTCAAGTTATTACTGAAGCCTAGACCCGACCAGATAATAGTCTTGACTTCTTCAATATCTGAAACCTGGGCCCGTACCAGATAACAATTTGAGTATGTGAAACTGGATCTGACCGGATAACAGTTGATCTCAATTTCAAGATGTTATGAAGCCTGGAACCGACCAGACAATAACCTAGCTCTTCAAATATATAGAAGAACCTGAATTCAATCCGACCAAGGTTTAACTTCTTTTCCCCAGTAGAGTTGCCTCCATATCCCCAACAAATTGCTGAGAAACCTGGACCCGACCAGATATCAGTTTTCATTTCCATCTTTTCAAGTAAGTCGCAATCATCCCTTAAAGATTCGTCGTGAAACTTGGAAACCGACCAACTAACAATTGAATCCCCAAACGGTTTATTGTGAAGCCTGGACCCGAACAGATAACAATCTAACCTCATCCGACCTCAGAAATCTGCGATGCCTGGACCCGAGCAGATAACAGTTTTTTTAAAGTTTATTGTGAAGTCTGGACCCGACCAGATAACAATTTTTCAAATAGTTTATTGTGAAGCCTGGACCCGACCAGATAGCAATTGACCTCATTAACCTCAGAAATCTGCAAAGCCGTGGACCCGACCAGATAACAGTTTTTTCAAACGGTTGTTGTGAAGCCTGGACCTGACTACATAACAAACAGTTTATTGCAAAGCCTGGACCCGACCAGATAAATTTTTTCAAATAGTTTATCGTGAAGCCTGGAGCCCGACCAGATAACAATTAACTGTGATCCCTAGAGAGACATTATGAAGCCTAAACTCGACCAGATAATATTACAGCTTTCCAAAAATCATAAAGCCTGGATCCGACCAGATAACAATTAACTTCCGTATCCCCAGCAAGTTATTGTGAAGCCCTGGATCCGACCAGATAACTATTCAACTTCAAGGAATTTTCTGTAAAGCCTGGAATCCGACCAGATAACAGTTAATTCGTCTCTTCCTCCCGTAAGATACTGTGAAGCCTGGATTCGACCAAATAGCAGTCGACTACTTCATCCTCAGCAACTGTGAAGCTTGGACCCGACCAGATAACAGTTGGTATTTGAGCAATATTCCCCAGCAAAAGCATCCTTTCAACAAAATTTGGAGATATGCATATTCTTCATCTCCAACGGCAATCAGGGATTCAACCTCCCATAATTTCCTCAGCAATAGTCAGGGATTTATTTTCTCAGATAAAAACATATACCTCACATTCATACATCACATCATGTACATACCATATGCATTTAGAATAATACCACATCTGGTGAACATCAAGCAAGCATCTACATTTTACTAACTCTTTTTCTCACAGGCAAAACGTCAAGTTTTAGTGAAAATCAACAAGAGATTTGTGCTGATACTTCTTCCACCGTTCACCAACATTCCTCCAAATGGCATCTATAAGCCCATTCACCATCCATCTCCGAGGGCAAATTTATGGGCACTCTAGTGTTCAATCATCTTTCACCCTTCAAGTCACGAATGGCGGATCCGCCAATCTAACTCTTCAGGTTCAAGAAGATTGAACAGGGGCAGTTGTTGTACCCCAAAATTTTCCCTCTCATTTCGCAAAGGATCACCGTGGATCCCAGGTTTGCTTCCACCCATTTCCAAGCCTTGAATTATCAATTTTCCAAGAAAGTCATCCATAAGGGTAAATGGTCATTTGTATACTAAAAAGTCAAATATGGACTTTTAGATCAAAAATCAAGTTTCAAGAATCTTATTTCAGCAAGACACGTTGGAATATGAGATTTGTTTTGTCAAGAAATTCAAAAGTCAAATTTCTAAATACTTGGAATTTTTTTAAGTGTTTAAGAAACATGACAAACTCAGAACTTCTGATCAGATTATCACCATAATGCAAGTTGATTCTGGAAGAACTTCTGATACAATAGTTATAGATTTCAGCGAGATCTAAAACATTGCAGAACAGAACTTCTCTTAGAAATGCTTGGATTCAAGTTATAACTCCTCAGAGACACGTCCATGAAACTAAAGCACTCAGCAAATTCTGGACACTTTCAAGACAGAGTTTGGTCAGAACTTCTGAGCCAATTTTCACCAAAGGTTCAGTCAGAGTTTGCAAGGATATTCAAAGAAGATTACAAAACATGCTGCAAGCTTCCTAGAAAGTCTGGGAACTCCTTCAGAACATGCTGGAGCAAAAAGATAAAAGGATCAGAAGATTGGATGCTACGCTGAAGCAGAACTTATGATCCAGAATTAGGCAATGATGCAGAGTTTCACATGGCAGGATTTCTGATTTGATAAATATCATCATTTAATGCTCATTTAATGCCCACAACCACTTTTGAGTCTTTATCCAAAGGATTTCCCCCACGTGTACCTCTACTGTCTTGGGAAAGTAAACATTTGTGCAAAAGTATGCTAGGCCCATGTGTTGCTTTCTGCTTTTCCTTAATTCCTGCTGACAAATCCAGTTTAGGTGCTGCTAAACCTACTAACCATCCTACTTTGTGCCTTGAACCATGTTTGTTTAAGCTTACTTCAAGAGCAAGTCAACGCCTAGTGTATGACGTTGGTACCAACTTGACCTCTCCAACTACAAAAACCATTGCCTATAAATTGAACTCCATTGGCCACTGAAAAAGTGTGGAAAAATTTGAGAAAGAAAAGCCTTGAGCCCCTGCAAAAATTCCAAGAGTCTAAAAACTGCAAATCCAAAAATATGAAATCTATTAGCTTTTGATTTTTGCATTCAAACTCCATTTTTCCTCAAGTGTTTCTTGACCAAAAATACCCACACAATTTCTGATAGACGTTCAAAATCCATCCTAACTTCTGTAGTCAAACTGTAATACCCTCTCCATCAATATCCACCTCAAAGAAGTCATAACTTACCCCTTGGTTGTTCCAGAATTCTCTAATTATTTATAGCCCAAGTTGAAGGTTTCTAGCCTGCTGAACATGTGAGGAAGTTGTTCAGAACATCACAAGAGATCAGAACCAGGTTCCAGCTTACAGTGTTTTCCAGCTGCAAGGTAAGCTTCTACTGACTCTCATTGTATCACTTAGGCATTATCAGATTTGCACGTTTAAAAATACAATGTAGATATTCTGATCCTGAAGATGTACACATTCTGAGATTTCATGCATCTGCCTGCCTAAGTAGAGGGAATTCCAGTTCAGAGCTTCATTAGAAAATTCATACTTGCCTCTGATTTATAATTCTGATATCTCTTGTTTCTGAAACATTGTGAAACTTGTCGTAACTGTTATATGCGCAACTTCTGTTCTGTTAAGAAATGACTAAGTTGCATATGTTCTGACTAGCATGGAGAGGAAGATGAAGTTCTGGAAGTGGCATCAGAACTTTCTAAAATTTCTTTGTTCTCAGTGGACCCAAAACTTCTGACCTTCCCTACTTCTATTAACATTTGTTCTGTTTGTGCAGCACGTCAGAGTCAGAACTTCTGACATCTTATATTTTAATATTTGCGATGATTCTGTCTTCTTTCTCTTTATTTTTTTACCATCACTTTTATTTTTCATTAATCAAAATAAAACACCAAAAATATTTCATATTCACATATTATATTTTATTCCTTTCAACACAAAAAGACCAAAAAATATTTTCTTAAAACAAAATTTATTTCTTTTCTTAAATAAATAAGCATTTTACATTTCTTGTACATTCTTATCCATTCAATGTGGTTGTAATAGTAACTTAGGATTTAATTTGCAATCCCCATTCGTAAATATGTAAACCCCATCCCCCTAATGATTGTAATAACGTAGAATCTTTATTTTCCGCACTTTTATTGCTTTCATATATTGTTAGTAAATAGAGTGTGTATGGCAAGACTAAAACCAATGTTTAGAAAAACCTAATTCAAGACAAAATTATGCATGCAATCAAATACACTTGCACACTAACACCCCTAGGGTTATTCCACCTTGTTGCCTTACAAAAATGGTCATGATGTGCATGTGGGATGTCTTAGCATAAACAAATCAAAAAATACAAGATCATAGTCCCTCGATGACGCTATCAAAGTTGCCTTTCAAAATGATTTTAGTCCCTAAAGAAAAATGCTAATTCATCTCACGACATTGCTATCATGGTTATACGATGACCTACACCCGTCCCTTCACATCCAACAATGGGGCTCCTTACCAAACAATGGTAAGATAGAAACGTCTAAAAGAGGAGGAAAAGAACACCTAAGACCTTTTTGAGTATGTAGAATGCTCCTAATTACTTGCTCAAATTCAAAACAAACATCCTTTCTATTTTCACAAACAAACACTTCAAAAACACTTTTAAAACACTTCCCAAACATGAAATATTTTCAAAAGCTCAACACCTTTGTATACATTCTTACGAAACGAGAATCATTACAAAAAGTTTGCCTAAACGATGGCACCTTTTCAAAATACTTTCAAAAGCCACACAAAGCACAATTTCAAACAAAAGCAAGTGATCTAACAAGTAACTAAGAGCCCATGGAAAACCATGGATGAAAAGGGTGCTAATACCTTCCCTTTTCATAATCTACCCCCCCCCCCCCCCCCGAACTCAAGGAAAACATCTCTAAAGGTCTTTCCTGTGCTTTTTCACCTTTCCTTTTGGATAAAAGAAAAGTCCGGGTGGCGACTCTTGCTAACGGCAATATTTACGATAAAACGCAAAACCATCAAGTCAGTTCTCCCACCGTATCACATTCTCCACCACCATCAGTTCTCAAAACTTTGAGCTTTCGAACACTTTGTCTTTCGACCATAGACTTAAACTTGGAAAATACTTCGATCACTTCACTTTTCTTCTTGATCAGATAAGTCCACAGCCTTTCGACTGAAATCATCTATGAATATAACAAAGAATTTGTACCCCCCATCGAATCCACTTGGATTTGTCCATATACATCAGAGTATATGACTTTAAGAATAGTCTTCGATCTTCTTCCTGCATCCTCTGCTGAAGCTATTCTTGTGCTGCTTCGCCTGCACACATTCCTCACATACTTCATTTGGAATGTCAATTTCAAGCAATCCTGAAACCATATTTTTCTCCTCTTTAAGTCTCTGATGTCTCTGAAGTTGAGATGGCCTAGTCTATAATGTCATATCCATTCATCTCTAATAGCTACAGTCAAAAGGCACTTGTGCTCCATCACATTTAGTTCAATCTTGAAATTTCGATTCTGGGACATAGGAGCCCCTCAAGATTAATCTCCCATTTGCATCAACGACTCTCATCATCTTATCTTCGATTGACACTTTATAATTCTTTTCGATCAACTGCCCTATACTTAGAAAATTACTCTTCATGCCTGGTATGTACAACACATTGGAGGATTACTGACCTTTTGCTATCTTTCCTCATAATCATAACATCACCAATACCTTCAGCTGCTAGGGTATTGTCATTTGCAAATTTACCATATTTTTTTTGAGGGCTTTATGTTGACAAACCATTCTTTCCTCCATACATATATGATAAACATCCTGAAATCCAAGTACCATTGGTCCTTGAATCTATCTTCATCTTTTGTTGGTGAACATCAGCATCATCTCTTCTTTTTCATGTTGTGCAAGCTTTGCACCACTTTCTTGATTCTTTTGTTTTCTGGACAATCACTCGAATAGTGACCATACTTCTGACAATTATAACATTGAATGTGACTCTTATCAGGTTTTTGACCACCACCTCTTCCCTCTATTTGCAACACCACCTCTTTGGTTGCCTTGGTATGGTCTTCTTTGATTCGACATGTTTCCTTCTATCTGGTTTCCTCTACCATTCGATTTGTTGTAGCCACCTCTACCTCTATCGAAACACTTCCTTTACCTTTGGTATCTTTTGCTGAATATGCCTGCAAGGCCACACTCTTCGATTTGCCTGCAGCTCTTTTCATTCATTATTTGTTCATGAGATTCAAGCGTCCCTTAAAGCTCTTCCTTTGTCAATTTCGACAAGTCTTTCCCCTCCTTCTATCGCCACCACTATGTGGTCAAACTTAGGAGCTAAATATCTCAAGATCTTCGAAACAACAAATCTTGTTGTTAACGTTTCTCCATATATCTTGATTTGATTTACTAGTTTTGTAACTCTAGTGAAGAAATCAGATATGCTTTCACTGTCTTCCATCTGAAGCAGTTCATATGTCCTTTTGTGAGTTTGTAACCTCACTTATTTCACCTTCTAAGCTCCTCCAAAAGACTTCTCAAGGATTTCCCAAGCTTCTTTTGCAGATTTTGAATCACTAACCTTTCGAAATTGTCTGGGCTGACACATTGATGAATTATAAATAATGCTTTATAACTCAGCTTCTCAGATTCTGTGTTTTTCTTCTTTCTTCTTCTGAGCGTTTTCTCCAAGCGCTTCGACTCCATCTTTTACAAGATTCCAAAGACCTTGACACCTGAATACGACTTTCATCTGTTTTCACCAATTCTCATAGTTGTCAACTTTCAGATTTGGTAGGGTTGCTGGATAGTTTGCATTCCCATAACTTGTCATCATGAATTCTTCAATCGTTCTTGATTGAAACTTCCCTTGAATCGAAACAAAAGCTCTTGATACCAGATGTTGAGAAACTCACCAAAGTCAATGATGAATTTCTACCATAATGATAATTTAATTATGAGGACAAACAAAGAAATGAAGACAAGACAAATAATTTCTGTAGAGTTTCTCTCTGCTCACAAACTGTGAAAAACTTTATTATTCACTTTGCAACTACAAAATATTGTGAATGACTTGCTTGACTTGCATACAAAAAATAGGGGTTACTCCCTCTATTTATAACTGAGCTTACACCTTAAGCCCAAAGCCCAAAATATCTATTTTGTTACTAAATCAAATCTAATCTATTCTAGATTTAAATCAAATCTATTTAAATCTAAACAAATCTAATATTTTCGACACTATGAATTACAATTTAACAGGACATACCTTTAAGATGGTGAATGGAAGATCGTGTTTAAAGTCCATCACAAATTAAAGGTTTTCTCCAACACAAAGGACCATTTCGAGATGATTGTAGTTGACAAAGATGAGAGTTTGTTTTCTGTTTAGTGTTCATATTTTAGTTTTCTGTTGCACATTGAATGTTATTTGCTTTAAACTACTTATTGGGGTTTCTCAATCTTTTCATGTGTACGTTTTCAATGTTCTTGGTGTTGTTTGTATTCAAATGTGGTTTTACAACTACATTGACATTTATTATGAATTTTTGTGATTTATGTTGTTTTTGTTTGGTAAAAAACATTTTACAGGCAACTGACATACACGTCGTTGTTCCGACAACCTTTAAACAAGCATTCGACTCGGTTTTAACGATTAACAACACTTAAACAATAGCAAACTTTCAAGTGCAACTGAATGAACTGCTCTTCAAAGCTTTTGACCACAAACATCAGATACTTGATAAAACTCTCAAGTTCACACCTGTTGGAGATATCATTTCTGGTAGATGGAAGAATAGTTTGATAATATGTATACATATATATACATGCATACATCCAGCTACTATTGCTCTTTGTTATCTACATTAACTCATTATCACCCGTACTTTTTCAGACATCATTGGGATGGTTGAAAATAGGCTACACACATATGCAAAATGGTAGTAAAAAATAGCAGGTCAACTTGGTATTAAAATATTTTGAGTATTTTATGTAACCACTACTCGTTGTTGTCACTATTATCTTACATCAACTTACTTGACTATGTTTTTTACATTGATTTCCCTTTTGTAACAACAACATCATCAATTGTACCCTTTGGGAGGCATACGCCTTACAATTCATTAATTACTACCAACATCACAAGGATTCTTCATTTCCCATTGTTGTCGTACTCTAGTACGCCAAGGTCAAGGAAGAAGGTTGTTTTTAGTTTCTTCACTTTTTACTATATTGTATATTTCATAAACGAATTATATATTATTTTGTTTTGCCACCAATTTGTTTTTGTAGGTAAGTATCATATGTCTATTTCAAACAATTACAATGTAACCAAAATGCACATCAGTGAAGATTT